>OX438620.1:5528333-6249166 GCA_949316135.1 Choreutis nemorana | reverse complement strand
CCATTTCAACCCCTATTTTCAAGATGGCGGCCGTGGGACAAGGGTGGCGACCCCACAAACTTGTTTTTAGCTTTACAGTGACCCCCCCTACACATCAAAAAAATAAAATTGCGTCCTCTAAAAAACTCAAGGAAGGCCTAAAAAATGTAACATTTCAATGGACTAATTGGTTAGTTTTCACTCTAAAACAATAATTAAAAAATGATATCGTTTGAAACATTGTAACACCGCAAAAGAGAGGCAAACAGGCATCACACAAAGGGCCTAAAAATAACATCCGGTTGCACAATTGCGATTGTAATTGGCAACGCAAATGTCATATACGTGTGCACACCAACAACAAAAACAAACACAGGTGCAGAAACTTTTAGACATTCCAATTTAAACTCTAACTCGAAAGAGACTGGGTGAAAAATCGAATGTGAATTAAAACCGGGTTTCATTGAGTGACCGGTTTATTATTGACCGGACATATGGCCCGATAGGTCGGGTCAGCGGTCATCTCAACTAGAGTCGGTTACAGGGTTAGTGTAAGTTTTTAAGTGGCTCTTAACTTGATACGGTGCTGGGTTAACTTTTTGTTAGGCACTTTAATGTAGCTACTGATATTGTTATAGTAAGAGTTATAAATAATTTAGTAGTTTAGTAATAGTTTTATTTGAAATAATTATTTTATAAATTAATTTTCTTCCTATAACTATGGACGACGTGAAGGAGCCTTAGTTAACTGACCGACCCGACCCGACAGGTCGAGGTTTCGAGTTGTAGCTTCAATGTTCCTCATTGTGCCCGGATAGTGGCGACAGATTCGCAACCTGTCACACTGCGACTCAACATAAACATGCGTAATGCGGTGTGTACGTGTGTGTGCGGTGAAATACAAAATTGATTATCCTTTTTTGTGTCTTGTTTTTTTTTATTTAAACAAGAACTGAAATGCATGTTTTTTCAATAATTATTATTTACGTGACACGTTGTAAAAATCTATTAGAATACTTACAAAACGTATTTTTAATTGCAATTTAGCTTGTCTGTTATAGATTTGTAGTTAATTATTTATAAATAATCGTGTACAAATTAAAATTAAATGACTTATTCATTCAAATCCAGTGTACATCGATTAAAAAACAAAACTACAAAAGTCTAAAATAAACGTTTTAATAAACAAACATAGTGTAAAGGAGCGAACACACTAGAGGTTTGAAAACGTCGACGTACACCCGGATCCTTTGTGGGGCTTATCCGGGTTGATCCGGACTCCGGTAGTTCTTACTACGTTCTTACACGACTGAGTGCTTTGTGGGGAAAGCTGCAAAATCTAATTCTAAGATACCTATTTCGGTATTTGAAACTGTTAGAAATACGTATTTAAACTTACACACGTTCGAAGGTTGCGAGAAACGAATGAAATGAAAATACGTGTGATCCAAAACCGGATACAAAGAATTGTATCGACAAAGTATTTCAAGTGTATCTATTACATGATAATGGTATTACGTTTTACATTTATTTGACCAATCATTGGGGAGTTTAGGAAATATAGCTCTGGTGGAAGAATTTAGTGGTTTTATAACAAAAACATAATTTTGTCACTGTCTTAGTTATTTATTGTTTATTCTACGTACTACAAAAATTTCAGACCACAAAATTTTTGATGAAGATAAGAAAACCTATGGAGGAAGATAATTCCTTTAATATCTCCGTACGGAATAATGATTTAAATCCTCACAAAAATAGTTAGTTTTTGGAAAGCGTTGCTTTAAAAATATAACTTGTTTTTAAAAACCGGTTTATATCCGGATAAATGAACTTAAATGGGTCTTTTCATGAAAAACTCGAGTGAAAGCACTAAATAATTCAAATGTATGAATAAAAATTGCTTCCGAGTAATTCAGCAGACACTTAGCCGTTAGAACATGGTGAAAAAAAGTGGGAATTTTAATAAGAAGGTAGGGGATGTTTGACCCGACTCACGGGGTGGGAGGTCAACTCTTTGGGATGAGGATCAATGTATAGAAGTCAGCGGGACGTTTTTTTATTAATAAAAACATAAAGACCAATTTCATTAATTAGTTTGCACTTTATTTATTCCTATTATTTTTTTCGAATATATCTTAGGGAAATGGTCAATGTATATTTAGTTAAAAAAAAATAATTTTGCTTTGAATAATTGTTGTCTTATTAAATTCCATCAAATATGTGTTGGTAAATCTACACTTTTTATTACAAATAGCATTTTTTTTACAGAATATGCAGTTAGTTAAACCTAAACACAAATTATCCAGAATTCGAGTAAACCGGTTTAAAAACTAAATAAATCCGGTTAAAAGCTATAAGTTACTAACTTACCCTGCCCCGGTCTTTTACCCGGGTCGTACCCTGGTAAGCCGCTATACACGATATACATTATACTACACTATGTTTATCCGGACCGGTTATATTATGCATCAAGTAAACTGTTGTTTGTTGTTATCCGACTACGGTTTATATAAGAAAATATTATATGCACTTACCTTTTATCGGGCTCTTGATTTGGATTCCTTTTAGGATTCCGTATCCAAAGGGTAAAATGGGACCGTCAGTCTGTCTGCCAGCGGGTTGTATCTCATAAATCATAATAACTAGACTCGTAAAACAAAAAAACGGATATTTCTGTTGTCGCTATGAAAATAAATACTAAAAACATGAAGAAATCAATAATTAATGGGGGCTGTCATACAAGAATCGTGATTTTAGAAATTTTTTGCTCGTTCTTGTTTCTTATAAGAAATTATCTAAGTAAATGTTGTTTAATCTTGTACGAAGCTACGGGACCTTTCATGTGTAAGTTAGATTCGCACTTGACCAGTTATTTTTACTTTTAAGGTGGCAAAAAATATTACGTCCCGCCTGATGGTAAGCAGTCACCGTAGCCTATGGACGTTTGCAATATCAGGGGCATAACTTACGCGTTGCCAACCCAGTAAGCATTTTTAACATATTTTTTTTAAGAATCACACGCTGTAGTCCAGCTATCCTCAACTTAAGGCCTTTAGCAACATTTGTAGATATTATATCAATTTTTTTGTAAATTTTATACTATAACTAAGATTGTAATGCAAGATTATTATGATATTGAAAAGAGCAACTACGTAGGTTGCCTGTTTGGACCATGACGTAATTGCCGAAAATCTACTTAAATAAATAAACAAATAACCACATCACGACACACACATTGACTCAGCCCTGCACTAAGTATCGTAAGAACTTGTGTCGCAGGTGCTAAGCAACGATATGGTATATACTAAATAAATAAGAATGAAACAATGACTTGCAAACAACACAAAGTTTCGTCCCCGCTTGGATTCGAACCCGAAATCTTTAGCGTAGCAGTCGGCTGTTTACACCACTGCGCCACCGAGGTCGTCAAAAATGATGATGAAATTGACATACGTCATTGTTCCTTAAGTGAACTCACGAGAGAGGCTACATTTATCATTAGCTATTATAATTAATACATTTTTATTTATTTTGTGTGGTTTAAAATTGTGGTGGAAGTTAGAATTGATAAAATGTTTATGAATTCGGAGGTTAGAGGTTTCGGGATCGAATCCCGTAATCGATCGAATTGCTTAGTACCTGCGACTCAAGTTCTTACAATACTTATTGCAGGGCTGAGTTAATGTGTGTGTCACGATGTGTTTATTATCATCCACCCTGTTAAGATGCTGCTATAAATCAGTTACCAGTCAGTGAAAGTAATAACCAATGAGTGCCTGAATGCCGCTAGGAGTATAGCATCTACTATTTTATATGGAGGTTTGGCCTGTATAGGACACGAAACAAACGCTTTAGCAGAGCTCAGTCGAATTCCAACAAAATCTATAAATCTGAATAACTACAAACATTCTATCGAGTATTTAACGTTAATCTGTTAGAAACATCTGACCTATTTAGTCGATTTTGATTAATTTTCTAATACCGCCTGCCAATGTTAACCTTTTGTATATTTCATAACCATAACAATTGAAATTCAGTTAATAGCCTACATTCAAAGTCCAAATATTTGTTGAAAAAACCTTACTCAAACGTATAATTTAAATTAATTCCTTCTAAAATAATTGTAATAATTGCATCACATTCCAAATAAGCATAATTTGCTTGTAATAAAGTATTTTTTTTTTTCAGTAAATTAATTTCTGAGGAATAGAATCAAATAAAGATTTTATTAACAAAATACAGTTTTTTTTTTAATTCTTGAGTTAATAAAAAATTTTACTATGTATTTGTTTGGTGACCGTTTTTCACCTGCCAGTACATATTTACCTTTGTAAAGACAAGTAAGTTCGAAGTTTTGACGACCTCGGTGGCGCAGTGGTGTAAACAGCCGACTGCTACGCTAAAGGTTCCGGGTTGGAATCCCGGCGGGGGCGGGACTTTGTGTTATATGCAAGACGCATTGTTTCGCTTACCGGTCATGGATTTTATATTCTTATTTATTTAGTATATACCATATCGTTGCTTAGCACCTGCGATACAAGTTCTTACGATACTTAATTAATTAGCTGCACAGGTTTATCTTATTGACAGTTAGAGTGTAGCTAGAATTATTATGTTGAAAAATTGTAATTTGTAGTAGAAAATATTGTAATTGAAACCTCCGTAGTAGCTTGTAAAAAGCAACTACGGAGGTTTCTTGCCGGATTCTTCCCCGTAGAAATAGCATTCCGAACCGGTGGTTGTAAAAAATATGACGATTTGAAAGTGCTTATTTTAAGTCTATTCAGATAAAAAACATTTTGACTTTGACTTAACTTTAGTGCAGGGCTGAGTCAATGTGTGTGTCATGATGTGGTTATTTATTTATTTAAGTAGATTTTCGGCAATTAAGTCACGGTCCAAACAGGCATATTCAAAAAACGTCCTTATGTGGTTCGGACCATGGTACGAACAACTGTAGTCTGAAACCGTGAAGTACCATTATTAACATTACTTTCTAAATTAGCTGATTTTTTAAGAAAAAAGTTACTAATTCTTTCGTTTTTATTTTATGCAGTGAAGAGAAAATACGTACTTATTATTTTTTTTCATTAACTTTTTCATTGAAAATTCCTTTTCTTCGGATCTGCTTTTGATCGCGCGCATAAACAAGCGAATGGACAGTTTTATCGAGTTTTTATAGAATAATTTAATTTTATACCGGTTCAACCGGTACGAAAATAAACGGATAATGGGAACCGGATAAAATATGCAAATTTTATTTAACGTCGAGTGGAAATTTCTTCAATAAACTATCTATATATATTTCCTAGTGATGTATAAATTATAGAGGTAAAGTTAGTATTTTTAACCTCCGACGTAAAAAGAGGGGTGTAAAATTTCGACGTGTCTGTCTGTGTGTTTGTATATGGCATCATATCTCTCGAACGAATGAAGCGATTTTGATGTTTTTTTTTGTTTGAAAGGTGACTTAATCCAACGTTTTTTAGCTATGTTGGTTTGATATCAGTTCCTCTATTCAAAATTGTGGGGATGAAAGTAGGATGAACAATCGAACGTACGCATATATCCAATCGGGCTTTATTTTTTTTTATTGTAAGTTAAAGAACAATTAATGGCACAGTCATTACATCTGACGAACACCGTTTAACACTAGCGCATCCAGGGGGGGGGCTTAGGGGGCTTGAGCCCCCCTAAATCTTCGGAAGACTTCGGACTTTTAGCTTTACTTTTAAACGCAAAGTTGGCGAAGTTAAGCCCCCTACGAAAGCGTTTCTAAATTAAAAAGTAGTTTTGTAAGAGGGTGAACCCCTCCAAATTTCATTCCTGAATTCACTACTGACATTTAACTAAGTTTGTTAGTGTCATCAGGCGTGTACAAGCACATAGCGATCGTAACTTTACGTGTTCATGAACACGATACGCACGCTAATAGACTGACGTTTGCCCCCTACTTTATCCGGGGAGAACTCATGTATTTTCTGAGTCTAAATATAGCATGTGACGTGCACGCTTAGTTGTTAACGTGCCTTAGTTAAAAAGGTCTCGGATTGCCGTGAGTTGTAGCCTTGTTCCTCATTGCCCGGATAGTGGCGACGGATTCGCAGCCTGTCACACTGGGACTCAACATAAGCATGTGAAGTGCGGTGTGTGACACCAACCTGTCTTGAGACATTACGGCGTGATTTTATGTTATATTACTCTCTTCGTTCGAAATGAAAACGGAAGTTGTTTGTTGAAAATTTTTGCCTAAATCTAAATACAAGTGATTGTACAAAGCATATTGTCCGTTTTCTGAAGCAGAAGTTAATTTGAGTGTCAATTTTTATAATCTTTTTAGATTACATGTTAATATACGAGTAAGCACGTGTATGGTTGATTAATGTTAATCTAGTTAGATAAAAATCTCAAATATAATAATAACAATAATAATGACCACATTGACTCAGCCCTGCACTAAGATGTAATCTTACTGCAATCACTAAGCAACGATACGGTATAAACTACATAGATAAGAACAAGACATCCAAGACTGGAAACAATGCGTCTTGCAAGTAAACCAAGTCCCGCCCCCGCCGGGATTCGAACCCGGAACTCCTAGCGTAGCGATCGGCTGTAAACACCACTGCGCCACCGAGGTCATCAAATAAATAAAACATATAGAGCTATATAAATATATTAAAAAACACATTAATTCTATTATTAATTATCTGTAATATTTTGCGGGTTAGTTTTTTTTTTTAATCTAGAAAATACCTTCTATAATTTTATAATGTTAATTTGCTGTTTTATTAAAATAAAATAATTGTTTTATTTCTTAATATTTTGTATCTCTTTAATTATATCTAAAAGTCTTGTTTTTAATCAGTGATTTTGAAAACAATCTGAACTCATACAAATGTTATAAGAAAGAAAGTTTGTATGTATGTATGTATGTATGAATGGATGTCTGTTACTATTACATGCAGAAACTTTTAATTAAACTGTACAATAACATAGCTTTAACAACAGAATAACATACAAATGCTATAACTTATAAAGATATTTTGTGAATTTACCAAAATATAACGATAAATGTCAAGTACAATAAGGATCTCTCTTCATTTTAATACGAATGCTCTGACTTGAAATTTTGCATGCTCGATACAAGTGAAATATTTGTAACCGCTTATAAAACTCAACACCTCCTGTATGGTAATATTTCGTGCTAATAAATTATTCTTATTTTTAAGTAGTAAAATCTTATTAGAACCATTTTCTACTTCTACGCGGAAGATGTCGCGGGCAGAAGCTATTGCAATATAAATCTAATAAAACTAGAATTTCTCACTAAATGAAAAGTACGACAAAGTGCTAAGATACATCTTACATGAATAATTGTGAATAGTTAAGACATGCATAAATTTAATTTTACATAAATCTACGTTCAAAAAGGCACACAACGGTAAAGAGTATTGAAGTATTTTTTATTAATTTTAAGATCTTGTAATGAAATCTGTATAAATATATTTTATACAATATCATGGGCAAACAAGCAAACGGTTCACCTAATGGAAAGTGAGCTGCTTATTGCCACGACGATACCCCTGAATTGTAATACCAAGAGCACCCAAGACCAAGATGTGAAATATAGAAAGTTGGCTGGCAAGGAACGACAAGCAGATGAGAAACATCAAAATTGATTGGTTCATCATGAATAGGCGCGAAGACCAGCTAGTAAAAGCTAATAAATTCCAGTATAGAAAACGTTCATCCCACCTTCTACCTTCAAGTGTATACAGTTAATACGTCTTATTACAACCCCATTGTACGTATGTGCTGCACGTATTATGAATTCTCGAAGACAAATAGATATTAAGACATATTTGATGAAATTGGTAAATATAAACTTAATTGGTAAGTGTCAGAAACTTTAAAATAAATACCTAAATACTTTTCGCTTACGTAAATAAATGAATTTGCACGTATTCCATTATTAACATTATGTAGTGTATACAAGTGAGTGGGATACAATTTAGTCTTAACTAAAGTTGGTATAAACCCTATTATGTACGCTGTTTTTGTATTCTGTTTGGATACCAAATAAATTTATTTTTTATATAAAATATCCTTATATCTACAAAAAGACAGCCGGCAGTGTGTCCGGGCACAGCCTGTGCGTCATTGCACACCTGCATTATTAGTTGATTATTCGATCAAAGCACGCCACTGCTGATCCTGGTGAACAGGAGTTGCAGTGGTGGGACAGAGTGGCGGGTGTGCACCGAAAAAACTACAAAAAAACACAGGCTATGACCCCATCTGCAGGAACGCTTTTTCAGCGAACGTTTAAAAGCGTCCAAATTAAACAAATTGATACCCATGTATTAGTTCACACGAGAGCGCTTTAGTTGCGCGGCCAGTTTAGTTTTTTTTACCAGTTGAATTTCTGGCGTTGGCGTAAGATGTTAAGGTTTTCTGTAACGTCGCTTCATTTGAACGCGATTTACAAACAATTTAAAGAGTGTAAATCATTGAAAAAATCACCACAAATCCAACAGCGCTCGGTAAAAACGCCGCTCTTTAAATGCACTCACGTGTGAACAAATACATGTGTGTCCATTTATATTTGAACGCTTTTTAAACGCGCGTTAAAACAGCGTTCGTGCGTACGGTTCCTGAGTCAAAATTTTAGTACACAGGCGATGTAAACGAGAAATATATATCGTCGCAACTTCGTATAACTAATACATAACATTTAGATTAAGGTTAGTACCTAATGAATCCCCTGTTAGTTTGTGGCATTCCGTGGTGTTTTGACGGTCAGGCGTCTCCTGACTGTCTCCCCCCTTAGTCTTTGGCATGTGGGCCATTTCGATTGCTGTTATGTCTCCGCTTTGCTGGGAGGGAAGTCTGAAATCGATTTTTTACTACCTCCTATTTCTTCTGATAAAGTTCGTTGCAGGTCCCAAGACAGCCGATAGGGTGTCCGGGCACAGCCTGTGCGTCATTGCACAGCTGCATTACTCGTTGATTATTCGATCAAAGGACGCCACTGTCGATCCTGGTGAACAGGAGTTGCAGTGGTGGGGCAGAGTGGCGGGTGTGGCCCGAAAAAAACTAATAACATTCAATAATAATAATCCTTCTAAGCCTTCGTCAGCAACAAGACATATTTTTAATAATTTAACGCTTTGGGAAGGGATATATGCAGAGTGTAGGTTCCCAAAGTTCCGTTCTGAATATAACATTCGCTGGAATTTCACAGAAACTGTCTCTCACATTTCTACGATTGCGTTTTGCAAGTTTAATTAAACAGCGCTTTTGAAACTAAGTTTTACTTAAGTTTAGAAATTTAACAATTTTACTTATTATTTTAATAAAACCTTCTTTTATTTTTACGATCAGATGACATTGCTGTGGATGCGGTAAACATGTGCATATATGTACCTGTAACGGAAGTTGTTTTATGGATTTTTTTAAACAAATTTTGAGTTAATATAGGAGTATATACGTATATATGTTACGTGTTATGTAATAAATCACTATAATAAAAAAAACATCCTCCTATAACTTATGTCAAAATTTTGAAAAAAAAAAAAATACTTTGCTGTTTACGCTACTGAGGCGCAGTAGTGTAAACAGCCGACTGCTACACTGGAGGTTCTGCGTTCGACTCCCGGCGAGGGCGAAACTTTGTTATTAACAAGACGCATTGTTTCGCTTACCGGTCCTGGATGTTGTATTCTTATTTATGTAGTTTATACCATATCGTTGCTTAGCGCCTGCGATACAAGTTCTTACGATACTTCCTGCAGGACTGAGTCAATGTGTGTGTCGTGATGTGGTTTATTAATTTTATTATAATTATAATTGGTGCTTAACAAATATTTTTGATGTAGATTTGCGAATAACATGCCATATAAGTCAACATTAGCAATCACAAAGTTTTGCGGTAACATAGAAAAAGTAAAATTTTGTAAACAAGTGTAATTATCACAATAAAATAATTTATTATTAATTAATTTATTAAAATTGGCACATCAACAGCGTGTACATAAATCCATACAATATGATTATGAGGGTGCATAGTCTAGTGTACACACGCCAATTACAGATGCACACAATATTTATGGTGCAGGCGCAACAAAACAATATAATAAATACATTTACAAATTACTAATTAATATAAAATTAGTTTATTAATATAATCTTAAAAAATAATGGCTAATAATAAAAATATGCAGCATTAAAACTATTGTGTTAAGTGCTAGCAGAGTCAGGATGTTTAATTAAAAGCCGCCTCACCTGATGCTCAGTGTTGCGTGATTATTAAGGGGAGATATTTTAAAAGTTTTTTTTTGTTTTATGGTTAAGAAACAAAGTTTAATGATTTAAATAAAAATTAACACTTAAGATTCCTGAAAATTAAATTAATAATATAGTGAGAGCTGTTATAATAATAAATTGCATTAATATACTATAGAATAATAAAAATGAAAGATTTTTTACAAATACGGTACAAGATGATTAAAATAATAAAGTCAAATGCAAAATGTTTTTTATTCGATTAGACTTAAAATAAGCAATTTCAAATCGTAATTTTTTTTACAACCACCGGTTCGGAATGCTATTTCTACGGGGAAGAATCCGGCGAGAAACCTCCGTAGTAGTAATAATAAATGAAAAATAATACATTTTTTAAAGGTCAGACAAAAATTATTAGATTTTGAAAAAAATAAACCTATCTCATTACAATTAACGTTTGACAGTTTGCAAGCTTTAGAAATAAACATGTTATTTATTTTATTAACAATTTTAATTGTATAACATTCGCTGGAATTTCACAGAAACCTCCTCGAAACGACCTCGGTGGCGCAGTGGTGTAAACAGCCGACTGCTACGCTAGAGGTTCCGGGTTCGAATCCCGGCGGTGGCGGGACTTTTTAACAAAATAAATTGAGTTAATAAATTTTTTACTATGTATTTGTTTGGTGACCGTTTTTCACCTGCCAGTACATATTTACCTTTGTAAAGACAAGTAAGTTCGAAGTTTTGACGACCTCGGTGGCGCAGTGGTGTAAACAGCCGACTGCTACGTTAGAGGTTCCGGGTTCGAATCCCGGCGGGGGCGGGACTTTGTGTTATTTGCAAGACGCATTGTTTCGCTTACCGGTCTTGGATGTTGTATTATTATTTATTTAGTATATGCCATATCGTTGCTTAGCACCTGCGACACAAGTTCTTGCGATAATTGCTGCAGGGCTGAGTCAATGTGTGTGTCGTGATGTGGTTATTTATTATTTATTTATATTTGTGCGACCTCGAAGCCCCCTTTATTTGTGTTACTTTCTTTCCTTTTCTTTATTCACAAAATCCAAAGCTGCCATTACAAATAGAACAAGCCAATTACGAAATTTAATTCACTATTTACGTGAAACAATTATTTCATTAAGCTGACGAAAAATAAGTCAAAATTGTAAATGTGTGCTTCTTTCTCGTAAGATATGATTTTGTACTAGAAAGATGGCTGCATGTCGAGATCTGAAAATTGAATTGAAAACTGAGACGAGTTCGCACATTTAATAAATGAAAGAGCTAGCGAAGTGAGCGAATTTCTCTGTCTACTGGAGCAATCCGGTGTTTGTTTGTATGTTTGGTTGTATTTATGTATGTATAATTCGACGATGTACATACACATGTATGTATGTAACAAAACAATAAAATAAATACATTTACAAATTACTAATTAATATAAAATTAGTAAAATAGAATCTTAAAAAATAATGGCTAATAATAAAAATATGCAGGATTAAAACTATTGTGCTAAGTGCTAACAGAGTCAGGATGTTTAATTAAAAGCCGCCTCACCTGATGCTCAGTGTTGTGTGATTATTTTAAACGTTTTTTTTTGTGTATATATGTATGTCTCTACATATGTATGTGTGTGTATGTATGTATGTAAGCTTTGTGCGTAAATCGGTAATCTATCGGTAAGTGTGAACATCACTAGGAGGCCACGAGACAGAAAGAGATAAAAGATAAGCGGAGTTTGACAGATGCTTTGTAAACGAGTTAATTGAGAAATATTTCTTAAAATATCTTTGAAATAAATACATTCTGAGATTCTAATAAGTAACTAACCTTCAAGGAAGATTGTTGACAGTTTGTTATTGTAAGGAATAAAATAGTGAATCATAAACCTTCTACCTTTGGTATGGTTCAGCCAAGTATCAGCTAGCAGCTTTAGACTCTGTTGAAAAGCGAGCCCGAAGAATCATCTGGATTGACGATGATATTGCTAACTTTCTTGACCTCAGCCACCGCCGCGAAGTTGCGTGTCTATCGGTATTTTATAGGATACATTTCGGAGAGTGTGCGCAGGAATTGCACAATTTAATTCCACCGGCCCCCTTTTATAATCGGAATACAAGACGTAGGCTGAAGTTGCATCCTTTTGTGGTAGATATTCCGACCATCCGGACTAAACGCTGCGATAGCTCCTTCATAATGCGTACTGCAAGGGTGTGGAATTCTTTGCCTGCCGATGTGTTCCCTGACCAATATAACTTGGGCCTCTTTAAGGCAAGAGAGAATAGGTTTCTCCTAGGCAGGCATGATCCACCTTAGACCTCATCGCCGCTTAACATCAGGCGGGTTTGGGATCAAATGCCTGCCCGGTCTTGAATTAAAAAAAACCTTTGATTGTTGATTCTCTTATTTTTAGGTTAGTATAACAAAGGTTTTCTTTGTAAATTGTTTAAAATTGGCATAAAAAGTAATAAAAACTCTTATTTTTAGGTGAATCTAATCTTGTTTTCTTCAACTTATCATTTTATGTAAAATGTTAGTTCGACGATAACTCGAGTATCGTTGATCGGATAGTCGTGAAAAGGCAGTGGCAGTAAGCAGTGGTAATACCGGGGACAATGACACTAAACATGTTATAACTACCCGTTGAATGACGTTTCCAGGGAGATTTAAACGAATTTTCCCAAAGTCCCCGTTAACGAGGCAGGCCCCGGGGACCAAGACCAACCCGGAGCGAAACACTAGTACTACACTTGTAGGTTATTTACTCGTTAAATTGTATATGTCGAATCCTCAGGATGGTTTGGGTTACGTTCGGCCACCGGGCAAGCTTGATTTAGGTATCGTGCAATGAATAATAAGACTTGAGCAGACAGCAGACAGGGATTTATTTATCACTAATAATAATCAGCCAACTAAACAATGGAACAGTTCCGGTACGTCTTCACTTCGCGACTGCTCAGGAGAGAATGCCACCGATTCGTTGTCGCTCCTCCGAGGTAGCCTCAGAGCGGGAACGCTCCGACTCTGCCAAAGCGCGCCAACCATAGTTGGCACTAGTTCCCGATAGATGGCGCGCGTGTGTTTAGTTTAGTAGTCCTAACCGGATGCGACATATATTATACAAATTATACGGTATTAATATTAGACGCATTGTTTCGCTTACCGGTCTTGGATGTTGTATTCTTATCTATGTAGTTTATACCATATCGTTGCTTAGCGCCTGCGACACAAGTTGTTACGATACTTACTGCAGGGCTGAGTCAATGCTGTGATGTGGTATGTGGTGGTTTCTATCAAGGTGAGGATCAGAAGGTGTTCGCTTTGACACTCAAAGTCACTCATATATGTTGTACCTGTAGGAAAGCTTGTAATAGTTAATTGGTGGGGCAACGACCCCCCTCCCCCTCCCCACTTGGACCGAATTACTGTGACTTTCAAGATGAAAAGTTTAACAATAGCCAATTACCAAACTCGAGCACGAGGAAATGTCATTTTATTTTCTGCTGGCGTTAACGCTTACGAAAAGTGGTAGTTGTCTAAAGGGGTAGAATAACGCCAAATCTCCGGATAACGTAACGTTGCACCAGTAGTTACAATAGTGTCTAGTACCATATTACTTTAACGATAACCGTTGGCCTCGTTTGGACCACTTTAGGTTAACTTTAACAATAACATTAACGGTTGTTTTGATGCAACTGACCCTAAGTGAATAATTGTATTAGCAAATGCCAGTTGTCTCTTTGCAAACCCTCGCACAGAAATATTAATGTAACGTAATCATTTGAAGTTGGTCAAATAACAAAACATTCATTGGGGCAGAGTCAGGCAAAGTTGTGTGAGGAAGCTAGTTAAATAAGTAGAAATATCAATTGAAACTTATGACATTCGAGAACTCAAACAAATCCTTCTTAGTTAAGTGAATGTTGCAGGTAGACGGGGAGATTCCGGCGGTTTTGAAAGAGACTAGAAAAAAAAATGCTTGATTAATTAGTTTTGTTAAACATTAATTTTTATGACCAAGTTTATAGAATTTGTTCTAGAAGAAGATTTAAGAAATTTCAGTACTAACGCGAGCAAATTCCAATAGTGATGACTATATATTAGTAATATATATATGTAATACATAATATGTGTAACTTGCCTTTATATATCAAAAACATATTTTACAATAATAATGATAATAATAATAATAACCACATCACGACACACACATTGACTCAGCCCTGCAGTAAGTATCGTAAGAACTTGTGTCACAGGAACTAAGCAACGATATGGTATGTACTACATAGATAAGAATACAACATCCATGACCGGTGAGCGAAACAATGCGTCTTGCAGATAACACAAAGTCCCGCCCCCGCCGGGAACCCGGAACCTCTAGCGTAGCAGTCAGCTGTTTACACCACTGCGCCACCGAGGTCGTCAAACAATTCATCTACAGTTACTCTAAATACTTAAAAAATGCTATGTTTATAAAAGCATACATAACATAAACTGACACCGTGATTTATCCCTAAGGTGAGCAGAGGTGTCACACACCGCATTTCGCATGTTCATGTTGTGTCCCAGTGTGACAGGTTGCGAATCTGTCGCCACTATCCGGGCACAATGAGGAACATGGCAGCTACAATGTACGTCGGTCAGTTAACCAAGTTATTTAACAAACTGAGCTACCACGTCTTCTATGGGGAAAAATACTGACACCATAATATCTCGGAAACTACAATGCCTTATAACTTGAACACTGGCTGGGTTTTTATGGCGTGTTGACGTCCGCTAAGAAAGGGTTTATTGAAACGCATCCCTATACAGGGTTGAATCAGGGATGGAGGTTTGTATGAGCTTCTTCGAGCAAAGATGAGGCGGGTTGACTTGTTATAACGTAATTTTGATACACATTTTTTGCATTAAAATTCATATAATATTTGCACTTTTATACAAGCAGTTGCTTAACTAGATCATTTGGGAGCCAAGGTAAATAAATGGCGTTTAAAAACTGGCCCTTTAGGATCGAGGCTACTGACATTTTTCCGCCATGCCATCCCCTAGTTACGCCACTGTACTTTAGCAGAGAAAATTGAAGTTGGAGACACTTTTTAGGTCGTTTTTCCTGTTTTGTTGTTTGCCTAACCTAACCTAGTAAATATCGAGTAATGATGCGTTATACGGTTAAATGTTTACAATCATACGGTAACTATATATGCCTAGGTAATTTGTTTCTAAATTTGTGTAGAATGGATCTTTTCAGTTAGCTTTGAACTTTTGTCACAGGAACTAAGAAACGATATGGTATATACTAAATAGATAAAAATACCACATCCAAGACCGGTAGGCGAAACAATGCGTCTTGCAATAACACCCCCACGCCCACGCCTGATTTCGAACCCAGAACTTCTAGCGTAGCGGTCATAGAGTTCGTCGAATAGTAATGAAACTAGACGTTTCGTGATTCGTCAGACTTTTAAATGTATTAATATATTAACGTATCACTACGACATGAAGCGCGATTGGGATCGACAAAGCTTCTAAACTTGGAAAGAATTCCGCTTTCAAAGTCCAAGTGAAATCAAAGTTTTTCACGAGAGAAAAAAAATAAAACTTCCCAACCAAAACTTTTAATTTGATTTACCAATATCTTGAATTTCTTATTTATGTTTGCTTGCCTCGGCATGAAAATACTTCGAGGAAGCTGATTGACATATTTATTATATAAAAATTCGAAAGGTTCACTTGTTAGTAAATACAGTTTCCTTATATGTATTAAAAAATACATAATAAAATTCGTGGATAGTACACCCGAATTTTTATGTGTACCTTAACTGCGCAAATATATAAATTTCCGGTACAAATTTCCCAAAATCGACTTTTTTTTAAACAACTAATGATTTCGAAAAAGTTTTTCTTTTCAGATTTATTCGAAGATAAGTGTGGAATAACAACTTTCAGGCGCACGAATATCAGTAAGAGGACGTGGTTTGTAACGTGCCTTGCTTAACCGACCGACCCGACCCGATAGGGCGAGGGTTCGAGTCTCGGGTTGCCGTGCATTTTAACTGCCATGTGCCTCACTGTGCCCGGATAATGGCAACAAATTCGCAACCTGTCACACTGGGACTCAACATAAACATTCGAAATGCGGTGTGTAACACCTCTGCCTATCCCTCTCGAGGGATTAATTACGGCGTGAGTTTATGTTTGAAAAAAAAACTATCACAAAACATTGCCTTGTCTAAACAAATTTAATAGATTTAAGAAGTGCCTAATGAGTTAAGGCTATTTATAAACTAAAATATTATTTTGATGACAAAAACTCATGGCCATGATAGTTTGCTCGCCTTCACGTGCTTTGCCTTTGTTTTTTTAAATAATTTCCTGTTAAACATTTCTGGTGTATTTATTTGACGTGCAAAATTATTTGTATTTTTTTTGCAATAAATGATTTTAGAAAAAAAATTGCGGAACAATCTTTTATAGAAGTTATAAAAAATATTTTAGAAACCCGTGAAACCGCAAACTATGAGGTCAATTCGTATTAATTTTGAAATTTAAAAAATAACCAATTTATTTTTACAGCAACCTTCATTTGTAAAGTATTTTATTTTTGATTCATATTTTTACTATTTTGTTCAATAATTTTAAATGTTATTTTGTGTATTTTTTTAACTATAAATATTTATGCTAAAGATTTTATAATTTTGTATTAAAATCCAATTTTAAATAAATAGAAATGAACTATTTGGATTATGTATATGGTAAAAAATGAAAAAATAAATAAGACACAAAAAAACTATTTTATTTTGGAAGATTTTTCGCCTCTTGCAAAGTTTTATCGAAATCTATACAGCAGCTTAGTCACAAAATGTAATTAAAATGTAATTTTCGCTATAATAATAGATTTCCCTTGATTTCTTTAATAACAGTATCTTTATGAGAAAGTCCACTAAATTTAAAGTGTCTCCGCCATTTTCCTTTTTGGTAACGTATTTCTCTTTCAATGTTCAATAAATAAATCCAAGTAAATTAACGTTGTTACGTGATGATAATTCACAGGTTTTGTTTATCCATTTTATTCCATTCGTTTGAATTGGAGGTTCAGGAGCTTTTGCTTAAATTACCATTATTGCCTGTTCTAATTATTAATATTCGACCATTTCGTGTTTTTAACTCAAAAAGTAGGAGAAAATCTTCGAATCATAAATAAAACAAGATAACCAGAAACAACAACAATAAAAGTGCGAGGTCGCAACTCGATATAAAGGTGGTAGATCTACGTGCGAGATCGTCTGCGTCGGTACCACCCTCCTTTCTATTTACAACGTGAAGCAGTCGGCTGTGTTTCGGTTCGAAGGATTGGAGAGCCAGTGTAATTACCGACACGAGAGCTACAACATATTTATGGGCAACGCATTGGCGGTGCTCTTGGTCTTCCAGACATCATCGGCATCATCGTGTCAATAGGCGGCGGTATCACTTTTCAATAGGTAAACCGTCTGCTTTTTAGTCATGATTTTGTATAAAAAATTGGCTGTCAAAAATGAATAGATGAGGGCACAGTAAGCAACTATCTGACAACACTGATCAGTGATCGGGCCTTATTTTGACAGAAAACATGGCATTGCCAGGTAAGAAATGTCACCATGTCATACTTTTACGAACTACAATTTTTTTGTTTGTTAATGTTTTACGGCTCTGGATACGAGTCCTTTCAAGCCTTATCATTATAAATTATCATTAAGCTTGAAGATGATAAATGAGATGAAGATGATAAGATGAACAATGAAAATGATGAATCTGCCTACAGTAACATGTTAGTACGGTTACTGTAGGCTCTAATGGTAAAGGCAAGGTAAGTTACTTGGGAGATGACGAAAAGGCAAAGCTGTACAACACCTACTAGTGTTGCTAGCGGAACTGAATGCCTATACTCAGCCGATATAAAAACAGCAATTCATATTAAAAATGGTCTTTTATAACAGAAATAAACTACATTTTATAACAGAAAATTCGAATTCTAATCATACTTATTTCTACCACAACTGGAATTTTACCCGACTGCGGCGAAGCATAAAGGAGGGTCACTATTTTGACCGGTATGAATTGACGTACAAAGTCAAGGAAAATAAACCATGTCTAGGTCACATAAGGTACTTACATAATATATATGCTACTGTATTACTAACAATATATGGACCTGGTTTGAAATAAATAAATAAATGCAGATGTATATTTTTAATAAGTAATATGAATAAAAGAAATGGAAAATTAAACTAACTTAAAAAATGTTGTGGGTTTTTAATTTAACTGTCTTTATTTTTCACTGGATTTTCTGCAATTTATCATTTCTTTATCAAAATGTTTTTTTGTCGGATTGTTTTTTATTTCTTTGGCATCGCACCTCGGACTTGAAGCATTTATTTTTTATTTATTTGGCGTTAATTGTTTCTACGACAAAATCGAAGCAAAGCAGAACTCCTGCGTCCACGTGGAACATTAACTGGAATGCAAATCTGAAATTTAAAATACTGTGTTAAATGAAACGCTATTGTAATTTAATATAGACTAAAAACATCTTAGCTGAATTTTTACTTCCTGATCTGAGACTCACTATTCAGATTATTTTTGATTACAATTTTCAATTTTTTTGTTAATCGAGGCACACCCGCCACTGTCCAACCACTGCAACTCCTGTTCACCAGGATCAACAGTGGCGTCCTTTGATCGAATACTCAACGAATAATGCAGCTGTGCAATGACGCACAGGCTGTGCCCGGACACCCTACCAGGACGCAACGAATTTCATTAAGCGAAATATCAGGAAGTAAGAATCCGATTTCAAACATTCTTTAAAGTTTTAATAATTCAATGTTTGTATGCAATTCTTTTCGATGACTAACTAAAGTAATACTAACATAATTATAATAAATCTCTTTGCGTACGCGACCATGGATCATCCTAAGCTTGGACTTAAGTTGTACACCATGAGGATTA
Source organism: Choreutis nemorana (assembly GCA_949316135.1). Classification (NCBI taxonomy): domain Eukaryota; kingdom Metazoa; phylum Arthropoda; class Insecta; order Lepidoptera; family Choreutidae; genus Choreutis; species Choreutis nemorana. The sequence goes on along the minus strand of OX438620.1, from coordinate 6,229,906 downwards.
ATATTGCACTTGATATGTGAGGCTTTGTGGCCGTTTTTTGAAAAAAAATAACAAAACAGAGGAGTTATATTATATAGGTGAGGAGTGCTGAAAACTAATATTTTACATAACTCGTTACACACACTACCATGCGTTACAAATCGCATGTGTTACAGAGTTACTTGTCGGGAACGGTGAGTGGTGGTGGTAAGAAAATTTCAAATTTTCTTATTTTATTGTATTTTCTTGTGTATCAGCATAGTTCAATGTGTAAAATGCTAGTGTTTTAACCAGTGAACATCTGTAGTGCTATACAAGTGCGGAGAATTTGAAATACGACGATTTGGCTGCTCTTTTCGTCTCCCAAGTAACTCAATAAAGCCTACGGTAACATCACTAGCATGTTACTGTAGAAACAATTAAGAAAGAAGAAAAATATAACACGGAAGACTTGTGCTGTATCAGCTAAAGCTTTTTGCGTTTCCCGACAAAAGGGAAGAATTAAACCAAGAAAGCATGTGTTACATTTGACATGACATGGCTGTGTTTATGATAAAGAGGTAAAAAAAAAAAAATTCAAATTTTGAGATCTCAGTAAAATAATCTTTAGTTCTGTTAAATATGTAAATTTCAAATTGATGACATCAACAACACTCACAGTCCGGGCTCAATGATGGCTTTCTTCAAAATCCAAGCAAACTTATCTATTGTGAACGCATTGGTCACGTATATGCCCTGTAATTTAAATTATTAATGTGAGTTCGTGTATTTACCAGATGCTACAGGCTTAGCACGTTGATTACTAATGTAACATAGCACACAGTCACAAAATAGACTAAACATAAGTAAAGCTTCACACAAAGCGAGCTTTAGCAACGCACACACAGACACCAATTGGTCATTCGCTGACACGAAATTTCGGAAGAACTAGGAAGGTAACATGCGCTACTGTCACTCACCGCAATCAAATAATTCGTAAATGAGATAGAAATTTTTAAATCTTGCGTGCTTCCTAATGGTTTCCAGGGAAAAAACTATACAAATATATAAATATGATAATTTGTTTTACCTAAATAAAAAATACCGTAAATTTCGACGACACAGAAATCGTAAAAAATAACAAACATCTTAATACGAGTTTTATCGCCACGGTAGTTTTTATTTTTCTATATGTTTCTCTGCTTAAGTCTCAATGTACAGCCCATAGCGCAAAAGTCGAGCGTATCTGTCAAAACAGAGGTACTACATACATGAGCTTTACTTCTGTAATATTTTTTGCGACCTCGGTGAGATGTTTCTGTCCTTTTCATTACCAAGAAAAAAAAGGGACAGCTTCTATGTCGCGTGCCTACGTCACTGTTGCGCTGTAAAACTTAATTGGCCACTTAAATGGAAGATGACTGATAAAATTATTTTGAATTGACATATTTTGCAAACTCACGATCGAATTATTTTCTCATATAATTCATTTGAGCAAGTTTACTAAATTCAAAGTCAGAGTCAACTAATTGTTCAAACAGACGATTCGTGGAATTTTATGGTTTAAATGTAGAATTCATTAAATTCACTGTCTGACTAAAGGTTGTCTATTAAAAGTCAAAGCACACCCATCAACTTGGGAACGTAATGTCAACGTTTCGACTTTTGCCTCTCTGACAACCTGAGGCGATACTGCTACGATGCCCCGAACCCTTACACAAATGACATTTTCCGCAAGCGTTTACGCTAACAGAAAGTAGTTCTATAAATGACATTTCAGTGAAGCAACTCGAGCGTGAGGAAATATCATTTCCATACATTTTTAATCAATCAAAAAACAAAAAACTGAGGGGATTCTCATGTCCATCCATATACATTTTTCTGTAACGCTTGCAGAAAATGGTATTCGTCTAAGGAGGCTGATTAGTTTTGTTTGTTTTTATTCAACATCACGGGAAAACAAGGAGATGGCTCACCTGATGGAAAGTGATACCGCCGCCTATTCACACGACGATGCCCTTGATGTCTGGAACGTTATAAAAATCGCTAATGCGTTAAAAAGATGTTATACCACTCGTGCCTGTAATTACACTGGCTCTCCAATCCTTCGAATCGAAACACAGCCGACTGCTTCACGTTGTAAATAAAAAGGAGGGTGGTACCAACCCAGAGGATCTCGCACGCAGATCTATCACAATTGTTCATTGCAGTAAGGAATGTTAGACAAAGAATACCGAATGGTTTGAGTTGGTGGGTGTGCTACCACTTAGACTCTAGGGATTTTGTAGACTATGTTTTATATTTGTGTGTGTTTTTTTGACTCACAGCTTTCGTTCGACACTTATCGTCAAAGGGCATATTGGTTGTTTTCAAAAACTCCGAGGCGATTGGACTCTTGCAGGTCATCTTTTCAAGCTTGAACACAACTTCCCTCGTACCTTGCTTCTTTATTTGATAGCCTGTAATGTCCACCTGGAATTTTTAATATGAAAAATGTTTGATTAAACGATATTTTACTACCTAGTACCTACAGGTGGTAGGTACCTGTTTCGGTTGGAAGGATTGGAGAGCCAGTGTACTTATATAAACACAGCGAACTACTTCACGTTGTAAATAGAAAGGATGGTGGTACCAAACTAGACGATTGCACTTAGTTCTACCACTCGTTAATGGACGATCGCTTTTTTCATACAAAACGCGCCGAGCGGTGACCTTGCATCAAACGTATGACAACAGTGTGTCTATTCCGAAGAGTGTGTTTTTCGATTGAAGGTAAAACTCATGACACCGCTTGCGACTGCAGTTACAAATTTGTATGAATCATTGTTTAGCCCCTCTAACGGATTGATGAGGAATTAAGATCGCTCATATAAAATCGTATAATCTATGTTACCTGACGTGTAGAAAACTACACGAACTCATGGTCCATAGATTATTACAGTGATTGTTTATGACCAATCATAGTTCCTAAGCAATCCGTTTCGCGCTTTACAAAGATTCATACAAAGTGTAGTCGCAAGTGACAACAGTAGGTAAAACCTATAGTAGGCATGAACGTTTTCTATTAAAGAGAACGTCAGTTTTCAGGACAACTAACGTTAGACAGACAGCCGACAGCAAACATCTTACTTGAAAGAGACTTAAATCTTACCCAGAAAGGTCCAAAATCTCTGGTTACTGTCAGATTTGACGATATATAAGTTGTCACCCGGTTAACTTTCCTCAGATATGTGTAGCAGTTTGATATTGGATTGTTCTCCAGATAACTACTGTTGGGTAAGTTACATTTTTCCAAACCAACCAGTCGGATGCCGGTCTTTTTCTGTAAAAAGTTTTTAAAAATTAAAACGTAAAATAAATAAAACAATCGGGCGGGCTTGCCTAATTTTAAATACAAAATAAATAAATACAATTAGTAAATATTACTTGATAATTACTTTATTTGTTTACAAGAAATTGAATATATTATACTTAAAATAAATAATTAATAAAAAAAAATACAATGGAGTGCATTTTTTTTTATTACGCTGTATAGCGATGCTCAACCTCTGAGCGAAATGCAGACCAGCGTTACGGTCACGACTCTCTTTTGAATTTAACACATTATGGATACTCTGTGACGACCTCGGTGGCGCAGTGGTGTAAACAGCCGACTGCTACGCTAGAGGTTCCGCATTGTCTCGCTTACCGGTCTTGGATGTTGTTTTCTTATTTATTTAATATATACCACATCGTTGCTTAGCACCTGCGATACAAGTTCTTACGATACTTAGTGCAGGGCTGAGGCAATGTATGTGTCGTGATGTGGTTATTTATTTATTTTATTTACTCTTTTGAAACTCGCACCCCAAGAACCCGTAGTCTCGAAACCAAACGGCTCAAATATGTGATCGTCACTCAAACATACATATTTGCGTCTTTTGGCTTCTACAATTGAATTAAACAATCATTTACGATAAATCTACAAGACATCACCTAAATATAAGCATAATATTAAATAATTCAAAATATTTTTTTTTTGAAATGAAACAAAACATATTAACTCACATTTTTCTTACTAAAACTCCAATTTACCTGGAAAACTAAAATAAAAAATAAAAAAATCAAGAGTTTTACCATCTTGTTACTCATGTAAAACGAACTGTTAAACTTTAAAGTTATTATTATGTCGTTATAATTTAAAAAAATATTACAAATCTGTTCGCTGTTTCGCAATTATTTCGGTGTCATTTATCAGAATAAAATAAAAATTGGCCAAGTGTGAGTCTGACTCGCACATGAAGGGTCCCGTACAATAGTACAAATTCAAATTTGAAACCAAATTCATTTTTAGATGATTTCGTTAAAGGAACAAGAACAAGTAAAATATGTAAAAAAATACGTATCTTATATGGAAGAAACCCTAATAAATAGTGTTCCGTAGTAAAATATCGTAAATTTGTAGTGACTTTACAACATAAACGTTATAATTGTGTTAAACAAGCATACGGCGTGCCTGATAGTCAGTCACCGTAGCCTAGACAAATACAGGGGTCACGCATCACGCACGCGTTGCTGACCTTGAACATTTTAATACAATTTTTGAAGAACGCTATGCTTTATCAATGGGGGAAACCATGCTAGGAAGTTCAGATCACAGTTTGAGCGTTCGCAACCTTAGTAATGTAACCTGATTAGTTTTAGTTATCACAAAACCCTTAGATTTCAGGTTTGACTCGCATTTGGTGGAGTTCTGGCTTAATCATCATCATCATCATCGGGAAGACGACCACCACTGGATATAGGCCTCCCTTAATGTCTACGACCGGAACAATCCTGCTTGCTTGCATCCAGCGGCTCCCAGCGGTCCTTACAAGGTCGTTTGTCTACCTCGTGAGGGGGACAACTTCAAAACAATGCCTTCGGGTCTGTGGTCCCCAGAACAACACAACCGAACTGAAGTATTAAAATACAATTTAATACACAGCTATTCATTATTTCGCTTTACTATCATATTAATTAGTTGTCTAATTAAAAAAAACACAATAACATATAAAACATAATCCTACAAATTAGTTGAAATTAATTTAAAATTCATGTAAAAATTTTAATTACTAACAGTGAACCCTAATTTTAATTTCAATTTTAATTGTTTTATAATGTTTTCGTTTGAAAAATGCTTAGTTTTAAATGGTTTATTTTGTCAATGACAGAATATATATATACACAATGTATTTACAAACAGTACATACTATTGCTGGTAAATAATTGACTGTTCAGTTTAAATTCAGATCACGACCTCTATAAAACGAAATAGCAGTGTATTTCAATAAATGTTTGACGTTTGAGGGCCTCTGTAGCGCAGTGGTGTAACAGCTGGCTGCTTGCTAACAGGTTTCGGGTTCGAATCCCGCCGGGGGCGGAACTTTGTGTTACTTGCAAGACGCATTGTTTCGCTTACCGGTCTTGGATGTAGTAGTCTTATCTATGTAGTTTATACCATATCTTTGCTTTGTGTCTGCGACAAAACTTTCAAAAGGTGTGTTTATTTTTTTTAAATTTTAAGTATAGAAAACATATAAATATAAACGATGCACGTCGAATTTTTTGAAATAAAATTACTATTTTTGGAGATTATCTTCTAAAAACGTTATTTTTAGTATACACTTGCTTCCTGCCCGGATTCGCCCGGATATAATGCATGTGTTACAAACATATAACCTTCTTCTTGAATCATTTTCTTATTGTGAAATGTCAGTGTTGTAATCATTCAATACCAGCGACCCGCCCCGGTTTCGCACGAATATCCATCACACGAATATCATGTGTTACATACATATGTACCTCTCTCTTGAATCACTCCATCTATTAAAAAAAAAACCGAATCAAAATCTGTTGCGTAGTTTTAAAGATCTAAGCATACATATGGACAGACAGCGGGAAGCGACTTTGTTTTATACTATGTAGTAATAATTCGTAAAAAAAATTTAGTAAAGAAAATAAATAAAGAAACTGACTCAATTAATAAATCTTTCAAATATTTCTTAATACCAATTAAGTCATATCATTACTCATCTTAATTAATCTCCAACTATTGTTCCTGGGATCCGTTTTCAATATGATCCTCTTTAAGTTTGCACTTCCATTGTAAATACCAAGTCACGCGAAACGTTCCTCCCCCTTTTGGGGCACCCCCCTCTTTTAGGGGCATCAGGGGGTAGTACCCCCACAGACCTAGCGAAGGTGCGAACTAATATCACAGCCGCCTATTTTAATTACGTATTCTTCAAACAAAAGAACTGAGATGGAATGGAGTGGTTGCATTTTTTTTTATCGTCATGGGCAATACAAACAAGCAGACGTGTCTCCTGATGGAAAGTGATACCGGCGCATATAGACATGACAACGCTTGTAGGAAGTCATCTATTACTATAAGTACTATGTAATACATTTTTTTTTTTAAGTAATTCAGTTAAACGATTTATAAGTTAAAATAAACAAATATGTGGTAATATGAAAGTACCTACATACTTTATTTATTTATTTTATATCATGGACAAACGAGCAGACGGTTCGACTAATGGAAAGTGATACCGCCGCCTATTGACACGACGACATATGAATATTATGATTAATGTATGAAGGATTAATTTCTTATTTAATTGTACAAACAACTTAAAACATAATCCAATTTAGGCAGTTCATACACTTAAATAAAAATATCTCTTAAGAATTGTGAATTAAGAACCAAAAAAATATTATATATAACCGACTCCTCGCCACCTTTAACCTGAAATAGATATCTCTAAAACTCTATAAATTTCGATGTAAATTCGCAGGGCCTGATAAAATTTAGCTGATTTCATATTGGCTGGGTGCCAACGATCTAATAGCGCCACCTTTTGTCTCCTAATGAGATTTTCAACAATAAAATAATTCCTATTGGCTAATGGCATCAGGCTCTCCTCGCATTGATTTAAGTTTTTGATATTTTTTACTGTGGCTTTTCAGTTTAATAGAATGGAGTATTTATATTCGTAAAACAACAAGATCTCAACTATAAAAATATCATTCCATATGTTTTATCACTTTAAGTGATATGCAGAAACATTAAGTTCGTTGCGGGTCCTAAGACAGGCGATAGGGTGTCCGGGCACAGCCTGTGCGTCATTGCACAGCTGCATTATTCGATCAAAGGACGCCACTGTTGATCCTGGTGAATAGGAGTTGCAGTGATGGGACAGACCGGCGGGTGTGCCCTAAAAAAATGCAGAAACAAACGCCTATAAGTTTAAGGCGTTTTTATACAAACGGTCACAAAACAATGTTTATTAAACTTAATGTCTTACTAAAAGAGGTTCGCTTCAAGCTGTGAATTCGCGAACCCTCATATCTCGATAAACCCTTGACTGATTCGGCTCATATTCGAACTTAAATATTATTTTCGCTTCATTAACACGCCTAACAAAATTCACGATGATCCAATCAGAGATACTCGAGTTATCGTCGGGCAAACATTTATACATACATACATGCATACAAACGCCGGATTACTTCAGTGGACTCTTCACTTCACTCGCTTCGCTCTCTTGTTCCATAAAATAACTATTTTATAACAACAATATCGTGACAGTAACGCTGGTCTGCATTTTGCTCAAAGGTTGAGCATCACTACAGTTTTAGGGACACCCTTGTACACATTTTTATCAGGATTTATCAGGTTTTATAACACAATATTTTACATATCATTTATAAAAATGCACTTGAACGAAAAAATAAAATGAAAATTTTTCACCATAATTCAAACATTAAATAAGTATTCACAAAATAAGAGAACGTCCAAGACCTTAGAGCAGTTCCACATCATCATCCAAATGCTGCTCGAACCCGAGACCTCGAGAATCACAACCAGCGGCTTAGACAGCTGCGATATGAACCGTGCATATTATTTTCAATAGGTAAAGGAATTGACCCATAAATTCAATAGTTAGGTAAGGTGTCGGAACCAAAATCTGGTGGCAGTCTAGTTTACGATTTCGTAACATGGACGTTTCACGATATGGAATGGACAACAAGTTTAAAATTCATACAAATCATTGAATATTATTATTGCTATTTTGCAGTCATACCTACAGTATTATTACTATTTATAAAAAAATATGACTGTAATTTTATAAATTTATCACTCATTGTTTTTATTTTACCACTACATCTTTTGTTTGACGATTCATTTCGATTTTTAAATTGTTATTGAATAAATGAAATGAAATTGCAATCTTGGCATTCTAAGACATTAAGGGTATTGTCGTGTCAGTCAGGTCTTTTCACATTGTTTGCCAAAGATATTTCAGAAAAGAACATATACCTCAAACTAGTAGTTCGCTCTGAACTTAACTCGCGGCCCCTATATCTCGGAAACCCTTTGACCGGTTCAACTTAAATTTAAACTTAAATATTCTTATTGCCTTTTTAAGTCGCCTACCAAATTTTACGACGATCCGATCAACGATATTCGACTTATCGTCGGACAAACATTTATACACACGTACATACAAACGACGGATTGCTCCAGTAGACTTTGAGAACTCGCTTCGCTCGCTCGGTCAATAATAATAGTACTTTTTACTTGTTTTTAATTTATCTTTTCTATTTTTACACAGGTAAAGTTAGTATGTAGGATGTATTCTTCAAAACTATTAAATATAATTTAATAGTTATTTTAGAGGACGTGGTAGCTCAGTTTGTTACGTGCCTTGGTTAACCGACCAACCCGACACGACAGGTCGAGGGTTCACCAGCAACCAGGTTCCTCATTGTGGCGACAGATTCGCAACCTATCGCAATGGGACTTAAACATAAACATGCAAAATGCGGTGTTTCTCACCTCTGCCAACCCCACGAGGGATTACGGCGAGATTTTTTTTAATGTAGTTATTTCACCGGTAATTAGAATGGAATGTCGAGATTTACAAAGGCTATATCCTTAAAAAAAATCATCAATCTATTATTTCATAGACACACAACTCCATATAAAACTTCACATAAAAAGTGGTACAAATTTTGGACAGATAGACAGATAGATGGTTCTATTAGAAATAAACACACATTAAAGCAAATTAAACTTTATTAACAGTACACAAAGGTTTATCAACCGATCTTAAAACAAAATCAAAACTTAAATTGTAACTATATGAATATTGAACTTACAAATGTTGCTTGTCATACCACCGTCCTTGTCCTTGTCCACCGAAATGTTTGATTTGACATTTGGTGAGGACTTTTTCTGTCACTTCATTGTGGATACATGAAGCATTAAATATAGAAACACCCGAACGAATTGATTTGCAAAAGCTAGTCAATACTAAATGGAAAATACTTTTTATCCTACTACGGCGAAGCAAAACGTAGGGTTATATTTTATGTCTTTCTGTAATTTACAGTCTTATCAATGAATTGTTTTTGTGTGTATTGTATTTGTTGTTGTGGAATTTTAAGTACCACTACTTTTTTAACAACCTTGCCTCGCTTTTATTAAAGCTTTGTAAAGTTATTTAATTTGCCTTAAAACTCACTTTTAAGCCAGAACAGCAACAACCCTACCTGTTTCCCGTGTCAATATTCAATTCTTTCATAAAAATAATGAACAATAACATTTTGTATTGTCATTGATACAAAAGGAATATAACTTTAACAATGGGCAACCTTAGCAATAGTGTAGTGCTATAAAATAATTTGAAACGAAGCTAAGTTCTCTCTAGTGGTATATATCACAGTATTTCAGTGACGCCATTAACATATCAATATGGATTCGAAGTCGTATGGTTTGACGCAAGCTACAGGCTTCGAGCTGCAAAAGTTATTGTTAGCGTCAGGATGAACGGTCAACCTATGGTTAGTTTCTTCTAATTAAGTATGGAAGCAATTGTCTAGTTGTAGACAGCAAATGGAAGCAATTATTGCTAACAATAAAAAACGACTTCATTTGATCAAACAGTAGTCAGTTTTATATTGGATTATAAATTAACAAGGAAACAAATAATTCACACTAGTCATACTTATTACTGGCCAAAAGCCAAAATTAATATGCTTTATGTAAATGATTGATTGATGACATGATTATGTAAATGTACGTGTTATATTTTTATTCTAATCTTAAACTTTTTAGGTATTTAAAAAAAATGACGTGGAGGACGTGGTAGCTCAATTTGTTACGTGCCTTTGATAACCGACCGGCGAGAGCCGGGTCGAGGGTTCGAGTCTCGGGTTGCCGTAAGTTGTAGCTGCCATGTTTCTCAATTTGCACGGATAGTGGCGACAAATTCGCAACCTCATACTGGGACTCGACCACCTTTCCTACCCCTCTCGAGGGATATCGGCGTGAGTTTATGTTATTTTATGTTTAAATAAAATACTACCTAGAAGATTAATCATATAATGTTTAATGTTTGAGTAAATAGCAAAATAATGTTAAAAATCTTTTCAAAGCAACTGCGGCATAACGATACTTCTTTCTTAGTTCAATATTCTGGACGATTGCTGTCATTTTAAATAATAATCATCAATATTGGGACAATTTTTTGTTTAACTCCCAAACTAAGCCACAGGCTTGTACTATGGGACTAAACGACTAGATATACTACTCAAAACAAAATAAGGGCCACAAGGTATTTTATCACTTTTACATATACAAACATACACACAATGTACATATTGTACATATGCATACATACATTTTTACATATTGTAGGTAGTAAAATATTTAGTATACAAACTCTTTGATACCTAAACTTTTTAATATTGTAGTATTCATCTAATGCTGGCAACAATTTTAAATAAAATTTGATTTAAAATTATTTTTGAAAATTTTGATTCCATTTTCTTTGTCGTTTTGCTTTCCTTAGCTTCTTGGTTAATTAGAAATTATCAGAGTTCATTGATATCTCGAGTCAGAAACATCTTTTGCAATATGCCACAAGGACGCAGGCGTCATATGGACTCGCTGACAGCAACCAGAGCTGTTACAATGATTGAAGAAGGTCATTCGCAGCGATCTGTGGGTTTGCAATTGGGATTTTCTCGAAGAGCTAGTCAAAATCTATGGAATCGTTTCCAAGAGACTGGCAGTGTTAGAAGAAGACCTGGTTTGGGCAGAGTTCGCATTACAACAGCTCAAGAGGATCGTTACATTCGATTAAGTGCGCGCCGAGATCGCACAACGACGGCCCGCAAGCTGCAAAATCGTTTACGGCTCACAACGGGTACTCGTGTCAGTAACCAAACTATTCGTAATCGATTGCATGAAGACCAGCAGGCATCAAGAAGGCGAGTTGTCCGTGTTCCATTAACCAGAAATCATCGTGCAAATCGTTTAAGATTTACCCGTCAACATTTGGACTGGGACATAAACCAATGGGGCATGGTGCTCTTCACAGACGAATGCAAAGTTGAATTTTTTAACGACGATCGGCGTATTAGAGTATGGAGAAGACGCGGCGAGAGATTTTCAGAAGCCTGCATCCATGAAGTCGATCGTTTTGGTGGTCCAAATGTAATGATTTGGGGCGGGATAAGCTTACACGGCAAAACTGAGCTCGCTATTTTAAATGAAGGTACTGTTATTGCTCAGCGGTATATTGAGGAAGTTGTCAGACCACATGTGATCCCATTTGCCCAGCGAGCGGGTCCTGGATTCATCTTGATGCAAGACAATGCTCGTGCACACACGGCTCAAGCGACTCGGTTTGTACTGGAAGCGTCTCAAATTCAAGTCTTGCCGTGGCCGGCGAACAGTCCGGACTTAAATCCAATAGAGCACATGTGGGATCAGTTGAAACGAAGAGTTAGAGACGGTGATCAGGAAATCCACAACCAACAGCAACTCATCAACGCTGTTAAAAGGGCCTGGGAAGAGATTCCAATGGAAAATGTCAGGCATTTGATTGAGAGCATGCACTCCAGGCTTCAGGAGTGCGTAGCGAAACGAGGAGGGCATACTCGTTACCAAAAGATGAGCATGGAGTATTTTCTTTTGTTTTCAGTAACTTTACATTGTTTTTTTTTAACCTTAAATGTGATTTTTTCTTTCAAAAGCAAATAAACTTTTTAATCATTATTATTGTAATAAGTTTATTGGTCTACACGGCAAAAACAACATTAGTTTTCGTTATGGAGACAAAAAATATAAATTGGTTTTATTATTTTCATGGTACAGACAAAATACCTCGTGGCCCTTATTTTGTTTTGAGTAGTATATGTAAATAAAACGATAAATACATACTTAAAAAGATAAAAAACAACTACAACTTTCTTGGCACTAAATTAATCTTATCTGACACTTTAATCAATGGTTAATTGACTACAAGCTTTCAACGCAGCGTCTCACCGCTTGCACCATACAAGTCCATATGAACGTCTGCATTTGACGTGAGACTTGTATTTTGCATATAATATTTAGATTCGAGTTTAGGTTGAATATTAATATCCTTTTCATTGTTTTATAGGCGAATAGGCGAATAATTTACCAGGAGCCACGAATGCGTCGGAGTTGGTGCTGCATTCGGAAATCATATTACTAAAGGTTGTTTATTCTATTATTTCACAGGTAGATCTACGTGCGAGATCGTCTGGGTTGGTACCACCCGCCTTTCTATTTACTGTGTTAAGTTCGCTGTGATTCGGTTCGAAGGATTGGAGAGTGAGTGTAATAAATAAAGGCGTAGACAAACAAAATTACAAAAATTACCGCGTTATGATATTGAATTTTCGTTTTATTTTACTTAAGTAGTTAAGTTTTCTTTTAGGTATTGTCAGCCTATTTGTCACAGTGGTAATCAGCTGACTGCTACGCTAGAGGTTTCGGGTTTGAATCCAAACGGGGGCGTTTGTGTTATTTGCAAGACGCATTGTTTCGCTTATCGGTCTTTGGTGTTGTATTCTTATCTATGTAGTTTATACCATATCGTTGCTTAGTGCCTGCACTAAGATTATTTAATCTTACCGTTGAGCTGAGTCAATGTGTGTGTCGCGATGTGGTTGTTTGTTTATTACATTGTACACTTTTTTTCCTTTTAAGCAGTCAGCAATTAAAATCATTCTTAAAGAGTAAATATTTGCCGTAACTTAAAATATAAGCAATATCTGTTGTAAAGAACGTCGCAATTTTAAATTTGTCAAACGACTGGAAGAATGCATTTTTTCTTATTTTCTCAACATGTTTCATACACAATAGGAACTGTATTCACCGTGTGTGATATATTTGTATGGAGCTCAACATGTTTCATACAAAATAGGTTTTTTTTTTCTGAAACTTAATATTTGTATGGATTGTAATTAAAACAAGCACATCAACATGAATGTTTTTATTAGTTTTATGCCGACTATACAATTATGAGCGTTATATCAAAGTCACATTTGGAATTTTTCGAACAATTTACAACCTTATCTTTTAGCTAGTGGGTTTTATTTTACAATGGCATTATTATCATATTAGATTTAGTTAGAAATTTTACATTGAAACATATTTTTCATAATTAATTACTTATTTTTGGCGTAAGTTGTTTTTAAGAAATTTGATATTTCTTTTTACTAATACGTAACAGAATAAACCGACTACTTATTACTTAACGCCGTGAATTTAATTCGAATTTAATTATTATATATTTTTAAATCACGTAACAAAACGATACATAAAGGTCCTTGCACACAGGATGTCGAGAAGCACACTGCAGCTTTAGGTACTGCTTAAACCGGAGCGATGCGAAACTGTAAGCTGACAAGTGTGCATTTCAGTTTGGCACGTCATACAAATAATACTGAATGATATTGATCCTGATACTTGTTGAAAAGCGTGTTGCGACCGTATAGATGTACCTTTGTATATGAAATATTCATGTAAGTAACAATAGATGTTAATTTTTAAGAGAAATTTACGAATCACTTTTAATTATTATAAAACGTTTTGTTTATTCATTTGTTTTAAATGATCAACTCTCTGATTGGTTAGTTAGATTAGAAGAAATAATTTATCGAATGTCATAAAAGTAATAATAAGCAATAATTTATTTGTATGTTTATAAATGGATATAATTTTGTAACAGCATATGAATGATGTTTAAAACTAAGCTGTGTTGTTTTCCTTCGAGTGTGCAAGGAACTTAACTTGACATTGACATTTCAAACACCTAGTTTAAAACCTGAAACGAACAAACACCCGAACATCCGATCGTATTATATTATTAGTTATTTTAACTTATTAATAGGAAGTTATACTGCAATGTTCTCGGTTCAGAGGGCAACACTGGTGTGAATTGTTAATTTTAATAAAATAACTTTATAAAATAATGTTAGACATTTTGCATATTGGCGGTTTTTTTCGTTATGTGCTATTTCGCCCTCTGCTTCGAGGACATCGTATGTAATGTTCCACATTAGAAACAATAAAATTCGAAGTTTAACATTGACTCTTTAATAATATTAAAGTTAATTAACATTTAGCGGTATTGACATAGTGTTTTGAACATTTGTTGTAGCACTTAAATACTATACACAAGCTCATTTTTTATATTTACGTCATTTACCTTAGGAGAAACAAAATGGCGGAAAAAACAAAGCTGAAGATTTTGTTGCCAATTAAAAAAAAAAACTTACATTTTAATAATAAAAATCCTAGATTTTGGCATCGTTTTTTAATTTTTTTTCAATGTTTATTTTATAATTTGAAAAATGGCGTAAAATTATAAGGCACGATTTTTTTTACCATCTAAATCTTTGACTAATTCACTTTTTTCAAATGGAAGCAAATATTTTTCTTGTGTCCGTTTTTGGAAATGGAACGACAGATTTTCTTCTGTTTAGACTTTATTCTTCTGAAATTCTTGTTTCTTATTTATTTACTTTTTATAGTTTTAAGAGATTTCTAGAGAGACAAAGGTTAGAGGTTTTTTTTCCCAAACGGATTATTTTTATTTACCCTTATTTTTCAAAGGGTAGCAATGTAACTTTACTCTTTATAACTACAAATTAATATATTCATTCTTTTGCGTAATATTATTTTTATATTCAAATTCAAATTAAACATGTTTTTTATTTCAATAGACTTGAAATAAGTGCTTTAAAATCGTCAATTTTTATCTACCACCGGTTCGGAATGCTACGAGTACCTACGGGGAAGAAGCCGGCGAAAAACCTCAATAGGTAGTTGTTTTTTTTTTAATTTACAATAGTTTTTCAATACGTTTTGGAACATTTAAGTTTTTTAACTATTTCATACAATTTAAAGGTACTATGACTGCCTTTATAACAAATTTAAGTAATTTTTCAATAAGTTTATTTGGATTTATAAACATTGCACCTACATATGTACGGCAACGTGTGAAAACATTGCCCCTTCAATTTTTTTTATGTTTGTATGGGCCAAGTATTTGATTTCTCTTGTTTTCTAAATCCGATACATACAGTACCATCATGGATACGATACTAAATTGTTTATACGATTATACTTGACAATTTTTTTACTTTGAAACATAATAAGATCGAAAAATTCATCTTTGAGTAAATAATAAAAAAAATACCATATAATTCTAAACCAATGAATATATATTCATGTTTTTACAACGTTTCATTGATTTTTTATTTTTTATTATTATATATTAATATTATTATTTTGGGTAAATTATTTAAAATGACACGTACTACAATCTTTTGGTTTACGTTTTCGTGTCCGTCAAGTCCAACGGGCTAAAAATTAGCCATAGTGATCGAAGTTATCAAAAAATACATATGACATACTGTGTATTCGGATGAATGGAATATTTTTTCTCACAGGCCGATTGATCGGTCGACCGATCGGACGAACAGGAAACACCCCTTTCTGTCTGTTATATGTTAGTGCAGGGCTGAGTCAAGTGTTGTAATCTGAACCCGTAATCTAATCCGTCCGCCAACTAAAAGTCCACTGTTACGCTAGAGGTTCCGGATTCGAATCCCGGCGGGCGCGAAATTTTGTGTTTTTAGCATGTTGTATTGTTTCGCTTATTAGCCTTGGAGGTTGTATTCTTATCTATGTAGTTTATAAAATGTCGTTGCTAAGTGCCTGCGATGCAAGATTATATCTTAGTGGCAGGGCTGAGTCAATGTGTGTGTCGTGATGTAGTTATTATTGTTCATTGTATCTGACACACGATTATTTGACAATTATTTCGGAAAATGAAATGCTTCGCCTTTTTAGGGCCAGTGGTCAAACACGGCAGACTGTCAAAGCCAAAAGCAATATGACGCCTCACCGCTAAAATTATGATCGAAACACAGTTTCCGTCGGTCAAACTAGGTTCCAGCTGGGTTCCACTGTGGTGGAAACACATGCGTTCACAAGGAATCCTGCCATTTGGTAAATTTACATGGAGATTGACCAAAAATTCAAATTCATTTTATTCGTGCACAATACATTAGGTACGTACAGCAGATGTTGAGGCAAGGTAGGACAGGTATGTGCAGCCAATTGGCATACGAAAGTCATTTCATAAAAATATACAATACAATCAAAATATTAAATTAAATTAAAAGAAAAACGATTAGCAATTAAATTATAGTTACGATAGAATAAGTAAAGTTAAATGTCAAACAATTATAATAATGTACAGAAAAATTGTCATTATAAATTAAATTAAATTAAATGTGTAAAAGAAAAATAAATAAAATAAAAGACGATGTCAGATTATTTAAATTTTAAATAGGTAAGGGGTGACGCAAGCCTCTGTCATTTAAGAATTCATTAATTGAATAATAAGCTTTTTCAATCAATAGATTTCGCAGTCCTGGTTTTACAATGCATTTTTTTAAAATGCAAAATTACTACTTAGGGACTTTAATTATGCTAAATGGTAAAAAAATATATGCATTTAGAATAAGTCACTGTGCTACTAAATGATTTAACCTATGTATACATAAATACAAACAAAATAAATTATAATTCTGATTCTGGCTATACTATTATTGTAAGATTAAAGATTGATTGTTTGTTTGAATTGAATAGCCACCGAAAATACTGGACTGATTTGAAAAACTCTTTCACCATTAAAATCCTACATTACAGTGATAGCCAGTGATTAAGACCGCCGCGCCACGTGGGTCAAATGTCATAGTCAGTGTCATACAAACTAATGACTGTAAAATTAATAGCTGACACAGTCTAGAAAAATATTTGCTTTTATTTTAAAGTTAATTAGACTAAGTATACATTATCTAAATTATTTTAAAGGACGTAATACTCAGCTACAATGATTTCTATCTAACAATTTTTTTTCCATAAGTTTCGCCAAAAATTAATAAAAAAACTACCTTTGGCACTTCTTCAGTTCTTTTCATAAAAAAAAGTAAAATATATTTAAGTGATATGTTCATATAATTGGATGAAAAAGTCAAAATAATAAAATAAAACAAAAAAGTAAATCATTTTTTTTATTTTCAATATGACATGTAACAATAAATATTGTATTTTTTAATATTACAAAATCGTATGTATATATATATCAATGGATGGAATTTGAATTTTGAAATTATCATTTTAACAAATAGAAATAAAAAAATTGTTGATTTGTTTTTAATTTTACAGAAAATCAGAATTGTTACACTGAATTGTATAAATAAAATAAGAAAAATAAAAAAATATTAAAAAGGCTTAATAACTTAGAAATAAAATTATAACTTTGGTATCTGAATTAAAACCGATTACATTTTGGGAAAGAAAATTTAAAAAATATATTTAGAAAAATTTAAAATAATTTATTTACACATCTATCTAAGCGGGGCATAAATTAATTAAAAACTTATATTTATTGTCAGTTCGCGATTTTGAGTATTTTTTTTAATTATTTTTATTTACATTCCGTAAAAATGCATGAAGGAATACTTAGCAATAGATTTTACAAAGATTGTAAAGAACGAACAAACATTCGGCAGTTCACAATATTTTTAACTATCATTAACAAACGAAGATTTTTAATTGAATAATTTCGTATTTTAATAGAAAAACAGACATATAACAGTATATTTATAAATATAAATATGATTTATTTAAAATTTCTCGATTTAAATCGACGCGGTCAAATTCAAAATTTTCCCATAAAAATGATTAAGAATACAATTTATATTGTAACAATTTATCCTAAAAAAATAATTGAAAAAACCTTAAAGACAAAGGAGATCCATCATTGGAATCGTAAAATATTTTGAAAACAATTTCAGAACCGACCGTTTTAATTGTAAATATAATTGGACAATGAGATGTTATAATTAACGCAAAATGTCAATGGACGTTACTCACTAGATTAATTATTTTTACATTCATATTTGATAGAATTAATAATAATTATCAGTCGAACAATTTATTTATTACAACCCTAGATTTAGGCCCAATTGTTGACTTTCTCTGGGCGATTTAAAATTACATGCCTATCTAAGCCGAATGTGGCGTCAAAGTTCGATCTCGTTATCACATTTATTTAATTGTTAATCTTCTATCTACAATTTTACTAGTCTATCTATTTACACTCTTCCAAAGTCACGAAAAAAAAACTCACTTCGTCACTACTTCGTTTCACTAAGTTACTTCTTCCTTTCACTAAGTCACATCTTCGTTTCACTAAGTCACATCTTCGTTTCACTGAGTCACATCTTCGTTTCACTAAGTCACATCTTATTTTCACTAAGTCACTTCTTTTAAGTGTTACCCAAAACCTTCACTTGAATACCGATTTAAACGACATGAGTTTCACTTCTCTTGTTATACGATTCGTCTATAGTGACGTTTTGCTTTTTATTTTCTTTTCTAATCGTACCGTATTGCGGTACGTCAGATGTTAGATTTTGTACTGTTAGAATTTGACTTGAGTTACTGTTCTGAGGTGTGCTGGAAGATATTGGGCTTCCGAACTGGTTTCCATATTTGTGTCTAGAAGGATCCTTCAGTATTGATTGCGGCTGTTTCACTGTGCCCGGTGCTTGCATTGGTTGGTGCTGAAACAAAATACATACATTCCGTATATTTGTATTACATGTATTATTATGCATATATTATATAGTACATAGAGACCTTCCTCTTGAATCACTCTATGTATAAAAAAACCGCATCAACCGCATCATACAGCGGCATGCGACTTTGTTTAACTATGTGGTGATTCCTTATATTTATATGTGGGTCGTAATATTTTTAGACTCTAAGAAGTACATCGGATTGCCATGTTTTATTTGTAATGGCAACCTTGCCAGTCTGTGATCCTTTTGATATCAAGTGGTGTGTATTTAAATTTTATGTGTGGGCACCAAACTTTATCCCTGGATTTTTGTCCTCGGTGTTTAAGATACACTACTCATGTCGTGACATCCTGTTACTGGCTTTGTCTTTATCAATTAAATAACAAAATCTTAATATATATAATATAATTATATATAATTATAATAAGAAATATAGTTCTGCCACCAATGGCACAATGGCAATGGCATATATTTCTTCACATCCAAATGTCCATGTAAATGAATTAAAAAAATAAATATCTTCAAAATCCACAGCACTCATTGCAATAAGTGTTTTAATCATTTTAATTACCTGTGCACAATTTCCCTGGTGCAACACAGTGACGTCAGGAGGTGGTACCGCCATCTTGTCTAATCTCTGTCGTCTCAACGTGCCACCTGCTGATTGCCTATCTAGGGATACTGTAGACAAAAATAGGTTTATCAGAATTCGCTTTTGCTGCAAAGAAAAGTCAAGAATCTGTTTCTCACATAACATAAACTCACGCCGTAGTCCCTCGAGAGGGGTTGGCAGAGGTGCTTGCTACACATCGCTTTTCGCATGTTTATGTTGAGTCCCAGTGTGACAGGTTGCGAATCCGTCGCCACTATCCGGGCATATCGAGAAACATGGCAGCTACAACTTACGGTAACCCAAAACCGGTAGCAAAACTGAGCTACCACGTCCTCAAATCCTGAATCGAATCTTTTTCTTTTTTTCTCCTATTTCTTCTGATTAAGTCGTGGGTATTGTTTATGTCAAAGTCTTGTACAGCTGCATTATTTGTTTAAATTTTTGACACCGCAGTTGATCCTGGTTAACAGGAGTTGCGGTGGTGGGATAGGGATGATCAGTAAAAAAGTTGTGAACAGCAACTGTGGCACAACTAGCGTCTACACAAAAGGTTCCAGGTTCGAATCGGAGTAGCGGCGGAAGTATGTGTTATTTTTTTTTATTCATTGACTCATCTGATAGTATTTTGTTATTTTGGAGTTTGACTCATGGAAGGGTGTCTTAGTACAGAGAGATGGGACAGAGTGGCAGGTGTGCTCTCAGCTCTATGGAGTTTAACAAGTTGTTTAACTTACAATACTTACCATCCATGTTGTAGTTGTGAGCAGGGTTGGCCACGTGGGGAGGGGATGCGCCATTCATAAGCAACTTGTTAGAAGGAACGTTGGTCGCGTATTGCTGAGGCGGTGTCGGCGTGCGACCTGTTTGCTGTTTAAAAATATAAGATTTAGTAGGAGGAAGAGTATTGTAGAGGTAGTGTTGTTAAAAAATCTTTTAGTAGGATAAAAAGTGTCGTTGAGGTGGGGAAAGAGTAGTGTAAATATGTAGAAAGAGATAACTGTAGATGTAGAAGAAAATGGTGTTATTGTTGTTGAGAAAAAGAGTATTGAAGAAGTAGAGGAAGAGAGAACTGCAGAGTTAGGAAAAGACAGTATTGTGTGGTATACTCTAGGAAAAAGGTCTAATTTTATTGGCTTAATAACTGTTTTTTAGAATCTAAACTAAAGCACGTAACAAACTGAGCTACCATGTTCTCATAGCTTAAAGTTAGCTGTAAATACGCAAAAAATGCTTTATTCCTACCTGCTGGTGTAGATATTCTCCAATGAGCGGTGGGTATGACAGGTACCTATCAGATGCCATGTTGTAGTATGAACCATCGAGTGGTGGCATCGGACTTGGGGCTGGGACGTAGTTTTGCTTACCTGGTGGGACAAAAGGGGGAAATAAGATAACAGTGAGAGGTATTTTTAAATTTAAAGTTAGGTTAGATTTTACTAAAGATATTTTCAATAATAAGGTTAAACATGTACAGACAACAGGATTCTATCGTCGAACTGCTGGTGGTGAGAGTCACCGACTTGGTGCGTTACCTCAAATGTCAAATACAGACATTTTTGTAAAAACTTAAATTTATTATGCTTTGATTTATTTCATTATATATTTTTTTGTCCTAAATTCTGATTTTTTTAAAGATTTTTAATTGATAAATATAATTCTTAAGTTGCATATCTTTATATTATTTTGGTATGGTATAGACTTCTTCCATTATTTCATTTTGTATTAATACTTTTCACTTAATTCATTGTAACATTTTATTGAAAAGTGTGTAATTTAATTCTTATTATTACTGTAATTGGGATCTCCCATGTAATAAATAAATATGAATAATGTTATTAATTGTGCAAAATGTAACTCCTTATAATTAAGAAATCACAATGAATTGGTTTTTTTTTTAATTTGTATTGCTCGTAAGGTGTTTTTCTTGTTGGGAGTTGAAATAAATAAACAGCTTCATATGACAAGTGCTATATCAATCCAGAGGTACAACTTAAATACTGTTTAACGCCCAAATAAATTTTAAGCAAACACAAAATACGTTGAATGATTTCTCAGAGGGAGAAATATTTTTTTGTTATTAGATATTATATTTTTCAATTTAAGTTGTTTTATGAATTCACGAAGTTAGACTCAAAGTTAACAATTATATGGGGGAGAAAACATTCTGGTTTTTATTTCCCTAATGTTCTATACATAGGATTAGTGATAAGTCTCTCTGAGACTGCCAATCGTTCACCTATAGTTCCATATTTAATTTAGGACTCACCAGCACTCCTTCCCAAGGTGCTATGTCCGCTCATATCCTTATGCCGATGAGGATGCGGCAGTGTGCGTGAATGTTCATCAAATGTCGCATAGTTAGGAGGGGGGTAGTCTAAAGGAGGGGGGATCAGCCCCTGCTCGTCTAGTAAGTACGCATCTGTCTGCTGTTTGGACGAAAAACATATATTAATAATCAAATTGATGATAATATTAATCGCATTCACAATAACAATGATTTATTCGTTAGATTTTTGTTTAACAAATATCAGGTTAAAAACTCAAACCCCAAATACTTAAAAAAAGCACAACCACCGCCATATTGGTTTAAAAAAAAGTATCCGATTTCATCCGGGCGGTTGAGACCTGTCTAATGATACCTCATTTGTCGAAATCGGACTAGCAGTTTTGACGCTACGAAGGAACATGCATACATACGGTGCCAAAATAATAACCCTCGCCGTAGTCGGGGTAAAAAGAGTTAATCTAGCGGATCCTTAAGTTATTTTTGAACGAACAATTTTTTTTTGGATAAAATGATATAATTACTCAACCGTTTTGGCGTGATTGAGTATCAAACATACAAACTTAAACCTCGATAAACATTAAGAATAGTAAGATAGGTAATAGACCCCTCCTTTTTTTCTGCCGTGAACCAGTTCGCTGTGTTTCGGTTCGAAGGATTGGAGAACCAGTGTCATACATGGACAACGTATAGGTGCTTATGGCGTTGCAAGACATTGAGGGCATCGTCGTATCAATAGGCGGCGGTATCACTATCCATATGGTGAACCGTTTGTTTGTTTGCCCATGAGGTTGCATTATATAATGGTGGTCGAATCATTTTTGAGAAAAAAATTCATGTGGCAAAGTTTTTATTTCAATTTAAAAAAATATTTCAATGATTTCATCATAAAACTGACCTGACTCATCATATGTCGGTTCGGCATGATCGGCACCTCAGGTATGGGAGGTGGCTGCCTGTCGTCGATGTCCTCTTGGGAGTATGTCTCTGATTTTTCAGACACAGAGCTCAAAGTTTCTCCGGTCATCGTGTCGTTGTAAGAAGAAGGCGCGTACATTTCTATAGTGGCTGATTTCGAGGCTTGCCCTGCTTGTTCTGTGAAATTAAGGATTAGGGGGCGAGGCTTGAGTCGAGTCCGTCTCTGTGGTTCTTTGTTGATCTTTTAAATTGAATTTTTATGTATTTTTACAGAATAGGTATTGAAATTAAATTGCAATGTACATTTTTTATTTCAAGATATCTTTTTAAAATTGTCAGGAGATGCAACTTCATAGATGTTTATATGAGCTGGGTTTTGGAGCCAGGTTTTTATTTAAGTTTAAAAAAAATACTAATTTAACTATGAAAACTATATAAAGACTAACCAAAACGTCAACGAAAAAACAGTCATGCACAGAAAGCTTCAACAAAAACCTTACCTTTAAGCCTTCTAGCGCGCCTTTTAAAAACAAAGCAAGCGACCAAAGCGGCGTTTATCAGAACTAACGCTGCGCCCGTCACGGAAACGTACACTATGACGGTTTTTGAAACATCTGACGTTTCCACGAACTCTGTCGACACAACGTTCAACTCGCCGACCTCTGACGAAGCTACGGGTCGGGGAGAAACGAAAAGTAAATTAAACGAACAAAAAAAAAGGGGTGAGGATTAAAAAACAAACAGAAAAAAATGCCTCTCAAAAAATTACAAAAAAAAACATTGAATTCAGCTGGATACTTAAATATTATTTTGTTTTTGTCTGTTATCCCTTCTTGCTGATTACGCTGTGAAGACACCGTGTGGTTTCTCATTCTACACTATAATGCTCTTTTTTATTTATTTTACAAATACAAAACAATTACAATGCGAAGACACCATGTTGGGTCTCAGTTAATATTGTAATGCTAAATCTATTTTAAATATTTGCTTTGATTGCGGCCTGTTTTTTACAAGTAAATTAAATACAAAATGGCGTGGTAAAAAATATTGTCGATGAAAAAATATGTGAAAACTTAAAAAGGCGGATAGGAAACAGGTCAAAATAATTAACACCAAGAAAAACAAAATGCTACACATACATTTTTTCTACACGCAAAACTACAGCTTCTTATCACACAAACCTCTGATCCGTTTGTTTGTCCTTCGATGCAGACAAAATCCAATGAGCAGTACATTCAGCAATATCAAGGCTGTGCCCACAATCGTGCCAGTGATTATAAAAACCCCGGGCACGTTGTAAGAGTTGTACTCTTCTGAGCTTGAGTGTACTGATGAGTGGATTATGTCTGGGCAGCGTGGAATTTAGTTAGCATTATTTTGGTGTTTTTAAGATTCCTATAGGTGTCTCTTTCTATTCTAGTCAACTATAGTATATACGTTTAATAAGACTTATTTATTCTTAAAAAGAAAAGCTACTAATTCAACTATATGTTTTTTGTTTATACATAATCAGATACACAAACTCACGCCGTAGACCCTCGAGAGGGGTTGGCAGAGGTGCTTGCTACACTGTATTTCGCATGTTTATGTTGAGTCCCAGTGTGACAGGTTGCGAATCCGTCGCCACTATCCGGGCACATTGAGAAACATGGCAGCCACAGTTTACGGCAACCCTAGACTCGAACCTTCGACATGTCGGGTCGGGTCGGTCGGTTATCCAAGGCACGTAACAAACTGAGCTACCACGTCCTCCACGTCATCGTCCTTTTTTGTTTATAAACTAATTAATTATGTTTGCAATTGGAATACCTTAAGTTATTTCACTGACATTAAACCGGATTTAGGACTTATCTTGTATATATTTTAATTATTAAGCTTTATAACTTTGTTAATAAATCAATTAGTATTTTTTTTATTTGTTTAGTAACCTTAGACCTTAAAGTCATACTGTTTTGTTTTCTAACCTAATTGAACGTAATATTTTTTTTATTTTGTTGTTGATCTTAAAACCTTAAGTTTTTTTTTTTTTTTGTTCGCATCAAGAGCATGTTAACAATTAACAGGTACTCACTCAGTGTCGTGGCTCGGGTGTCGTCCGGCCGATATTTGCTTTGGCCGATTTTGTTGATCGCCATTATGGAGAACACGTAGTCCGTGTTTCGGTCCAGACCCGTGATGGTGTAGGTTGTGATGTTCTTCGGACCTACGTCTTCGTATTTGTAATTGTCTTCGAAGGTTTTTCTGTGAGGAGAAAAAAATGTGTCAATTATTCTAGGTACGACATAAAAGTACGAAATGCTTGCCAAAAACTGAGCGCAATTTGAATCAAAATTCATGAATATCGTTTTTATACAACATCATGGGCAAACTAGCAATGTTCACCTGATGGAAAGTGATACCGCCGCCAATTGACACGACGATGGCCCTGAAATCGTGGAACGCCAAGAGCGCCGTCTATCCATTCCTCATATAGAAGTAAAGATGTTATAACTCTCATGCTGGTAATAACACTGGCTCCCGAATCCTTCGAACCGAGACACAGCGAACTACTTCACGTTGTAAATAGAAAGGAGGGTCGTCCAACCCAGACGATCTCTCACGTAGATCTACCTATCATAGATCAATCGGAGGTTTCCTATAGGTTTTGATTCCCTTTTTCTTGACAGACGAACCGACGGATAGCGTAGTGATTATATAAGGGTAAATAACAGTCACCATCTTATCTAGTGAATTATTTAAAACATCCATAAAAATAACGATATTTTTGCCTAAAGCCTTCACCTTAAGCCTTTGCAAATTTTTGTCATATTCACCAGAATTAAGTAGGCCAGAATAAATGTTTACTCTGAAAAGGAAGTCGGAGTTATTTGATATTAAAAATGTCCCTCACCGGTATCGGATCCTATACCACGGCTGCAGGCCACCGTCGAACCCTGGCACCCAGTCTAATGTCGCAGAATTATGTGTCACGTTTGACACTAGGAAAGATATCACTTGATCTGTTGACAAAAACATTTATTTATTGACATTATTTTATTTTTAAATTTAGGGACGTCTACGGCAAATACATTAAAAACTAACTTATAACTGATGTACATGCCTATAACAGACGAACACACAGTATGTTAAAACATTTTTGACATTGAAAGAAACTCATATTTACTAACGGGATTAAGGTTTTGTTGTATCATTTTTACTTGATTGAATTTTTTTTAAAGAAATTTTCTATGTTGTATTATAAGAATTTACTTAAGCTAGAACGAACCACGAGTTGATGGCCAATTACTTTACTTTAAAAACTAACTAACTAAGATAAAATGATTTACTTTTTGGTTTTTTTATTAAAAAAAAGATTAACTAAAATTAAATAAACTTAAACTTAACCAATCTTCCCCTGTACATGAAACGTAAACCGAAAGAGGTATTAGAGATAATTTATTCATTATATCTCCTTTGTATTGTTATATTTGGTACATTTATCTAAATCAAAATCAACTAGAAAAAATATATACCTGGCGCACTAGTGACATCCAGACGAACTGACGTGGTGCTGAAACCCAAATCGTTCCTCGAACCACATTCATAAGATCCATAATCCGAAGTTGTCACATCATGTATTAGCAGAACCGAAGTGTAGGTCACCGGGTCGAGTTTGTGATACTCAGCGAAGTATTTGGTCGAAGTGTTGACCGGTAACTTGGCGCCGTTTTTCGACCACGTGAAATTCGGCGCTGGAGCCGCTTTGCACCTACGTGGAAAGGTGAATTTCATTTTAGTACGGGTAAAAATTATTTTAGTAATTGCTAGATATAATGTAGTATAAAATAATGTATTTTAAATATTATTTCCTTTAATGATAACTATGACTATGACAAAGCGTTACTTCGTTGTTTAGCTGTTATAAGAAAGATGAACGAATTTTATTATAATAAAGTTTAGATAACTTAATAACAAATTTTTGACGTGATTTTATTGTGATTAAAATTCGATGATGAAAGTTTCTCAAACTAATAATATAGTCTTTTAATATTTTTTTTGTTTAAAAATAAATTTATAGTTTCTTAAACAAATATAAATATGTATAAAAATACAATTTCATAAAATTTTCAACACCACTCACTTGCAAGTCAGTCGACCGACCAGGCCGACATTGGATGCCGATTTTGCCAAATTCGGCGCTGAGTCCATTTCAGGTTTGAACTTGACAACCAACATGACTTCCTTCCTAGTTTCTGACCCGACGCCATTGTCGGCGACGCACTCGAAATTGCCGACGTTTTCTCGTTTCGGCTTTTCGACTACTAAATAGCTGGTCGAGTTTTGAGCGTCGAAGGTGACCTTCTTCGGGTCTATGTCGTAACCTTTACGTTCCCATCTTATGTGATCTGCTGTTAGAGGGTTACCTGTGGAAAAAAATTAAAAGGTCATGAAATAACATGTAAAGTTGGCATGTTTCTTACGTTAATTTGTTGGTTAAAATGTTACAACTAAATTGAAATATTTTCTGGTTTTTAATTTTATGATGTTTAATTTCTATCGTATGTCGTTGATGCTGTCTATCAATTAATTTTAATTGTCCTCTAATTAATGTACTAAAATAAAATAAAAACACAAATAAGGTACATGTGATTGAAATAAAGATATATTCCTCCTTATATCAAATAAAGTTACAAGAAAAGTGGTTTTTGCACGATTCAATTTAAATATAAGACAAAGCGTTGTTACAACTCACCCTGCGCTGTGCAAGAAAGGATGACATCTTCGTTTGCATCTGGTATTTTGTTTTGTGACACCGCTGTTATACTTGCCGGGTCTATGAACAAAGAGAATGGATCGTCATGGACAAGACATTTCATAGGAAAGTTAGTAGTAATATAATTAATTAGTGGTTAAGTTAGTTAGTAATAGTATAGGAGGGATAGTAGGTAGAAAAAGGATCATAGAAAATGGTTGCAACACACTTGACTTGAATCAGTGGGACTGCAAAACCAAAATGGCGGCCATTTTCAAGTGGAGCCTTAGCCGCCATCATGATTTAAAGGTTAACACTTTATCGCATAAAACTTCGTTATTTTTCACTTTACAATAAAAATTGTAAGAATCAAAGTCATTACTTAAGCAATATCCTATGTGCATTTTTACGTCTGGTCAACATATTTTGAGATAAACGAAAAAAGCGGTAACAATAGTTTTCAAAATAACTCGCTTGTTTTTAATTTCAGGGTCATAACGTCCACAAACAAAGGTTTACAATTACAATAATCATGTTCATATCAACAATTTTATTCGTAGAAATAATGTTAATAATTATTTGCTTTTTTTTTTCCACATTTACATTTAGTTTAATTTAATTTATCATTTCTCTATATATATTATTATAATTGTTTGACATTTAACTTTACTCATTATATCGTAACTATAATTTAATTGCTAATTGTTTTTCTTTTATTTTAATTTAATATTTTGATTGTATTTTACATTTTTATGAAATGACTTTCGTATCCCAATTGGCTGCACATACCTGTCTCACCTTGCCTCAACATCTGCTGTATGTGTACCTAATGTATTGTGACCGAATAAAAATGAATTTGAATTTGAATTAAAGGACCTACGCATGCGCAAATGCACAGAATGACACAAAGACATAAGAGACGTAACAACGCATTTTGCAATGTTTTGTTCAATACTCACAATGCACATTAATAGTGATGTTCGCACGGGCTGCACCTTGGGAATTGACTGCTTCGCATGAATAAATCCCGGAATCGGCCCGGGATAATACCGTTATGTTCAGCATACTGCCTTCCGATATTATACGTTCATCTGGACAAATAAATAATGAGTGTAACTGAATGCTGAAGCTAAATAAAAAAGTATTGAATTGGATTTTGGTTTTATCAAAATTTGTATATTATTGTATTTTTATTATACTCCAATTGTTTCGAGTAAGGGAAGCAATAAGCTCCAATATTCATCTTTTGTTTCTTAAGATAACAAATTTCAATTAACAAAACAATTATAGATGGGAATAAGCCGGAATAGCTTAAAATAATAGGCATCGGACAATTCACACAAATCTGAATCAAAAGTATTAAATAAAATGAATGTAGCAAAAAATAAAATTAAATCTCACTTGGATTGTTGTATGAAGATTGCATGATCGGTTGTCCATCTTTGGTCCAGGTGTATGTGATGCTGCCAGGGTTTGCATCTGCCCGCAGGACGACTATCAGGGGTTCATTTTCGACGCCCACAGTCGAGTAGGGGGTCAACTCGTCGAATATTGGTGCGTCTAAGGGGTGAAAAGGAACATTAAAAAAATATTATGATTAATTTTTTTTAAAATTATCATTAATATGGATTAAAAACAAATAAAAGTATATAATGAATATTCATTGCATTTTTTTTTCGCTTGTTTCGCTTACCGGTCTTGGATATAGTATTCTTATCTATGTAGTTTATATCATATCGTTGCACCTGCGATACGAGATTCTATTATCTTTTTGCAGGGCTGTTTAGTCAATGTGTCTGTCTTGATGTGGTTATAATAAAAGATACATTTAAATTCAAATAAACCCTAATTTTACTAAAAGGAAGGGAAAATTTATACACAAAAATTGTTTAATCTCAATTTTTCAGCAAATTTAAATATTTTTTAGCTTTTTATAAACACCTATATATTATTCATAGTTTTTGAGTGAAATTCTGGAGATCCTATTACTCAGGTGTAATTTATTTAATTTATTAACTTTGAACAAAACAACAGGATTGTTTTAAATTTTTTTTTGTTTAAAAATTGTTTACTTTTGCTATTTTTTGTACTTACACAGCACTTTAAGCGCTAAGGCGTCGTGCACACTGCGCTGCAATGCTTCGTTCATCGCTTGGCACGTGTAAACCGCGCCGTTGAGGTCTTTGGTCACGTTCAATTTCAGCTCTATAGTCGACACGGTCCCGCCGTGTAGACCCTTCTTGAGCTGCATTGGTAGACCTGTGGGGGTTGTCCATATTAGTATTGTGTTTTTTTTATTGCATGTTGTTTTTTATGATCTTAAGAATAATTTCCGAGGGCCGGATGACACAATTACATTAATATTTTGAGTCAATTCTTAAACTATAAGGGTCGTTTCTGTAGACTGTAAAAAAACCGGCACGAGAGGTATAAGATCTTTACCGCTACACGAGCAACGCATTGCTGGTGCGCTTGGCGTTGCTCTTGCTAGACGTCAAAGGCACCTTCGTGCCAATGGGCAGCGGTATCACTTTCCATCAGGCAAACCGTCTGCTTGTTTGCCCAAGATGTTGTATAAATAAAATAATAAATAACTAAAAACTTTGACTCAATGAATTTAGCAGATACCGGGGATCGAACTTTTTACCTATCGTTTTAACTGGACGACCCACCTCAGCATCGTGAGCAATCTTAACTCTTTTTTATAGCATAGGGGTTGAATGCAAAAAACTGTTTAAAAAATGTATTTTACCAATAAACTATCAACCAAGTCAATTTCAGCATTCTTGACTAAGTAGCTTGCTTCATTGTACAGCTGTTTTGAAAAGTAAAATTTTTAAAGGACGCCACTGTTGATCCTGGTGCAGGAGTTGCAATGGTGGGACAGAGTGGCTGGTGACAACTTGATGATACAATGTGGTATGAAAAAAATACCTTGAACGGGGATCCCATCCCTCCACCACGAAAGGGTTGCAGGAGGGTTACTGGATGCTGCATCACAGAACAATGTGGCTTCCGACCCTGGCTTCAGTTCTGGAGGATCAGCTCGCACCTTCACAGCTTCCGGCGCAACTGTGACATAATCAGGTTTTAATATAAACTTACAATTTACATGGATTGTTTTTGAAGACCTCAGTACATTTGAAGCCAAGCAGCGAGATCATACGATTCATTGATTTAGATTTTTTTCTAAACATGTCTTCAAAAGTGTTTGTAAGGTGCGCTTGACATAATAAGTTAAGGACTCAATCGTAAGACTATTATGTATACCTACTAAACACCATCGAAGAACCCTTACTTATCACAAAAAAAAACTGTACCGTGATATTGTTTCTCGTTAGCACTAGCTGATTTTACAAATATTACAAATTAGAAAGTTTCAATAATGCTAAAACAGCTGAAGGTGTTTAGATTAAATTTGGGACACAGATAGTTCCATCACCTTGATTCACACGGGAAGTTTCAATCCCGAAACTTGTGGGATCCTGTGGGATGAAAAAACGAATTCCACGCAGACCAAAGGCTTAAAGCAGGTATTGAATACTTACAATGCACGTTCAAAGTGACAGTCTCAAACAAGGGTATTTCGGTAGCACTGTTGGTTGCTTCACATCTGTATTGCGCCTGGTTGTCGGTTACATTCGTCAGTATCGATATCTCTGCGGCCACTGATTTGTCTGTCGTCTTCGTCAGCGAATGTATCTGCATAGAAGAGAAGATTTCAGTTTTATCTCCTAAATTTTCAACAATCTTAGGCTTAGCCATAATTTTTTATTCAACATAAACAAACAGACAGACGGTTTATTTGATGGAAATTGATACCGTCGTCTATTTACACGACGATATCTAAGAACCCCAAGAGAACTACCAATGCCTTGCCCATGTAGACCTAAAGATGTTATATCTCTCCAACCCTTCGACTTTAATACAGCGAACTACTTCACGGCAGAAATAGAATAGAGATTAGATCAATATTTTAGCAAATAAATCTTTAATTTTACATTGTAATACGTGTGTAGGTATGTAAAGTTCTACTGCCAAACTGTATCACCAATCTTAACTATGGGATCAAATATACTACAACGGACCGCGTACACCGTACTCGGAAATTAAAATGTTTCACAATTTTTTATGAAACCTTCCTATTACAACTGGTCGAGTCCAGGCCAGGACGGGATACGTATAGCGTACGGTTTGATAATAAACTTTTCATATTTTTTATGAAACGTTCAAATTCTGCGTGCACGCCCCGTGCATACACGGCCTGTTGTAATATAAATGATCCACAAATTTGAAATCTAAATAATAGTCAACTCGACTTCTTTACTTCATTTTAAGGATTCGAAAGAACAGTTCGTTCTTTCTTATTTTGTTGAATTTGAATCAAATTATGACTTAATGCATAATGTGACAGCCTTTAAAAATAATACTAACCCGCATATCATTAGATTCTAATAATTGAATCTTTACATTGTAATTCTTGCTGGATATCCAAATACAAAATACAAATGTCTTACCTTTTTATCATTCTTAAACCATGTCAAAGTAGCCAGGGGGTTCCCACCGCTAGAAATGCAGGACAACTTCTGCACGGTGCCGGAAGCAAGGGTTGTCCCAGGTATGTACCCGGTTATCATCGGGGCCGAAGGTGGGTCTGTTGGTCAAGAGAAACATTTAAAATAAATAAACATTAGGATAACTTAACTTGCAGTCAAAATGACAGTCCTACAATGTAGTACAAAATATATAGTAAATGTAACAAACAGAACATTCGATATTTCAGGAACATTTCTGTAATACACATATACATACATATACTCACGCCGTAACCCCTCTAGAGTAACCCCGTAACCCTTCAAACCGCATTTCGCATGTTTATATTAAGTCCCAGTGTGACAGGTTGCGAATCTGTCGCCGCTATCCAGGCATAATGAGAAACATGGCAGCTATAACTTACGGTAACCCGAGACTCGAGCCCTCGACCTGTCGGGTTGGTCGGTTAACCAAGGCACGTAACAAACTGAGCTACCAATTTCCGTAAACCTACAATATTATAGGCTTAACATTCTCGATACTATATATTATTAGAACAAAAACCGAATGTAATTGAAGCTATTCTATAACATTACTAAAGTAAACCGCACTGGTTCACTTCTCATAGACATAACACAGTTCCGTGTTAGCGCGGGAAAATAGAAAAGCATTTAACAGCAAAACACATCAATGACAAGAGAGAAATTGCTGTCAACAAATAACCCGATTACCGTCACAGTAAACAGATTGATTGGATAATAGATCTAGAGGGAGCGTACCGTCAAATAAATGTAGAAATCGTCATAACTCGGTTTAATACAATATAATTTAGCAAAAGGACATGTAGAACTCGTCTAGACAGCTCCTTATTACATAGTAGGTACATCGGTCCCCGTATTGTTAAGAACTGATATATGAGACGCTTTGTGTCGAGAGAAATGTGCTTTTGCTATCACGATGATGTTGTTTGTTGTGGCGTTTCACAAAACAGTAAGTGCTATAAATATGGAAATAAATGATGTAGGGAGCTAGTGGGTAATGCAATTTGTGGCTCTCAGGGTTAACTTGAGGATATATAGTTGCGAACCCTTTCACGAATCAAAGGGGATGGAAAGATTTACGAGAATATTAAGTTCACTGTTTCAGATTTTAGATAGATTTTTATTATTGACATGTCGCTTTTTAGGATGCGGGTTTTATAATATAACTCAAAAGAATACAAAGGCAATTTTTAATCTCAAATAGGTAATAGGTTAAATTTACATCAAAATCATAGGCTTTACAATGAGTGGGTATTCCCGGCTTGCCGGGTGAGCCCCACACACGCCTGTCGCTTGGCTAGCGGCAGGCATGATGCGTAAATGCATTCCTCTTCGACAAAAAAAAAAAAAAGGCTTTACAATGAGTAATCATGTATTCTATTTAATCATGAGGAACAACAGCTCAATGTTTTTTTTCCCTCTTTGTCCCACTAAGGGGACAGAATAGGTTGACAGATCGGAATAACAGAAAAACTTAATTTAAAAATAGCAATTCTCATAAGTTTTTTTTATTCCAAAAGAAAAATCCCACAACTAAAAAACATACATACAAAGTAGCATATAATAAGCTAACCAAATGAGGCTATGACCCAATCATCTTTGATACAGTTAATCGTATACTTAATTACAATAAAATACACAGACTGTAATCCAATTTGTGCCGCAAGAACCCTTAAAACCGGGTAGCATCCAATTATTTTAATTTATGCTTTATGTTTGTCTTTGTACAAGCGAATCGCTTGAAGCGTAATAAATTAATGTGTGTGAAAGCTGAGGCGGAATATTTCATATTGCAGTATGTCGCTGGTGTTTATGGAGAATGTTATGTCTTTGCCGTGTTTAATATTACTTCTAATTCTGTGAACAGGTTTTGTTTCTCATATTAAATCGCTGTTTTTTTTTTGTTTGTAATTTACAATAATATTTTAGGACAATTCATAATAATAAACCACATCACGACACTCACATTGACTCAGCCCTGCAGTGAGTATCGTAAGAACTAGTGTCGTAGGTGCTAACCAACGATATGGTATATACTAAATAAATAAGAATACTACATCCAAGACCGGTAAGCGAAACAAAGCGTCACAAAGTCCTGCCCCCGTCGGGATTCGCACCAACCACTAGCGTAGCAGTCGGCTGTTTACACCACTGCGCCAAAGGGGTCGTCAATTCATAGCAATTATCTTAGTTTCAAACTAAGCCACAGACTTGTAATAAGGGTACCGAACTAAACAACGCTATATGTACGTGCATATACAGATAAATGTCTACTTAAGTAATAAAAAAATCATAATTTCAGTAAATCTTTCAAAGCCAAATCACATACACGTCGTATTACTAGTTGGCGCACGAACGCGAATAGCTCATTTAATGTGGCGTACTTTATTCAACCTATTTGTAATCCGACTGAACGTGAAGTAGTCGCACATTACGGCATCGTTTTTCAATCCGGCGCGCAAACTAGTAATACGCCGTGTTAATCAATTTCGCTGAGACATTTCTTTCGGCGCACAACCGCCACTCTGTCCCACCGCTGCAACTCCTGTTTACCAGAACCAACAGTGGTGTCCTTTGATCGAATAATGCAGCAGTGCATTGACGCACAGACTGTGGCCGGACACCCTACCGACTGTCTTGGGACCCGCAACGACCTTAATTACAATAAATAAGAAACCGATTTCAGACTGACAGTTTACTACGAGTCTATTATATAAAGTGTTATTTTCTACATTGTAAATCAAGCTTAAAACCCCGTTGGTAAACATCACCATACCACGCGCTAGCAACACTGAACGTGTCATTCGTCTGTAACCCAATAACCCTCCACGAGGAAGGCCTTACTCACTCGCGTGCTCGTGTAATATCGGTGGACGTTAATGTGTTTTTAACGAGAACGTTACTCCCGGAGATAATCTTAAGTAGATTAAAAAAGCAGATTAAAATGAAAATATGGAAGTAAACGCCGAGTCTGCTATATGGCAATATTTAACCTGTCAAAGGATACCATTTTCATGGAATATACCTATGAAAATATATATTTTTAAAATGAATTGAAAAGAACATTTATTTATATGAGTTTTATAGTCAAGTAGTTTTTGAGACATCATTTTCAGTGTTATTTTGATAACTTTTAGTAAACCTAACCTAACAAAAGGATATAGGCTACTTTAAAAACTTAAGATGCTTGAAATTGACGGAAAAACAATTCGTATATAAAAACAGTTTATGTATATTCCCCAACATACATTTTCTGAACCGTTGGTCGAGACATTTTTGAACAGAAAAAGTTCATTTTTTTAAATTAATAGAGTTATTTTGACTTTGAAACAACCAGCTAAACAATGTATCTTAAGTCAGACATCTCAATCTGAGAGAACGTTCGAGACTTCCTTTATTTCAGGTTATTTCCGAGGCACGGTGACATCACGTATCCCTTGATTGCTTACCATCATGACTTGAATATCCGAACTACTTAACTAGGACTATATTAATTAAGCTCCCTGATTAGGTACCTCTTGAGGCTATAAATCTAGGTAGCTTTCACCGGGGCCTAAACAATAAATATCCTAGAAGAAACGAGTAACAGAATTGTTTTACTCATTTTAATGTTTGTATTGGCTATTTAGGAATAGATTGAAATTAATACTTATAGAGTAGTCTTTTCCAGCGTTTAATTTCGTTTAGAATTTATTCATTTTATTTATAATTACATAACCAACGGCACGGACAAGTATACAATACATATAACTCATAACTAATACATAGGCCATTATATGTAACAATTTTACATAGCAAACGGGTGAACTACTAACGGATTAATTCAACTATAAATGAATTGAAACATGTAACTTTTATTTTATTTTATTTTCGCTATCTAGTTTTAGCTCTTCTAATTAACTGTATAATTTTATTGGATTAATATTAATTATGGATTTAAATTTAAAAATAGTCCTGCTAATTATTCTCAGTAGTCAAATTGTGTTTTTTTTTTCAATAGTTGAATTACAGGGGGGAAAAATTGGACTAGTTCAACGCTTGGCCCAATAATTTGAATAGTTTTGATGTGAAAAAGTAATATAATATATAAATAGAAAGTAATATTAATACAGTAATTTACAGGTGGTAGATCTACGTGCGTGATCATCTGGGTTGGTACCACCCTCCTTTCTATTTACATGAAGCAGTTCGCTGTGTTTCGGTTCGAAGGATTGGAGAGCAAGTGTAATTACAGGCACGAGAGGTATAACATCTTTACTTCTACATGGGCAACCCTTAAGGTGCTCTTGGTTTTTCGCGGGGGCATCGTCGTGTCAATAGGCGGCGGTATCACTTTCCATTAGGTGAACCGTGTTTTATACGAAGTAATGTAATGAAAACTCTAATTGCTTTGCCCTCATTTCAAACGGAAACCAAATGCATAGAACAGCTGCAAATAATAATATCTGAATTATAGCAATTTCACTGCGTTACAAATACATGTTTTCAAATCGTCCCCATTTCTAGTATTAAATAATCTTATTTCTATAGACATAAGGTTCAAAATACAAGTTAATTTATAATATAAGAGCATGAAATGGCTGTCGTGACGCATCTTGCTTTTTGCTAGGAATGTTGGTTAAACTGCTTTCTAGTACTAATTTGAAATTACGTAAACTGTTACAAATAATATGCCCCGTTTGATGGTTGTCACTGATGTCCCTGATGGTGAACGGTTACCGTTGCTTATGACCGCTTGTAACTCTTGCATTATGATCTTATCACCTTTCGATGTCGTATAGAAAGGGCAACATTAACTCAAAGAAACAAATTGTCATTTTGTTTTTGTTTCTGAAACTCTACTAGTTTTTTTTATAACTAGAAAATACTGATAAGTATCCCCAAAATACTGATAAGTATCCCCAAAGTACTGATAAGTATCCCCAAAATACTGATAAGTATCCCCAAAATACTGATAAGTATCCCCAAAATCTGTAATTTATAAATTTAAAACATTTTACACTTATCACTAATTACAGTCTAGGATGTAGGAGTTTTACTTATTAAGTAAAAATATTCAAGAGACGAGTCGATTTCAATATTATTTCAATTACCGTAATAAATAATAATAACCACACACACATTGACTCAGCCCTGCACTAAGATCATCTTGTATCGCAGGCACTTAGCAACGATATAGTATAAACTACATAGATAAGAATACAACATCCAAGACCGGTAAGCGAAACAATGCGTCCTGTAAATAACAAAAGTTCCCCCCGTTGGGATTCGAGACCGGAACCTCTAGCGTAGCAGTCGGCTGTTTACACCACTGCGCCACCGATGTCGTCAATTTAAAAAAAAATATAATTTGAATAACAATATCAATTTAAAAAATACCTTATATATCGAAATATACCTAAAATGCTAATATTACTGAAAAAAGTACTTGCCTATGTTAAATATGTAACATGTTAATATTTGTATAATTTTAGAAATACAGTCGTCTACTTAATCTATATGATATTCAGCTAATAATAGTTTTTAAAGTTATAACCAACTTATTAACTTTACCAATCTAATTAACATTCAGTCGCCACCCCTAAATTCCAATTGTAATGGAAAATGCGTTTTAAATCGTCCGCTAACCGCCTGGTCTAGGGCTGCCACCGCAGAATTGTAACACAATTAATTCGAGCGACGTCCGTCCACAGTCTCATTATTTTAATGAAACCTACGTGCTGAATGGCAACCCTAGCTGTAAAACCGCGGTTAGTCTAATACGTTTCGTGGAGAAAAATGTTTTAAACAAAATTTTTACACGCCGACAAAAATTCGGCTTTTATTCCATACAATTGTCTGAACTCAAAGCATTTTTTACGACAAAAGATATGGTGGATTTGTGAACGATGTCTCCGATGACTTTTTTTCTCAGTCCCAAACCACTGGGCGTCTGTTTGTAAGCGGGATGTATCATGTGAACCGCAATAGGCAAATTGAAGTATTGCTTGCAATGAAACAATTGGAGAAACACACGTAAAGTTCTAAGCAGAGGTCGCTCTAGAACACCATGCAAAATATCACTGACAAATTTAATTATTTGTAACAATTACTTTATCTGCTAGGTCTGACGAGAGTCCACTGCAGTATTACTTCCTATTGATACAAAATTGCGAAAAAAAAAGAAATTGCATTTTACGACATTTTACATTTTTATTTATGTGAATTTAATTAAAATTAAAAAGCAAGAACTTAATTAAAGAATATCTAACAAAAATGCATTTTTTACTGAAACGTTTTTAACTGTAAAAAAATAAATTGCTTTTTTTTTTTTTTATAAAATGTAAAATGTCGTAACCGCGTCTTTAGGACGTTAATCCGGTTAGGACGATAGTTGCTTTGAGTTCCAGACGGGAATTGTTTTGTAACGATTGCACTGTTTTAACTAATACTGTACTTAAATAACTAGCTAGCCCACACGGCTTTGTCCGGCTTTTTAACGAAGAAAACAAAGGAAAAGTAAGGAAGGAAAAAATTTATAACTGCTGTTTATTTTCAGCTCTGGAGAGCTGCCTACTCTCGTTTAAGCTCTACCAAAAATCTGTGGTTGACGTTGTTGGTTGCAAATATATTTGTAAAATTAATTTGTGAGCCTTTTTTTGTAACCGCTTGTCGATCCTCAATAAATAATAAAACATTACATTTCATTAAGTTACGTCAAGTGAATTGGAGATTGACGGACATTAGAACTCTTTTGTAAATTTAGATTTTTGTAAAAATTGAAAGAAAAACCTCATGACTTAAATAAATACAAATGAAAAACAGTTAATTTTCTTTTTCTTAATTTTCTGAAATACAACTTCCATAGAGACGGTTGTTCTGATGAGCGAGATAGATATATTTACTTTGAATGGTCATATTTCCCTTTGTTTTTACTGTGCATACATAACATACACTCACGCCATAATCTCGCGATAGGGGTTGGCAGAGGTGTTAAACACCGCATTTCTCATGTTTCTGTTGAGTCCCAGTGTTACAGGTTGCGAATCTGTCGCCACAATCCGAGCGCATTGAGAAACATGGTAGCTACAACTTACGCCAACCCGAGAGTCGAACCTTCGACCTGTCGGGACGGATCTGTCGGTTAACAAGCTGAGCTACCACTTCCTCCCTGTCCTACCTAGGTAGGTACCTTTTCTACCTTTTCACTATAAATATATAATTTCCACATACTTTACGATAAATTGTTTGAATTAGCAATGTATCATGCATTCCTATTTACAATTACCTTTATATTAAAATAGCTATATAAATTACATGTGACGAAACAAGATCTTTATTACATACGCAACGTCTCAAATAATAATTAGCGAGAGTTAATTAGTGGTGTTAATAATAGGCAATTATAAGACATGTTTCTATTGAAATATATTATCATTTTACATACTATTCAGTGTAGAGAACGTTTTCAGAGACTCATCTCGCTGAAACGGGTCTTACATTAGAGTGGCTTGATTTATGAGGGATTGCGAGTTTAAAAAAAAAAATGTGATGCCGAATAAACTGTGGCAATTATACTGTATTATTGGCTAGGTGTTCATTCGTATTTGAATTTTATTGCATTTGATTAAATAACAAAACAAAATCCAAAGCTCTTAAAGATTACAGACAATAGTACTTATTGTAAAACTGACAGCCAATCATTGATTTATATTTGACATATATCATATAAAAAATATATATATATCTCTAAGTATAAAACATAACACATGTTGACATGACAACCGTTGTTTTCTATTTTTTTGTTAATAGATGTTTTTCTAAATCG
This sequence comes from Choreutis nemorana, assembly GCA_949316135.1. NCBI lineage: Eukaryota > Metazoa > Arthropoda > Insecta > Lepidoptera > Choreutidae > Choreutis > Choreutis nemorana. The sequence continues at coordinate 6,190,012 of OX438620.1, read as the reverse complement.
CGGTATCATTTACTGCCCACTAATTAAGCCTTGTTTAGTAATAGTTAGCAAAAAGAAGCATATTGAAATCCAGACGGCCTTTGTGTTCAAACTTCGACAGTGCTTACGCACTTTTACACATTGGGTGTATGATTTGCGGAGACATACGATTGGTTTTAGTTGAAGGCAATTTAGACTCAAAAGTCTACAACAAAAAAACAGATAAATATCGAATCCGAAGGGAAAAGGTTTTTTTTTTTGTAATCGATTTGGATATTATTTGGATATACGTGGGAGATCGTCTGCGTTTGTACCACCCTCAATTCTATTTACAACGTGAAGCAGTTCGCTGTGTTTCGGTTCGAAGGATTGGAGAGCCAGTGTAATTACAGGCACGAGTGGTATAGCATCTTTTCCCTCTACATGGTCAAAGCATTGATGGTGCCCCTGGGGTTCTAAGACATCAAGGGCATCAGCGTGTCAATAGGCGGCGGTATCACTTTCCATTAGGTGAATCGTCTGCTTGTTTGCCCGTGAAGTTGAATAAAAAAAGAATACACAGCTCAAAATAGCCTCGCTTACTGTTAAGGTGCAATCGCTTGTGGCAAATTTAGTTACGAAATCGCCACATCTCATGTATTACGCCATTAATTTCCAAGACATGATTAATGCTCGCTAGATAACAAGTTTTCGCTTTTACAGTTTCGTAACGAGCTCTGGGCGTGTGCCTTCGAGCTGTTTAGGATCATCACTTTTGGACTAGGCTTCAGTCGCTTTTGTCGCCTTGAAAAATTAATTTACACATCACAGAAAACGCTTCGACAACGTAGCGTTACGAACGAAAAATTATATAAAGACTAGCTTTTGCCCAGATCGAAAATGGTTTGAAATTTTTAATTACTTGACATTCATCGAAATATTCTGGACAATTCACACGATATCTTGAAAAATATTAACCTATGTGCTATTATGGCGTATAAGCTATATTGATGTGAAGTTTCATTAAAATCCATTCAGTAGTTTTTGCCTGAAAGAGTAACAAGTTCCGTCCCCGCCGGGAGTCGAACCCGAAATCTCTAGCGAAGCAGTTAACAATAATAATATTATACTATTTTGTATCTGTATTAACAAACACAGTCAATGTTTTTAAAGCAAAGTGTAAAATGACAGTTTTAAAATAAAATTGAAACGACAAAAAATATATGACCAAAGTTTTTTCAAAATCCGCATTTCACGACTTGCAATGTTTATTTTGGATAACTTGCTATTTGAAAGTCGAGAGGGATAGTTAAATAAACAGTCGGGTTCCGCACAGAATTATCATATTTATTTACTGTTGCGGAAGTTATGTGCAGCATGTGGGGGTTAGGATTCCTTGGGGATATATTCGATTTTTATTTCTATTATTCGACAGCAGTGGTTGTCTAGATTTGATTAGAGGAACAAATGGAAAATGTCAAAACAATTTTAATTTTTTTAGTACCCGACCTACGGCAAAGCAAAAACGAGGGTTATGATTTTGACCGGTATGTATGTATGTATGTTCATCTGTTCCCATATATCTTTTAAACTACTTATCACAAATTGAGAATTGAAGTATCGATAGATGTGAAATGATCGTCCGCTGGTTATAGGCTATATGAGGTGACATTAAACTGAGTAAGGTGCCCTCTATACGACAAAAAGTTAATAGCAATTTTTTTTTCGTGTAGTATGTTCGTGTTTGACATCAAATTAAAGAGCTTATTTAGTTTTTAATCTGGTTTCATATTTTTGATTCGAAATATTTAGTAAAGTTAGCTCTAAAGATCTAAATATTTTGAGAAATCATTTTTAAGTGCGATTTAAACACATTTGCTGTATTCCAAAACAGCCATAGTTTGTGTTTTGAAGCACAGAGTTTCAAAGTGCTTGTAGGAAACGTGCAAAATCATATTTTCAATGATGTCAAAGTTAAAAAAAAAACTGCGTTTATTTCAACCACTTAACAGCTTAATTTCAACTACTTGCATACATACTACACAATACTGTGTCAAAGTTATTATATTAAAAACCTCCAAATATTTATAATGAATAAATATGACGAAGATTTTCTAGAACATGACTGTGATTGGTAACTTCACAGCAAATATTCTTGTTCATCACACAGTTGGGAACCCGAATGGGGATTTGAATCTGATACTTGTCACAGAGGTTTAGGCAATGAAGGCTATCATACATTTCTAAATTAACCATTACAAACACACATGGATCAAACAAACCTGTACTTTGTATCGTGGCTTTATGTTGGATTTGGGTTGTGTGGACTTTGTATCGTTCTTAAGTTGTACAGCATAAGGATTGATATTGAATGTAGCTTTAAGTCTGGGCCTTTGTATATAATTAATGACATTAGCATAACAAACCAAAAACAGTACGGAACCCAAGTTTTTTTAAGGGCCCTTAAATTTTTTCCGTCAGCCTCACGCGATAAACTCGTGGAAGCTTAAGCTGGTCCTCAAAACGCTCTCGCATCTGCCATCGCTCTCTAATAAAATCCCCATCTCCCTCCCACTCACAGAAAGCTCAGTTATACGCAATTTTGTTTTAGATTTTTATCAAGAGCCTCGCGTAAAGGCAACGAGGACATGTTTAAAAGGAGATTACATTTTATTTTTTATGCTAGTAGGTAGGTACTTGTATATAATTTTCATGTTAATCTAAGCGTGTTATTAGACTTGCATTTATAATTAATTCGTTTATGGACATTTGCTACGGGCCAATGGATTTACTTATTGGGCAAATGACAATTGTGATATTCCGGGACAATTCACACAATATGGCTTAGCCAAAAACTTGTGACTAGACTTCTACTTGGTATTAATCACCGATTAATTCCAGTTTGTGTGTCTAACGCGTCTGTCCGTGGCATCATAAATCTCGAACGAATGAAGCGATTTTAATGTAAACTTCCCTGACATAAATTCTCCGAAATGGTGGTCGAGTAATTTTTTAAGTAAAAAATTTAATTACCTTTTTTTGTTTAAATTTTGTGCTTTCATAAAATTACTTGTTTTTTTTTTTTGATTTTGCGTAATGGAGTAACGAATATCCAGTCTCACAAACATGCTAATAATTTGATTAGGATGATGAATATGAACCGTTACATTCCAAATTTATATAATCAGGATCACTCACAGACTGACACCAGCTCTAACTAGATAAAATTATAAGGCATCCTGTGTATAACAGTAAGTTAAGGTATATGAAAATAAATAAAGTTCTTATTATTAGCTAAGGGTACATTTGATGGTATAATCAAGGTAGGGCATCAACCCAGTTATCAGTGACCAGGGCATACAAGTGGACTGTCACAATATTATGAGCAAAATATTAATATTAATAATCACAACAGATTACATTGTTGTATAATTTTTGCCTACTTTACTACATAGCAAAATGTAGTGAAACATCAATAACTGCTGAGATCTGTAAAAAACCTACAATTGACCCTTAAATGGCAAATTTGATTTGATAGTGACAAGCCTTTCTATCTGTGACTTAATGAATAATTTTGTTTATTTCGTGTCAATAGCCGGCGGTATTATTTGCGGTCAGGTGAACCGAGTGCTTGTTTGATAGTGATGTTGTAAAAAAAAATTATTGTCACAATCACAAACATGGTGTTAGGTATTTTGTCATAGATTAAAGAAATTGCAAAATGGATATGGAAGCCGTATAAGCTATAGCTTCAATATTGAAGCTTTCCTTTAAAGTCATTTCACAAACGGTGACGTTTGAAAACGCTTTTACCAAGCTGCTAATAGTGAACTCAGAAAATACTTGAGTATTGGAAATAAAAATATTCGATTCCATATAAAACCTTCCTTCGCTGGAAATATTTTGGAATGAAAGTTCAAATCGACATCTGTATTTTTGCCGGCTTCTAGTTTTAATATTTGATAAATACTGTTTTGATATTTGTTAAATATTACAAAAAAAAAAACTTTTATTATATTCGGTTACTGCGAATTAATAAAATGCAGTATCACTTTCCATTAGGTGAACCGTCTGATGTATGCCCACGATGTTGTATAAATAATTGGACGCACTATGGTTTATAGAAAGAAACGTTTTATTAAGATTTTAATGTATTTTTTCAAACAATATAAAAAATATAGTTTTAGAAGTAGTATTTGGGTATTTGTATTTTGAATATTTTGCTAATTATCTTTTATTTATTTATTTTATCTTTGAATATTTGAATATCTTTGTTTTACATCAATCCTTACTAATATTACATACGCGAAATTTTTAAGAATGACAATGAGAATGTATGTAATGTATGGATGAATTTTGTTACCCTTTCACGCAAAAACTGCTGAATGGATTTAAATGAAACTCTACAAAAATATAGCTTATACATCAGAATAAAACACAGGCTATAATTTATAAATATATTTTCTGAATTATCCGAAATAAAACGATAAATGTCAATTAATTATAAATCCTATTAGAACATTTCTCGACAAAAACCAGTCCAAAATAATAGCTTGTTATTATTTGCAATTAAATATTATGTTATTACAATAATTTAGCTATTTGGTGCAGAATAGTGTAAGTAAGAATATACATGACATGTATTTGTGTGTTTATATACATGTGTTTGTGTATGTATGTATATACACTTATATGGTTATCGCAGTAACCCTCTGAAACGTGTTCTGAAATCAAAAGACATATTTAAATGAAACCTTTTTCGTATATGTTCGCTTTTCGGTTTCGTCTGTCTGTTATATTAATTCGGAATCTACCGGAATATAGATTTTTCGTCCCCTATTCCACAAATTTAGGGGACGAATTTGTTTAATTATCAAAGAAGTTTAATTCGAAAATTTATGTATAAAATAAATCAATAGATTAATTTGAAACATCAATAATATAGTTATTTTTAAAATTATAAAAATTAATGTTTTAAGCAAGCATGTGTATTTTTTTTTTTAATTATGAACAAACGTTCGGATTGTATTTGGAGCTTATATATATACATTTTATAAACATGCATTATTAATTATACAGTGTTGTTGTATAATGATCTTAATGTGACAAGTTAGCTTTGCAATACACTGAAGTTCCAAACATTACTAAGCTGGAACATACATAATAATATTGAATGGCTTCAGCATTAAATGAGGCTTTTGAATATACTATTTAAAAAGTAGTTATACATTTTCAGATGTTAACGTCGCAGAGTTTCAGTTTGAAATACAAAAATACAGCAGAATGAATAAATTAATTAACACATTTAAAAACCTAATAAAAATCATGTCTACAATGGAGTGTGCCCATAGCACTGGCTGCATTTCCACGCTGTATAGCGATTCTCAACCTCTGAGCGAAATGCAGACCAGCGTTACGGTCACAACTCTCTTTTTTTAATTAGATTTAGTTTTTTTTAAGTTTAACCTTATAGGCACACAAGTCAACGGTTTACAATTGATACTGCCGCCTATTGATATGAAGATGCACCTGATGTCTTGACACCGCCAATGCCTATAGTGACAATTTTTTTCCTAAACGACAAGTGCTACTGCTCGAATACCTTAGCAGCTTTAGCGTGACTTTACCATGGCTATCGTTCCCTATACAATCGATCAGGCTGTATCGTCTTTATAAAGACAAAACAACAAGACTGAAAGCATAAGTACGACCGCCATACCTGTCCGCCTCTACATCGAACCTGAACTAGTACAGCCCCAGGAGCCGGACTATCGAGGGACATCTAAGGTTTCCACGCAGGAGGCGTCCAACCCTTATGCAGTTACCAAAAACATATATCAGTCTAATATGAAAGACAAAACAAGTGAAAAAGGGATCTTCGTGCCCAAGGAAAAAAAATGGCGCCTCAATTTGAACCTTCATCTCCTGCCTATTTTCCGGAACACTATCAGGGTCTGGTTTCCGAATGAATCTATTCAACAATAACATAACCTTATTAATCCCAATTCACCTATTTTACTTTTCTATTTACCATCACGATGTTATGAGATAAGCTGACAGCAGAGCCTGAGTTAGCAAATTCATATACCGACGGTTTAACCGGAATATATTAATGGATTTGTGTAACTTTAGCATAAGTTGGGGCTTAACGTAAGGCCTGTGTAACGTAAGAAAATCCTGACCTGATAACGCAAAATAGCTTCTATATTCTTCTATTGATACATATACAATTTCTTTGACCTTCTGGGGACAAGATCTCGGGGCAAACCGGCCACTCTCTGTCCCACCACTGCAACTCCTGTTCACCAGGATCGACAGTGGCGTCCTTTGATCGAATAATCAATGAATAATGCAGCTGTGCAATGACGCACAGGCTGTGCCCGGACACCCTACCGGCTGACTTGGGACCCGCAACGAACTTAATCAGAAGAAATAGGAGGTAGTAAGAAATTCAGAATTCCCAGCAAAGTGGAGATAGCAATTGACCAAAAAACTAAAGGGGAGATCCTCATCCGAGTTAATGTTATGTTTATGTTGTATGTAGAAAGTAAACCGCTGAATCGATTTAAATATTTTTTTTCTTATTCTACATAAACAATCATGAAAACTAGCTGTTTAATTGTATACAATAACATTAACCACATCACTACACACATTGACTCAGCCCTGCTCTATAATATAATCTTGTATCGCGGGCACTAAGCATCGATATGGTATAAACTACATAGATAAAAATACAACATCCAAGACCGGTAAGCGAAACATCAGTCTTGCAAACACAAAGTTCCGTCGGGATTCGAACCCAGGATCTGTTGCGTAGTCAGCTGTTACACCACTGCGCTACAGATTTATATTTTAAGGTTTATTTATTTATGTAAATAATCTTTTAATAAGAATTCAGCATATTTTAGGTTATAAGCTTCGGTGGCGCAGTGGTGTTAATAGATAACTGCTACGTTAGAGGTTCCGAGTTCGGATCCTGGCGGGGGCGGGACTTGTTATTTGCAAGACGCTGTTTCGCTTACCGGTCTTGGATGTTGTATTCTTATCTATGCATTATATATCATATCGTTTCTCAGTGACTGCGATACAAGATTGTGCAGTAATGAGTCAATGTGTGTGTCGTGATGTAGATATGATTATTATAAGTTTATTTATGTTATGAATAAAGATTTATAATGGACCTAACTATTCATTTAGTAGTTGCATGGAATACTGCAAGCTGGACTTCCTTCTTCTAAGGATTATAAACGAGAAATATTCTCCGGCATAAACTTAAATTACTTAGAACTACGATCCTTAATGTTTTCCTTTTAAAATGTTTTCTTTCGGAACTCAAGATTTTGTGCTTTGAAAACACTTTTAGTTTTGCAAGAGTTAAAAATTTTAATGTTCGTTAAGTAATTTTACGAAATTATTTTTAAAAACTACTTGACAGGGTTAAATAGTTTGTTTTTCTTTGACAAATTATATAACAATTGTTCAACTCAAATTTTAAATTCATTCAATCCCTTCCTTCAGTCTTTTTTTTATGGCAATGCCATAAAATAATTCTTCAATCGCAGTCAGGTCAAATCTTAAATTCATTCAGTCTCTTTTTTTATGGCAATGCCATCATCATGGCAATAACTTTGAATATTTTGCCAATGGCAAGTAATATTTGTTATCAAGTTTTGATGAGATATTAAAATGATAGATGGAATGATGAATCTGCCTACACTAACATGCTAGTAATGTTACTGTAGGCTTTATTGAGTTGCTTGGGAGATGACGAAAAGAGCAGCCAAATCGTCGTATTTCATTTTCTCCACACTTGTACAGATATTCACCGGTTAAAACACTAGCATTTTACACAATAAATTCTACTGATATACAAGAAAAGACAATAAAAAAAGGAAATTTAACTGACAGTTCTCGTTCCCGCCAAGAAACTAATTCAAATGTCATTTTTCGAGGACTCAAAACCACCTACGTTCTTAAGTAAAAAATATTTTGTAATAATAACAATAAAAACCACATCTCGACACACACATAAATAATATATAATAAATAAATAAGAATACAACATCCAAGACCGGTAAGCGAAACAATGCGTCTTGCAAATAACACAAAGTCCCGCCCCCGACGGGATTCGAATCCGGTACGTCTAGCGTAGCAGTCGGCTGTTTACACCACTGCGCCACCGAGGTCGTCCAAAATGGTGGTTGTTGAAGTTGACAGATTTTAATTTCGACTATTTTAAGTAGAGAAATAATAAATAAGTTTTTTACTTACATAGCACGTTGATTGTATGGGTTGCCACAACGTTTTCAGTTAATTGGGCGTTGACACCGTGACACACGGCTACAATAGACCTCCTGTTTGGCTCCACGACCACCGTTATATTCGAAGTCGTTTGCCAGCCTCCTGTGAAAAAAAAGTTAGCTATCACTTTTTTATTAATTACTAGCTTTTGCCTGCGACTTCATCCGCGTAGAATTCGAAAATAGTTCTAAGAGGATTTTGAATGGCTTGACATTTATTGTTAAATTCCAAGCGAAACAACGCGTCTAAAATAACGCAAGGTTCCTCCCCGGAACCCGGAACCTGTAGCTTAGCAGCCGGCTGTTCACAAAACTGAGCCACAGAGGCCGTCACATTATTATGTTGGCAGATATTATGAGGTTGGCTAACCAAACCTTTTACGACGGAATAAAGATGATAATTAACTTTTGAAATGAAATGAGGAATTAAGTGCGAATTAAGGAGGTAAATTTCCGTGAAAATTGTGCGGAATTGTTTACGGGCCGCAATGTTTTCGCGTAATTGCTCCGAGAAATCTCTCATCCGAAGGATTTCAGGGTTCCGAATGGATTTCTGACACTTGAAAAAAAAAAAGTTTACAAGCTTCGACGAATTTTTTTATGAAATCGTCGTCCTGGTAGCTTTAAATTTTAGCTAAATCTAATCCTGTAATTTCTACTAAATAAGTTGATTTTATAGATAACAATGATCTAAAATAAATTGAAATGTATCAATGAAATAGCAGCGTTTAATGACATGTAATGCATATGCATGAATCATTTGATCGTTCTACGACATATAAATTGTGACAAGATAAAAAAACCACTTTGTGACAGTTTCAACCATAACTACATATTTTTTATGAGATTATCACAGACAGACGGACGGCTTGACGGCAACCGGCGAATATTTTTTCAAAAACGTCTATGAAAGAGTTGTTATAGAACCACTAAAACCACTACCACCACCACTGTAGTTGATTAGGACTATTTTTTTCATTCTCTATTCTCGACCGTTAAAATGCAGGAGTTGCAATCATGGTCTATGAAATGGAGATTCAGAACTATTTTTCTGCTAGCTTTTATCAGTTGGGTCTTTGTCGCAACTCCAGTAGTTCATGTAGTAACTTTACTATATTTTAATTCAATAGGACTAATTAAGTCGGTACTTGTTTATTGTTATATTTCGTCTGTTTTATTGACGTTTGTGGATATTATATACTTTTTGTTTTTGTAACATTTTATACTATATAGTTATAGTATAAAATCTACTAAGATTGTTATGAAAGATTGTATTATGATATTGAAAAGAGCAACTACGGAGGTTTCTTGCCCGATTCTTCCCCATAGACAGGTATTCCGAACCGGTGGTAGTTTAAAAAGAATTTTGACGATTACGAAGTACTTATTTTAAGTCCTCCTGTAATTCGGATAATGGTTCGAACCACCATGGTTCTGAACAGCGAAGCACGCGATGACAGCGAAGATTTACTAAAATGGCACCGTTGGCATCTCTTAGGACTGCAAAAAGCTTACCTTCTGGAGATATCACAGTCCTGTTGCTGGCTTCCTTGTGGTGCTTGCCCATGACCACCCATTTGATTTCAGCAGCAGGGTTCGAAGGTGCCGTGGCGCAGGTCAATGGAACCGGATCGCCGACCCTGGCTTCGGAAGGTCCGGAGATCGTCACGAGAGATGGGGCAACTGTAGAGGGAAAAATATTGAATTATCTGCTTTTGATGCGATGAAAAACAAAAATAGATTGCATTATGATGTGAGATATAGGCACTGTGTAAACATGTGTTGTACGGGGCACACCCGCCACTCTGTCCCACCACTGCAACTCCTGTTCACCAGGATCAACAGTGGCGTCCTTTGATCGAATAATCGACTAATAATGCAGCTGTGCGTCCGGCTGTCTTTGGACCCGCAACGAACTTAATCAGAAGAAATAGGAGGTAGTAAGAAACCGATTTCAGACTTCCCTCCCAGCAAAGAAAACCAGTGTATATTATGTTTTTGTATAGAAGTTGCCAGTCACCAATAGTAGCATGTGGCTACTATGTGCGCAACTGGACGCAACACAACGGTTTCCCATAGGGTGTACCAACAAAAAAGTGGCTTGTATCTGACACAAGGCACACGTTTGCGCAACGCCATACAACACGTTGGTTAATTTTGGACAAAAAAGCTTTTTTTTAAATAGACTACAGATGAAGTAAGTGTTCAATAAAAACGATCATTTATTTTTTTTTATCAAAAAATTTCTAAAATTATGCATGTCTCTTGAATGAAATTTATACATATAACTATATGACATATAATATGAAGCCACATAATATTTATTATACTATTCATTTCATTACAAAAATCAAGACAAAATCAAATTCGAATTCTGGACCCAACATCTCTAAACGAGGATTAAAACTTATAAAGCCAAAGATTATCAGGGACGGATTTGGCCTGCGATACGGGTTCCAGGGCCGAATTAACTGCTGTATAATTGTACGAAAGCACCAATTTCGGGGCATTAGTTCCAAATCCGGCCCCTGCTTGATCCTCATTTAGGTTAATTTATGAAGAGATAATCAAAAACTAGGGGTTTTTATTAACTCGAAATCTTAATTTTAGCCTCAACTTTTGTAGATTTTGATGAAGAATTAAAAACGGATTTGTTCGTGACTATAGCGTTATTGATTGAAATTGTCAGAAATATACAATTTAATTTAAAAGCCGATTTCCCCTTAAGGACAATTTCATTTTAAAGACCCAAACAGTTCGAACAGATTCGAACCCGAAACCTCACGTATCACAGTACAGTGTCCGTGTTAAAAACAGTGCCATGGAGGACCACGAGAAGATGAGAAAGAAATATTTAGGAAGCAAATAAAAAAGGCGTTCGCATTAAAGTATTTGAAATACCTCCAAAGCTTCTTTGACCGACTTCAAAAACAGGAATAAAAACTTGAAATCACCGGATTTTATATCCTGAAGTAGGAACTTTAAAATTACCCAAAATAAAAACTTTCTTTCGAATCATGACCTCAGAAACAAATTTAATAATAACGGTGGCAGAACTTTGCACTAAATTTTGGACTTGTTTCCTTCGCATGAAATATTTTGGCAATTCGGTCAGCATGTCTCTCTGATATATTCATCACCATGCTGAGCAAAAGATGTGAAAAACTTCACCGAAAACGGTTCTTCTATTTAGGAGACCCATGCCACGTCAAATCAATACAAGCCATTTTTAATCAAAGCTTTTTTGATTTAAGACTGGACTAGGAAACTTGCTTATCTCTTATTTAATCCTTCCTGATATTTTTCCCCCGAGCACTTAGACCTCTTCAAGACAAAATAGAAGCACACAGCTTTGGCCACATCTTTGCTTATCTTTAAGAGAGACTGTGGTCAAATTCTTATTTAATTTTGTAATAAAACTGAGATAGCAAACAAGCATACGGCCCGTATTAATCAGTCGACGTAGCCTATGGACGTTTGCAATACCAGGGGGCATATACCTTGGAAAAAACTTTCTCATTCCCAGACACTACAAACGCCCAAAACATGCATGATTAGAGTGAGACAGAAATAAACAAAAATTCTTCGCTGAAAGGTTATTGATGTTATCACAGAACTGCCTAATCGCGAGCCCCGTTAATAAAGGCTCATAGTGTGAAAAGTTCATGCAGTTCAACTTTTGCTCGGCTTTTAGGTGTATTTTTAACGACCTCGGTGGCGCAGTGGTGTAAAAAGCCGACCGCTACGCTAGAGGTTCCGGGTTCGAATCCCGGCGGTGGCGGGATTTTTGTAATTTGCAAGACGCATTGTTTCGCTTACCGGTCTTGGATGTTGTATTCTTATTTATTTATTATATACCATATCGTTGCTTAGGTCCTACGATACAAGTTATTACGATACTTAGTGCAGGGCTGAGTCAATGTGTGTGTCGTGATGTGGTTATTATTATTAATATTTTCAGCAACAAGGAGCATGACGGACACTTTTCGTTATTATTATATAGAAAAATAACTGACTGCCTATTTACCCATGTCGTTCTGAAATATATATAAAAATTTTCATGCCCATATTTTACTCTCAAACCGAACCCCCTTTTTCCTAATTACCTTTTAAGTTTCCATGGGAGTCCCCATGGAAATCATCTTCAATTTCACTAGAACGGGTCTGGCATTAGACTAATTACCTTAAGTAATTTCTGCCTGATTACCAACAGTACAATGTTCATGCTTAATAGAAACGGGTCAGTTAACTAGAACAATGAAATGACTTCAATACTGATTGGCTTACAGTAAAATAAAATAAATAAATAAACCACATCAGAACTCACGCATTGACTTAGCCCTGCAGTAAGTACCGTCAGAACTTGTATCACAGGCGCTAAGCAACGATATGGTATAAACTACATGGATAAGAATAATACATCAAAGACCGGTAAGAAATAATGCGTCTTGAAAATAACACAATGTTCCGATCCCACCGAGATTCAAACCCGTAACCTCTGGCGTAGCAGTCGGCTGTTCACACCACAGAGGTGGTCAAAGAAGATAGAATTAAAAGCCTATGACATAAATATCACTAAGAGAATGCTTAAGAAGAAGATTTCAAGAACGTGTTTTTTTACGTTTGACCCCAAACCCGCCTGATGTTAAGCGGCGATGAAATATAAGGTGGTAGTGATGAATGTCTTAAAAAATGATTTTTACAATAACTCCAAAAGAAGATTTCACTAAGTTGTCGCAATTATAAACGAAAGTTTAAGTTCATTTTTAATAAAAAATCAAAAAAACTTTTTCAAAAACAAAAAAGTACTTGGAATCGTCAAATGAATTTAAATTTTTCTTAAAAATGATTCGACCAAATGTTAGGAAAATTTATGTCAGGGCAAGATACCGGCAAGAAACCCCAGATTCTGTAATTTGGTATATGAACATGTTTTATACTTAGCCACTAATACATCTTACAGTCTAGGGTGAGAGAATTAATCTTGTTTTAACTTTCATCCCTCACTATACTCTACTAAAGGGCTTAAATGATATTCGAGAAGTCTTTAGTATTTAATGGTTTCCATAGCTTTGTAATAAAGATATTTAATCTTAAAAGTTTTTAGATTATTCTTGCTGTATTGTCTCACTTTATTAATTAATATGAAAAAATAACACAGTCGAAATATTTAACTTGTAGAGGTAAACAAATTATACCTCTCGTGCCGGTAATTACACTGACTATCCGACCTTTCGAAACGAAACAGCGGACTGCTTCAAGACAGAAATAGAAAGAAGGGTGGTACCAAACCAGACGATCTCGCACGTAGATCTACCACCTATCTAAAACATTGTGTTGTTATAAATTGGAAAATTTACACAATATCTTTGTAAATTTATAACCTATGTGTTTTTATGATGTATAAGCTATATAATTGTAAAATTTCAATAAAATCCATTCAGTAGTTTTTGCGTGAAAGAGTAACAAACATTCATACAAACATTCGCGTTTATAATATTAAAAAAAATATATTTAACCATGCCTTTACTGGGTGTCACATGTATGCCATATTAATATTAACATCTATTGTATGTACATAATGTAACGTGACAAGCAATAAACAATTCGTACCCGAATTTGAATCCCGTTAAGAACGATCGGCTTTACTTTTGATTTCACACGCACATCTTTCTAGTATGGTATCGTCTTTATTAAGCAAACTCGCGGTTGTATACACTGAAAAAATGTGCATTTTTGACGACCTCGGTGGCGCAGTGGTGTAAACAGCCGACTGCTACGCTATAGGTTCCGGGCTCGATTCCCAGCGGGGGCGGGATTTTGTGTTATTAGCAAGACGCATTGTTTCGCTTACCGGTCTTGGATGTTGTATTCTTATCTATGTAGTTTATACCATATCGTTGCTTAGTTCCTGTGACACAAGTTCTTACGATACTTACTGCAGAGCTGAGTCAGTGTGTGTGTCGTGATGTGGTTATTATTATTATAATGATCTACGCAAACGCCTATCAAAACTAACCCAACTTAAGTCAAACTTCCTTTGTGACAACTGTACAAGATTCAGGGATGTTTCTATTGAATGGATTCCGATGAGTAGACAGTGAAGTATCTTTCAATTGTAAAAAGCATCAGCCACAACGATCCGAAATGCAAGCCTAGAGAGATTAGAATGGTTCGTTGGGTTTATCTTTTAAAATTCTTTGACCATCCGACCGTTAGGGGGTTGTTTTGGTGTTTCGGTCCTACGCAACCCTAAAGAACCCGCGCACTAAGTTGTCGACCCGATGTAAATAAACAATAAGCTAGGGATGTCTCAGGAGGGGTTCGGTGCAAGGGAGATACGGAGGCGGTTTAGAATTATTTTTTGTGTGTTATTCAAATTATTGAAAAATATTTGGCTTATAGATTAATGATTGGTGGTCGCGGATCCTACTAGCCAATCATTAATCTATGATTTGTCTATTATCTCATCGACTTACAAACATAAACTCACGCCCCAGTCCCTCGAGAGGGGTTGGCAGCGTGACAGGTTGCGAATCTGTCGCCTATCTCATCGAAAAAATAGTAACATAGTAATAGCTGGCTGTTATTCAAAAGGTCCCAGCTTCGGATCCTGGTGAGAGCGGAACTTTATGATATTGGCAAGACGCATTGTTTTTCTTACCAGTCTTGGTTCTTATCTATTTAGTTACACTATAAAGTGTCGTATCATGATACTTACTGCAGGGCTGAGCCAATGTGTGTGTCGTGATGTGGTGATTATTATAATAAAAATGAGTGACAAGAGCGAGTGTTATTTGGTAGTCGACTAAAGAAGAGTTTACCAAACTCGACCAAGAAGACTAAACCTTGAGTGACAGTAAAATAATTTTGTAACGAGGAAAAATGCAGATTTTTTTGTTTCATCTTATAACTAAGCTTAATACCATGTCACATCAATAGGCGTTTTTGCTATGTGCATACATACATTAAATTGTTTTTTTTTTTTCAAAGTTTAATTTCAATTAAACAGCTAAAAGGTTTTAGATGTTATATACAGATAAATTCAAAGACTCGCCGTGATCTCAAAACTTGGCACAACCCATGAATTACTCCTACTTTTTGACAAACCTTTCCTCTTGTTTAATAGAGGTTACATTATTTCATCAAAGGATACCTCGGAAAAGGAAAATCCCTTTTGAGGAATTATGTATTTTGATCTCCAAATATATACATTTAAATGTACACTGAACGCTGAAACAAATACCAGCGAACTTTGAACTCTCTGGGGGTGCGGCCTATTTTATTGGGCTTTCGTTGGATACATTTTTAATTAGCCATTCGAATATTAAACATTTGATTGTAGCTTGTTGATTTTGCGTGAGATCAGTATTTAAATATTGCGGTGATATTCGATTTCACCGATGTTATTAAATACTTGATTTAATCAACGGTTTGCTATCGAATATAATACGAGTTCTGTGACAAATGAATGCGAGAGAACTGTTGCAGTAATCGCTTTGTGCAATTAATTTGGTAAATGAACTACGAGAAGGTAATTCGTGAAATAAATTAAGAAATAAAATGATTTATTTCAGACAAGGTCCGTATATTATTAGTAATACAAGTAACTTGGATACCAAAAGTAGTATTGAATAAAACATATTTTTTATCTAAAATTAAATAATTCATAAAGCTTCATATTCACGCATGTAATGTTATAGAACAATTTGACGACCTCGGTGGCGCAGTGGTGTAAACAGCCGACTGCTACGCTAGAGGTTCCGGATTCGAATCCCGGCGGGCGCGGGACTTTGTGTTATTTGCAAGACGCATTGTTTCGCTTACCGGTCTTGGATGTTGTATTCTTATCTATTTAGTATATACCATAGCGTTGCTTAGTTCCTGTGACACAAGTTCTTACGATACTTACTACAGGGCTGAGTCAATGTGTGTGTCGTGATGTGGTTATTATTATTATTATTAATAGAGTACTCGTAACAAACAGACCTCTTAGTGTTTTGTTTTTTTTTATTACTTCATTACAAAACTAGCTGACGGTAATTAGACGGTAGTTTAACCGAATCACAGTTTACTGCTTCACGGCAGAAAAAGAAAGGACGGTGGTACTAAACCAGAAGCTCTCTAACTTACCGCCTATAAACTATTCAAGAGGCACACCCGCCACTCTTTCCCACCACTGCAACTCATGTTCACCAGGATCAACATTAGCGTCTTTTGATTGAATAATCAACGTATAATGCAGCTGTGCAATGACGCACGGGCTATGCCCGGACACCCTACCGGCTGTCGCGGGACCCCGCAACGAACTTAATCAGAAGAAATAGGAGACTATTGATAAAGTAGATTGTCTAGGTACTTACATAAGACGGTCAGGTCTATTTCCGCTTTCAGGGTATTGCTGATCATCACGTTTTTAGCCTCGCAGGTGTACCTGGCCTTGTTGTCGGAAGCGTCAGCCTTGAATGACAGCACATTCTCTGACATCCTGCCGCTTGTTCTGCAACAAAGATAAATGAAACGGTCAAAAATGAAAAAATATACATAAATATTTTAGAAACTGTAATACGAAGTTTAAGACATAATTGTAAAAAGTAATTTTTATTTCTGATTAAAATTAATTCCATGATTAAAAACTCATTAAATCCATGATCGTTTTCGTTATGTTAAACAATAAACATGTGGTTTTATTTTTTAATTATCAGATTATTTTGGTAACGTTGAGGGTTTAATGAATTTTCTATTTGAAGTTTTGAAATTGATCGACTAAGAGCTGGGATGAGTTACTCCATGACATTGTCTGCTGCTAAAACAATGTGAGAAAGAATGAGGTCTCGACGTGTGAAAACTCACAGACCATGAACACAGGAGAAACAGAAAACAACTGATGCGTGAATCAAAAAAAAAATTGAAAAGAATATTCTAATTTTTGATCCGACTTGTATGATGTTTTTCATTGTTGTATTGACCATTGTTGAATTGTATGGATTTTTATTTTAATGTTAGAAAATAATGTAACATTAATGTTAGATTAGATTTTTGTTTGATTTCATACATATTACAAATTATTTAGTGTTTTTAAAGACAAAAATAGCCTCTACTTTAAACGTCAATTCTGAATATATGTATGGAATTTTTGAATTCAAATGAGTAGTTTGAAATTTAACTCATACACAACACATAGAAACTTTTTATCTTAAAAATATTATTAAAGACTAGGTTTTTCCCGCTACTTCGTCCGCGTAGAAGTCGACAATGGTTCTAATAGGATTTTTAATGACTTGACATTTATTGTTATATTTTGGATTAACAAAAAATCTTGATAAATTAAAGCCTACGTAACATTACGATGGATAAGCTATGTTATTGTCAAGTTTCATTAAAATCCATTCAGTTTTTGCGTGGAAGAGTTACAAACATCCGTAACATCACCGCGTTTATAACATTGGTAAGGAAAGCCAAGCATTTAGCCACAATGTGACCTTCGTTAATGATGATGCAGCCTTAGGTGAAGCACGCCTAGAATATGCCTGTTGACTCTCGACTTGAACAATAGCAACTGATGCTTACTTCAGAGAGCACTAGCGTACATTGTAATTGTATTAAAAAAATCATCTTGACGGTATCTTCAAGATATAAATTAGCTCATCTTACAGCTTTGCTTACTAGGTATATTGTAAATGTGTGTACCTAGGAATAGTAGTGTATGGTATTTTGTCCGTCAGTCAGTGTCACTGAAACTCATTAACGGATGGAATGATTCCCGTGCGGTTTTTCTAATTGACAGCTCGTTTCATAGGGATGATTCATAGCTATGTGCCTTTCTATTTATTTAGCCAATTACGACGAAGCTGAGAGAAATGTATGAGTTTTTATGTTGAGATCGTAATTATTTATAATGCATACGATAAATTCTTATTTTCAAATGTATTTAGTGTATGCGTAGGTACCTATAATACCACTAGCTTTTGTAAGTGACTTTGCTTGCGTGGAATTAGCATTAAAAATCATCTTTGTCTACCCTTAAACATTATTCAAAAAAAAAAGTGAAATATTGTTTTTATTGAATAATTACTAAGTAGTATAAAACTTAAGTCGTTTCCCACTGTCTGTCCCTATGTATGCTTAAAACTTTAAAACTACGCAACGGTTTATTCAAAAAGAATGAATCAAGAGGAAGATTATATCATACAGGCATAATATCCGTGCGAAGCCGGAGCATGAAGCTAGTTTAATATTAATAAGACAAAAAGACTTTATCTCATATCAAAAACCATTTTTCTACCAATGGGAACTAATTCTATTACCTTTCTTCAAAGTATAACCACTAGAAACCGGATACACCTACTTTGTTAGCGGATAAAACCGAAACTACTTGACCATAGAATTTTTTGCTTACAAAACAAATTTTCCCAAGACACCTAGCGCCGATCAAGCGAGAAGACCATTCCGACAAAGGTGTAATTCAATATTTTGTGGTTGGAGATTTATCCCACGGTATTGGGTTACAAATGAAAAAAAAAATAGTCACTAGACTAGACAAACTGCTTTATTGAATAAAAACGGCAATAATAATAATAAATATACCACATCACGACACACACATTGACTCAGCCCTGGAGTTATCTTAAGAATTAGTGTCGCGGGCACTAAGCAACGATATGGTAAAAACTCCATATATACGAAAACTACATCCAAGACCGGTAACCGAAATAATGCCTCTTGCAAATAAAACAAAGTTCCGCCCCCTCCGGGATTCGAACCCAGAACCTCTAGCAGTCGGCTGTTTACACCACTGCGCCACAGAGGTCATCAATGGACAGTGAAATTATTTTTCTTAGGGTAGAGTCACATTTGTCAGCATCAGTTGGTATTTATGTATGGAAAAACAAAAGATAATTAAAGCAATACAAAAAAAAATTATAACGCCGACACAAAATATTTGCAAGACGAGATCAACAGACGACTCACTGAATGTTCTCACACAGGAATTAAAAAAAAAAGTGTGTGTCGGACTCGCACATGTAGTGTTCCGTACCATTGTACAAGATTAAACAGTGTGTACTTTTTAGAAAATTGTATAAAATTATCAAAATTTCGAAAAACAAAAACAAAATATACCGGCGAATAAAAATAGATATTCTAAAAAAATTCAAGAGCTATCATAGTTCATGAGATACAGCCCGCTGACGGACGGACAAACGGACGAATTATACTGTATATCTGAATAAAAACATTTAAAACAATTGCCAACTTAAGTAGCATTTTATATACAAACCTCCTCCTCCTCAACCTCTGTGGCGCAGTGGTGTAAAGCTAGAGGTACCGGGTTCGAATCCCGGCGGGGTCCCGCCCCCGTGTTATTTGCAAGACGCATTGTTTCGATTACCGGTCCTGGATGTTGTATTCTATAGAATATACCATATCGTTGCTTAGTTCCTGTGACACAAGTTCTTACGATACTTACTGCAGGGCTGAGTCAATGTGTGTGTCGTGATGTGGTTATTATTAAACCCCGCTATACAAAGTATTAAATAACGAAGCATTGTACCTGATTTTACTACAATGTGTAGCAGTTACACAGATTACACACAAAGTAATGTTTACATAAAACAACAATTGTTGCCAGCATCAAAAATTCATTCTACAACTACTGTCCATTAAACTGGAATTAGTTTGAAGTTCGAAGATCTACCAAAACTAACCTCAAATAGCGTAACTTCCTCCACAACTCCAAGTTGAACACGTATAGACTTCAACATTTGGTTTTACAAATTATAGCTAACCACTGAAACACGACCGCTTTGCCATAACTTTGACTATTGTACAGTTATTCTATTTCACGAAGAGCTTACAACTTTAGCTGTGTTAATTTTGTCCGTACATACATATTGTTTCAGTGTGCGTTAGATCGAGTTTAGTGAAAAAAGAAGAAGAAGAAAAAGAGGAGAGGAGGAAGAGGGAGACACACACACACACGCTTTTGTGTTATACACACTAGGACAGTATAAATTCACACCGTCAAATCACAACCACATTCGAACTTTCTTCGTTACAATAACTGCGTTATAAACTTTAGCCACAAAACTAAGCTAAATTTGACAATAACAATTAATAACATAATGAATAAACCACATCACGACAACCACACATTGACTCAGCCCTCCAGTAAGTAAGAACCTGTGCCACAGGCGCTAAGCAACGATACGGTATATACTACATAGATAAGAATACTACATCCAAGACCGGTAAGCGAAACAATGCGTCTTGCAAATGACAGAAAGATCCGCCCCTAGCAAAAATCCTCTATCAAATATGGCAAAAATGTCATGAAGAGTACCGTTTCTGTCAACTTGCAGCAAAAAAAAAGAAATATTCTATTACTGGCACCGAGCAACGATATGGTAATAAATAATAAAAAAAAATGTAGGCAAATATCATAATATTAATAGGTGGTAGATCTATGTTAGTGCTCGTATGGTTTGGTACCACCCTCCTTTCTATATACAACGTGAAGCAGTTCGCTGTGTTTCGGTTTGAAGGATTGGAGAGCCAGTGTAATTACCGGCACAAAAGGTATAACATTTTACCTTTACATGGACTACGCATTGACGTTGTTCTTGCCGTTCCAGACATCAAGGGCACAGTCGAATCAATAGGCGGTATCACTTTTCATAAAGTGAACCGTCTACTTCTTCGCCCATGATGTTTTATAAATAAAAAATCAAAGTTCAGATGTCAGTCAGATTTCCAGAATGTCAAATAAATTCGCGCCTACGCTTGTAATAAATAACGTACTTCAAAAATGTATTGACATTCATTGATAAACGTCTTAGGCGCTAAGCGAAATGTAGATATACTTACCAGAACGTCTGGAGGGAAATTTGATAAATAGGTAGAGATATTTTTCGCTTAGCTCCCGAGTGATTAGGCTAAATTACTTCGGAATTTAGAGTCACTAAATTTATTCACATTTTTCTTAGTCGGTTAATGTGCATGCTATAAAATAGGGGGAGTCAAAATTGTGGTTAAAGTTACAAGATGATAGCGGGGGACGAATTTTTAAAATTGCCACTGGAGTATCTCTTGGCATTTTAAAATATATTATATCATTAAGCGGAGGGTTATTTAATTAATCCCCTGTTAATTAGTGGCATACCGTGGTGTTTCGACGGTCAGGCATCTTCTGTTATACCCCTTAGTTTTTGGCCTCTAGTCCATATCAATTGCTGTCTCCGCTTTGCTGGGAAGGAAATTTGAAATCGGTTTCTTACTACCTCCTATTTCTTACTATAAGTTTTAGATATCGGCAACAGCGTCACCACTTACCTATAGTATATCCTTACGTATCCACAGAGCTTCTTTAAAATCGGTGCAGTTGTTACGGAGATTAGTTTGTATGAAAACTGACAGTAGTAGTATTTCATTTTTGAAACAGTATGTGCCGCTTGATAGGTAAATATGATTTGTGTAACTTTGTAACGGAGAAACATGCTGTAGAAACTGATGAACTTTTACTAAGCAATCTCTTTTGTGTATCTCACATGTGTTTGTAATTTATATTATTATTATTTATTAAAACAATATCACAGTTTAACAGGTAATACAACTAAAACACTATGATAATTAAATCTAATACATTTATAGTCATAATTGTAATTAACTGTAAATACATATACTTGAGGGCCTATCATCAATCACCTCACAATATCTCTTACACTCGACATATACATTCGTCTATCGCCATGCAAACACATCGCACTCCGGTACCGATGTCAGAAACGCATTCAACAGGGTCAGTCCTCGGACCAGAGGTGACTTTCTCCGTGACATTTATTGCCTCTAGCGACTGCACTTACAATTTGTACGAATCTTCAAAGGGCTTCTACCAGATAAAGTAATCCGAACTTTTGTATAATAAATGATTTGGAATGTAATTTTTGTAGAATATTTAAATTAGGTATATTTGTAATTCATTACTAACAAGTGAGTAAATGTTGCTTAATAAATTCAATTACATTATATACTGTCCATCCATGTGCTATTCATTTAGTGATTTTAATTTTTATTTGTGATTCAATCAGTGGAAACTTCATTGGTAATTGTAAATAAAAAATATAAAACTGTCGGTTCCCCAAATAAAATAATTTTCAACTGTTAAACCAATTTGGTTAACGGAAAGTCAACAAAAAAGTTAATTACTTTCATCACAAATTCCAGGAACGCTTTCGCTCGTGAATTAAGCCGTCGAATAATAAATAAACCTCTAAATTTCAGGGACGTAATTTATTGCTTAATCTTGAAACTGGGTAGATGTTTCCAAGGAGAAAACTGCAAGAGAAATAATATGAACCGTCCTGTTGTAAAACGTCCTTTAAATTAATTAAGTAATCAACGAATTAATTAATACCGTTTTATTTACTGAAAGCAAAGCAATTTCACTTTGAATTAATGAAGTAGCATAAACTTCTTTAAAAAAACTTTGATTATTCGATTATTTTTTTAAATTTTATGGCGGCTGTCGTATCGGACAGCGAAGCCAAAGAGACGAGAACAAGTGTCACAAATTAGAAAATGATCGGTGTTCTGACTTGTCTGACAGTTGCATACAAGACATATAAGTATGTTAAAGGGTAGTCATATATTATTCAAAATTGTTGACAACCATTGCCTTTTAATATGCTATTTATATAAAAATTAACTGAGATCACGGCACACCCGCCACTCTGTCCCACCACTGCAACTCCTGTTCACCAGGTACAACAGTGGCGTCCTTTGATCGAATAATCAACGAATAACGCAGCTGTGCAATGATGAACAGGCTGTGCCGGACAACGTACCGGCTGTCTTGGGACCCGCAACGAATTTAATCAGAAGAAATAGGTTGTAGTAAGAAAGCGGTTTGAATTTACTGAGATATATTCACGCCGAATATTAATTGTATTTATCAACGGTATGAGGATTTTTCATAAAACTCTTCAAAGAAAACTCCCGCATGAAACAACAACATGAAAAATACATACAAAGATTGATGATAATGCTAAAAAAAACAGGGCCCGGGCACAAGTGGATAGTCATCAAACTAACTTCAAAACAAATAGTATCCCCATCAAGTTGTCACTGAAAAATGTTGCCAGAACTAAATAAAAGGCGAAAAAAACCCGCCTCGACAAGGTCACATCGCATTTATTCAAGTTGCGGCGCGCCGTCCATTTATCAATCTATCGTTATGGGGACCCTTGGTGAGTACACACAAACAAGAGTTTTGGTAAGATACGATTGCTGTAACGACACCCTCGGGAACAAGATATTTACGACAGATTCATGATACTTAAACGCTTGAGCGAAAGTTGCTTCACTTACATTTATTTATTTTTAAAGAGAGCTTTATTTTCTCATTATTCAAACATGGAAGCTTCTACGAACTAGTTGAGGGTATTTTTTTTGAACAATCATGTATTTTTGGCAAAAATGTCGTCATTGAAAATTTTCCCAGATGACACAAAAGCTAAAACCTATTTTGCGCCTAAGGAAATACCTAAAAACTTTTTAAGCTTGGTTTTTGCGACAGTGTGTAGCCAACTCGAGTTTTTTATACGTCGCGACAAGGTTAGGTCAGACGAAAACGTGAGAGTACGAAAGGAGCAACTTTGTTTAGTTTCGGCCATGTTTTTGTTGTAAAAGGATCTAAGTGAGTTGTGAAAGTGTGGAAGTATTAAGAAAAAATAAAGTTAAGAGGATGTCGGTAGGTATATAACTAGGAAGGGATTTCGTTTTTGTTTTAACGTAATAACGTTTCAGTCTTTCGGAATTTCAAATGATATATCAATAAATAATTCGATTTTTTTTCTCACGTAGTCAAAACTCATACTAGTACAAAATGCATAATTCTTTAGTTTATCGGTCTTTTTTATTTTCTATAGAATACAAGGTCATCAATCTTATATATATTATAAGCTTGTAACTCCAATGGCATTGCGTGCGTTGCTAATCCTATAACGCCGATACCGGTGGTAGATCTACGTGCGAGATCGTCTGGGTTGGTACCACCCTCCTTTCTATTTACAACGTGAAGCAGTTCGCTGTGTTTCGGTTCGAAGGATTGGAGAGCCAGTGTAATTATCAGCACGACAGGTATAACATCTTTACCGCATTGGCGGTGCTCTTGGCGTTCTAGACATCTAGAGCACCGCCGTGTCAATAGGCAGCGGAATCACTTTCCATAAGGTGAACCGTCTGCTTGTTTGAAACAAATGAATACTTCAACCATCTCAAGCTACCTCTTACCTGCAATATATTTGAATGAATTTACATCTTATTTGATCTGATTATTTCTCGGATTTAGCTACAAGGGTATCGTTTGATAGTAATGGAGACCTGCAAATATTATAACGCTGGTACAAAGACGGTCGTTTGAGTACAATTGTCTAGGCTCCTCCCGAGGGTTCCACAAAGGGATATTTTTCTTACACCCCGCTGTTTGGGGTGGATTACAAGATACAAGAATCTTATAAACCTCTTGAATAGCTATCCTTAAAGAAATTCAAATGTGGGATATTTAATTGTTAAGTTTGCGTATGTTTGAAACCAAACCTTGATGATAATAATAATAATATTAATAATAACCACATCATGACACACACATTGACTCAGTCCTGCGCTAAGATAATCTTGTATCCCAGTAACTTAGCAACGATATGGTATATACTACATAGATAAGAATACAACATCTAAAACCGGTAAGCAAGACAATGCGTCTTGCAAATAACATAAAGTCCCGCCCTCTCCGGGATCCGAACCCGGAACCTCTAGCGTTGCAGTCGGCTGTTTACACCACTGCGCTACTGAAGTTGATAATTTTAAAACTGTCCAACCTACCTAAAAAACAATTATTATATAAACCGAAACTAGTTTTGTTGTATATGGTTGTTGTAACATGTTAAAAAATTCTTTTTTGCTCACGAATAAGTAAAACCGCTACATCTCGTGCCTTACGCCCGTTCAAATCTCGAGTTTGTCATCTCCAGTATCCATTGTTAGACGCCTTTTAGTTTATCACCTTTCGATATTACTGTCTTTCACTACAAGAATACGCTTTATTGATAACTATCTATCTATCTATCTAGGAACATTATTAAAGCTTTCAGGGGATGTTTTAGGGTTCCGTACACGAAGGGTGCCAACCCTGTTTACTTTGATTAAAAATAATAAATTCAATCATGAGTTTTGCGGGTTAGTGGTTATTTGTTTATATGTTTAAGGTAGTGGGTTTGATGATATAGTAGTGGTTTTCTTAGAACTGTCTCGCGACCCCCCATATCTCGGAAACCCCTTGACCGTTCTGGTTCATATTCAAACATAAATATTATTATTGCTTCATTATCCCATATGCAAAATTTCATGATGACCCGATTAACGATAGTAGAGTTATCGTCGGACAAACATTCATACATGCATACAAACGCCAGATTGCTCCAGTAGACTGTAAGGACTTTATTTATGCTAGCGTTTATAAGTTTGTATGCAGGAGGTAATCTTCAAAACTACTCACCTGATTTTAATCATTCTGCTACCAATATTTAAAATGGTCTTTCTAATTCGATTTCAATCATTTTTCCACCAATATTTAATATGGTCTTTCAGAATAGGCAACACATACATTTTGTTATAAAATTCCAGTTCTTTTAAATCTGATGATGAAGCCGGAAGATATGAACTGGAACTTCATGATGGAAAATCGTATCATAGCTGTTTTGGATTTCTTAGAATAGTCTTGTAATGAACTTTGACCACGATATTAGGTTTCAAGTCTGATGATGAAGCCAGAAGATAGACACTGGTATACCAAGCGTGCTTTTGAAGTGTTTTTAAACTATTAATTTATTTGTGGAAAAAGTTTTGGCTTTAAACAAATAGGACAGGCAGTGCGAATAAGTACCTCAACACAAACTAGTTCGTATTCACCCTTATTATTGTGTTGGGGTGAAAACAAAAGAATCCCTCGATAACAAGCCTTCACCGGGAATTAAATCCAATACCGGGAATCGAACCCGTGACCCCGATGGGCCCTTAATCCGGCGATCATTTATCATGGCGTCCATAGAACACAGAATACAAACATGTTTGATTGAACGACGAGTTTTGTCTTTCAATTCACATATACAAAAGTCACATACACATTTCAAGAATGACATACACTGACATACAATAATACTGTATTTGAATCAAAATATGATGTATATGTCGAGTCATTAAATGGATACTGTCAGTGATTGACACTAATTACCTTCTTGCAAAATTTAGAGAAATCTATTATACCTCAACGAATTCAAAAATGAAAGCTTTCAGAAGAAAATTACCTTTTTTAGGTCCACAGTATTTAGAAATAAATAACTATTTACTTGGCTACGGAATTACTGTGTTTTAATTTATAATGAAATTGCCGCATCGTTTCCAATAACATTATTGGCTGAACAGCCAGAATCCCTCATCATCATAAGCTGGAAGACGTCCACATCTAGACAGAAGCCTTCCTCAAATGGTTTCAATCAGAACGATCTAGAGGTCCTTGTATCCAGCGACTCCCAAATAAAACTATGTGGTTATATGGCTAAAGGTAGAAGATATTTGCTAAGAAAGCACCATGTTGAATTTCTAACCTCAACTTTTGAAGAAACTCATTCCCTGCTTGTAGACTTCAGATTTTGAAAATTTTGACATATTGTGATCGTGGTTTCAAAGTCAAAATGTTTTAATTGGAAAAGACTTTCACTTTTATTTTTTACTACCACCGGTTCGGAGAACCTCCGTAGTTGCTTTTTTCAATTTTCAAATAATATAATAGTATGGCGAAACCGTCAATCCCATCAATATTTACGTTATACTGTATCGCGATATCGCGTGGCAACATTGACAGTTCGATCCATTAAGTTTAATTGAATATCCAAGGTATATGTTAAAATGAAGAACTCTTTAGTTAATCAACTTATTTATTCTCTTTAATTATTTACCATTGAGCGTGTAACGTTATAAAAGAAAAAAATGACGCCATGACAGACATTTTTTTAATAGCTATGTGTAACAACACAAATATTTGGAGTGAAATAGTTACACACACAACAATATAAAAATGAGGTTAAAAACCAATGAAAAGGAGGTTTCGCTTGTGCGCGTAAAAGCGTATATCGTTAGTCTGTGCCCAAGAACCGGGATTTACCGGGATCTTCCCTGAAAACTTGATAACAACTAGAATGAAGCTTGTCGGGAATAAATATAATGTCAACGGACGTGTTGGGAATATGCCATTTTAGTTTTGGATTCTGTTAACTTCAAACCCGTGCGTTTCGCCGTGCATTGCACTGATGATTTTATGCGGGACTTTTAAGATGCTCGAAATTAACCGTGCGTTTTGTTCCGAGTTTTTTTGTTTTTGAACGATTCTATTTTGTGTACGTATTTTTCGAATGCAGAAACATTTTGGAAGTATAATTATTGGATTGTGTTAATTCCAATAGTTTTTACGATTATCCTAAAAGATGCAGATATAAAACCTTATAAAATCATTATCTAAATTAGCGCTTAAAAGTCGCTGTGTAAAACCAATATTCGCTTACGGGTAGCAATTACAGGGAGAACTAGCTCCTGCAATTTATGCGCCAATAAAAATTGAAACTTTATCAAAGAAAGTGCCCTGATAGATTTTCCTTTTAAAAAATATACAACGCATAACAACCTCGGGAAATAGCCTCCTATAGTCGTAAAACTGTCGACGCTCTATTGTCGCAACGTTCTATAGACTATCGATAAAACCGCATTACGCTTTGCGCTTCACTAGTGATGTATGTATGCATGAATTTCGGGTTCCCTTTTTTTGCCATACAAAAATTATTATGCCCTCCGAGCAATCTGGGTCTTGTAATTTTGAATGGAAGTTTTATAAAAACCGTCCTGACGTATTTTCTCTCCGTTTTGATTTATCTTTTTTCTACGTCGATAAATCTAGGGAGTACTCTCTCTTCCCGGGAAAGTATTAAATGTTGTTTTTTATTACAATGTATTTGACGAAACAGGATACGAACACAGTTTTAAACGTTTGATGTTTCATTTTTATTCGTGAAAATTTTAGCTTATTTCGACTTTTATATCTTTTTCGAATAAAAAATGTTATTGATTGACGAATATCAATGAGCATTGTGTACTATTTCATATAATATATAAGAGTTCGCTTACAAGCTATTGTAATTAAATTGACAGAAATATAAGACCAGTACGAGAAGCAGTGCTTTTTGTTTGTTAGAAATTAAATATTATTTTATCTTTAGAATCTCTTTTCATGTGAAATTAACATGATTTTTAATTTCATTAAATATATTCTTGGTGGTGCCAGAAATATTAAAACACAACAGTTTTTCAATTCGAAGTCGAGAATTGGTTCAATATCATATTATTTATTTTGCAATTGAAACGCCAGTTCCGTTTTAATTTACCATTAGCTTATATGGGGAGGATGGATTCGAGAAGATTCGGGCCACTCTGTCCCACCACTGCAACTCCTGTTCACCAGGATCAATAGTGGCGTCCTTTGATCGAATAATCAACTAATAATGCAGCTATGCAATGACGCACAGGCTGTGCCCGGACAGCCTACCGGCTGTCTTGGGACCCGCAACGAACTTAATCAGAAGAAATAGGAGGTAGTAAGAAAGCGGATTCGAGAAAATGATAGTACAGCCCTGCCTTTGTTTGTTTGCTGAACTTGCTGAGGACGCTGCTGTGCCCCCTGATGTAATTCTTTATTTTGTCACACAAACTGACTGATATATCTTATTAATGTCATTTTATTACATTTTGTTTCCCGATCTTTAAATAAAGCAGTAAATGTAGCTTTATCAATGCTTACAACAGAAAAAACCTTATCTTAGCAATTCATCTTCATAAAAAGTCCTTGAAAACCAAAATCCAATAGTATAATTCTTTCACAAACAGTGAAATAAGAAACGTAAAAGATATAAATAAAAAAATCTGATCAATAGCAAAATTTAAATTTCCTAGATGTTTTTATTTTTATTCATTTATCGTCGCTTCTGCATAATTTATTAACGTTTTGGAAATTGGAATCGCATCGCAAAAGATTGCATTTACCAGACTTCTATAAATCAGCTTTTGTCGCTCAGTAGGCACGTCTTAATACCGTTTTTTTTTAGTGATGCCCCGGATCTATCGATATTTTTAACATCCCATTTTTTTTAACCTTTCAAGTGCAAGCCGGACAAGGGTTTAATGCGATTGTTCAAGATTTTTTTTAAACCACATCACGACACACACATTGTCTCAGCTCTGCAGTAAGTATCGTAAGAATTTGTGTCACAGGAACTAAGCAACCATATGGTGTAAACTACTTTTATGAGAATACAACAACCAAGACCGGTAAGCAAAACAATGCATCTTGGAAATAACACAAAGTCCCGCCCCCGCCGGTAATCGAAGCCGGAACCTCAAGCGTAGCAGTCGGCTGCTTACACCACTGCGCCACCGAGGTCGTCAAATTCAAGATTGATCATTAACACTTGAAGGAATAGCGGAATAACGCCAAAATGTTACGTTTCTTTCTTGAGGTCCTTTTGTAGTTGATTATTTAATAAACATAAATATGTGTATATTTGTATATAATAAAAAATTTAAGTTCAATAGGAATCTTGCGTATGACTTAATGATTTTTTTACTGTCCAGCCCATATAAAAAAAATCATAAACATGCTTGTTTGTTGTTTTGAGAACAGGATAAAGCAAAAATCTTATTTTATTTGATTATTTAAAACAATAATTGAAATTCAGATTTTCTTAGAAGCGATAACTAAACGAAAACGTTGAGTTGATTAAATTTATAAATAGAATTTCAGTTACTGGAAATTTCGCTCGAACAATTTGAAATAAAGGCTCAAGGACTGGACACGACCCTAGATTATTATAAGTTCAATCAAAACGAGACCGCGTTACTTACATCAATAATTTCTTAGGGGCTTCTATTTCCGAACGTCAATTCCCATTCTGACAGCCCATTACCGAACGGTCAAGTAGAAACGGATCAAAGTTTATCGATAACTTAATCTATTTGGTCTCTGCACATCACTAAGCCCGTAGCCTTTATAAATCATGGAGACATACTACGCCCTATCTGTTGCCGGCTTAATAGGGCCCCCTCCCAGGAGGGGGGGATAAAGGGGTTATTTTTTTACAACAGCATATAGGCAAAAAGTGACGTCAGCCTAAGCATATTGTGTTTTTATAGCAAATAATTTGGCTGTCTTTGAAGTTGTCGTATTCGGAGATTCCCTTGGGGTGTTATTAAGATTTTCGTCGATTGAACGGTTCGATGGTGATGGAGTTCTTTTTATAATTTGTTAGAGCAAAAATAATACATTCATAATAGGTTTACTCAGAACCTTATAGCAAGAGTCTGTGTTGAATTGGGGCAGCCTATTTCAATGGTTCAGCGACGTGGCCAAAAGGATGTACTTGTCTAGAAAATTTCTATCTTCTCTCGGCTTAAAGTGATTCAAAGGATGAACGCATACAATGAGAGATGGAACTTGTTGATGTTATGTGTTAATCGATTCATTATTTTTGGGTCTTATTGGGACTGCAGGGAGCTGGTGAAAGCAAGTGGCACAGGATTGCTCCAGCTGAAAGTTTTTGGAAGCCATCGTCTAGCAGATGACGTTTTAAGGCTGATAAGGAAGATATTGGGTATGCTCTTGGCGATCTTAAACATCAAGGGCATCCGTGGACTGTCTCCCCAATAGGCCAATCAAATTTACATCATGTTAACCGTCTGCATGTTTGCCTGTAATTATGAAAAACAAACTTATTGGTTAAGTTACCTGTATGCCATGCGGATTTGCTCGCCGTTCTTATACCAGATCAGCTGTGCTGGTGGGTTTCCTCCACGGCTTCGGCAGACCAGCTCGAGGCTCTGCCCCCGACGTACTGTCTCCCCTTCAGCATAACCTTCGATGTAAGGGGCTCCAGGGGGATCTGTGGCAAAAAGGATCATGTCAATTTGTTCATAGAATATTGTTTAGGTAAAAGTTATTATAAATGAAGATATAAAGATTTCTGCTTTAAAATACGGTATATGTTTACAAAGAAGACATCTATAGATTTGAGATGTTTTACCACACAGGAGTGAAATGCAAAAATTACATGTCCATGCATGTATTAATATCTATATAGGAAAATCATTTTCACAGCTGCATTATTCGTTTCAAAGGACACCACTGTTGATCCTGGTTAGCAGGAGTTGAGTGGTGGGACAGAGAGGCTGGTGTGCCCGAAGCATATCATTTAATTTTCGTTTAGTCAGATTTAGTGGAAAGTAATTTAAAAGGTAGCCATATATTTATTACTCGCGCCATTTGCCAAAAATACATTTCCGTTGGTCCCCGCACTAGGACATCCAGTATAAGTGTACATCTATAATATAAAAATGAATCGCAAAGTGTGTTGGTAAGCGCATAACTCAACAACGTCTGTACCAATTGGGCCAATTCTTTTTTTAAATATTCGTTGAAGTTCAAGGATGGTTTTTACGGCGACAAAAAATTGAATAATTGCCTGAAGAACTATAAAACAGCCCTTTTCTCTTTCCCATAAAAAAGGTTTTGTTTTCTATATGACAGGACGAAGTCTGTCAGGTCCG
Source organism: Choreutis nemorana (assembly GCA_949316135.1). Taxonomy (NCBI): domain Eukaryota; kingdom Metazoa; phylum Arthropoda; class Insecta; order Lepidoptera; family Choreutidae; genus Choreutis; species Choreutis nemorana. The sequence continues at coordinate 6,158,054 of OX438620.1, read as the reverse complement.
CTAGTTTAATACAATTTATGGAGAGACAATAATTAAGTTTAGTGAAAAGTCAAATTAAATCAGGAGATTTTACATTAACTAGCCTATTAAAGTCAATTTAACGCAGTACTGTGATTAAAAAACTATTTGGTAGACATTGCGAAAGTGATGTTTTGGATTTTTTTTTCTATGTGCCAATAATTCATTTTCGGTCTCCACTGGCAACACTAAGCACATAATTAACACCTTCAGTAATCCAAGAACAAGGAAAAGAGGAACACAAGAGGTGTAAATCCGATATCTTCAAAGTGTCATAAGTACTATTTAGGCGGAGGCCATACATTATTGGGAAACTTTTCTAGAAAATTTTCCATTCCAATATCGACCTTCTACCTCAAGTAATAAGAACTGAATTTTAAGGGACAAAAGAAGTGAAACCTGATGATTCTGTCATTAGAAATTGGACCTAAAGCTTCGGTGTTAGGGGATAATTTAGAAATTCTACTGTTAGATTAACTTAATGTATATTAGTAGAATAAAAGTAGGGAAAGGTGATTGGAGAAGTTTCGAGATCTCATCGACTTGATTTGGGAAAATGGTGGCTTAAAATCCAGTCATCATTGGTTATGGTAAAAAATGGAGTGTTCAGCGAGTTTTCTCGCTCAAATTTGAACTTGTACAACACAGCAATGAAGAAAATCTCGTATTTGTATGTATCAAAGCATCCCTTAAAATCCATTAAAGCAAAAAACAAATACTAGAAAAAAAAGACACTCGTTCTTTGTTTGTTTTTTAGATTGTTTTAATTAAAATAATAATATTTCAGCCCTGCAGTAAGTATCGTAAGAACTTGTGTCACAGGAACTAAGCAACGATATGGTAAATACTACATAGATAAGAATACAACATCCAAGACCGGTAAGCGAAACAATTCGTCTTGCAAATAACACAAAGTCCCGCCACCGCCGGGATTCGAGACCCGGAACCTATAACGTAGCAGTTGGTTTACACCACTGCGTCACCGAGGTCGTCAAGCAAAAATAAAATATACATAAAAAATATATAAAACATTTATTTTGTCCCGCTAAATATATAATGATGCAGTGGGAATTATAATGCTTGTGTTTCATTACAATTTGTTTTTAATTAATATTTAATAGTGGAACTGTTATTTTTCATAGTGAATAAAAACAAACATAAACTCACGCTGTCCCTCGAGAGGGTTGGCAGAGGTGCTTGCTACACAGCGCTTTTCGCAAGATTATGATGAGTCCCAGTGTGACAGGTCGCGAACCTGTCGCCACTATCCAGGTAATTAAGGTCGGGTCGGTCGGTTACGCAAGGCACTTAACAAACTGAGCTACCACGTCCACAAATAAATTAAAAAGTATACCTAATACAATGTTTCTTAATTAAACCTACCTCTACACAGAAAATAACAAAATTTGTGAGACCTATTATTTATTTTCAACGTGACATTCGGTTTAGAGCGACAAAGTGGCTTCGATCTGAGTACGCACTTAGAATAAAATTTCACCTACATTAAAATACATAGGAGAGAAGAAAAAAAAATGAAAATTCACCAGTAAAATTTTGTCAATTATAAACGTCGCCAATTCAATCTTACGTTGTTTTATTTAACTCTATTTAAAAATGGGTTGTTATTGTACCACAAAGTAAATTCGTAAAGTTTTTGTGTACTCCATACATTAAAAGTTAATTCGTCACATGCATTAAAAAGTATCTGGAAGTACATCACAGGTAGGTAAGGACTGTTGTAAATTTGTCACCAATAAATCCGTGCCTTTAAAAAGTTTCACCACCAATATTACTGGTGTAAGATTTAAGTTAGTATCTAATTAATCCCCTGTTAGTTAGTGGCATTCCGTGGTGTTTTTGACGGTCAGGCGTCTCCTGACTGTCTCCCCGCTTAGTTTTTGGCCTCTGGGCCATTTCGATTGCGGTCTCCGCTTTGCTGGGAGGGAAGTCTGAAACCGCTTTCTTACTACCTCCTATTTCTTCTGATTAAGTTCGTTGCGGGTCCCAAGACAGCCGGTAGGATGTCCGGGCACAGCCTGTGCGTCATTGCACAGCTGCATTATTAGTTGATTATTCGATCAAAGGACGCCACTGTTGATCCTGATGAACAGGAGTTGCAGTGGTGGGACAGAGTGGCGGGTGTGCCCCGATTGTCACCAATAAATTCATCATTCTTTTATAAAAAGTTCCGGCAGCAAGCAAAGTTATTCGTGTTTCACGCTCAAAATAAAATAAATTATTTATTGTTAAATATGAAAGTTAAAAAAAAATAACCTAAGAAAAATAATATGAACGTAGGTACAAACCAGCGCTCCAGCATCACTTAACATACAACTTCGACATACGACTTTACATATACATGATACACACACTAAATACTTTGTGTCCCTATTTAGTTACTAAAATGAATACATTCTTAGCCTAAGGGCTATCCAATAATCCCTTTGAAGGTGGTTAGAACATTGTATTCAAACTCAACCTAAGTTGAATTCTCTATAATAAATAATTTGCCTGATACGCGCTAGTGATTCAATTTATACGCGGGAGCCTTCGTTCCGCGAATATTTCGGCTAAGGCCTCGTCTCAAAGCATTCTTCGATAAACTGTGGCGTGACTTCTAGCGATTATACACAACTAGTTGTTGCCCACGTCTTATCTTGAGTTGTCATTTGAATTAAGTATAGTAAATTAATTATGATGAAGCGTCATCTAATATATTTATCAAAGGGAATCCCTGAAGAGCCATTTTTTCGAATTATTTAGAACTTAATGTGTTAATTAAGGTGATAACCTGTCTGCGTATCAAATTTCATCAAACAACAATTATCTTTTAACTACAATAACGGAAATACTGTCATAAATTAAATATTTCTATTAAAAAATATTTTTTTGCGCCACCGAGGTCGTCAATATTGTATCTTCTGTTGAGGATCCTTTTAAATAAATGAATAAATTTCATCCAAATCGGTTCAGCCGTTATTGCGTAGTTGATACATTGAACAAACATCCAAATTATCAATTTAGCAGGATTAGTTGTTGCCCGTCGCTTTGCACGAGTGGGTTTTTCCCGGATATTTTGTTGTTGCTGTTATTTTATACGAAGACAAATACAACAAATCAGAGATTATAGAAATTGGTCGAGCTGTTCTTGAAGTTTAAATGGCGTTACTAACCGGACATAGTGTAATATTACTGGTGTAAGATTTAGGTTAGTATTTAATTTATCCCCTGTTAGTTAGTGGCTTGCCGTGGTGTTTTGACGGTCAGGCGCCTCCTGACCGTAGATCCCTTTAGCTTTTGGCCCCTGGGCCGTTTCCATTGCTGTCTCCGCTTTGCTGGGAGGGAATTCTGAAACCGCTTTCTAACTACCTCCTATTTCTTCTGAATAAGTTCGTTGCGGGTCCCAAGACAGCCGTTAGCCGTTAGCCGTTAGTTCTCAATGGGCCCGGATATCACACTGGGATTCAACATTCAACATGCGTAAAGCGGTGTATAGCACCTCTGCTTATCCTCGAGGGATAACGGAGTGAGTTTATGTGTGTAATGTATGTGAGTTCATCGATCACAGCTTTCGTTAAAGATTTAATTAATAGAACTGTTCAATTTTAGTCAGAAACCTCCGCCGCTGCTTGCACCGTACCCAAGCTAAAATGTTGGGCTTTTTTTTATCGCCCACTTGATTTTAAGGTCCATCTATTTTTATTTTTATTATCAATAGAAAAGGGGCGCCCGTACTTTCCAACCCGTGTGGTCATTTCTTCCAATCAATTTGTCGGATCACTTTCCTTAAGTACTAATTCGAAAAATGCTATTCGATTCTGGATAATTTTCCAGTAAAGAATAATTTATTTACGTGAAGGTTTTATATGATAACTTTGTGATGAGATTCGTTGATTGTTAAATAAATCAGAAAATTCTCACAAATTAAAAACCCAATAAATCTGAAACTCTGAAAGTCTAACGAATAATTTCTCATTCAAGCTTAAAAAATGAAACATGACATTTTAAAAGCACTGAAAGAAGAAATTTGTGAATTGTCTGAAGGACATCTTTTTACAAACAAGGCCAATGTCAGTATCAATCGTCCAACCATGAATTCCTTAAGCAAACGATTATTTTTAAGTTGGGCAGGACGTGGTAGCTCAGTTGCTACGTGCCTTGGTTAACCCACCGATCCGAACCGGTCTAGTTTTCGAGTCTCGAATTGCCGTGAGTTGCAGACATGTTTCTCATTATGCCCGGATAGCGGCGACAGATTCGCAACCTGTCACACTGGGACTCAACATAGACATGCGAAATGCGGCGTGTAACACCTCTGCTAACTCCTCTCGAGGGATAGCGGTAGAATTTATGCATGTGTTGTGATTATTTTTTATAAGGCAATATAATATAATAATCTCAATCAAATATGTAAATGAGATAACAAATAAGGTGAAAAACCTTAGAGGGATGCTTTCCAATTGCAAAGCTAACAAAGATGGATCGCCATTTTTCCATTTAACGGGGGTTCCCATTGATATACAGGGTGTAGTTTTCTAAATTTATGTTCAATCTTTCTCTCTTAACGCCCCATTACCTTTTTATCTCCCCCCTGTATTCTTAAATTGCTGGGCAGGATCTTTCTGTTCCACTTTGCTATTTTCTTCACATTTTTTATGACTATTTATGTGTCTGTCAGTGTGAGCGTTCTGTCAATGTGTGTATATTGTGTAAGTGTCATTAGTGTCATCGACATACGACACTGACAATATTGCAACGCGATATCGTGTGTTAAGTTCTTTTTTTTTTGCAATTATAATTTTTTATTTTATTATTTATTCGATTTATTTTGTGTTAATTCATTATTAAATTGTGACATTGACATCTTTTACTACACCAAGCATCAGGTGAGGCGGCTTAATTAAAAATCCTGACTCTGTTAGCACTTAACACAATAGTTTTAATCCTGCGTATTTTTATTATTAGCCATTATTTTAAGACTGTATTCTTGTCAATACTTTAAGTTTAATAATTCATTTGAATTTTATTATTAATAAGTAATTTGTTAATTATTATATGCTCTCAGACATCAAGGGCAATGTCGTGTCCATGTACAGTGGTATCACTTTCGGTGAAATGAACCGATTGCTTGTTTACTCATGGCGTTGTTTGACTCTAAAACTATTTCAAAATAATTTTTCACACGTACATAACATAAATGAACACAAACTTATTTATCAATTACTGTATATATATATATATATATATACATGATGTATAAAACTTTTAATTGCTCATACAAATTCACAAGTTGAATAAAGATCTAACCCGAGTAAACTGAGAGTCATCCGGAATTATACTTAAAGTTAACATCAAGAAATTCTGAACATATTATAACCTTAAAATAGCGTAGGTATTCTCATGTGAACACCTAACCGCTTCACTATAGCTTGCTCACTCTAACACTCGCTAGCGAAAGCCTCACGAAAGAGACAGAACGAACGACTGGTGACATTTAAGTTACTAAATGAAGGGGTAAAGAAGGGGGGAGGTAGTAATTAAACGGGCATTGTTTCAAGCTGTAAATTCGTTCATGCGGGACGTCTGTCACACCGTAGCGTAATACCGGATTATTATTTACGAGCGAGCGTTCGCGTTCGCTGGAATTTCGAGATTAACTCGGATATCTCCCGGTGATTACTCGTTTGTGTGATGCGCTTTAGATTAAGTATTATTTGAGCTGCAATTATAAAGCGAACGGTGGGATTTAGTTTGAATACCTATGTTAAGTGAATCGGTAATTACCTAAATAATAATCAAAGCTAAATTTAAACGTAGAATTAATTCTATGGGAAAATAAAATTATTTATCTTGAATACAAATAGCTAAGCTTGCAAGAACTTTCGTTAGTCAATAACGCGGCATTAAATGTAAAAAACGATTTCTTTCATGCAACTCACTCATCAAATCGGCTTAGTTTATCAACTACCTATGACTTTAATTACGAAAGTGATCTTTATTGCCACATCACGACACACACATTGACTCGGCCCTGCACTAAGTATCGTAAGAACTTGTATCGCAGGTGCTAAGCAACGATATGGTATATACTAAATAAATAAGAATACAACATCCAAGACCGGTAAGCGAGACAATGCGTCTTGCAAATAACACAAAGTCCCGCCCCTGCCGGGATTCGAACCCGGAACCTCTAGCGTAGCAGTCGGCTGTTTAAACCACTGCGCCACCGAGGTCGTCAACTCTTAACTCAAGGATTTTTAACTTTAAAAAAATCGACAACCATTTTTTACTTTAAAATGTTTCAAAAAACGGTCTTCAGAAACAAACCAAGGTTTTTGCATCACGTTCTTCTGGAACTTTCTCAATTTTCGACTACATTTATTATATTTTTGAACTTGAATGTATTTTTGTTGAAATACATCAACTATAAAGCCTATGTCAATAAAGTGAATTAGAGACGTTTTTTTGAATAAACTGTATGATAGCTCTACAGGTGACACCCCTGGCATTGAAAATGTCCATACGACAATATGCTAACTTTCAACTAAGTGATCTCTTATTTAGTTCGCTGGAATTTCGAGATTAACTCGGATATCTCCCGGTGATTACTCGTTTGTGTGATGCGCTTTAGATTAAGTTCTTGCAGATGAATTTCCTTTAATTTTTTTTTAAAATTAATTTACTTTATAAAGATATTACAACAGCAGGTGATTGAGGTATTGTAAAAACCACGGAGGTTTGTACATAATGCTTAATGCGTATTAAACAATATTTTTTAACTTTTACAATGAATTATTTTCGATAAAATATAAAGAAGTAGGTAAAATATATATTAAGGCTATATAATTTAATAAATTGGAGTTATGAAAATTGAAAAAGAACACAGTTTTTTTTTTTTTTGCATTTTACTAAGGAAGTAAGCTTTGAGTACTCGAGTAAATATAAAGGCGTTTAAAAATAAGTGAGTTTTATAAATAAAGCATTATTGAAAGTAGATGTTAAGAATGTTATTGACTAACGGTGTGAAGGAGGACTAAACAAAGACCGCTGGTGGCGCCCCCAAGTGTAAGTTATGTAAAGGCTCCACAGAGTTTATTGTTTGGATGCACCCCAAAGATATAATGAAGTTTTGTTGGTTTTAGACATTAAAGTAATAAGCCTGTTATATAAATTTATACATTCACCCGGACACGTTTTACTGGAACTTGAATAACTTGAATTTTGACAAGATTAATAAATATCAGTTGAAACTTTAATGAGTTCAATTGATAGAACGATTTATCACACTTGAAAGAAATAGTGTCTATGAGCGTCGGTATCAGTTACCATTAGGTGAACCGTCGGCTTGTTCGCCTTTGATGTGATCTAAAATAGATATTTAGTGATAATGGTAAAAAAAAAAAAAAAAATCTAGTGTATTCAAATATTTTTTTCCTGTCCTTTTGCCCTCAATCGTTAAAATAATGTACAGAATTTGACATTCCTCGTGTCTGTTAACCTTTTATAAAGATTCATTCAAATAGGTCCAGCAGTCTTAGAGTTTTAGCGAGACTGACGGACAGCGTTTTTATTATACAGATGGATCTCATGTAAATCACAAGTATAAAAATACATAAGATAGACGTAAAAAGGACTTGGAGGCTTAGTTTGTACGTGCCTAAATTAACCGATCGACCCGACCCGACAGGTCGAGGGTTCGAGTCTCGGGTTGCCGTACGTTGTAGCTGCCATGTTCCTCATTGTGCCCGGATAGTGGCGACAGATCCGCAACCTGTCACACTGGGACTCAACATAGACATGCGAAATGCGGTGTGTAACACCTCTGCCAATCCCTCTCTAGGGATTAATTACGGCGTGAGTTTATGTTTTATGTTGCAGGATAGGATTTAAAAAATATAGAGAAATACCACCGGTTTATCTACTTCTTGATCTTGAATAACCTACATATTTTGCGAGTTTCCAACGTTAATTTTGTTAAATTAAAAACGTCCCTTTGTGAGAGCTCTCATTATGGAGGTTGTGTTATTTTTCCTGGACCTGGTGCATTGTTCTTTCAAATATGGACCTTGGGTCTTTTATTACTGTGAGCAGTTTTTTCTTTTCCCTCATTTTAATGGGACTAGCTGACTGGATTCCATCAGTTCGGGCTAGTGATGGGGTGCTTTATCGACATCGAAAAATTACGTTTGATTCCGGTTTTCACATCCATATCGTTTAAGACATTAAAAAAACAATTGAAGGCCAAAGACATTTTAGACGAAAGAGTAATAATTAAATTTATCATTTAGAATTTGTATTTAATTTTTTATGTTTCATTATGTTTGTAATAATTAAGTTATTGGAGTTTCCCGTTTGATTATTAATAATTAATAAATTATAAACCCCTTTCAATGCAGAATAAAATAACAATTCATTTTAATACTCGTATTTCGTGAATATATTTTGTATTTGTACTCAATTAATTAACGTCATGTTTGTTTGTTTTTACAGACATCGAAATCTCATAATTTTATTTTTATAATAACCACATCACGACACACACATTGACTCAGGCCTGCAGTAAGTATCGTAAGAACTTGTGTCACAGGAACTAAGCAACGATATGGTATAAACTACATAGATAAGAATACAACATCCAAGACCGGTAAGCGAAACAATGCGTCTTGCAAATAACGAGGTCGTCAAAAATACGATGATACATGTATGTAGCTATGTATAAATGGTATAGTAAAGTTATGTTCACATTACAAAACAAAGTATTAAAAAAAAATTTAACATCGACAAAGCTTTGCCCATGCTTATGCGAAGTAAGGAGAGTATAGGGGCAAAGCAAACAAAGTGGAGTGTAATTATATAGGTTAGAATCTACAACATATTGTATATGAATTATCAAAGTTAAATTGAGTTTCCATAGAAAATTTACATGGGGGTAGCTTAAAGAAACATTTAATACTATGGTACTTCAAAATGATGTTTTATAAGTACTAGTGTTATAAGCCTTTCTGTCCTGTGAAGAAATACTGGTGGTGCGAGACCGTCTGGGTTGGTACCACCCTCCTTTCTATATACAACGTGAAGCAGTTCGCTGTGTTTCGGTTCGAAGGATTGGAGAGCCGGTGTAATTACCGGCACAAAAGGTATAACATTTTCACCTCTACATGGGCAATGCATTGGCGGTGCTCTTGGTCTTCCAGACATCAACGGCATCGTCGTGTCAATAGGCGGCGGTATCACTTTCCATAAAAACCGTCTGCTTTTTACCCATGACTTCGTATAAAAATTGGCAACTTTCTGGCAACGCTGATCAGTGATCGGCCCTAACTTTGACAGAAAACATGGCATTGTCACCACGTCATACTTTTGCAAAGCTATACAACACCTACTAGTGTTGCTAGCGGAACTGAATTTTTATATCAAAAATTTACGTCAACAAGTTTCATCCATTAGCAAATTGTTCTACTCAGCTGATTTGAAAAATCATCAATTCATATTAAAAATGGACTTTCGAGACACAAACTACATTTCATAGCATTTCAAGCAACACATTGGCGGTGCTGTTGGCGTTCCAGACATCAACGGCATCGTCGTGTCAATAGGAGGCGGTATCACTTTCCATAAGAAACCCGTCTGCTTGTTCGCCTATGATGTTGTATATAATCACTAGTTATTTAGTGACAATGGACTAAAAAACCGAACATTTTTGAACTACAGTATTCAAATCTTTTTTTATCCACTCAACCAGCGATTCAAAACCGGTGATTCAACCGGTTCTCAGGTAACCGGTAAATATTTTTCGGATTTTCATACACAACTACCGTATATAATAAACTTGATAAATTATTAATATTTCCACTGAGTTCGTTGTGCCTTTCGGAAGGGTCGAGTTGACAGAGAGAATTATTTAGTGGGCTCATATATATTTCTATTTATTACCGACTGTATGTTTTTTTAACCGGGTTTTTTGCTACCAAATGCGTTGGTGAAAATTGAAAAAAAAATGTATTATTGATTCTCTTTTGAATTCGTAAATCCGTCAGATTATAGAAATGAAGGCAGAAAGGAACAAACGATGACTGACGTCATTACAGCTTTGTTTGCGTGACAGCATTGTAGGAGCACATGCCAAAGTGAATTTTCAATTATTAATCAAGAACTCCGCGATTTTAAATACCTAACCCAAGATGATCATAGTTCTTCATACAACGCATATATCTAGCATATACGCTATTTAGAGAGAAAATATTTAAATATTCCAAGCCACATAGAACGATTTTTGTCGAGGTATTGTGTTCCAAGAAGGTAGTAACAATAAAAGATGACGAATTATTTTATTTTATTTGGGAAGCAAATAGTTTTTATAATTAATTAAAATAAAAAAATAGATAAATAGATCAATTGTTAATAGGCAAATAATAATTAATCTTGTAAGCGCCTTGGTTGTTTTTATTTTTATTTATTTGATCTCGTAAGATCAAATTAATAATAATAAATGAAATGAGAATAATCAATTCAATAATAAAAAAACATCAACCAATCAAGTTTCCATTAAAATTTAGAAAATAAATAATATTGAAAATTTAATAATATTAAAATAGTTTAATAATAATAATAACTCACACATGAAACGACATTCGATTTTTTTTTTCCTTTTTAAATTACATTTTTTATATGCAACACGGTATTATTTCACAAATTATTCAAAATAAACTTTTGAGGAGTTAATGCCATGACGATTTGACTGATTCAAACTTCTATTTATATTTGACAGCACTTCAGTGTTCCACGTGTTATATCTGCCTTGATTTCTATCTGAGATATGTAAAAAAATGAAGCTTAGAAACCATCGCATAGGGTTTATTTTATCAATTGATTCAGAAATCTTGAATATGTGAGAAAATAAGCAATTTATACGATCAAAATAGTTTTTTTTTCGAAATATAAAATATCGTTAAATATACATTCAAGGTCGAACATAATTTCGAGTACATGTCTCTATTTATTTAGCGATTTTTCGTTCGTCGCGATATTAATCTCGGGCAATTTTCGTCATCCATCAAATAAGAACTTTCTTAAACGGAAAGCCTATCGGTCAGAAGGGTTAAACATTTCGCTGTTTCATCAAAAAAAAGAGATTCCTCTCAGAAAAGTTTTTGATTCATTGTTGTTTATTTTTTCTTTACATCAGCTCTTCTGAGGTCGGTTAGGGCGTGACCTTCGCCCTTTATGTTGAACAGTGTCTATTTAATTATTTTATATAGCGCCCTGCTCCGACTTCGCGCGGGTATATAGGTATCTAATTTTATTTAAAAAAAAAATCATCAGAGATGACGTAGGATTCTTATGGTGAGATAACGTTTCAAATCACTCCATTACTTTTGGAGCATATTGAATTCGAACAAACAATCAAAAATTTTCCATATTTTTACAATATTATAGAAAATATTTCGACAATCAACAAGAGATTTAAAATTTCTTTGGTTAATTACTGCTCAATGCAATTAGCAAATTAAACGCAGAGAACCTTTATTGATGTTTAGCTAAAACAAAATAAAGCAAATAGTTATATTGTTTTGTTTAATTTAATATGTCTATTAAGAAACCGTACACGCGTTGTTTACATAACGTTAGTAAAAGATAAATCATTCAATTGAGAAACACTAAACAAAAAACTTTAAATGCTGCTGCTGACGACGTCGGTGGCACAATGGTGTTAACAGCCGACTGCTACGCTAGAGGTTCCGGGTTCGAATGCCGCAGGTAGCGAAACTTTGTGTTATTTGCAAGAATCATTGTCTCGCTTACAGGTTTTGGATGTTGTATTCTTATTTATGTTGTTTAAGTCATATTTTTGCTTAGTGCCTGCGATACAGAATTATTTAATCTTACTACGGGGCTGAATCAATGTGTGTGTCGTGATGTGGTTATTATTATTACATAAACATAACATAGCATAAACTTATGCCGTAATCCCTCGACAGGAGTTAGCAGAGGTGTTACACACCACATTTCGCATGTTAAAGTTGAGTCCCAGTGTGACAGGTTGCGGATCTGTCACCACTATCAGGGTATAGTGAGGAACATGGTAGCTAGAACGTACGCTAACCCGAGACTCGAACCATCGACCTGTCGGGTCGGCCCATTAACCAAGGCACGTAACAAACTGAGCTACCACGTCCTCACATTATTGTTAAAAAAGCGAAATAGTGTTAAAGGTATGGCGGTATAGACACAATGCGCTCAAAACACCTAAAAATCCAATCCAATCCAGGAAAAAGCCTCGGCAAATAGAATAAAGCCCCCAAAATTCCCATTCACCTGAAATTAAACTCAAATGATCCGAAAATTTCCTGCCAATTTACAATTCTGGATCCAGGAGCAATAGTCAATAAGGCCTGGACAAACATTTGCTAAGTAAGTACTGATGGGAGTGGGGTATTAATAATTCATAGCCTTTTACGGCCACCCGGGCACTGTCAGCGGGTGTGTTAGCTTTGTGCGCTGCGTTTTAAAACCGGTTAGCCGGAAATTTTGGGAAAAATTCAGTTAGGGTTTTTTTTTTAATTTTTTAAATAAAAATCTTGTAGTTTTTTTGTTCTAATTTCGAGAGAATTCATAATTTAAAAAAAAAATTGCGATCAAAATACAAATATTACAAACCAACATAAAGACTGTGGAAAAATATCACAACTCCCGCCATGAACATACTTGAATAGCAAAACCGGTGATAGTTGAAAAAAAATCGGAAATTCCCGACGAACGCGGCACTAAATTAAACTTCGCCAAACGGAATAAAGCGGAAAGTTCGCGGAAAGTTTGATTGATTTCGTGTCATTACTATTTTATCTGGGCTGGGCGGAATTTTCTACCCTTCTGGCTCAATCCCACTTAAAAACTCTTTGGGCAACTGATAACTTTGGATCAGTTATTAGAGACTGATTTCTGACCTTTGTCTTTGACGCTCTTTGCCAAAAAAAAAAAAGATCCTAGTAACCGGTTTGATATAAGCAATTTCTAGATAGAAGCGCCACCTATCAGACCATAGTCTAATAAAAGTTTAATCAAAATAAAAATTCAATCAATGTTCACAAAATTATAAATATAATATGTACGACTGAGCTTCAAGTTAAATCGACTCAAAATTTAAATTACATACATAGTGTACGCGTAAGCCCAGTCTGAATAACAGATTCATGTTTAAATCATTCATTTATCGCCATTGTTTCATACAATATTTACTTTTCAATATAAGCCACATTGTCTACCAAACGGTTGCCTAGTAACCTAGCCTAGCACCGTCATGTCAGCGGAAGTCACGATGATTGAAAAAAGTTAATCTTTTAAAGTTTACATATAACAAATGCAATTAACAATATTCTTTAATTACTGTACCTTAATTAGCAGAAGATACTTTTATTGAGACAGTTTACCCTATTGTCTAAAGCGGTTCACAGACTTGCGCTGTAATATATAGCGCGGTATCGTAAGATATCACAAACACAGCGGGAAAGGCGCTTCTCAGACTGCTATGATTAGACAAATATACATTGTGGCCGTCTACGAACCTTTATTCCCGATCTTAGTAAGATATCCTACGATATCGCGCTGAATATTATAGCGCAAGTCTGTGAATCCGTTAAAAGTCTTTAATAATTGAACGAGCGAAGTGAATGCAGTTGTCATAATCTACTTGAGCAAACCAGCGTTTGTATGCATGTATGTATAATGTTTGTCCGACGATAACTCGAGTATCGTTGCTCAGATCGTCCTGAAATGTGGCAAAAATTATGTTAAAGTGCGAATTTCGGAGCGGACAACTAGTAAATCCAAAATAACGACGAATCGAACTAAGTAATACAGTTAAACATACACACACATTATTAAACACATAAAAAACCTATCAAAGATAGCCCACGCACACCACAGTAACTTTTGATCGAGCCGGAATACGAACCTACACTATTAGAGTTACAAAGAAAATTCTAATGTATCTAATAAAAACACAATCCTGCGTAGGTCACTGTTACAACCTTTAGTCCCTTTTTATTATTCATTTATTACGAAAACCACTTTGTACGCACTCAGTGATGTAAAGGGCCCTTTCTTACAGGTATCTTTAAGGTATGTGTAATGTGTAACAGCCGGGCTAGAGGCCGCTTCGGCAATATTGTATTTGAAACAAATTATGCATTTATCAAATCATAAAATGGCCACTGATGCTTGGGAATTGAACTGTCAGAGATCCGAACTAATATTTATAATACACACACACACACTCACGCCTTCGTCCCAAAAGGGGTAGGCAGAGGCAATGGTTCGCCATACGCAACGATCCTTACATACATCTCTCGCTTCCTCCACATCCATGCACCTCCTCATACACACACGACGGTTACGGGTACTTCTGACCTGGGCTTTTCCCAGAACGTCACTAATCTGCAGTAATTAATATTAATAATGATATATTATTATTATGCAGCCCTAACTACCGGTAGCTTGAGTATTGCCCCGCTACCGGCGACACTCTAGGTTAGATTTTTCACCGATTTTGCTCATATTTGAACTTTAAAAAAAATACTCCAAATTTTCTTGCATACCAAATTTAACGACGATCCGATCAACGATACTCGAGTTATCGTCGGGCAAACATTATACATACATGCATACAAACGCTGGTTTGCTCAAGTAGATTATGACAACTGCATTCACTTCGCTCGTTCAATTATTAAAGACTTTTAACGGATTCACAGACTTGCGCTATAATATACAGCGCGATATCGTAGGATATCTTACTAAGATCGGGAATAAAGGTTCGTAGACGGCCACAATGTATATTTGTCTAATCATAGCAGTCTGAGAAGCGCCTTTCCCGCTGTGTTTGTGATATCTTACGATACCGCGCCATATATTACAGCGCAAGTCTGTGAACCGCTTTAGACAATAGGGTAACATGCATACTCACAAACACCGGATTGCTCAAGTCGACTATGAGAATTGAATTCGCTTCGATCTCGTTCAATTCAGTTATCACTTGAATAAAAACTGTCATGACAAAAATATACCAAGCGGGAGTCAACCACAATAACATCACTAAATAAAGAAACCCCCGCGTCGCCTTACTATTGGAATAGTTACATCAAATTAGGTCGCTCCCGCAGAGCGAGGCGGTTAATCAACTGATCCTTTTCATCGGAATTGGACTATCTTTTTAACTGAACAAGATAGGCTATAAAGTTTTTATGGTGGTATTTTGGTAGGGAAATGGTAGGGCCTTATTTAAGGTTAATTTATAGTTAGCAATTCGTTGATATTATTACAAGTTACAGTCATTTATGTGATCTTTTGTCCGCCATTTTGTCTATAGCAATTTACTATGAAACTTTTCATCATTATTTTCATTGTAATCATATCTGTCTGCGAATTATTTCATTAATGGCAGTAAATGTTTGTTGAATATAAATTTTCATGTACAATTATGCATCGTTATTAACGATCCTTCTTATTTATTTATGGAATTTTGTAATTTTAATTAAATAATTCAAAACTTTGAATTGAAATCGGATATTTCATTCCATTACGGAGAGCCTATTATTTACAATTATTATATCTACTGAATAAGTAACTGAGCATGACACCTGTATACAATAATGATAAAAATCCGTTGCGTAGTTTTAAAGATCTGACCATACACAAGTACAGACAAACAGCGGGAAGTGCGTTTCTTTTATACTGTAGTAATAATTAGATACCACAGATATTCAAATCCGTTAAATTTTTCTCAAATATCAAAGAGAGCTTGAAAGTCGTTGATTAGACAGAGATCCAATATGTACAATGACGTCAAAGTACACGGGCGCCATACAACTTCAATAAAAGGTCGATCTGATGAGTGACGTAGATATATTTACTTTTAATAGCTATATTTTCCTGGTCATCCAATTTTAATTCTGTTTTGACTGTTAGTATTTAGTTTTAGTATACTTTATGATAAAATTACTGAATAATCAAATTAAATTTTATGCATGTCGGGGCACATCCGTCCCTCTGTCCCATCACAGCAACTCCTGTTCACCAGGATCAACAGTGGCGTCCTTTGATCGAATGATCAACGAATAATGCAGCCGTGAAATGACGCACAGGCTGTGCCCGGACACCCTAACGGCTGTTTTGGGACCCGCAACGAAGTTACTCAGAAGAAATAGGTTGTAGTAAGAAAGCGGTTTTAGAATTAGAATTTCATGCATATTGCCTGATGATGATTTTCCAGTCCATTTGATTCGCTTACTGATAGTTTGTGTCATGACAGTTAAACCTATGTACTTACATAGAACACTAAGCTGCACGGTGCTTCTCATGGGGGTGTCTCTTTGCAGGGCTTCATGACGAGCCTCGCAGGTGAAGTCGGCGTAGTCATCCTCCGAAGTAGCCTTGAAGTGGATTCTGGAAGCAGAGCACTATTTACTAAACAATACGATGTTTTTTCCGTTTTTACCCTTTGGGTACGGAACCCTATTAATAAGCGTTCGCTACCTGTTTGTCTGTCTGTCCGTTAGTTAGCTGTGTTTCATGAACCAAAATAGCAAAAGACTCATGAAAGTTCTGTTGCCTGTATAACTAAAAAAATTTAAGTCGCAAAAAATAGTTCTCATTAGGTTCAGGATCTTTAGATTTCAATTCCTATATATATTTTTAATTTCTTTTGTGTAATGGTTTAATCTAAACCAAAGTTATTTTTCTTTGTGACCTGTTTTTATTTTAGTATAATGTGTGTGTAACCTTTGTAAATGTTGTGTTCGTCTGTTATAGGCATGTACATCAGTTTCTGTTTATAATTGGTTTTTTATATGTTTGTGTGATGTACTTGCTGTAGACAGCTACATAAATAAAATAAAATAAATAAAAATACTAAGAACATGAGGAAATTTTAAACTTGAGGATTCCCTATACAAGAATCTATTTCTTATTTATTTTATGGAATTATCTAAAAGTTACATAACGTTCATTCTTATGGAAGGTACGGAACCCATCAAGTGCGAGTCCGACTCACACTTGACCGGTTTTTTCATAATGATAATAATAACCACATATCGACACACACATTGACTCAGCCCTGTAGTAAGTATTGTAAGAACTTGTGTCACAGGAACTAAGCAACGATATGGTATATACTAAATAGATAAGAATACAACATCCAAGACCGCCGTGTCTGGAATATGTAATGAATAGATATGAAATTCTATTATGAAACGCAATCGTAACGGCATCGTATCGCTTCAGTTTGGTAGCGAGGCAAAGGCGAGACGTTTAAGTTTCGTTTCCGAAGTTAGCTACAGCCTTAACCCTCACAAAGAGACAAAATGCAATACGTTAAAAATTCATGAGTTGTTTTGAAAGCAATCGTTTATTTATAAGTGTAGTATTACAAAGCTAGACGCATTCGTATATATTTACTATATGACTCAGTATTAAATATCAGTATTGCCTGAAAGCAAAGCTAACTCCGACTGAGCATGAATAAAACAAAGAAAACTGCAAACAATTCCAGGATATTCTATACGTCGGGTAGAGAGACCATTAGATTATTTTTTAAACTTTGAATTTTTTTATTCTAGACCAGGCAGACATTCGACCCCAAACCCGCCTGATGTTAAGCGGCGATGAGGTCTAAGGTGGATCATGCCTGCCTGGGAGGAACCTATTCACTCTTGCCTTAACGAGGACCAAGTTACATTGGTCAAAATAATGGTATTTTCTCCTCAGATACTTCTTAATATCATTCTTTATCCATGCATTTATGATTCTTTGAATTAAATTAACCCTAAAAATATTCTAGATAACAAATGTATTACATTATAAAACTTAACTTAATAATTTCGGAAAAGCTTTCTTTGGTGTCAAAGAATATTTAACTACTTTTAAAAATAAACATTTATGTACTGCGTAATAATATAAAATTCTTATACCTTATATACGAAGTATTGTTGATATTATATCTTTAACCGAATAAATAATGTACATATTTTTGCAATTAAATTTTGAATTTTGAAAATCAAATAGGTATTGTCATTTTAATTAACTTAATTTTGATTATGTATTAGTGGCTAAGTATAAAACATGTTCATATACAAAATTATAGAATCCGGGGTTTCTTGCCGGTATCTTCACCAACATAATTTTTCTGATTCTCATTTTTAAGAAAAAAATAAATTCATTTGACGATTCTAAGAACTTTTTTAAGTTAACGAAATTAATTTATTTTGATGATTTTGATATTTTTTGGTTTCGAACTCATTTATTAGGCCTAGGAAAAATAAGTCAAACTGTTATGAGTATATAATAAATAATAATCAGTACATAAATAAATCAAAATCCTAAAAAACACAAACACAATTGATTTTGTTTTCGTATTCAATATTTTTCAACTTAAGGTTTTTTTTTCTGTTTGCAAAATGTTCAATGTCCACAAATCTCCGTGTCGCATGGCCACCGTCTGTCACATTTAATTTCAAACCTTCTGTAATCCCGAGCTGTCACTACTGACAACCTATTCCCGGTTTAATTCCCGCTAAATCTACTGAAATTCTAAATAAGAACCGACTGTCACCCAGAACTGAAACGTCAAGGAACGTTTGCGTAGTGGTTTGAATGTGACGCCTTACGTTCGCGGGTTCTATTCTTGGAGAGGGTATTCTGAAAGGGCTTTGCAAATGCATAAGGCAATCTTAGTTTGCTTGAAACTATTTTGTAATTTTGTAATTAAGTTATACTAGATACAAATTTTGTGAACAAAGAGTGTTTTCAAACAAATTTTCATCCCCTATTTAAGACTCTTGGGTTAAATAATTTTAAATTTACTGGTACATTTAGAATTAAATGTGTATTGTATAAATAACAAGATTCTGCCTGTGATTTCGAAAAGTTTGTTTATAGCTCTATTTTTTCGATAAAAAGAATGATTTAGTACTTTTTCGTTGTCAGCAAATACTTACATATTTTTCATACTTTTTAAATAACTAACGTATATACAGGTGGTGGATCTACGTGCGAGATCGTCTGGGTTGGTTCCACCCTCCTTTCCATTTACAACGTGAAGCAGTTCGCTGTGTTTCTCTTTGGTCGGAGAGCCAGTGTAATAACCACGATAGGTATATCTTTGCCTCTACACGGGCACGTAGAGACGGTGCTCTCGGCGTTTCACGGCATGATCAGGGGCATCGCCGTGTTAATAGGCGGCGGTATCACTTTCCATCAGGTGGATCGTCAGATTGTTTGAATAAAAAAAAACAGCTAAAGTTCAATACATCGAATCGAAAAAAATACAACTACACTCAGAATTTTTAAAACAATTATTTTTACCTCATTCTGAATCGTTTAAAAAACTACACTCGAAGACGGAACAGGAAAACGCTTAATTAGCGGTTCCGAAAATCGGAATTTTCCACGAACGGAAAAAACAATTCACCCACGTTAACTTTATTATTATTTTTTCCGAAAGTGAATTTTCCGTTTTAATAAACCCAACAAACCATGAAGGCTGAACTTTTCAGTAGTTTACGATTTCAGGGTTCCGTTTGGAAATATTAGTTTTAAAAATCCCGATCAACAATGAATATTTAATGGAATTAATTTTTGAGTTAGTTTTGTAATGTTTGACTCTTAATTCTTATTAATTTCATATCTATTAGGGCTGTCGATGAAATTTCAAATATTAATATACAAAACGCTTACATGATAAGGAGGAAACCTATGTATTTTTATAATGAATACCTGAAAAAGCACTGGTCGATTTAAAAAATTCTTTCTGCATTAGAATGCTACATTATCCCCAAAACAACCTTTTAATACAATTGTGAAATCCCGAAATATATATGTATAGTATTAATTAAGTTATAATAATCAATATACTGATAATTGTGCTATACAATTAAATGAATACATTTTATCTCTTTCATCATTAGTTTTCATTAATTGAAAATAATATCTAATAGCTCAGTCCAGTCATACCCAAAGTAAAACCTTTTTTACAATATGTACGACAGATTTTCTGGTTTTAATAAAAAATAATAAAACCTACTGAACCCGAGTCAGTAAAGGCCGGTTTAAATAAACGTTTGCATAAAGTTATATTGACAGAGCGTGTAGTGTGTACCCGGCCGTAGGGAAAGTCATTTATAACGTTTATAAATACATTTTTATAACTCACACACACATACATAAAAACTCACACATAAAACGTGGGAATATAATGTAATTTTGTTTGCATGTCATCTATGGTAAAAAAACAGTATCAGACCGAGACAGAGGCTTCAAAACGTTGTTTTTTTTTAAAGACCTCATTGGCGCAGTGGTGTAATCATCCGACTGCTGCGCTAGAGGTTACGGGTTCGAATTCCGGCGGGGGCGGATGTTATTTTCAAGACGTATTATTTTGCTTTCTTGATCTTGGATGTTGTATTCTTATCTATGTAGTTTATACCGTATCGTTGTTTGTTTCTGCGATACAAGATAATCTCTTAGTGCAGGGCTGAGTCAATGTGTGCGTCGTGATGTGATTATCATGATTATTATACCACTAAAGTGGCAAACAAGCTTACAGCCTACTCGATGGTAAGTCGTTACCATGGCCTATAGACATTTGCAGAGCCAGGGGCATCGGATACGTTGGCGACCCTGTTATAACCTTCTAACGCCCTGAACCCCATGCGATAATCCCTAGAGCATATTAAATAACTAGCTTTTCGCCGTGACTTGGCCCACATGTGATTCGTTCACTGCTGGATAAAGGCCACCCTCAAATATTTATAAGCAGAGCATTTGTTTTAAACTCCTTGGCCAAATAACGAAAAATTTAAATCAAAAGTAGAGTTAGAGAAACGACCCGAATTGCTGAAAGATAATTTTAATAGTGATCCCATTGTGTGATCCTTCGTAATTGCTTTTCCAATATCATCCCGACGAATACCCTGAAGATATGACCTCTTTGAGGTTCGAACCCGCATCTTATGCTATCGTACATCTACTATAGTTTGTACCAAGTCGCACAGTTAAGCAAATATAGTAGCTTATATAGTTAGAAATGATATGCCTATTGATATGGCGATGCATTTGATGTATGGAACGCCAGGAGCACCGCCAACGCGATCATTAAAGTTGACCAAAAAATTTAAACGTACGTTTCATCGGAAATACTAAGGAAAATTGTTATCTTTTGTTATGTGATACAGATTGCTGACAGACGGACGGATGGATTTGAGGTACGAGAGTATCTCTATGTCGAATTTACCGATTCCTATGTCTTTTTCAATTTGTAGTATTCGGGGCACACCCGCCACTCTGTCCCACCATTGCAGCTCCTGTTCACCAGGATCGACAGTGGCGTCCTTTGATCGAATAATCAACTAATAATGCAGCTGTGCAATGACGCACAGGCTGTGCCCGGACACACTGCCGGCTGTCTTGGGACCCGCAACGAACTTAATCAGAAGAAATAGGAGGTAGTAAAATTTATAGTTGACTCAATTGGTAATAGTTTTTTGTATTTACCGCAATTTGGAGTTTAGTGATGGTAGGTCTACGTGCGAGATCGTCTGGGTTGGTACCACCCTCCTTTCTATTTCTGCCGTGAAGCAGTTCGCTGTATTCGGTTTGCGAGGCAAAGCATTTGCGGTGCTCTCGGCGTGCCAGACATCAAGGACATCTTCGCGTTAATAGACGGCGGTATCACTTTCCATATGTTGAGTCATCTGCTCGTTTGCCCGTGATGTTATATAAAATAGCTTTCAATGGTCGTACTAATATTTTGTGAAAAAAATTCCTCTCCACCGAAGTGTATTCTTTCTATTACATTTTAGCTCCTTCACTTTCAGTTTGGTACTGGATACGGTAACAAAAGAATGATAAGGATCCTGCTGATTCTTTATTCGATACATAATTTACTTCCTTCTCACTTCCCAAAATTAGTTTCAGAGCAAGCACAGCCTTAAACTTCGCTTACGACAAAAGTGACAGTTGGATTCGGGAATGTTCCGTTTTCACTGAAACAAGTGACAGGCTGCCAAAGAAACTAAATGTATCAGTCATCCGCGTCATAGTTTTAGAGATGACAGAGGTTAAACCTGAACTGTGGTGTAATGGGTAGCGTAGACTTTAACCAAGGGTTGCTTGGCGAACGGAAAGCGTCAGTTGAAACTGTCTCATTTTCTTTCTCTTTTCGTATATTCGGATTTAATGTGTGAAATGCTAGTATTTTACATACAATGAGAAACATGGTAGCTACAAAGTACGGCAACCCGATATACGAACCCTCAATCTATCGGCCGTGTCAGTCGGTTACCTAGGCTACAGCAGACTGCTACGCTAGATGTTCCGGGTTCGAATCCCGGCGGGGGCGGGACTTTGTGTTATTTGGAAGGCGCATTGTTTCGCTTACCGGTCTTGGATGTTTTTTTCATATCTATGTAGTTTATACCATATCGTTGCTTAGTTCCTGCGATACAAGTTTATCTTAGTCAATGTGTGTGTCGTGATGTGGTTATTATTATTATTATAGTCAGTATAATATTAATAAAGCACCTCTACTGGATAGATGAAGAATTAGGATGTCAAGTAGAAATCACAAAAGCAATATATTGGCTCTGACGAGTAGAGAATAGTCTTCTAAGTTTCTAATAACACTATTTTTTATCACTATCGAACAATGAAAGAAAAAAATAATTCTCCATTTATATGCGTTTAATTATTATTTTTAATTAATTTACTACCAACACCGCCAAAGTCCAACTCAAGACGCCACTCAGCAATGAATTGACACAGCGTTGTCAAATTTCGAGTTTGTCAAAAACTTTCGCTAAGTCTGTCAACCTGCTTGTCAAAGTTTAGGAAATTTCTCGGCTGTCGGCTCCGCTAATCGATTTTTCTTTGATTCGGAATATTTCGAGCGGGTTACACCGGGGTTGACAGTTGGAGGAATTAATTAGATCCACCACCTTCCAAAGTCTAGCTGACAGATCAATTTGTCCTGGATGTTCGGTTATGACGAAAACTTTCAGACTTAATGAAGTCTTGACGGTTTTGGAATGATAAAAAAAGGGAAAATGGAAATGATGAATGTCAATGTCATTGAGTATGTTAGGTAGATTTTAAAGACTTGGATTTTTAAAGATTTGTGGGAATATAGTAAAATTATATCTAAACAAAGTTATATTGAATACTACAGAATGTATAACATAAGCTTTTGGCTACAGGTGGTAGATCTACGTGCGAGATCGTCTGGGTTGGTACCACCCTGCTTTCTATTTCTGCCGTGAAGCAGTCCGCTGTGTTTCAGTTCGAAGGAATGGAGAGCTAGTGTAATTACCGGCACGAGAAGTATAACATCTTTATGTCTACATAGACAACGCATTGGCGGTGCTCTTGACGTTTCAGGCAAGGTATCACTTCATCAGGTGAACCGTGATGATTGTATAAAGAAACAATTTTTTAAAGTTTTCAATGACATGCTTCATGCTAGAGCATACCTATTTGCTTTCGACTTTGAGTCAATGGCAAAAAGTTTTTATTCAAATAGGGTTACATTATAACTCTGTTTTAATTTTTTTTTGTAATTTCATCAGGAAAAAAATAGATTTTCTTACAAAGATACATTTCTGACGTCGAAAAGCGTGTACGGATTTTACAGAACAAAACCCCATTAAACGTTCCGTTTTGTTTTTGACGTTTAAAAGGAAATGATGCCCGTAAGTCGCGTGTAGTTGGAAACGAGACGGAGCAATACTTGACGCAATTTCCGCATTCAAATCAAAAACAGTTCCAAATATATATTTGAACATTTTTGACATGTTGCAGTATTAAGTGACAATAGATCTACATTATAAAAAAAGTTTGGGCGATGTTACTCATACAAAAAAAACAAAAATTTTAGCGATTAGAGCGACCGGAAAAGAGGGGTGTTATAAATAAAACATGTATGTGCGTCTGTGTGTCCGTCTGTGGCATCGTAGCGTAAAAACGAATGTACCGATTTTGATGGTTTTTTTTGTTTGTAAGCTGGCGTTATCGAAATGGCTCTTAGATATGATTTGTGAAGATCTGATCAGACGTTTGAAGATCACCCGCTCATTTATTAGTTGATGAAGAGAATTTGATAACTTCAACGGGTCTGATTGATTTAATAAACCCTTCATGGCTAAATATAATTTTTTAAGTTTTAATCTACATTATGTTGTTTAGTCCCAACTTTGTAATTAAAAGAAATGTGTCTTTTTGTATCAATAATATAAAATATCTTTTAAAAATCCTCTAATGTTAAAAGCCAATGAACCGATGCTTCAAAAACATAAAAATTATTTTCGTCTTGCCAAGGAGCCGGCTAATGACCGAGGTTTGGGGGAAAAGACAATTTAAGGCGACTTTAAAACTTACCGAACTACGGGGGGTGAACTACGGGGGTGAACATGAAATCAAAATTGATTTTTTTGACAGATCAAATTATTTATTGAAAAGGTTTATGAGACTAGATTTGAGGGCATCGTGGTACCGAAACCAGAATTTCTCTTCCTATCAAAATAATTTAAACTTTAAACGAATTACTCAGCCTTTGACATTAACTGCCACATTTGAAAAGGGTCGGCAGATAACTTGAGGTCCACCTAACCAATAGTATAAATAGAAACTATAGTTTTAATTCGTTAAATTGTTTTTTTAGTATTAAGGAAAATTTTACAAAAAAAAGTAAATTTAATGTGACGTTTATAAATCTTTTGTAATTATTACTCTAGGTGATGAACGACGCGTTTTTCGAAATCATTCATCAAAACTTTTACAATACAATACAATTTTGTAACGAAACTACTTTTTTGATAATTGGAAAAAAGCCGTCCTATTTCTTTAGTTTTACAACAACAAAAAATTACAAACAAACACAATGATAGAGTTCTTAGTTTTACAGTTTATTTGATGTCAGTTTTATCGATTTTTTTAATGTATTATTGTGATCTTTTCAGTTTTGTGTTTATGTATAGTAGGATATATAAAATACCAGCTTATTACATACCTTGATATTGTTGTATATCTCGTTGATTTCGGGTTACCGTTCGGACTCTCCACTTCTTTGATTTCCTCTTTTGAAACTGTAACAAAATAAAACATTCATAATAATACACCACTGTAACAAATAAATACATTTATAAATAGCTAGAATTATTATGCTTAACAAATTGTAAGTTGCAGTAGAAAATATTGTATTTGAATATTGAAAAAATCAACTACGGAGGTTTCTTGCCGGATTCTTCCCCGTAGAAATAGCATTCCGAATCGGTGGTTGTAATAAAATGATTTGAAGGTGCTTATTTTAAGTCTATTCAAATAAAACATTTTGACTTTGACTTTGAATGTATCGGGACAATTTACACAACTTAGTCCCAAATTAAGCAACATGCCCGTATTATGGGTATTTAACAACGATATATGTGCATACAGACATACATATATATGGAGAAATACATACTTAAATATACAGATAATAGCCATGACCTCACAACTACCTGCCCAAGGCGAGACTCGAACCCGAGACCTCACATGGTTTAAGTAGTTGCGACACGGACTGATTTTGTTTGTTACTTAAAAATCAACCTTTAGGTAATTAATTCTGTTCGGGGAGATTTTAAATTGATTTATTTCATGTTGAATTTCCTATTTTTGTCCACTGAATTTAGTTACTAACCTTTTAAATTTAACGGACAAAAAAATTTAATTCAAAAGGCACAATTTTTTAGTAATTGAATTACAAAAAATAAATTACACAAATCTTAATTTTACGTGAATTTTGTCGTTTCGGAACAAAGCCTTTCGGACTATGATCCTAAACGCACCACGGCGATTTTTCAATTGGCCGTTCCGAAGCAAAATAATTAACGCTGTCGAAAGACTTTTTTCGTCTCCGTCGTTTCGGACTATTACTTTGATCTGAAGCGGCAGATTCAAAAATCGAATCGTTTATTTCGGACCTTGGTCCGAAACGACAAAGTACAGAGCTTTCGTTCAACTCACTAATTGTACCAATTAAAGTGTAATATTTTTAAATGAACATGCAACAAGAATTTGCATACAATGTTATGTCGTAATAGGTTACAAATGATACTATATAGTACAGAGCACACTCTAGGGCGGTGTAACACGTAATGCTAGCGATTAATGCTTGCTATAGTCCCTAAGCTACGCTAGACAGGCCATGAATTTCTACATTTATGGATATTTAAAATTTTAAACCAAAATTTAGATTTTATCTTCTGATATGTTTAAAAATACTAGTTTAGTTTTTTTGTTGTTTTAGCTTTTTAATAGTTTAGATTAAATAAAAATGCTTTGACATACAATTTATTAATTAATTAGTCTAAATCAAATTTAAAAATAATAAAAACTTAAATCCTACTACTGAAAACCACGCTCTAAAAGGTATGAAACAAGAAATACAATAGTTTCTAAAATATTTCAGTAAACTATTCAACTTTGCCGTGGTCATATGCCACCTATAGGCAAACTTGATTTATTTTGTTATGATGGGTTAGTTTTGGTATAGGTGACGGCCATGTGGCAGTTACGAAGTTTACAAATCAAATGGTATAGAATAAGACACAAGATTCGACAATCATTGTCAAAAAATTTATAACAACAACATAAGCCCACGCCTTAATCCCTCGAGAGGGGTTGGCAGGGATGTTAAATACCGCATTTCGCAAGTTTATGTTTAGTCCCATGTATGTGTGACAGGTTGCGAATCTGTCGCCGCTATCCGGGTACATTGAGAAACCTCAACCCTCGGCCTGTCGGGTCAGACCGGTCGGTTAAGCAAGGCAAGTAACAAACTGAGCTACCACGTCCTTTAAAAAAGATTCTCTAAAACCCTGAAATGTTTTTCACACCTTTATTATAATAAATTGTCGGGGCGCTTAAAAAGGCAAACATCAGAGGTGGGGAGGGGAGGGTATTTCTTCTGATTAAGTTCGTTGCAGGTCCCAAGACAATCGGTAGGGTGTCCGGGCGCAGCCTGTGCATTATTCGACGCCACTGTTGATCCCGGTGAACAGGAGTTGCAGTGGTGGGACAGAGTGGCGGGTGTGCCCCGACATTTTATTGTCACGTCCACCAAACCACAATTTGTCAAAAAAAATTAAAAAAGCACAAAAACGTTACATTCCCGAACTAAACGACCAGAAAACATACGCTTCAATTTATCAAAAAAAAAAAAACAACAGCAGCCTGCGAGATGATGTGAGAATTCTTTAACACTTGGTAAGCTCATACCAAGTGTGACTCGTTTATTTTGCAAACAGATGTGCGGAAATTTCCATATAGAAATATGGGTTCGTGTCCTATGAAATGTGGACGTATGGCCACAACACTACGTCTGTGTTGTGTTGTTAAAGCATACGGTAAGATGTCTTGGATTGTTTTTATTTAAAAAATAAGGAAAAAAGAAAAAAAACTTCTAAAATCGATATTATAAAAACTAATAGTAAATAATTTTATTTGACGACGTCTGTTGCGCAGCGGTATAAACAACCGACCGCTACGCCAGAGGTTCCGGGTTCGAATCCCGGCGGGGGCGGGACTTTGTGTTATTTGCAAGACGCATTTTCGCTTAACGGTCTTGTACGTTGTATTCTTATCTATGTACTTTATACCATATCGTTGCTTAGTTCCTGTGACAAGTTCTTAGGATACTTACTGCAGGGCTGAGTCAATGTGTGTGTCGTGATGTGGTTATTATTATTATTAATTAAATTTATGTAAAAGTTCAAATAAAAATGACTCGACCATGCATTGTTCACACCACTGCACCACAGAGGTTGTCAAACTTAACGGTACAAAGTCCAAACAGATTGATCCATGGCCATGTATGCTATGTTTGTGTTCCTTTATTAATTAGTCGGATTTCAATTACATTTTTGTCATACATACAGTAGAAAATATTTTTATTTAATTTCACATAAAACTCTACTGTACGCTCTCTACATAAACAGCTAACTCTATAATGAGAATTGTGGAGAGAATTTTACAAAATTAAACGTTTTGTTTCGACTTTAACAACATAAAGGGAACAATGCGCTGCGAGAATGACGCAGACCGCGTTTCCCTGCTATTTTTGAGTGTACTAAATTTTTAAGCATTTTTATACCAGTCTTTTCCCTCAATTTTTTTCAAGATTATTAATTATTATACAATAATTTTACATTACAATTTGTAAAGCATGAAAAAAAAATTTATTTCTTTATTTGTACATTTAATCTTAAATTATAAAAGTAATAGTATTTATACCTAATTATTTTGAAAAAAGCAACCAAGTAGGTATCTTGTCGGATTCTTCCCCATAGAAAGAGCGTGGTAGTATTCAAGATGACGATTTAAAAGTACTTATTTTAACTGTTAGAATAAAATATATTTAATAATTTGACTTAACTTTCTTGTCCTAGTTTTAAAAAAGGGTCCAGAACTAAACTAAAAGTGTAGTGTAAGTGAGAACTGGTTCCTCTTTAATAAAACTTTGTCATGATATTCAGGAGGTCGGATTTCATTTAGATCTTTGAACACTTTCAAGTCACCGGAGATGGATATGAGCAGCGGCTTTTGGTGATGCTCATTTTTCATCATCACCATCATAAATATAATATACATTGCAATCATTTCGTTACCCTCGCTTTATGTAACTGGAGCTTTAGATTCTTTACATCTTTTTTTTACCGAACTCGTCACTCACATCACCATGCACTCATATACATTTGCTGGTGAGATATGTATTTTTACCTTAAAATTTAAGAATCGAATTCGACTTTGACTTTGACTTTGAAAGCTACGATATCAAGCATGATAAAAAGTATGTAGTTGTATAGAATAATATCAACTTAAAACCTTCTTTTAAAATAAACGTATTAAATATTATATTTAAGAAAAAAAAGTTAGTAATTCTAGAGAACAACAACGAGTTTGAATATTAGAACTTGTGTCAATTCATCATCATTTGCATCATCCAGTTTTTCTGTGCTAAAGTTAATAGTTACGATACTCTAGCAAACTTGAACAAGTTCAAATTATTCATTAAACTTCTTCAATTCTTAACTCTAAACCGAAAATTATAAGGTTGATATTCCTTTGTCCAACTTTTCTGGGTCAATTTCCCTTTGATTTATGGACTTCGACATTTTGTTATCAGCCCTTTCTTCTCCTATCCGTAGTTGGGTAAAAAAATTGATGGTTTCATATCCACCGCCCCGTACAAACCCTTTTAGCTAAAAGTTTTCTGGTAGAAATTGCTTTTTTTGTACAACATCATAATTTGCATATTCATAAGCAGACGGCTCGCGTCATGGAAGGTGGCACCGCTAAAGGGTAGCAGTTGTTTGTTGTAGCAAGTGTTTGTTTGTGTTGAATTATTCGATTTTTGATTCAATGTGCGTGTCGTGATATGGTTAGTTATTGTGACTGATGATATGAGTTTTGAAACAAATGATTTAAAGTTAAAAGTTATACTGCAGCCGAAGTCAAGAATTAAGAAATAAGATTCTAAGAATCATATCAATAAAAGTACTACCGAAGAACGAGAAAGAGAAGATGACGTCGATGTTCTTTAAAGTTTCTGTCATGTTGATTCGGATTGAAACATTAATGTGTGTCATATAGTTTCATAATTAAATATCTGTAAAGAGAAATGACGAAGGATAAATTTCAAATTTAAAAAGGTAAAAATTGTTGAAATCCGTTTATGAATTAAATAAAAAGTATTTATTTAACCTTGCCCATATATTATTTAGTCAAGATGTAGAAAAGGGAATATGCAAGACAGACATATTTACTTTGAATGGTTATATCTCCCTGGTTTATCGTTCAATTCTAATTCTGTTTTCCCTGTCAATATTACCACATACCTTACGATTAATTGATTGAATAATCAAATTAAATTTCATGCATATTCCCTGTTTTCCGAGTCTGTTTATGATGAGTTAAAAGTCTTTATTTAGACGACCTCGGTGGCGCAGCGGTGTAAACCGCCGACTGCTACGCTAGATGTTCCGGGTTCGAATCCCGGCGGGCGAAACTTTGTGTTATTTACAAGACGCATTGTTTCGCTTACCGGTCTTGGATGTCGTATTCTTATCTATGTAGCACATACCATATCGTTGCTTAGCACCTGCGACACAAGTTCTTACGATACTGCAGGGCTGAGTCAATGTGTGTGTCGTGATGTAGTTATTATTATTATTATTTATTTGACCTGACCCTTATATTTAGTAAAGATATAGAATTGTCGTAGTCTGTTTAAGCTAAGGGACCTCATCTGAAACCCTGATAAGATAACAGACTGGCAGACAAAGCGTCAAAAATGCTAAGAACTTTTCAGAAGACAAAGCAATTAGTGTTTTTCAATGGACACGTTTCCTTAAAGTACTCCAAGTCCAAATTTGAAAACTGAGGAAAAAATCACATAATTCGGCAGTTCGAAGCATCGGTATCGAATACTCGAATATTCTGGAGGAGACCGGGGAAAGTAGGCAATTAAACGAGGCCATTTAGATCTGTCACAGGGAGGTCGGGTGTAATGAAAATTTTCGAGGACTTATTAAAATTCCGATTCACGCGTCGAAAGCAGACGGTATTGCTGATCGGGGGGAGCTGGGGAGATTTGTGTTCCAACTTTTAAAAGATAAACTTTGATCAGGATTGTTATGAGACTACGCGATGTTTAAAATAGGATGTTCCAATTATTTTCGCTTTACGAAATGTTTTGGTGTTGATATTTAATTTGGCGGTTTGAGTTTACAATGTTTAGGTATTGATTCAAATT
Organism: Choreutis nemorana; assembly: GCA_949316135.1. Classification (NCBI taxonomy): domain Eukaryota; kingdom Metazoa; phylum Arthropoda; class Insecta; order Lepidoptera; family Choreutidae; genus Choreutis; species Choreutis nemorana. The sequence goes on along the minus strand of OX438620.1, from coordinate 6,127,204 downwards.
TTATTACTGGTTGAAGTCGTGATCAGAAATTTTGTTTGCGTAGATTAAATTTTCTATTTCTTTTCAGTAGTTTTATTTCGAAGTGACTTTTGAAATACTAGAGGCTATAAATACTTACATACCTCAATTAGTTAAGCTTAATACAAAGGTGAGTAATAACAAACGTTAATTATATAATATATGTTAATTTTAATATTATCACTGAAACCCTACAGAACCCTGACCGGTTTTCGGAAAGTTGTAAAACGCATCAAAACTTCCTGAAGGCATCTTAAACTTTATACACTCGGATAAGATCTCATTTCCATTTCTCCCCGATTTCCCTCCGTTCATAAGATTCTTGCATCGCGTCTCCTAACTAGAAAAAAACCGAGAAATCCTTGTTGAGAGCGATTTTAATATGACATATTTTTTATTGGACGAGCGAGTGTAGAATCTACTGGATAAATCCGGCGTTTGTATGTATGTATATATGTTTGTCCGACGATAACTCGAGTATCAATGATCAGATCGTCGTGAAATTTGATAGGCGAGTTAATGTGGGAAATATAATTTTAATTCTATCACTTGTACGTTGCTGAGGTGAATATTAAACAGATCATACCTCACATCAGATTCACCTGATAGAAAGCGATAGCGCCGTTGACACGACAATGCCCTTGATGTCTGGAAGATCACGAACACCGCCAATGCTTTGCCCATGTAGAGGTAAAGATGTCATACCTCTGGTGCCAGTAATTACACTGGCTCTCCAATCTTTCGAATCGAAACACAGCGAACTGCTTCACGGCGGTAATAGAAAGGAGGGTGGCACCGTACACAGACGATCTCGCACGTAGATCGACCACAACATGGGGACGCAAGGTAAAAGAACTAACAATGTCCGTTGTTCGTCCGTCAGTCACGAAGTCGTAATAAATTAAGTTCAAGATGCCTCTTCAAAACAAACTTCATTTCCATCTCGGGGTCCCCCATTTTTACGATTCTTGCATGGCCTTTAAAAGTTTTGAAGGTGGGTTGAGACAAACCAAGATATCCCAACTTCCATAATAACTGTTAAATTACTTTTTATCTGTGTGTCCACGGTCTTGCCTTTTACGACTTCTAATCAAAATGGAAAAATGTTCGGAAATTATCGTTTGTTTTTGGATTTCTAGGTTATTTTTTTTTCCTTTTTTCGTTTTTTAAAAGGTTTGTTGTTTAAAGGGTTACTAATACTGAGTCTACACTTTCTGTCCGTCAGTCTGCCAGGGGTGGATTCCCATGAAACATAATAAAAAATATGCCATATTCAAACAATGTTTAAACTGCAATAGATGGAATTATCAATCTATGTTATTGAAGCTGCTCTTGAAAATTCTAGCTAGCTTCTTTGTTACATTTAAATTAATTTATCTGCATTTTTATAAATTAAAAAAAAAATCTTTGCATTTTACTTTAAATTTTTGTGTTTAATTAATTTAATAACAATAATTGTGAAATGATAAGCATATCATAGTAATTAGTTTTTGTAAATTAGTAAGAGAGCCTTTTAAAAAACTAGGTCAAAACGAGACGGCTATAGATTGCCAGTTCAACGCGAACCACTTTTGAACCACTCGACCTTTAGTTAGAGAGGGAGGGAACATTTTTCCGCTTTTAATTTTTTCAACCCAGAAATAAATCTCGCGGGCTTTCTGAACAGCCCTTCAGTTCGCGCGAATATGTTTAAAAATGTCCGCCATATTTATGTGGAATGTGGAAGAAATTTTAAAATAAATAAGATGTTATGTTTTTCGTTTGAAATGGAAAATTAAGTTTTGAAATAAGGTTACGAGAAAAAATGATATGCAATTTTTCTGGGGCTGAAGAGTCAGCAACGCACGCGTAACATTACTGTCGTTGCAAGCATAAACATGAGAACAGTAGGCTTGTTTTCAGCTTAGTCGATAAAATCAAAACAATAACCACATTACGCATTGACTCAGCCCTGCACTTAGATATAATCTTGTATCGCAGGTGCTAAGCAAAGATATAGTACAAACTACACAGATAAGAATACAACATCTAAGACCGGTAAGTGAAACAATGCATCTTGCAAGTAACGCAAATTTCGGCCCCCGCCGGGATTCGAATATAAAAATTCTAGGGTAACAGTCGGCTATTTACACCACTGCGCCACCGATTCGGTCGAAATAAATAAATAATACTTTCGATCGACTTTCAGGATTTGACTCAGAAAGTATAAAAAAAAAGTAATCTTAAAATTATCTTAACCGTAGTAATGACTAGTTACTACGCTGTCTACGTTCGACTACGGCGTAGTAAACTGTAGCATGTTAACTTCAACAACCAAATAAGTGTTATAATTAATTGGGTTAATCGACGTTTTTTTTTTCTTTTCTTTTTCTTCTTAAATATATATTAATAACTGTTCGTTAGTCTCACTAAAACTTGTAAATCGTTTGAACGATTAAAATGATTCGTTTTTCACATTACACACAATGTTATACTGAATTTGGTTTCAAGTAAAGAAAAAATAAGAAAAATCCAAATAAATAGTCAACAAGATAAAGACAAAGAGACAACGAGGAGAAAATTCAAAGAGATTCAAATTTACCGATATCGAAATAAACTATCGATAGAGCGCATCACTATTCAGAAGTCATTCATTAACCTCAGCAACCATTGTTTGTAAATTGAAATGGAAAACGTAGATAATTAATGAGTCGAGCCATAGATTGTTATAACGGTACCACACCATAGATAAATATAGGTGTGGCTTCAAAACTACAAAAGTAAGACCTCGCGAGCTTACTTTGAAATCTTTACTATATTCATCCAGAAGTGTGAACTCGCGATGTAATTTATCTAAAAAGATATATAGGTATTTCTCAGTTAAATGTAATTTTATTCGAATTCGCGCACGAACAGAAAGTTCCGCCTCAGCCGGAATTCAAACACAGAACTTCTAGCGTAGCTGTCGGCTGTTTACACCACTGCGCCATAGAGGTCAACAAAATTTATTTATGACTGTTTAAAAAAGGTTTGGTAACTAGTAAATAGTCAATCTCTATACTATTTGTTATATAGTCCGGGAGGTAGCGTTGCATTTTCGGCAGTGATTTTACGCCGATTGTTTGCCTTATTTTACCATTTATCTCGAATTACTCATAACTGAACCAAGCGTCAGCTGGCGCACCCGCGGTGGGTGTGGAATTGGGAGGTTACGGAAGTGGTAAAAAAAAAAAAAAAATTAAGTAATAGTACGCTGGCTGGAACTTTTTCCATAAATAGTTGACATTATACTGAGCAAAAAAAAAATCGTCAGCTGCATCGTAGAGGGGGGATAATGCGTCAGCTGCCCGCATGAACTTGTAAAAAAAAAACGTAAAATAAAGTTATAATACGCCGAATGAAATTTAAGTACATGATTCTTCAAATAATTTAGCGTACGAAAACAACAATCAGCTGATTGAGTAGCGGTGGAAAGACCGTCAGCTGACGCAGTAAAGGTAAAGATTTTTCTTAGCAATGCACAGAATCTTTCAAGATATTTTTGTCTTGTTTTATTTGTACCAAAATGCACGATATGAAATAAAATAGAGTGTAAAATGAAATGAACCCAAAATAAAATAAAGGGTATAATATAAACATAATCGAAATATAAAAATAAGAAGGTCGCAAAACTTATTCGTTGTCGATGGCATCACTATCGTCATCGTTCTCTGAGGAGTCATCGGCCGAACTGTCTTGCAGGAGATCGTTGTCTTCATCTGGATCAAGTTCTTGACCTCCATTCTCTTCACCATCATCTGTAAATGAGCATGCGAATGATTTAAATTAGGCTAGTAGAAAGCTCAAAGAAAGTGTCGCCAACAAAAATTCCATACCGCCAATATTTTCGTTGCTATCCGTTATATGGGTGACTGATAGGGGTACTTGATCTCCTTCGAACCATTTGAAGATATATTTTTCGTCTTTTTCTTCCCATCCCCAGTCCGTGGGAGATAATTGAGAAGGCTTTTGAAGGTGAGCATGGCTCCAAAGGTGCGCTATGTACGAAGTGCGCAATAAATGCTGGCGTAGCTCGGACTTACAAGGTGGGAAGATCGCCCCGTCGATACGGTTTTTCCACTTGAGCACATCGTTTTTATCATTAATTTGATAATTTTTCGTCAAGGTAGCGACTCGGGTAGCGTCGACATCGTTTATCGCTTTGAACCCGTATAAGCGACAAACATATTCTTCAATCGTTGTGAACGCCTCGTCCAATTCACAACTCGGAATATTTGCGATGTGGCCCAACGCTTGCATATATGCCTGTGATTTTCGCAACAATTGTAAAGGCTTTTTTTTTCCTTTCCTGTAAAATGCAGGATTGAAATCGCAGCCTGTGAGGGCATGGAAACCTGGCAACGCAGAGCACAGATCGTTTCCCAATATTTCATACAATTTCGTGATATTAACGAATCTTTGGGAATTTCCGGAACCAATGTGCATCGTTATTTTCATATCGTTGTGAACTGCATTCATATTGCCGAGCATTATTATGAAAATATCCGTGTCTGAGCATCTTATCGTAACGTGAGCATCGAAATCTAACGTACAAACGTGAAATACAATTTTTGTATCAGCTTCTTCGTGAGCTGGACAAGATAAATTGTGATCGACGGTTCGTACAACTTCATCATTTTGTACTTCATATTTATAACAAAACTCGTAGTTAATATAAATCGTCTTATTGCCTATGTAGCTAGCCATATAATTATTTTTCCAGTCGTCACAAAGAAATTCCACTAAGGCTGCTTTGAAATACACATTTTTCAATTCGTTCGCAAAATTAGCTGGGCGTACTTGATCGGGCCCGTTTATACGGTACTGTTGACCTCTCACCCTGCCTCTTAACAAATGCTCGATATCTTTAATCGATGGCGAAAAATAACGATCGAATGCAACTATAATAATGCGCGCATTATTTTTCGTGAACATTTGTATAAGTTTCTTTGAAATATTCCCAAATGTAGATGGAACGTCTTTCAATGCATGTAGCATAAAAAAACCATCATAAATAAGTACGTCGCATCTTTGTGGTGTGTTGCTGTCAGTTTCTTTTTCCAGTATTTTTAGTAAAACTGATTTATCCGTTTTACAAATTATCCCATCTGCATGGCACATTGCTAAGGGAACTGGTGTTAGTGGATACGACAAAACTTTATCAATGTTTAAGGTGTGCTCCAGAGAAATTAAAAGCAACTGTGCAAATAAATCGCGTTGCACGCGAACTTCTAACAATTTTCCAGAAATGGCCAATTTTTTCTTCGGTACTGCATCCACGAAGGTCAAAATTTTGTTCCTTTTTATCGCCTTTTCAAATCTTTCTGCATCTTCAGAACATTCTTTGATAAATTGTTCTCGCAACTCCTTTCCAAGGTTTTCTACATTGAGCAAAAATTGTTCAATGTTCGCTTGTATTGCTTGACCTGTTGAAATATTGTACAACAAAGTTTTGTCTAAATCATTTGAAAAGGGATTGATGTTTTGTTTGATATTAGCAACAACATTTTCGAGCTGTAGCGAATTTCTTTTTATTCTACTCTTCTCAAGGTCAGCAGTAATGTCTTGAGACTTTTTTAAACCCGTTTGCTCCATGACATGGCTGATAATTGTTGAGCGAATGCTGTGGCTTTTGCACCACCGTTGACGAGCCGAAATTGAATTTGTGGTATGCATTATACCGGTCAATTTATTTGCAGCATCTGCATTTATGGTTTGCTCTAGCGTCAGATCGATAGGTTGTCTCGAGAATGGTTTGTCCGTTCTTTTAACTCCAAACGATCCCCCTGCGAGTTGCAACTGCAACCCTGGGTGAGATTCGTGAACTTTCATCAATTTATCGTGATATATCACGGTATAACGTGAATAATTTTGTTGATTGAAAGTGAAAAAGAGATTTGCAATTTTAGGTAAAACAAATCTAAAAAGATCGAGGTTGGCTGTTCGGATACTCCTGCATAGCATGAAATAATGCTCAATCAAATTTACATAAATCATATAAAATTGCGGAGTTTTGCCATACTCTCCATTGAGTGTTTGTTCTTTATACTCTTCATATTTTTCAAAAAAATCAACCAAATCTTCTCGCGTAACCGTTGGATTGACTGATTTTTCTGTCATGAAATCTGACAAGTATTTTTTCATTTCATCAGTGATTTCCATGTTTCGATCATTTGCGAATTTTTCAAAATGAAGAGTTTGGAGAGCCAAAGATAACAGAGTGTGTAACCGTTTGCACCTGTTAAAGTGTTTACCAGTTATAAAACTATTTACGGAGCCACTCGCAAGAATCTCACTATTCAACATTACATTCGTAATTCCGCAACCATCGATGAACTTTCCGACTGCTTTAAAATATGCCATCATAATGTGAAATGACCCAAAATGAATAAATAAGTTATCGAATCGTGGTTTTTCCATACTTTGAATCTGCAATGCGATTTTGGCGATAGCTAAATCGTACGTAACTTCCATATAATTTTCATTGCATTCTGAAGCTACTTGTTGGCTCTGTTTCATGGTTTCGATTACAACTGCCGTATTCGTTGGAGAAGAATTTATTGTCGTTAAATAGGAAATTTTTTGTTTGCGACTGGTGTCAAGATAAATCATGCTATTGTATCCTACCCATGATGGAGTATTTGGCAATTTTAAAAAATGAGAGGCTACCCAAGCAAGATCAAGATGTTTCAATGATCGAAGATTTTGGGGAATATTTAATCGCAAGAGACTTTCAGCGGGCTCTAAAGTTTCATGGAATTTTGGCTTTTTGTTGTATGGTTCCAACTCAAATGTTATAGCATCAAAAGTACGCCGTCTCTTTTTAAAACTTTCAGAACTCCCAGCATTTTGTGCAACAGTTTCTGAATCCGCGGTATTCTCAGCGATATTTTCTGAATCTTGTGGGGGATCGTTTGTGGAATCACACTGAGCGGAATCAACCATGTCCTGAAATATAATGCCAACGGTATCATGCAACGTATCTTTGCCTGTTTGAGTATCTACAAACCGATCGAAATTATTGTAAGCTAATCCCGTGCACAAATTTTTTGAACGATTTATGTCATCAGGACAAATTTCTGATCGAAGAGTAGAAGAAAATGTCGCCTCGGTTTCTATTTCTTCTAAAACAGTGTAGCCACAGCAATGCCCGTACTTATTTATGATGTTAATAATTTTTTTGCTGTTTGTCAAACTTTTTAATGTCAGTCCAAGATTGATGTGTTTTGAAGGTTTAATTTGCCCGTTCGACACAGCATAAATTACATCTTCGGAAAATGAATGAGCCAATCTCGTCACGTTCGAATTACGCTTCCGCCGGAAACTCGAACAAATCAATTTTGAATAAAAATCAAGCAACAATTTTGGACTGTCACATTCTCCTCTTATCAGATCTTTCGTTGTTAATTTATCTGGCAGCGGATTGTGATGCATGTCGCGGATTTCCGATCGCAAAATTAAAACCGCTCTATCCAGAATGTCTTGTTTTTCTATGGTTTCTAAATCGTTTTTTACGAGAACTCCGGCGTACGGTTTAAGAACTTTTTTCGAGTTCATGGAGACCACGGCAATTTTTTTTGGAAATGCTTCTAATAATCTTTTTTCTAAGCTATACGGTTCGATGTCCGCAGATACGTCTGTTATTTCTCCTTTAGCGGAATCGATAAAAAGTGATTTTAAAAAACTTAAAAAGAAACATTGCTTCTTCTCAATTACGTTTTCCGAAACAAACTGACAAACTTGTTCGAAAGCTTTGGCATGAATATCCCGGGATCTGTGCCATTCCGTTCTTTCATTTTGTGCGGCGATCTGCGACTTGAGTGCATTTCTACAATTCGAGCGACAAAATTTGTGATAGTAAACGACTCCAAATTTTGGATATTGTGCCTCAATTTTATTTAATATATCTACGGCCCCTATTTCGCTCACGTTACGCTTTAAATTGGAGATGCTCTCATCATTTGCACACGCCTGCAGTTGTTGCTCGCGGCCTTGATATTTTTTGCGAGTTTTATTGCAAAAAAGACACACGTGTTCGAGTTCTTGTTGCTCAGCGTCCTCGGTTCCAGGTATGTCTGGCGTCGTTGCTTCTTCGCTTCCAGCTCCACGTGTTTCCTCAGTGTGTTGACTGGATGACACGTCGGTGTTTATATTTTCGGTGGCAGCCAAGTCATCGACAGGTTGAACGTCTCTTTTCGAGCTAAAAGAAAATCTGTTATTGTTTCGTATGAAATGGTCATTACGAAGTTTATATAGTTTAAATGTAACGGAATTTTTTTTCCCGTTCAAAAAACAAAAAATTCCACACGTAGTTTGTCTACGCTATTTGCACAAATTTTTTTACACGAATCAATCGCAAAATCTGATAAAAAAATTGAAGCGATATAAAAAATAAAAAAATAATGAGTTGAAAAATTTTTTCCGTCGCGAAACAACGATGCGAAATTCAATATTAGTATTAAAGAGTGAACATCGAAATGCGTTTCCATTAAAATAACATGCAAAAATTAATAAAATATGACTATTACCTTGACGCTCCAGATGTCGAAGGATTTTCAATCCTGTATTTTGGCGGTAAAGCGGTGAATTGACGATAACACTTGGGATGATATTTTTGAAAATCGTTCAATTCCAACGGCACTTTAACACTTTTAAAAGCCAGATTGTTTTTCTGTCGAATTTCGGACACTGGAATACATTTTTCTAAAGTTTTTTCAGAAAAAAGCAACAGTTTTTCTTTTTTTTTGCCACAGAATATACAAAACGGTTGAATCGTCGACATATTTGGACATGCGTCCGTTCGTTCGACGAGGAGAACCGAAACTGATTGTGTACGACAAAGATCCACACGGACAGGCAGATGTTGCTTTGAAATTTTAGGGGGAGAGGCTTAGGTAGCCCGAAGGTCGTGTTATGGGTTCAAGCAAGGCCAGAATGTATCTCAAATTATGTGTTTGAAAGAAAACAGCCTCACAGCAATATACTCCAAAATTTTAAATCTTAACTGGGTCAGCTGACGGTCTTTCCACCGCTACTCAATCAGCTGATTGTTGTTTTCGTACTCTAAATTATTTGAAGAATCATGTACTTAAATTTCATTCGGCGTATTATAATTTTATTTTACGTTTTTTTTTTTACAAGTTCATGCGGGCAGCTGACGCATTATCCCCCCTCTACGATGCAGCTGACGATTTTTTTTTTGCTCAGTATAATGTCAACTATTTATGGAAAAAGTTCCAGCCAGCTTACTATTACTTAATATATATATTTTTTTTACATCTTCCGCAGCCTCCCACACCCGCACCCACCGCTACTTGAGCAGCTGACGGTCGGTTTACTTATTAGTCATATAAGATCAACTATCGATGTCAATATCAGCCGGCTTACTATGACTTTTTCATTTGCAACGCTACCTCCCGGACTAATAGCTTGTATCATTAATCTATTAAGTTATTTTTTATTCAACGTAATAGGCAAACAAGCAGGGGTCACCTTATGGAAAGTGATACCGTCAACTATTGACACTAAGACGATGCCATTTATGTATGAAGACCCCCAATGAAAAAATATTAGATCGCCTTTTACCTCTTTTTCCTGTTGCTAATTTGCACACACATTTTTTGGATTAAATGTAAGTAATTTACACACTTGCCGTGTCTAAATAAAAAAAATCATACGTCTATGCTAGTGTCATATAGTGATGATCCCAATTAGGGGGTGAGTGGCCAATTAGCGATAACCAATTATCGACAGAAAGCCAGTGATGCGAAAATTTCATCGACATCGGCTGACACTGTCCTGCCACTTCTGATTTTTGAGTGATCCTGAGTGACGGTCAGGTAATTTGAGTTTAAGAGGTTTCTGAATTGAGTGATTACAATTTGAGGTGATTTAACTCTTTTATTAAATCTAGTTTAAGTAATTTGCAAGATTTCTAGCTTAAAACTTAATTCTTGAATCGGCTGATGGCTTTTAAGAGTTTTTTTTTTCTTTTTATATATTATCTATAGGTATTTTATTACATACTTACGAAATTAGAAATGTAGTAATACATAATTGATCTTGGTGACCCCTGGCTTATTTTTTAATAAACGATATAATTATAACTGATTGATTTATAGACAATTTTATTTATTTATTTGTCTTTATCATTTTAATTAGCTATGAATTGATTCTCATCTTTTCTCATCTCAACTTTGTAACGGTGTAGAGGTTACACCGTTACAAAGTTTAGTTTTTTACTTATATTTCAGTTACCTATGAAAAATCTGAAATACGAAGGAACGAACCTCCAGTTTGCATTTCAGCACTAATTAAAGGGAAGCGAAAATTTAAAACTTGAAAATTGCAATGCCAGCACCAATTTCAGATTAATTTAATCCCTACAACTCTACAACTACTGATATTAATTCGGATTTTCCAATGAAAATATTACCTGAAATTTTTTCAATAAAACCGGTTCGCATGTAAAATTAAAGTCCGGGAGTTGGTCAAGGGTGTAGCCGTTTTAAAATTATGGTTCCGTATCGGTTACCTTATTCGCTACAAGAGCCATGAGCCATGAGCTTACTATATCAATATTTTACAAATTTTCGTGGCCTCTATAGCGCAGCTGGCTGCTACGCTAGAGGTCCTGGGTTCGAATCCCTGTGAGGGAGAAACTTTGTGTTTTTTGCAAGAGATTGTTTTGCCTAACGGTCTTGACTTATTGTTATCTATGTTGTTTATTGCATATCATTGCTTAGCACCTGCGATGCAAGATTCTATAATTTCCGAGCTGGACGAGACAATGTGTGTGTCGTGATGTGGTTATTATTATCCCTTATACTACTTAATAAAATCTTTAAATTTTAATTTCATACGTTGCTGATTTACAGCATAAAAAGTAAATGTTTACTAGTCCTGAAACTCCTGACGCTTAATCCATATATTGAACTAATTAGGAGTTAATTGTTTTTAATTTCATAATGCTTATTTATGCTTTATGAAATGTCACCAAAATAAACATCCTTTTAACTTATTTACTGTAGTTGTTACTTACAACAACAAACAAAAATATAAATTACCTGAAAATAGCATTTTTCTCTCTCTTTCTAAAGATTGGTTTTACAAATAAAGGAACCCTAAAGAGCAAGTAAGGTTTCATGACTACGAACTAACGGCTCGGAAACTTTAAAAACGTTTATCATAGAAAAATATCTAGGCCATTAAATAGTCGAATTCTGAAAGCTCGCCTGATGGACGGTAATTAGTTCTTTCTATAGAAATGGCTGACTTTTCCGGTATTTAACCGGTTTCCCGGGAACGCTCTCTACCGGTTTCCCGGGAACGATTCTACCGGTTTTCCGGGAACGTTCGGGATATCTAGTTGTGTAGCTCCACCGTTTTGTTTGCATTGAATGAATAGGTTTCTAATCTACAAATGTAACGCAACGTTCAGACTAAGCTCTTTTTTCTGAAAAATCCTTACAGATTTTTTATTTAAATGTAAAAATAATATAGGTATATGTTTGTAGGTTAAAAGTTATGTATGTCTAATCTACATTTTTTTTCTTTTTTCAATTAAAAATTAAATAACATTTCGTTTTTATATAAGAAACGTTTGTTTTACTGTAGTTTATTTACTTGGTGTATGAGTTTTTATGTGTTTTTTACCTATAAGAAAAAAAAATAAGAACTTTTGGTACCTTATTACAAACACCAAACCTTTATTTTTTATTAAGGTACGTCTACAGCAAGTACATTACAAAACATTAAATAATGTGTTTAAAAACAAACTTCTTTACATGCCTATAATATATAGACTACATGACTGGGAATCTCAGTACCTACGTACAAATGCATTTATATTACAGTTAAGTCTGATTCTGCGAGTAATATAACCGTTAAGTCCAATTTGAATTCCCATTAACGATCAACGCTGAATCCTCAAATGATTGGTGTTGCTTTGATATCGGGAATGTTTGATTAAAACGACGCGTCAATAATCCCGTAAAGGGATTTTTCATATCTTCACTCATTTCATTAAAAAAACATGCGTAAGTTACTGCAAAGCTTAATTTCGTTCGTTCGTTTTATTTGTAAAAACCTTTTTTAAAAATTACAATTGGCTGCAAAATTTGATCGAAATCGGTTCAGCAGTTCATTTGCAAAAGGCAACTAACAGACATTTATAATATTAGTAATTGCAATGACAGTAATAACGATAATTTCTGCAATTTACTTTTACTAATTGTATCTACATATTTGGTGGCCTTTATCACAATGCAATTAATCATAAAATTTTATTGAAATCTGTTTAGTCGTTAAGGATTGAAAGCCAACATTTCCACTTATTCTATCGATGAGGTTTTTAATTAATTAATATTAAACTGACTTATTACAATTATCATTCGGCCTTTGTGGCGCAGTGGTGTAAACAGCCGACTGCTACGCTAGAGGTTTTGGATTCGAATCCCGGTAGGGGCGGATCCTTTGTGTTATTTTCAAGACGCATTGTTTCGCTTACCGGTACTTGGATGTTGTATTCTCATCTTAGTAGTTTATACCATAACCTTGCTTAGTGCCTGCGAAATAAAATTATCCTAGTGCAGGACTGAGTCAATATGTGTGTCGTGATTTGGTTATTATTAATATTTTAATTTTTCCAGTTAAAACTAAAATAAAATTTTATTCTTCTTGATATTCATTCATCATTGTAATTTATTGTTATTATCATTTATTAAATTTGACATTTTTATATTTTTATAATAATCTTGTATTGTATAATTCGACAAGCATGTGTGATATTTTCATCTATATATAATGTAATTGTTGTTTAGGTAAATAATAATTATTCTTGTAAGCGCTTTGGATGTTTTATTTGCAAGCTTGTAAGATTAAATGGATAAATGAAATGAAATGAATAATATCAGGTTACCTTTGTCTCCCTTGATGTCAACATTTCCCCGGTACCAGACGATGCGAGCGGCTGGCTTCGCATTCCTCACTTGGCACTCCAGGGTAACGTCTTCACCTTCCTTCACCTCAAGCTTCGAGTTGTGGGGATGGTTGATCACCTCCACAGAATTGGGGGGAGCTGTGGACAAGAAAAAAGTTAAATTAAAAAATATTATATATCAAAAACTATAATTTTTACTGCGTATCTGCAAAATAATTTATAAACTTTAAAATAATTTAAATTTCAACGCCAATTAATTTAAAATAGAACTACGTATAAAGTGATTTCAAAATTAAAAAATAAATGCTTTTTATCGCTAAAATATTTTTAAAAGAAATAAATGAATGATAGTCTAACTTAATTAAAGATCAATTTTACTGTTTCAATTTTACGTTTGACTGAAACAAAAAAATATTTTTCACCGGATTTTTTAAACTCATAGACGAAACATCTGAACAGAGCACTCAATGTAACAAAACACCGGTCAAATGTGAGCAGGACTCGCACATGATGGGTTACTTACCATCTTATAAGATTAAACGTAATGTTTTTTTAGATAATTTCGTTATAGAAACAAGATCAAGCAAAAATTTCAAAAAATGACGTTTATTGTATGGGTGTTGTCTTAATGTTTTTAATTTTTGTTGTTAAAGCGACAACAGAAACAGACGTTCGTTGAAAATTTCACGAGTCTATTGTGGTTCATGAGATTCAGCCCGATGACAGGCGGACGGGCGGGAGGTTAAGCAATAAGGTCCCGATTTTGACCATTTCTTCGTAAAACCTATTGTTAAAATATTCTATAATTTATTCAATTATAATACGACTGTTACTAAATAGCATAACATTTTGTTGCGAGATTAATTACGCCATCTTGTTTGGGGTTTTGCAACGAGCGAAATTATGATTCTCTTAGCATTTTTAAGTGTACATTAATCTTCAAAAAATATTAAAATACACCCACCAAAAAATATACCATCTGTGTCACTCCCCGCCGCAACCCGATCAATTTGTATGCATTCAGCCAATTTGCATTGATTTCGAAGGAAAACTCATACTTGATATTCCGTTTCCATACGTCATATCGTGACTACATTCAATAAAGAAACAAAAACTCACGCTCTCAATGTAAAATAGACTTTATTGTTAAAGGGAAAAGACTGTTAACAGATACTGTTTGTTTGATCTAGTTCTTGACATATCAATGACTTTCGAAATGGGTTGTGGTCGGTCATTGTTGGTGGCAGATTTCTCGTGTGTCACTACAGTTATTTTAACTCACGAGGAATGCTCGGCTATTTTTGTAATTTGACAGACATAAATGCACATTGTTCTAGTGTATAACCTCTTGATTGAGGACAATCGAGGTTGCATATTGAAACAAAATTCATGCACACGCCTGACTAAACTAATACTACCTTAGTCGATAGTTCGTAATGAGGTAACTATGACAAAAACATGAAAGTTGGTTTACTTGTATACTGTTTTGAGCAAACAAGCAAACGGTTCGCCTGTTGGAAAGGGATACCGCTACCTATTGACACGACAATGGCCTTGATGTCGGAGAGCACCGCCAATTTGTTGCACATGTAGAGGTAAAGTAATTAAAATTAAATAAATATGTATCAGTGGTTTCTATAGTTTCTTTTGAATGTACATCAAATGTGACATTTGTAATTTGGCTAATCTTGTAGTTTGTCTGATTTTGTAGTTTGTCTAATTTTGTAGTTTGTCTGATTTTGTAGTTTGTCTGATTTTGTAGTTTGTCTGATTTTGTAGTTGGTCTGATTTTGTAGTTTGTCTGATTTTGTAGTTGGTCTGATTTTGTAGTTTGTCTGATTTTGTAGTTTGTCTGATTTTGTAGTTTGTCTGATTTTGTAGTTTGTCTGATGTTGTAGTTTGTCTGATTTTGTAGTTGGTCTGATTTTGTAGTTTGTCTAATTTTGTAGTTTGTCTGATTTTGTAGTTGGTCTGATTTTGTAGTTTGTCTGATTTTGTAGTTTGTCTGATTTTGTAGTTTGTCTGATTTTGTAGTTTGTCTGATGTTGTAGTTTGTCTGATTTTGTAGTTTGTCTTATTTTGTAGTTTGGCTGATTTTGTAGTTTGGCTGATATCTCAGCCAAACTGGCTGATATCTCGGTTCGGGAATATCTATGTGATGAATCCTGAATCTGTTCTTCGATGTATTTACTTATTTCTATTTATATTTCTTTACATATCATATGATTTTGTATTTTTCAAATCAAGGTCAAAATCAAAATGTTTTTATTTGAATAGACTTAAATTAAGTACTTTCAAATCGTTTTTATTACTACCATTTGTAGCAAACTTATATCCGGAATTCGAATCTCTTTCATTCGGATAACTCAATATTTAACAGGGTCATTATGTTTTCAATGTCAAAATCATACATTTTCAAAACACATCTCTAACAAGTAACAATGAAACATTTTAATCAGCTTCAAATAAGACAAAGAATTAGAGTCCATAATTTGAAACACTTAAAAATCAAAACGGTTGCCTTTTTAAAATAAAAATTAAGTCAATTTTATCGCTTAAAGAATAGAGTTCAAAATAGAAAAAACAATTAACAGAATTGCTGACAAGAAAAAACATCGCGATGAATTTGAAAAATTAAAAACAATTAGGAGTCCGTTACAACTTTTCGATTTTATTGAAACCCTTTTCAGATTCGGGAGAAGTGACAAATTAATTTTCTTGAAGACGTTTTAAATTAACGAAATCAAACATTAAGGTTCCTTAAGGGCATTAGCTGATCTAATGGATTCAGCAAACTTAATCTCTGATTTAAGTTATCTCTTAAGCTTTTTTTAAATAATAACAATAAAAAACCTAAGTAGGTAAATATATTTAAGTTATAATAAGTCGGAAATCACTACAAACGCAATATACCTAAAATTATTTGTTATTAAAACAACGATAAAGTAAGAAACGACTGGGTTTTTCGTTAATAAGAACGAAAAGTTGTGAAGTGTATTTAAATAAATAATATGTACGCATAAACAAAAACCACATGGGAAAACTAGATTAATTTAATTTTTTTTCTTTATGATGCTCTTAAGATTATAAAGAAATACTTACGGAACCCGTTTTGAAAGGAAACAATGATTTTTTCTCCATTACAATAGTCTCATAAATCATTCTCGCTTCGCGAACTGAAACATTTTGTTTGTAAGCATCTTCAGTCTCTTTTAAAAAGTTATATTCTTCATCCGGGATGACTCGAATTTTTTTTTACGTCCTCAAATTATATGGACTGTGGATTATTCTCTTTAGATTTTTTTCAAAACTTTTTGAGTTAAATTTTAAAGAGCTGACTGCAAATGTTCTTATAACACCGGCCCCCTTTTATAATCGGCGTAGGCTGAAGCTGCATCCTTTTGTGGTAGATATTCCGACCATCCGGACTAAACGCTTCGATAGTTCCTTTATTATGCGTATTGCAAGGGTGTGGAATTCTTTGCCTGCCGATCTGTGCCCTGACCAATATAACTTGGGCCTCTTTAAGACAAGAGTGAATAGGTTTCTCCTGGGCAGGCATGATCCACCTTAGACCTCATCGCCGCTTAACATCAGGCGGGTTTGGGGTCAAATGCCTGCCTGGTCTTGACTAAAAAAATAAAATAACAGGAGACGATGCCCTTGATCTCTTATAAAATAAAGAGCGCCGTTAGCGCGTTTGTAATCATTCAGTTATTAGGGTTTCCCGTTTAATAAATAAAGAAATTTGAATAAAAATGATTTGATATTGATTTTTTAATAGTAGTAATTATAAATAGTTAATAAACAATAATAATAAACAACATGTTTAGCTTCTACATGGGTAACGTATAGCCGATGCTCATGGCGTTGTAAGACATAAAGGGGAATCTAGTGTATCACGTTCCATAAGGTGAACCGTCTTCGTAGAGGATAAAGATATATGTAAGTAATTTAATTCGCTGCACAGGTTTATGTTATTGACAGTTGGGAGTGTAGCTAGAAGTATTCTCTTTAAAAATTTTAAGTTTTAGTAGAAAATATTGTATTTGAACATTAAAAAAACCAACTACGGAGGTTTCTTGCCGGATTATTTCACGTAGAAATAGCATTATTTATACAAATAGTGCTTATTTTAAGTCTATTCGAATAAAAACATTTTGACTTTGACTCTGTTTGCTAGTTGTATACAAAAAGTTGAGCCATAGGATTTTTAAGCCACTTCTACAGAGAAAAAACATGTTTCGTACATTGAAAGAATACAACCAAACGATTTAATTACTCATTCACCTAAATGGGAAACCTTGTTCATTAAACGTACTTACACGAGGAGGACCCAAAATATCCAACCGATTCTAGACTAACAAAAACACTTTGATTAACCAGTCAATCTCGAAGCGACTCTAACCCAAAGTGAGAAGGTCCAAGATCAATCGACAGGGATGATATAGTTGTAGTAGAAACAAGATATCTGACCCGAGTACGGTCGCTGGCTGTATACAATGACATCCTGTGCCTTTGTTGTGGGTTATATAACAGGCGAGTTTGGTTTAAGAATGAATTGCTGTTCGTTTTTTGAAATATTTCGAGGTTTTACTCTTTTTGTCTTGAGTTACTGTTTTCGTGTTCGATTTTTAAAATTTCCTTTTTTAGGAATGTTTTTTTTTTTGTAGGAGGCAATGGAATTTTACACATTCAGCCACGCAGTATACAGTTTAGTTTACGAAATTCAGTTGCAACGATCGTGTTTTTTCTTGTCATCATTTGAATATTAAAATTTTATTTTTAAAATAAAGACTTCTAGCCAGGATTTTTAAATTGGTACAAAAACTACACCAAAATCAACGTTTAGATCAACGAAATAAACTAGTAACCTGTTCATTCAAGAAAAAATTGCAACTTAGAGTTACTTTATATTCTTTTGTAATTAAAAAGAAGCAGTAAAAGAATACATTCTACCTCATTTAACTAAAAACTTCTGAAAAATATTCTACAAAACTATTTTTACACCTCTACATTTTGTAGAGAAAGAAAAAAAAGTAATCCCCACGTAGAGTCTTCACGTAGAGAGCTGAGTTTTAAAACTCCCATTCAAAAGGCAGCCATTTATAAAATTACTTGTTTCAAATGAATGAAGTTGGCGAGTAAAAATAGAGTACAGCTCTATTTCAAATAAACCCATTTACTCATACGATTAGAGAAACGTAAAAGAATTCTGTATATAAAAGATTTTTTACCAGTTTGATATATACATTTTATATATAAATAGGATAGTGATATAATTAGCAAGAGGTCCCGGGTTCGAATTCCGGTTAGGGCGGAATTTAGTATTATTTGCAAGACGCATTGTTTTGCTTACCGGTCTTGGATGTTGTATTCTTATCTATGTAGTTTATACTTAATCGTTGCTTAGCACCTGTGACACATACTACATAGATAAGACCGGTAAGTGAAACAATGCGTCTTGGAAATAACACAAAGTCCCGCCCCCGCCGGGTTTCGAACCCGGAACCTATAGCGTAGCAGTCGGCTGTTTACACCACTGCGCCACCGAGGTCGTCGAAAAATTAATTACGTATTAGTAAGTAGAGATACGAGATGTCACCTTAGATTTTTTAAACACACCCTAAGCTACCAAAATAAAAAGGTAGTAAAAAAGTATTATAATAAAAAAGGGATGAATATCTTTGTAAACCGAATCAAAGCTTTGATGAGTCAAATGGCGAACGTCATCACAAATCCTGGTTTAGATTCTCAGAAAACCTATAAAGTGTAGGAAGCGAAATGTCTACAGATATTGTCCTAAATGTATTAAAATTGTAGTGAAAGCCACGAGAGCTGTATAAGCTTGGAAGCTTACAGAGTAATGGACTATCGAGAATAGCGTAGTTGTGAACTTTAGTGTAGGTAGTGTCGTTTCTATTTCGATTTCTATAAACGAAACCTTAATATTTTAGGACCCGGAAACGAATCCGAAAAGGGAATTTTCATTCAACTTTCATAAAGCAAAAAGTCTTGAATACAAAATTTTATTTCGTTTAATCGAATTTCTATTGAAACGATCCCTTAGGGCTTTTAAAAACAATAAAAGGGTGAAAAGACAAAGGCCCTTCAAGTACCAGTTTAGTAATGCAATTAGAAGTACTGTTTCTGGTTAAGATATAGTGATGAGCGGAAGCGAGTGTATCAACAATAGATTGTATTAAAACGTGCTATTTAATTTAATTTTTATGTATGTATAATTACTGCCTCAGTTCAGAACATGATTTTTTTAAAGTAGGTGTACATATTATATATTTTTTTCATAGTGTATCTGTATATTCATACACAATAAGACATACAAGTCCATTTCCCGCCTAGTAACACTACATAAGCTCTATTAAACTCTGAACTAACACATGAGTATTTTAAACATTGGATAAGAGTTTTGCAATAGTAAAATTATTGATACCTACGTCATTGTTTTCGCGATTGTTGGCATATTTGTTTAAATAGAATATTAAAATAATCCAACAACATTAAAGGATTAAAAGAATCTTGACTAATTAGTTAAATATTGTCATTAAAACATAGCTTTAGATCATCTTTTTATCGAATGATATCGGGAAAACGCTTCCGCGACCGCTTCCGCTCCCGCTCCACTCAACACTAAGCCCGTTCCCCGCGAACTGAAACTCAATTCGGGCCGACTAAAGGTAATTATTGACTTTTCGACTTCCCTTTCCACCCAAGGAATGGCGAGCGAGATAAGGGATACCTAATTAAACCATGGGTACTTTACTTCTTTTTGACTCGAGTTTACTCTACTTTGACTTTTATTTGAGTCAAGTTTACTTGTACCAAACGTGACTCGACTTTAGGCTAGGAAACTATTTCTTTTGTGTTTGGGTGTGGGTATTTTTTTTTCAGTGTAGTACAGAAAAAAAAAAACTCGATATTTTTGTGTGTATTTCCAAAATTAGTCCGTGGTAAATAATACATAAGTAGATTTGTGAAACCATATTTACTTTACAAATATTTCTATATACCTACTTATATCATATTATTCGTTTTTTACGTGTAAGGGTGGAATCACACTTGTCATCGATTAGCGTTTTAATGTATGAATTTGATATTTAGTATGAAGTTTCATAGTAAGCGATTATGTGAATAGATAGGAAGGCGCACAGGTATGCGGTCGTGCCTATGCTTTCCGTCTTGTGTTGTCTTTATAAATACGATACAGCCTGATCGATTGTATGGGGAACGATAGCCACGGTAGTCACGGTTAAGCTGCTAAGGCCTCCGGACCGCAGCACTCGTCGTTTAGGAAAAAAACCGACCTCGGTGGCGCAGTGGTGAAAACAGCCGACTGCTACGCTTGAGGTTCCGGGTTCGAATCCCCGCGGGGGCGGGACTTTGTGTTATTTGCAAGACGCATTGTTTCGCTTACCGGTCTTGGATGTTGTATTCTTATTTATTTAGTATATACCATATCGTTGCTTAGCACCTGCGATACAAGTTCTTACGATACTTAGTGCAGGGCGAAGTCAGTGTGTGTGTCGTGATGTGGTAATTTATTTATTTATTCCTAATTAATATAATCCACACAGACAGACGTAAAAAAAAACAAAGCTTGTCAAAAACAGCAAAAAATTAAGTGCTCTTGTCAGAGACCTTAATTTTTATTGAAAATGTACCCAAAAAAATGAGTATTTTTAAATATTACGCTCCGCATTTCCTTCAAGACGTTATGACGTTGTACATCTAGAATTTGGCATCGTTACAATTGTAGTGACATCTGGTTTAATGGGGTGGAACCACGAGACCATGGTTTAAGCTTTAGGGGAAATCTCCGATTTTGTCATAGAATTTTGGCTTGTGAACTGAAAACTTTGAATACAACTCAGATAATTAACAGATTTTAAATCCTGAATAGCCTCTAATTCGTTAGATATAAATCTTTAAGATATCTCTATATCCGAGTAATATAGTAATACAATAATTTTGATAGCGACCTTTATATTTTTTACGAGGAACCAGGAGCATTAAGGCTCGCACTGTTTAATGCAATAGCTGGCAATATGGCTTAGTTCCTTGTATCTAATAATTAAGGTATTTTTCTCTATCTCTACCTTGTTTCAAATTTAAGGGTTCTCGTATCTGTTTGTGTTAGTTAATGTTGTTGTGTGTTATAGTATTGTTATGTGTTTTGTTTAATGAATATTTTGTATATCTATAATTGGCATATATATGTAGCTGTAACATTGTGACTGTCCATATTTAAATATTTGATATGAATGCTGTTGGTGTACCAAAATAAATAAAATATAGCGAGTCTGTGAAGCCTCAGCAAAATTATTAACATTATTAAAAATGTATCACAATACAAGAACAGCCATGATACGTGTCCGTTAAAAATTAAATTACATATTTGTTAGCTTTCCTTCTTTGCTGATTCAGACGTGTTCGTCCCCCTGTCCCCGTTGTCCCCAGTCCCCCGTCCCCGCCCGGACAATGTTTACCGGCAGTCCACTATTGTGTATTGCTTGATTGCTATTCTCAAAGCCTTGTCGCAGGGTTGTCACCTGCGAGTTAGTTGCACATTTGATACAGTTAGGCGAAGCACAAATTAATTGTCAAAGTTGTTATTAAATTAGTCCTCTCATAGGATCTTTTGAGTAGTCAAAATTAAGATCACTACTTGACCTTGTATGTAGATATGTCATTTGAAATGATTTAAAATTTAATGTTTGTTTGATGTGTATAAATATTTATTATACTTTGTCATTTTAAGCAATTGTTAATGATAGATTTCCCTTGATTACCCTAAATTTTCTATTACTTGACGATTTTACCGGTTTTCAGTATAAAATAATTAAATATCATATAAAACTTTTTTAGTTCAGTTAGTCAAAAACTTTGTTTCAATACGAAAGCACATACATTTATCCACTAGTTCACATTGCTTAACGTACATTCTAATAATTCGACAGGGCTGACTTTTTACAGATAATCTCATAAAACCTGTAAAATTAAATTTCCAACTCGTGTGTGACGACCCTGCAATGCCTTGTTTTCACGTATTTATTAGCAAACGTTTGATTCAGTTTCAGCATCGTTTAAAATGAACCTTCACCTTTGGAAAGAAGATCCAAAATGCAATGTATGCTCTCTAATATTCGCGGATGGGTGTTTAAAAGAGACGTTTTAGGGTGTTTTACATTGTTCCTTGTTTATTCTAATAAATGAACGTTCCGGCTTTGAAATATAATACAAAGGATGTAATATTGAAAAATTTAAAATAACAATTTTATAATCCCCGTTTGGACATATTTGCCAACGTTCAAATGTTCATCGCCACTGTCACCCCCCATTACGTTTGAATGGTGCAACCGATATCGACCAAACATAGCTAAGAACACGCTCGATTAAGTCACCTTTCAAACAAAATAAAACGACATCAAAATCGATTAATTCGTTCGAGATTTATGATGCCGCAGACAGAAACGTCGAACAACCCTTGTATTTTCTTCGGGGGTTAATTAAATAGAAACAAATTTATTTGAAAATTTTCTAAGAATCTGATGGTACAGTTTTATTGATAAAACTGTCTAAATATTATACAATTAAATATTTAAATGGGCATGGTGGTTTAATGGTGGTACCGGGTGGGTCGTAAGCTTGTTTACCACCTTGGTGGTAGAAAATTCAACCTAAAAAGGTATAATTAAGCATCATAAACAGTTCGACCACAATTAAAATCTCGATGCTGTAAATCCAAAGTCACTATGCAACGGGAGCCTGTGCCAAGACTAGAAGATATGGATCAAACGATTGCAGCAAGAATTTGGCAAGGGATCTTGGGGCATTGTTTAATTTTTAGTTCAGCTATAGTCTCGATTTGGCGAGGACAGCGGGAGCCGGTTTCGAGGCAAAAAACCGTTGTACTGTATGATTTTATCAGTGTCTGCCATGAGTATACCTTTTGTAACTGGAGTTACAAATTTTAAGCTTTCAAATCAAAGTTCCCTTGATGCCTCTTGTATCACAAACGTCCATTGCCAGTTTGCCATCTTAGTAATAATAATAATATAATAATCACATCACGACACACACATTGACTCAGCCCTGCAGTAAGTATCGTTAGAACTTGTGTCTAAGAAACTAAGCAACGATATGGTATAAACTACATAGATAAGAATACTACATCCAATACCGGTAAACGAAACAATGCGTCTTGCAAATAACACAAAGTCCCGCCCCCGCCGGGATTCGAACCCGGAACTTCTAGCGTAGCAGTCGGCTGTTTACTTTAATATTAAAAAAATACTTGAAAGAAAAGATGTAGATATTAAAGTAAAAGTGTGGCATGAATAACTATATGAAACACAGACATAAACTCACGTAATTAATCCCCCGAGAGGGGTAGGCAGAGGTGTTAAACACCGCATACGCATGTTTATGCTGAGTCTCAGTGTGACAGATTGCGAATCTGTCACCACTATCCGGGCACAATGAGGAACAACAGCTACAATGTACGGCAAACAGAGACTCGAACCCTCGACCTGTCGGGTTTTAACTTTTTAACAAAATTATAACTTTATTGTCAAACGAAATCACAAATGCTTGATAAATGTGTAACATGTTATTGAAAAAGCGTTTACAGAATAGATAAATAACCAAAATCACTGGTAGGAATCATAATGGTAATCAATTATTGCTTTTAATAATAATAATTAATTATTATTAATTAATTATTAATTATGGTAATTAATTATTATTTATTTATTTAATTATTTTGCCTCTGACACAGTAAATTGTTCGTTTTTGCTCGTCTCATCTATGAAATTATTATGTTGAGTTAAATGAATAATTGGTTTACATTATTTAATATTATATTACTTTACTTATTATTTATTTGTAAGTTTGGACATTGAGTTTTGGGCGAAATTTTAAAAAAATTTAAAATTTCTACTCGGTTTTTGATGTTATAAATGTTTGACTTTTTTTTTTTTTTTTTCTTGCACGCTGTCTTCACCTTTTTTATAGTGACATTTGACTTGTTTTTGTATTGTGATTGTTCTTCTATTGTACGAATGAGTGTATACTATGTTGGTGATCTTTTTAATAAATAAATAAATAAATTGTAAAGATATACCTACTGAGAAATATTGTGACTTCGTTCTTTTTCGGTTTCCGCAAAGATTCCCGAACGAATCTTTACTAATATTATGAACAGGAAAGTTTGTAAGGATGTATGGATGGATTTGATTGTTATTCTTTCACGCAAAAATTCTTAATTTAATTCTAATGAAACTTTATAACAACTTATACATCAGAATAACAGCTTATAGCAAGGTAACAATAATTTTGTTTGTAAGCATGCTTCCTTTGCACGCGTCATCATATCTTAATATAAAGTTAATTACTGCAAATCTAAATAATAACCACCTCACGACACACACATTGAATCAGCCCTGCACTAAGACATAATCTTGTATCGCAGGAACTAAGCAGCGATATGGTAAAAACTACATAGTTAAGAACACAACATCCAAGACCGGTAAGCGAAATAATGTATCTTGCTAATAACACAAAATACCGTCCCCGGGATTCGAACCCGGAACCCAGCGAAGCAGTCGGCTATTTACACCACTGCGCCACCGAGGTCGTCACACTAACATTACAACAAAGAAATGTTGATAGTTCGGATGAAGTTCTTCAAAACTGCTTCTCCGATTTGAATCATTCTTTCACCAGTAGAATGTTATCATTATAACTAAGTTACGAGTCTTTAATAGCACCTAAGCAAAGCTACGCCCGGATCGATAGTACTTGTAGAAAACAGATAATTATAAAAGTAAAACTATATAAAACCGGGATGAAACAATAGTCCAAAGTCCCGACCTTCAATAATAAATGATGCCAAGGTATCTCTAATTGTTCTCATGAATATTAATTTTGACCGTTGAATTATTTAAACGTTTAAATTCTACTGAAAGATATGCCTTGAAAATAAATAGTAACAGGTCTTCGTTATATCTTTGTTGAACGAAACGAATCGTTTGTTTCTGTTTTTTTTTTAATAATGTTTTGTTACGTGTCTTGAATAACCGACAGACCCGCCAGAGCGAGGGTTCGTGTCCCGGATTCCCGTAAGTTGTAGCTGCCATGTTTCTCAATGTGCCTAAAATGGGACTCGAAATAAACATGCGAAATGCGTTGTGTAGCACCTCTGCCTACCCCTCTCGAGGGATTAACTACGGCGTGAGTTTATGTTTATGTACCCTCCAATGCTGAAAAAGTCCTCCCAAATATTTCCGTAGCGCTCCTGCTTAACGCGCCCTGTCCAGGGCTACTTCCAGCTGCATCTGACCCTTGATTCAACCATCCAGCGAATTTCTTAAGGTTTTGGGTTTGTCGAGGCTCTTTGCTAGGAGACTGTTCTACTGATCAATTTATATCAAAATAGATAATAAATGATTAAGGTACATTATTACTAAGAAGTATTTTTAATCACGTCACAATTTCCATGTCACCATTCTGAAAGAGTTCTATGTGTATTTAAAACGGGGGAAAAACTGCCATTCACTCGAGTCATTGTGTCCCATAGGGAAAAGATCCCCTCCTCCCCAATTTCAGGGAAAACGTTCCCCTGGTTGTATACGGTATAAGTTCGGTGGATTTGAGGAAATTATATTTTTATTGCATTTTAATGGGGGTGTCAAGCCGAGTTCGTAGCCTGGAGTTGTTGGAAATATATTTATTATTAATAAAACGTTTGCTGTAACTTTTGTCTATGGTTTTTCAAATAAAAAAGGAAATCTAAGAAATAAAAAAGTAATTTGTTTTAAAGTCAGTTGTTTTGAAGTTATTAGTTTTGAAGTCAGTTGTTTTGAAGTTATTAGTTTTGAAGTCAGTTATTTTAAAGTAAGTAATTTTGAAATCAGTAGTTTTGAAGTCAGTTGTTTTGAAGTTATTAGTTTTGAAGTCAGTTATTTTGAAGTCAGTAATTTTGAAGTCAGTAGTTTTGAAGTCGGTAGTTTTGAAGTCAGTTATTTTAAAGTAAGTAATTTTGAAATCAGTAGTTTTGAAGTCAGTTGTTTTGAAGTTATTAGTTTTGAAGTCAGTTATTTTGAAGTCAGTAGTTTTGAAGTCGGTAGTTTTGAAGTCAGTTGTTTTGAAGTCAGTTGTTTTGAAGTTATTAGTTTTGAAGTTATTAGTTTTGAAGTCAGTTGTTTTGAAGTCATTAGTTTTTTGGTCATGTCAACTTAAATAATAAAAACGCTTCTAAGAGCGTCGTTTTAAACGTTATAAGTTATTTCGAATACCTATATTTATTCGGATTTTATATTATCAGTAAATACTCTGCGACGTTTCGGGTTTAGGTAGACGTTTTGTTCAAAGCTTATTTCAGTACTCAAAAGGCAAAATAAAAATCGCACGATTATTTTATCCCCGTCTAGATGAGGCCTTATAATAGTAGTTTATTCAATAAAACCAATTCCGAGGAAAAACTTAGGCGCACGAAAACGAATTCGAAAAATCTCTTGCCAACGTTTTATTAGGGGAGAGTTTGTGTAGAAAAAAAAACTGGTTTTATTTTAGAAATTTGATTTTTTCGTGGATAAAGTTTGAGCGAGTTTTTTCGCTGAAAATATTCAAGCTAGCGAAAAATCAGCTACTAAACTTATTAAAGACATGTCTTGTCAGTTACAGAGGTTTTAAGGTCTGGGTTGAAACAAACGTTCGATACATCTTTTGTTGCTGAACTTTGGTGCTGTGGTAGAGGCGTTGCATCTGTTAGTCGTGTAGTTGATTTATTAAGTGAAAAACTACAAAAACGAGTAAGTAATACATTATTATTGGAATTAGACTTTTTTATTTCAGAATCATCGACCCGCCCCATATAAACCTTCCTCTTGAATCACATATAAACCTTCCTATTGTGTGTATTAAACACATGTAAACCTTCCTCTTGAATCACTCTATATATTAAAAAAAACGCATCAAAATCCGTTGAGTAGTTTTAAAGATAAGCATACGTAGGGACAGACAGCGGGAAGCGACTTTGTTTTATACTATGTAGTGAGTAGAAGCTATATCAAATGCTTGCTTATTCTATTAATTCTATTAACGGTGAAAGTACATTCACAAATATAAAATAGTATAGAAATAAATTAAAACGACAGAAAAGGAATAAATTTTAAAAGAGTCGACCGGGCGAAAATGGAACTCAAGAGTTTTTATTACAAATTTAAAATATTAATAAATCCAGTATCTGACCATTTAAATTTATACCCGATCAAAAGTTAATGACAATTTTAATGCTGTGTTCCAATAAAAAATATTTATTGCCCCAGTACTTGCAGTTTGGGAATTTTAATTGACCATTAATTGAATTTTATGTGGTAGTTCAAAAGTTTTATGCAGTAGCCTTCTATCTTTGGACGATTCCTTGCCTTGTATTCTATTTTAATTAACTCTGAAACGTTTAATTAAATTACTAAATTAACATTTAATTTTATCAATTTTTTTTTTTTCATCTAAAATCGTGTCCTGTATTTAAAAAAATTTCTTTCGTCTAAAAATTGTGTGCATTATTTTTCAGTTTTTTTTTTCGTCTGAAAATCGTGTGTAAATTTTTCAGTTTTTTTTTTTAGCTTTGGCCTTTGGTTTGTGGAGATTGAAGTTTTTGTTTGAAAAGCTCGCCTTTTGTTGGTGACAACGTGTTTTTTTTTTGTTGTCGTCGGACCCATTCTCCCTAGGGCCACGTTGCTATAACTCAATCCGATGCTAGCACAAAATGTTGCTGCAAAAAAATGTATTTCACAAAAAATTACGCGGCGGTCCTATCTTGTTGTCTTTTCGACAAAATCAATGAACTGCGAGAACAAAAGTGTTAGTGGATTTAGAATGAGTTACTTAGCTTGTGCTTTGGCTTCTGTTTTTGGGTAGGTTTTGGTGACAACAACTTAATTGTTACAACTGTAGTGGCAAAATATCTAACTATCTACATTACAGCACACATTGACTGAGCATTTGATATAAGACCAGGAAGCGAAACAAGCTTGCAAAAAACCAGTTCTGACCGTCAGGATTCGAACCCGAAAGTTATTCCTCTGAGCTATACCGCTACGCCACAAAGGCCGTAAACACAGTCACAGCAAGCAGACAGTTCACCCGATGGAAAGTGATACTGCTGTCTATTGACTATGAACTTGATGTCTTCAACGGCAAGAAAAATTCAATATTTTTTTAAATCTTTCGTTTTATTTTCAGATAAAGAATAAATACCTACAATAACCTCTAACTTAAAAACAACATATAAAACCTGAAAAATACCAAATAAATTATTACTAAAATAACTTAGGTAATAACTATTAAACATTAGGCTCGAATGCTTATTTGCCATTTTATAGTTGTTATTGTCATACATTAATAGACAAACCGAGTCACCAACTCTCAGGGACATGGTTTTCATATATATTTTTTGCCCCTTGCTTACGAAATTCAAGTAAGACAATTAAAAAAGTAAAGTTAAAATGTAGAACCTCATTTCTTAAGCTAACCTTTTTTAAATGGTTCTCTTTGGAATGTAAAATCGCAAACAATAACGGAACGTTTCCTATGGGTGAAATGGAATATAATAAGTTTAGCAGTCACAGCGTAGAGTTGGTATTCGGTTCCCGTCTCGACTATATTTTCCTCTGGCATTACTCCAAAACTAGCCTTAACGAACGCATTGTTAGTAAAATGATGTGTGGTGTAAGTTGAAACTGTGATTTAATAGCTGGAATATTATCTCAACAACACAGTTCGAAGTTTTTGATAACTGTAGTGCTTTATAGATATAAAGCTGCCCAGATGGGCAAGCGTCTTTCTTTTACTCGAATTCAATTATACAAAAACTTGAGTTAAGCTCATTCCCTACCATCGTACAAGATTAAGTAATTAAATAATAAAATAACCACATCACGAAACACATGTTGCATCGCAGGCACTAAGCAACGATATGGTAAACTACATTGATAAGAATACTACATCCAAGACTGTTAAGCGAAATAATGCGTTTTGCAAATAACACAGTGTTTCAACGGGCTGTATATTATTAACCATGATAGTTCTTGAAATTTCCAGGGAATATCTATGTTGCCGCTATGATACCAAATACGAAAAACATCAAGAAATAAAAAAAAATCTAGGGAGCTCTCCTCACACAAGAAACGTGATTTTTCTGCCATTTTTTGCTTGTTCTTGTTGCTATTACGAAGTTATCTAAAAATACGAGCATTGGTGCAGTGGTTTAAACCGCCGACTGCTACGCTAGAGGTTTCGGATTCGAATACCGGCGGGAGCGGAACTTTGTGTTTGCAAGAGGCATAATTTTGCTTTCTGGGCTAGAATGTAGTATTCTTATAATATACTATATCGTTGCTTAGTGGCTGCGATACAAGATTATATCGTAGCGCGGGGCTGAGTCAATGTGTGTGTCGTGATGTGGATATTATTATTTATAACATTGAGACCTCGTAGTCTTTGATAAACATCCTTAGACAAAAAAAGGCAAACTTGGTCCACTTGATCCACCCCATCATCACAATCAGTTGAGACTGGCCAAACAACTACTATATCCCTGGAATGACCTCTCATAATAGTCAAGTTTTTTCAGACAAAAAACATAGTGAACGCAAATCTCCTATGCCTCGAACCAAACAATTTGTGCGTGTTTTATTCGCTACACCATAATGTCCTGGCCAGAAAGTTTATCGATTTAAGCAATGCAGATAACTTGATCCCAAAATAAGAGTTCGATTCTCGATCGGGGTTCCTTTGTTAACTCAAAACGATTTTCAGAATGGGGTAGAAATTTAAATGGAGTGGACCGTAACCTCTCTTGTAACATGTTTTACATTTGCACCGTTCCCGTATTAGCGGTGCTCATGGCGTTGTCACATCAGACGGCGGTACTTTTCTGGTGATCAAGCGGCGGTATCACTTTCCATCAGTTTCACTGTCTGTTTTATTGCTATGTAAAAAGTGGAACCACTAAAGTGTCCGCCTGTATTTAATTTTATATTCCAGCATTTCTAACTAGATATTCAAAGAACTCTAAAATTGTAGGTCTAGACGTTTTCCTCGGCTCAATGAAACTCAATTACTTCCCTTAAGGGTTATTTCTTTAAGGAGAAAATTGGAAGAAGTCGCGAACCGTAAGGAACTCCTATCAAACGAGTTTTTTTTCTACAATAAGTTAGCTGCTTTGGAAGATTGGCAATCTTGGTCACTCACAGTATTAATAATAATAATAATAATAACTACATCACGACACACACGTTGACTCAGCCCTGCACTGAAATATAGTCTTGTATCACAAGCACTTACCAACGATATGGTATAAACTACATAAATAACAATACAGACCGCTAAGCAAAACAAAGAGTCTTTCAAATAACACAAAGTTCCGCCCCCGCCGGGATTGAACCCGGAACTTCAAGTGTAGCAGTCGGCTACTTACACTACTGGGTCGACATACACACACAGAATTATAAATCAATAGTAGTCCAATAGTTTTCTATGAACTTCACCATGGCTTTCAGCTGCACCATGTACTTAGATAATATATTCTAAACCTCATCATTAGCCAGAACTTGTCCAATGCTGGAATGTTGGAAGGACGTGGCAGCTCAGTTTGTTACATGCCTCGGTTTACCGACCGACCCGACCCGATAGGGCGAAGGTTCGAGTCTCTGGTTGCCGTACATTTTAGCTGCTATGTTCATTGTTCCCGGATAGTGGCGACAGATTCGCAACCCGTCACACTGGGAGGGACTCAACATAAACATGCGAAATGCGGTGTGTAGCACCTCTGCCTACCCCTCTCGAGGGATTAATTACGGCGTGAGATTATGTTTATGTACCCTCCAATGCTGAAAAAGTCCTCCCAAATATTTCCATAGCGCTCCTGCTTGACATCTAAACATCTAGGGCGTGTCAATAGGCGGCGGTATCACTTTCCATTAGGTGGATCATCTACTTCTGCAAAATCTTGTGATCGCCATCTTTCATCGATTGATTTGATGTATTTAGAAAATTTAATCGTTCGTATCTCGTCTGCGCAAGTGATAACAATTTTTTTTTCGAATCTCCATAATTTATAAATTAACATAAAAATTCTAAATTATTACAAAGCCATCCCGATTCCATAGAATTGCAAATGTTGTAATTTTTCCTTGTTCGAAATGTCCAGCCGGTTCGGAATGTTTGAATTTTTAAAGACATTTTGAATTATCATTTAATTTTGAATTATTAGGGAATTGTTTCTTTTCGTTAATTAAAAACATTTCATTCGAAATTTATTATTTTTTCAGTATATTATTATTATTGTTTGATATTTAACTTTATTTATTTTATCGTAACTATAATTTAATTGCTTTTAATTTAATTTAATATTTTGGTTGTATTTTATATTTTTATGAAATGACTTTCGTATTCGTATTAATTCGTATTGGTTGCACATACCTGTCTTACCTTTTTTATTATTATTCATGACCAGGCAGGCATTTGACCCCAAACCCGCCTGATGTTAAGCGGCGATGAGGTCTAAGGTAGATCATGCCTGCCTAGGAGAAACCTATACACTCTTGCCTTAAAGAGGCCCAAGTTATATTGGTCAGGGAACACATCGGCAGGCAAAATATTCCACACCCTTGCAGTACGCATTATGAAGGAGCTATCGAAGCGTTTAGTCCGGATGGTCGGAATATCTACCACAAAAGGATGCAACTTCAGCCTAAGTCTTGTATTCCGATTATAAAAGGGCCCACCTTACCTTGCCTCAACATCTGCTGTATTTACCTAATGTATTGTACACGAATAAAATGAATTTGAATTTGAAAGTTATTCATATAAATACTGATTATTTCTTCTCTTTTGTGGTTTCGTGCCCAAAGGGTAAAAAACGGCACCTTATTACAAAGCCTCCGTCGGTCAGTCAGCGAGCGGTGAACCAAGCTAAACTCCTGAAATTTTCAGAGAATGTCTATTTCTGTTGCAAAACAAAAAGTTATTAAAAATTTATGGAGGAAAAGTGATTTTTTTTGCGTGTTCTTAATTTTTACAAAATTACCTAAAAAGTAGGTATAATATAGTATGTACGTGTATGCATAGTGTTTAATCTTATAAGATGCTACGGAACCCATACATGTGCGTATCCGACTCACACTTGACCGTTTTTTCCACTTATCAATAATTCATTTTTATTGAAATATATCTATTTGTTTAAAATAATACAAAAAAAAATTTGAATGCATCTCGTACCAAAACACCAATAGAGTTGCAAGCATGGAGGTTTCATTTGTTTCCTTAGAACAAACCACATTAAACGCATGTACTGATATAAAATTATAATTTTCAAGTTTGTATATAGAAAAAAAAAAACGTATCTCTATTGACAAAAAAAGGGCTTTCAAAGTGAAAATTTGTTGGAATAAATATAGAATTCTACTCAATCGAAATAAACTTTCGTATACATTTCAAATTAACACCTACCATTGCACCAAGTGTTCTCACAAGCAAATGGTTTTGATGATAAAATCTAGCATTAAATTACGACATACTGACTTCCTAACGTAAGGACTCGCCCTTCAAAATCAGCCCCATTATTCAACCCCTGAAGAAATTAAAAATTAACACTCAGGGTAAAGCGATTAAGACAATGGAGTATAAAGGCACAGTAAGCAATTAGGGCGAACGTGCCAAATGTCGTGTCATTGGATTGTGAGGGATTGAGTGGTGTAAGGTATAAGAGATTGCGTTTGGAATTTCTCAAAACGACATGCAATAAAATTAAAAAAGAATTGGGAAATTCGTACGAACAATACATAAGCTCACGCCGTAATTAATCCCTCAAGAGGGGTAAGCAGAGGTTAAACACCGCATTTCGCATGTTTGTTTTGAGTTCCAGTGTGACGGGTAGCAAATCTGTCGCCACTATCGAGTGCAATGAGGAACATGGCAGCTAGAATGTATAGAAACCCGAGACTCGAATCCTCGACCTGTCGGCTCGGTTCGGTCGGTTAACCAAGGCACGTAACAAACTGAGCTACCGCGTCCTCTCTACACAGAGTTGTAGCAGTCATTAAAAAAATTCGATTGTATTTTTGTTTTTTTGTGTATGTTTATCGGTCTTCATTGATTTTCAAAATATCTTTTTGGATATCTTTTCAGTTGAAGGCCAAAAGAGCTAAAATATTTCAATACAAATGGAACTAGTACCTTCATACCTTTTAAATTGTTAACACGCTTTTATTAGGTTGACCTGTATGTAACTAACTATGTAAGTGAATCTAAGGTAACTAATTAAACCATCTTCCAAGGGTCGTAGCGTAATGAAAATTGGTAGCTGTATGTAGTTTTGATGACAATATAATAATATGGTACTGTCGAACTGATCTGATGATGGAGCCGGAAGATATGAACTGGAACTTCATGATGGAAAATCGTATTATAGCTGTTTTGGTTTTCTTAGAAAAGTCTTGTAATAAACTTTGACCACGATATTAGGTTTCAAGGTATGATGATGAAGCCGGAAGATTGACACTGGCATTCCAAGCGTGTTTTTGTATTGTTTTTAAACTATTAATTTATTTTAAATTTATGTCTGTGATTTTAATTTCGTTCAGTTTCATCCCTTAAAAGTTTATAATTTGGACCACTTCCCTATAATTATTGTACTAAGAAATCGCCAAGATAATTGTTATCATCGTTTAGCTCTTACCCAACTGTAATAAGGTTCAATATTCAATGAACTTTGGACATACTAAAGTTTTTGTAACGGCCGAGTGTCAGTCAGTATATTTCAATAGTATCTGAGTTTCTATTGGATTTGATCGTTAACTTTAGGGTGTGTGTGTGTTTTGTGAATGTTTATGTGATTTTGGACTTTACGCTGTTAGAATAAGGGTTATTGAGAAATGCATCTATAATATTGGTATACTTTGAGTATGACATTAATTATTTAGTATACATAGGGTACGTTCCACTAAACGCCCGCAACGCCATCGACCGCGACCGCTGAAACTTGCGTTCCACTAACGGAAAAAGGCCGCGGGCGTTGTAGGCGAATGTTTTAGGTGGAACGCACATCCTGAGCGTTGTTTCGAATCGTTGTTTTTTCGAATTCCTGCTACGTTTTGGTGAAAGCCCACTCTGACCCACCAATATTTTGTGGGCGAAGTGGGCGCGATGTGGTCGCGAACGTCATCTGTGACGTCGAGCGATCGCTCGCGACGACCACGGGCCTTAGGTGGAACGATACAGAGGGTGTAACAATAGTTGCGGGCGTTTAGTGGAACGTACCCATAGTAACACTTGATGGGGTTCCCTGTGAAGTAACTGGAATTTTCTTAGTCGCATTATCACTTAACTTAAAGTGAGTTTGTAGTCAGAGGCTTGTCTGCCTAAACAAATATTGTAAAGAGCAAAAGTATCAAGAGAAGATTCGTAGCAGCAGCTTGCAACATCAGACATGTCACTAATACGTTGCTAAGCCATATATCTTTCCCTCAAAGCAATAAAAAAACACCAAATTTTTTACTAAATACTGATATTACATACGCCAAAACATTCTGTAAAAGAAGATTTTTCAGTTATGGGCAAACAGTCTACCGATTCACCTTATGGAAAGTGATATCGACGCCTATTGAAATGCTTCTTGTCTTATCGATAAGAGCACCGCCTATTCGTTGCCCATGTAGAGGTAAAGATGTAAATTAAATTAAATTAAAAATACTTTCCAATGTATGTCGACCACGCAAACAGGTCGTAAAATTACAAAAGCATATTTTCTGCGTTTTTTAAACTAACAACCACTAAATTGTATGAAATTACCGCTATTATGTAGTGGGTAATTGAGGTATATTTTTTTAATCTGCCGTTTCAAACAAAAGATAAATAAACAACGTTTTGTCTTACAATTGTTGCTTTATTACAAAAATTAATATAAATAGCCAATTCGAAGTATTTACCTCAAGATATATGTATGTACTTTAGTAGGTAACGGGGCACAACCGCCACTCTGTCCCACCACTGCAACTCCTGTTCAGGATAAACAGTGGCGTCCTTTAATCGAATTATCAACGAATAATGCAGCTGTGCAATGACGCACAAACTGTGCCCGGACACCCTACCGGCTGTCATGGGACCCGCAACGAACTTAATCAGAAGAAATAGGAGGTAGTAAGAAAGCGGTTTCAGACTTGAGTAGGTATATAAACATGTACCTATATCTTAGTAACCATAGTAGTAAGCATATAACTAGCTTATGTAGGTTATTTATTTTTTATTCATCATGAGCAAACAAGCAGACGGTAAAAGTGATACTTTCGCCTATTGACACGACGTTCCCTTTATGTTGCCCTTGCAGATGGTATACCTCTTGTACCGGTAATTACACTGGCTCTCCAATCCTTCAAACCGAATCACAGCGAACTGCTTCACGTTGTAAATAGAAAGGAGGGTGGTACCAACGCAGACGATCTCGCACGTAGATCTACCACCTGCCAGGTAAATTGAAACTGAAATTTACTGATGACAAATTGACCCCACGATCTTTGTACCAAGTGAAATTTCCTTTGATAGCATTTTCTTAATTAGAATCTTGTAAAACGTCCCTGTCGAACAAACAAGAATAAAACCATTCAAATCGGTAAAGCAATCTTCGAATTTTAGCGAGACAAACGAACAGCTCCACTTTATATTCAAAAAGAAGATGGATAGAAGATTATTAATTATCCCGAGACCTTTTCTTCTAAATTGACTCGAAGACGGAACATTTATCAAGGCTGTCATGTGTGTAATAAAAATCAAAATCCGGGTAGAAGCTTCCATCCGGATTCCGGTTGAACCGGTCCGAAGTTTCGAGTCAATATATCCGGAAAGTTGGTTCTGAATTTATACAGCGGGCAGAGATGGGTTGAATTATAAATGGTGTAACATGAAATTGGCACGATCATAGAGTTGAAAGTTGGAAAATCAAATCGCACTAGGATCCGCGTTCGGCTTCGCTTGAATTAATCAATGGGTTCATTAAGTCTGACATAGATTAGGAAGTAATATTTCAGAAACAAAACGAAAAAAAAAATGAAAAGAACACTTTGATAATGCTATAAATATGCCGAAATCGAAAACAAAACCAGTCAAGTGCGAGTCGGATTTGCATACCGAGGGTTCCGTACAAACTAAGGCATGTACATTTTCATAGGTGATTCGTCACGATAATAGAGTTTTTTCGTTTTTTTTCCGATTACGTTGTACTTTTTGTGATGTAACTACAAATTTACGATTACCGTATTTTTTCCTTTACTTACTACAAGATATTACTTCTTGACAATTTTCATGATTCAAAGTCAACGGCGAGTATCCTATAGGTTTTAATTATATTTGCGAATGTATGGGAAATGCGACATATATTGCCATATCTTTGATGGCGTAGATTTAGAGAGTTGATTTTTTCACAGCTGCAAGGGACTACAGTATTTGGCATTCATTTCAATTTTATACCTTTATGCGATCCTGTGAAAAAGAGTCTTGACGCACATACAGACTGACGACAAACTGATCTCATAAGGGTATTTTTTTCTGTAAGAGGCACCGGACCAGGGTCTAAATAAAAATAAGTTGAAATTTAAAGTAAATGGTTTGGAATGTAGTATTCTTATCTATGTAGTATATACCATATCGTTGCTTAGTTCCTGTGACACAAGTTCTTACGATACCTACTGCAAGGCTGTGTTAATGTCGTGCTGTATGTGTGTGTGTGTGTGGCGTGATGTTGTTTTTTATTCATTTAATTTATTGCTAAGAAGCGGATACTTTTCGGAAGAGAAAAGATGTAATTCCAAGATATTTTTGATCTAGAATAACATGCAAACATGATATCAACATTCTTCTAGGAGACGAGTTCTGAAGTGGAACAGGCTTCAGTAAAAACTTTTAAGGGGCAACTAAGAAGCGTTTATATGTTTTATTTAGTTTTTAGAAGATTATTCCTACCGTTTATTTTTATAAAATGTATTTTAAAATCGAATCGAAAATTTGCAGATACGATTTCAATATCGTTTTGTTTTTGTAGTTATAAAAAATATTATAAAATTAAAAATTCTAACAAAATAATTATCGTTTGTAACCGACTTCAAAAATTGAGGTTCTCTAATCGATTGTATCTATGTTTTTTCATCGATTCCTCCGTCAATAATAATAATAAAGAATTCACTTTCTTTTCCATGGTTACATTCCGACAATTATGATCTTTTATTAACGTTAATATGACAACTAATAAAAAGTGTGTGTAATTTTAGGTCAATTTAAAAAAAATCCTATTTATTAATGCTTGGAATAACACATCCGATTCGTGGCTTTTACCTGAGTCGAGAACAATCAAAACATGCTCTCACGTTTCTACTTAAGTGTACTTAAAAAATTACCAATCCTCAGCAATAAATCTAACAAAATCAGAACGTACCATTCTAAAAAAGCCCATTATCATTGCACAGTTACGAAAGCCAGTAGATTTATAGCTACCGAACGCTGAATATATTAGGGGGTCGAAACGGGGTTGAAAGGGGATTACAGGGGGTTCACGAGGGGGTGGGATGGCCCCTTCAAAGAAACCTTACGGCTCACTCCGAGTTAAACATATGCTGCGGTTTTAAATGGTCGAGTCTGAATTGATACGAGGTTAGGAGGTAGATGGTTGTTTTTTTTTTTTGAGTAAATACATGAGTGTCCGGCCACAATAAAGCGATAAAGCGTGGGATAAAGGAGTGATAAAGCTAAAATTTTGGCAAAAACGCCTATTTCCTTTCGATTTCAATCAATCAATTGAATAATGAGCTACATTTTTGAAATGAGTCATTATCTTATAAAAATAGTTATTAATCTTAATTAAATAATTTTCTATAGTCTATAGATTTTGTTGATGAAAATTAATTTTAAGACGCTTTGCAGGTGATTTTTATATTAATTATTAATTATTGTGGTCTGTTAATTAAAAATACACTGAATCTTTTAATGACAACTAAAATAATAAATATGTAAAACAAAACAAATGAGGCGTAAGTACTGTACAGGCATTGTCGACCTTACTCACTGGAAAGGCTACGCAATATCGTTTAGTAAACAAAAGTTTCGCGAAACGTAATTCCTTCGAGTGCTTTATTAATAAATAAACTTTACGTGGTAAAACTTGAAAGGCGGAATTCGTAACTGATTAGAAAATTACTAAGTTATAATTAAATTGGATGTGGTTGTTTGTAACTATGCGCTTGTTTTCTTCGATTAATGTCCGTATTTTACTTCTTTACTATTTCAAATACCTCAACAAGTCCAAGCTAAAGGCTTAGTTTGTAAGAAGATATTATCAAAGAATATTATTCATTACTACAGTAAAGCAGCTCAAAACACAATAGCCTATAAAATTCACCGACATCCGCAGAGCCAATCACTTTAATTTCCATTAACACAAGTCGATACGAACGCAAATCCGCCGATAAAAATGCAAAGCCTACCTAATTCCGACCGCACTATATAAGGGTCATAGTACACGCATCAACTCTAACAACACGAGAGCTGTAACTTCTTGTACCTTTAAATGGGGAACGGATTGTCAGTGCTTGTGGTGTAAATACATCAAGTACATCACCGTGTCAATAGGCTACAAATGTACCTCTTTTCATTAAAATTACCGGTTGCTGCCTATAAATTTCGTGCCTATAAAATTCTCAATGACTGCAAAGTACACGTGTCAGCATAGAGACGATACTGAAATGATTTGAGCCAGACAAAAGCCGAGGTGTTGAACTGCGTTTTCCAGTTGATAAGTTTGTTGCAACCTGTTATATATGTAGTGTGTAAAGAGTGTGCTTGTGTGCGTGGAGTAGCTGCGATTACGTTATGAAGTTTGAATCAAGTAGTTGACGCTAATTCGGCTGTTAGAATAGTTCCCTGTCCGCATGTCCGACACTGGAGACGAGGATGGGACCGACCATATGCCGCGTCCATGAAGAATTGTGTTTTCCTACATCGCTGCGCGTTGGCAATCTGGCAGATTCCATCTTGGGCCTGGAGGGCTATCTTTATAAATCATTTCCCGATACTTTTTCTTTTTGGTTAATGTTGTTTTTCTTAAGGTACGCCTTGTTATTGCTCTCGCGTATCGAGTTACAATATTATTTCTGAATCCGTACAGTTCACTAAGGTTGAAGGCATCGAGACTGTTGTAATGGACCGAAGTGATATTGTGTTTGCTTTGAACACGGCGACTTCCTTGTGGATTGTTTAGTTTTTAATACCGAAGGTTGCTTTAGAAGATTGCTTTTGAAAAAATTATTTTGTTTATGTTCTATCGACTAGATTGTTAAAATATTTAAATATAACAATGATTGCAAAAATTTTTTTTCTGTTTGGTACAGGTTTTTATTCAAGCATTTGGTGTACATATTATTTATAGGAATGATATTTGAGTATAAAAAATGTATGTTCCCAAAAATATGTCAAATATATTAAACTTGATGAACGCGCATAGAAAAACTGGTGTTCCAAATCTCGAAAAAAGGTCACGAGCAAACCTAACCCGCCATCGTGAAATAGAACGATGCGTCCTTCGTTTTGATAATAATAAGAACATATTGGTTGTTCCTTTCTATTGTTATTTAGTGGCGAGGGCGGTCGTTAATGCGGGTTGCGTAAGCATTTTTTTACTTTTACTGCTTCTAAAATGTTCGGGTTTTTTTACCGACTCGACCGAGAAATAAGGAGGTTGTTTACGTGTGTTTTGTTTTTGTTTGTTTGGTAAAACGCGTTATCAAAATTAAAAATGGTTTTCTTCATATTTGATTATTTGTTTAGATCCGTAAATACTTACACCAATAATTTATTTATTATACAAAAACATACATAAGCTCATCTAATCCCTCGAGAGGTTTACGCAGAGGTGTTAAACACCGGTGTTTATGTCGAGTCCCAGTGAGACAGGTTGGAAATCTGACGCTATTATCCGGGCACAATGAGGAACATGCTAGCTACAATTTATGGCAACCCGAGACTCGAACCCTCGACCTGTTGGGTCGGGTTGGTAGGTTAACCAAGGCACGTTACGTATGTATTTCGCTTTGTTGAGTAATTATAGAAAAAATCCCAGTAAATATGACCCTATGAAACCGACATAATCATGTAATCCTATTACTATATTGATTTTATTATATGGTTAAGCAACGTTACTATTTCTTAAAGCAGTGAATTTATTATGGTTGAAATTTAAAAAAAAATAAAAATAAAATAAATAACTACATCACGACACAAACATTGACTCAGCCC
Source organism: Choreutis nemorana (assembly GCA_949316135.1). Classification (NCBI taxonomy): domain Eukaryota; kingdom Metazoa; phylum Arthropoda; class Insecta; order Lepidoptera; family Choreutidae; genus Choreutis; species Choreutis nemorana. The sequence continues at coordinate 6,086,871 of OX438620.1, read as the reverse complement.
TGAACTAATTATCGTAAGAACTTGTATCGCAGGTGCTAAGCAACGCTATGGTATATACTAAATAAATAAGAATACAACATCCAAGACCGGTAAGCGAAACAATGCGTCTTGCAAATAACACAAAGTCCCTCCCCAGCCGGGATTCGAACCCGGAACCTCCAGCGTAGCAGTCGGCTGTTTACACCACTGCGCCACTGAAGTCGTAAAATAATATAATTGTCGTATTTCAAATACTTTAAACATCTACAGCTGTATAATTTTTTAGACAACACCATGGTTTGCAGAGTCCATACACTTGAAGGAAACTGATACCGCCGCCTGATTGACACGATGAAGCTAAATGTCTGGAACGCCAAGAGCACCGCCAATGCGTTGCCCATGAGGTAAAGATGTTATAGCTCTCGTGCCAGTAATTACTACGGATCTCCAATCCCTCAAACCGAAACAGCGAACTGCTTCACGTTGTAAATAGAAAGGAGGGTGGCAGCAACCCAGACTATCTCGCACGTAGATCTACCTAGATCACACCTGAATTGGGTTTTTTTTTATGGTTCCAAATAACACACAAAAAGTCAACCTACATAGCATCATATCGTTTTTCTAAATCCGGCCACAAATAAATTTATAACCCTATATCCGTTTCTATTGGTCAGAATTTTTCTCTTTACCGATATATATATGTAAGTATAAATATATAAAATATAATAAACTGCCATAATAAGTAGGGTTTGGCCTAAGAGATAAATTTGACGTATTATCATGTTTTCCCCGAACGGGGTAGCGGGTTCAGTTACCTTTATAAGATGAGCGATAAGCGGTTAAGAATTTTCAATTCAACGGTTAAAACATTTTTGATTAGAAATAGAGAAATAATACTATTTGTATAATATATATATACAAAGCCAACTGCTACGCTAGAGGTTCTGAGTTTGAATCTCGGCGGGGGCGGAACTTTGTGTTATTTGCAAGATGCATTGTATCGCTCACCGGTCTCGGATGTTATATTCTTATATATGGTGTTTAAAACGTATCTTTGCTTAGTGACTGCGATACAAGATTGTATTTTAGTGCAGGGCTGAGTCAATGTGTGTGTCGTGATGTGGTTATTATTAATATTGTAACAGTGACTATGGTCGAAAAGATCTGAAAGAGAGAGAGAAGTCAGTGTTTGTTATACCGTTACTGTTGCAAGTGATTAATTGCTACGATTACTCGTTGGTTATCAGCAAGTATTATGGCAGACAAGCATGCACCACGACCAAAGTTATACAAATACCGTAATGAAATATTTTTCGAAGTATTCGGGGCAAACCCGCCACTCTGTTCTACCACTACAACTCCTGTTCACCAGGATAAACAGTGGCGTCCTTTGATCGAATAATGCAACGGTGTAATGACGCACAGGCTGTGCCCGGACACCCTATCGGCTGTCTTGGGACCCGCAACGAACTTAATCAGAAGAAATAGGAGGTAGTAAGAAAGCGGTTTCAGACTTCGCTCCCAGCAAAGCGGAGACAGCAATGGAAACGGCCCAGAGGACAAAAGCTTAAGGGATCTACGGTCAGGAAACCAGGTCAGGCCTGACCGTCAAAACACCACGGCAAGCCACTAACTAACAGAGGATTAATTAAATACTAACCTAAATCTTACACCAGTAATATTGGTGACAAAACTTTTTAAAGGCACGGAAGTTTCCCCTCGTTTCGAAGTCTTCAATTGTTAATTAAAAAACGCGTCTGCTCCCCGCTGTCACCTCAACAATGTAATCCGGCCTTATAATATTCGTCTGCGATGACATGAAAAATACACAGTGGAAGTGACAATCCATGTTTTTGACGCCATTTTTATTTTCTGCAGAAAATGTCTAATATAACATAGTTTGTTTTGTTTGGAGATATGTAAACAAAGCTCAATAATTATTTCGATTACTGAGAACGTTTCCATGTGTTGGGCGTATTTGTTTTATAATGTAAGATATTTCTTTGTTACTGTCGTAATAATAATAATAATCACGACACACACATTGACTCAGTAAGTATCGTAAAAACTTCTGTCGCAGGCACTAAGCGACGATACGGTAAATACTACTTAAATAAGAATATTACATCCAAGACCGGTAAGCGAACACAAAGTCAAGCTAACGCCGGAATTCGAACCCGGAACCTCTAGCATAGCAGTCCGCGGTTTATACCACTGCGGCACCGAGGTAGTAATGGTTTTATAGAATAGTCCCATTAGTCTTAACCTATAATTTTAATACATTTAATAGTATAATTAGTGTTTCTTAGCATTGGTTTGTATTATTTCGCCTCAACAGAAACTTTTCTATTAAGCTAGCAGAGAAAACATGTATGACAACAAATTATGTATGACACCATTATGTGCCCAGAGGAGATCAAAATGTTTCGAGTTCAAGAATATACTGGAATTCATGTAATTTGAAAGTTTTCACCGAGAACTGTAGGTAGTGGCGATCACAATAGATCAGAATTGGTCACACTGATACCAGGCTTCAGTTGCCTTGAAAAGCCACATTAATAATAATAATTCGTAATACCTTTAAGTTAATTACAGTACATTTTCTTTTTGTGCCTTGTTTTTGGCAATAAATATATTATTATTATTATGTGTGTAAAAATACTGCGGTATGAAATGTGTATGGAAGATTAAAATTCTACCTTAGACTTCATCTATGTAATTTATACCATATCGTTGCTTAGCATCTGCGGTACAAGATTCTTTAATCTTACTGCAGGGCTGAGTCAATGTGTGTGCCGTGATGATATTTACTTTTTTTAATATGATAATTGATTTACTATGAATCAATATATAAAAAATGCACCTGACTATTTATATCTAACAAATGCATCTTACGGTCTGAAGATTCAATTAGAAATATCCATTACTCAACTAACATACATTGTCTGTGGAAATTTTATCGATATGTGATTTTTTAAAGGATTCTTTTTTTTAATTGATATTGATTTATACTGTTTGTTTCCCAAATATTAGTGAATAAATAAATTACTAGAACGGTCCTTCGACCCTTTTTCTTCCTGGGGGTGAAGGATAAATTGCAACCCCCCTTCAAATAAGAGGGGATGATTCAAATATTCCCATTGCGTCCTACAAGTTATAAGACCAGGTATTTTACGTAATACCGGACTGGCGTATCGAATTTTAAGTTCTTATCGTTTTCCCTGATAATCTGTGGACCTTATTACGAAAGTTATAAGGTTTATTTTGCATTGAAAATCTCCGCTTATCAGTTTCCGAGGAATTTCGATTCTCGCTTCTGCATTAAAGATCGGTAATTACTGTCATTTGCTATTGTAACATTTGGTGTTGAAATATCGGGGTAGGTCGATGTTTTACGTCTTTCAAGTTAAGATTTTTTATAACTTAAATTTGTTATTTTAATGCATATTAATATTAATGTGTATTATGTATATTAGTAGTATGTACATGAATTTAATCATTTCGGGGCACACCGGGATCAATAGTGGCGTCCTTCGATTGAATAATGCAGCTGTGCAAAAAAAAGCTGTGACTGAGTCATTTTTTTAACAGACATACATTTAAAAAAAATGAAAGTTAAATTATTTTCAAAGACACAGGTTTTGTTTGTTTGTAACGCTTTTCAAAAACAGAGTTAAATTTAAAAAAAACCATTCTCACAAAGAAATATGTTTTTTTTAAATGATTTCCAACCAATGTACAGTTAAACGAACATACTGCCCATACAAATATATATATAGACCTTAATAAACCAAGTTTCGCATAACAATAACATGCCTCCCTCAAAGATTATTTGGGAGATAATCAAGCCATATATTTCGGAAACAAGCGAACGAGATAGACAAAAATAATTGTGGAGGGGAAAATATCAAACATGGCGTTTATCTATCTATCCCTTTTATTTAGTAAGGAAATGAGGGGAACAAAAACTGAATAATGGCTGGTCTCAATATGTTATGGATCTTGTTATATGTTTAATTAAAAAGTAACTATTTCAAGTGGTTATTTATATTACTTAAAATAGTTAAAGTTGCAAATTTACTACGGATTACTACGCCGCGTCGTAGTTGACTACGTGACTTACTACGCTTTGACGTAGTCACTACTCATGGGTAAATTTTCAACTCGCTAAAATAAATGGACGTCAAAAGACATTTAATATGTTTTAAAATGAATTGCTTGCAATGGATTCAACTTTACAATGACGGAAGTTTCTGCACATTGGATTGAATTATTGTATAGTAACTTTTTCTTATTTATATAACTTTTATTAGAATATAGCTGACGATCAAGCGTTTACGCCAACAGAAAACAAAGATATGAGGAAAGTTACATAAAAGTAATGTCATTATATTTTCTGTAATTATGGAACATAGTATGAGTCTTCACTGTAAAACTAATCTCGAACCTCGACCTCGACGACCTCGGTGGCGCAGTGGTGTAAACAGCCGACTGCTACGCTAGAGGTTCCAGCTTCGAATCCGGCGAGGTTGGGACTTTGTGTTATTTTCAAGACACATTGTTTCGCATACCGGTCTTGGATGTGGTATTCTTATATATGTCGTTGCTTAGTTCCTGTGACAAAAGTTCTTAAGATACCTATTTACTGTAGGGTTGAGTCAATGTGTGTATCGTGATGTGGTTAGTATTATAGCTAGCAGGTTCGGTCTGGTTTCACTTGTTATTCGGCACAAAACTTTACCTTACCTTCTTTTAAGGACTCAAATTTCTACTTTTCCATGAACGAAGCTGAAATTTGACAAATAGGTAGTTTATAGGCATCAAAAGGTTTTTTTGAATTAAAAAAATTTCTATGCCAATTTCAGTCGAATGATTTCAGCTTTCTAGACAAAATATTTTTAAATTTTATAATACAATTTATATTTATTTCCAAACTAAAATAAAAGTTATTTGTGCGCTGCTTTCCTGATTATTAAATCCACAACTAGTTATATTATGGCAGTGTGAGGACCATAATAATAATATAATGTTACAATAGGCGTCCAGTATCAAGGCATTACACTGTCTAAGCTAGATTCAGCCCATTATATTAATTGCCTTTCTAAAGCTAGCTTAGAACAGGCTGGTTTTAGACATAATTATATGTCAGTGCATGTGAAATAGCTTTAGAGGGAGGGAAATACATAAAAACTAGCTTTTCCCCGCAGCTTCGTTGGCGTAGATTTTTTATTTTTATCCCTCAGGAATTTTTCTTCGGAATAAAATATAATGTGTCATGATGGAGATATGCTTGTGGAAAATCATATCCATCCAAAAATCTGACCTTTGTGACTCAGTAGAGTAAAAAGCCAATTGCTACGCTAGAGTTCTTGGGTTCGAATCCCGGCGAATAAGAAAACTCCATCCAAGACCAGTAAGCGAAACAATGCGTCTTGCAAATAACACAAAGTCGACTATTAATACCACTGCGTCATGAAGGTAGTTAAAAATGTTTTGAACTTTTTTTAAAGTTTAAACTTGAAATTGTATTTTTAAAAGTCTTTTCAAAGTACAACTACTGAAGCTTGTCTTACAAAATTTTTCGAAGACTCAACAAAAAGATTGCAAGGAAAATAAAATTTCAGCAACGATGCATTTTTACACTTGTTAAGTTGTTTCTTATAACTTGTTCTTGTAGGGTTTGCAAAATAAATTTTATAGATGTTTGCAAAATTTATATAAATGTCGATATAAACATGCCTATTTTTTACTCAAAACTCGCATTATAATCAAATGAATGCAAGTGAAATAATATACGAATTTACCATTAATTAAGTTAACTAAATATAAAAATCATGTTTCAACTGAACGTCAAAAATACTGCGATAAATTGAAAATAATTTGAATAATTTAAAATCCTTTTTAGTTTTAAATTCAAACACATTTATTGTGAATGTAGTACAAAGAAATATTTCAGATGGTACGCATGTATACAGTGTTTTCCATACTATTTATATATTAATAATTATCACACTTGGCACTAAAGTATTCGTGACTGTCTGTTTGTATTACATTAACAAAAATCCTATATCAAATCACACGTACGAAATCGCGTACGAAAATCGTTCATTGAATTATTTTCCACACGAACCAGCCCTTAACACACGCCTAGCACCCCCTACCGCATAAAGAGACAACTTAAACAACTCCGAACAATTTAAGAATGCGTTCAACTTAATTGACTAAGTTAGTAATGTTGTTTTTCCAACGGTACTTTGTTACTTGGGACAGGCAAGTTTCTACGCTGTTGAATTTATCGCGCGAGCCATAAATCTAGCGAAAATTTTAAAATAGCATGCTAGATCTAGCTTGTAGTAGAAGAGTTTCAGTGGAAAAACTAGCTTGGGAATGAGATTCGCGAGATTGGATTATCTTATCGTATGTTTGAATGACCTGTTTGTTACGTGTCTTGATTAACCGACCGACCCGAGATGTCGAGGGTTCAAGTCTCGGGTTGTCGTAAGTTCTAGCTGCCATATTTCTCATTTTGCCCCGATAATGGCGACAGATTCGCAACTTGTCACATTGGAACTCAACATAAACATGCGAAATGCTGTGTTTAACGCTTCTGCTTTCCCCTCTCGATTAATTTGGGCATGAGTTTAAAAAATCTTCTGATGAGTTGTTCAACCCCCATTACCGGTGAATTACTGACTTAATTCTTGTCAAATAGGACAATAAACGAAAAAAATACCTTCAAAATATATCAAATATAAAAACGTACAGGCCAAACTCCAACGATTTACTCGTAAATCAAAAACTTTCCGGAGTTAGACACCAGGCTTACGTTAACAAATGAAAATCAAATAAAATTATTATTCTTAAAGCACCTCGGAGATTCAAAGTTAAGGAGAAGTTTAGAATACAAACACCGACTCCGGATGAAAGATGGATGTGAACACCTCGAAGCATGCACGAGATTATAACACACACCGCTCCAACGAACGGCGAGCATTTTGGTTCTATCAAGGCAAGCAAAGTTTCTCGTCGGATCCTTTCACGAAGGCAAGCCGCATGGTCCACCTTAGACCTCATCGCCGCTTAACATCAGGCGGGTTTGGAGTCAAATGTCTGCCTGGTCATGAATAAAAAATTAAAAAAACATATTTCTTCTTCGTAAGTTCGACATCGTTCCCGCCCAAATGTCCCTAATCCGAGCATTGACAGCCTCGAGTTCTAAGCGTTCCGATCCCAATACGTTACTCAAACAAAAAAAAAACAGTTATCAATCAATCAATCCATCAATCTCAACTTCGCTAAATCCTTGGAACTATGGGAGGTTTACGCAAAAGATTTTCTTCTTATTTATGGATACTGATATATTAAAAAGTCAAGCATATTTTTATTACTTGTAGGACGTGGTAGCTCAGTTGGTTAACCGACCGACCCGACCTGAGAGGTCGAGGGTTCGAGTCTCGGGTTGCCGTAAACTGTAGCTGCCATGTTCCTTATTGTGCCCGGATATTGGCGACAGATTCGCAACCTGGGACTCAACATCCACTCCTTTCTGTTTACAACGTGAAGCAGTTCGCTGTGTTTCAGTTCGAAGGATTGGAGAGCCAGTGTAATTACCGGCATTAGGTTTTTAGTTAAAAAGAACATATAAATTAAGGCTAATAGAATCTTAAAAACACAAAATTGTGAGGAAAGCACTCAATGTAATCTTTTTAAAATCGATGTTATCCAAATTTTGCCAAAAGCCGCAATATATATAAATATATATATATATATTTTGGTTATTATATTTAATTTATTTTTAACTTCAACACGATTTATGTCACAGTTATACATAATAGTAATAATATAAATAGATTTTTGGTAGACATAAATCCAACATGTTCAGGAGAAGTGTTCCAAGTTAGAAAAATATAAATGAATGATGATAGTAAAGCAGAAATAATGATTCGTAAGTAACTCAGTAATCCTCGAGTATTGATTTTTGAACGAATACGGTTAGTTTTATCATTTATTTGGTTTCCGAATTAAGAGGATCTATTTAAGCTGCTGCGTTGTTTTCATTCGAGTGATTAGGGTCGCCAAATCTTTAATTAATTAAATTATACAAAGTTTGACGACCTCTGTGGCGCAGTGGTGTGACAAACATGCTACGCTGGGGGTTCTAGGTTCAAATCTCGGCGGAAGTGGAACTTCGTGTTATTTGCAAAAACATTCGCTTACCGGTCTTGGATGTTGTATTCTTATCTACCATATCGGTGCTTAGTGCCTGTGACTCAAGTATTCTTGATGTAAGTGATTCTTACTGCAGGGTCAATGTGTGTGTCGTGATGTGTTTTATTACTATAAAATAAAAATTTACGCGTGTTATATTTATGTGTTATGTAAACATTAATGCGAACGAAGTCGCAGGCAAAAGTAAGTTGGTTATTTATATAGTAAGGATAAATAAAGTTATAAAAGGAAATTTTCATTTTAATTACTCTTCAATTAACGCGACTAAAGAAAATTATCTTATTGAATTTCTTACCCACTGCTTCAAGGTTAAACGGTATATTTTTGTTGAGAGTAACTTACCTGAAACAAGATAAAAAATCGTTTAAATTATTCAAAGAAAACTAAGTATTTACAGAGGTATATAAGTAAACATTTAATTAGAATAAAAATGTATAGACGGCTTACATAGAGCTTCATATAACAAGTGCAATATCAATCCTTATTCTGTACAACTTAAGAACGGTACAAAGTTCAAACAGGTTAGTTTAATACATAGCTATATATACAATATTCATGGTTGATTATTATAAAATAGTTTTGATTTTATTTTAAATAAGGATATTTTTTACAAAAATTCGAATTGTATTGCACCGCATTTATTATTTATTAAATAGTATTAAGCCTTCGCTCTGAAAACAGTTTAAAAATAAATGTACCTAATACGATCACCAAAATATATCTATTCGATTACCATTTTTTTTTTGTAGATGGTGGATCTACGTGCGAGATCGTCTGCGTTGGTACCACCCTCCTTTCTATTTACAACGTGAAGCAGTTCGCTGTTGTTCGCGGTTTGAGGGATTGGAGATCCGGAGTAATTACCGGCACGAGAGCTATAACATCTTTACCTCATGGGCAACGCATTGGCGGTGCTCTTGGCGTTCCAGATATTTAGCATCGTCGTGTCAATTTCCATAAGGTGAATCGCTTGAACATGATGTTCCGTTATAAAAACATTTATTCCTATATCATTTATATACCACGATACATTAATTGGGATGATAATATCGTATCAAATTATGAAATTGTTAACAGTTCAGCAAAAATCATTTTACATATAATTAAGTAAGGGCTTTGTCTATCAAAACGTATTCACCCTAAATTCTGTTTGTCAACTAATTCCAATAATTACAGACGTGAATGTTGGATAATATAAATTAACAGCTTGTCATAATTATAGCGGTGGCTGATGGTTGTTTTGTGAATCGACTTATTAAGTCTGGCAACATTACATTTCGAGATTCTATTACGATGAAAACAATCGTAAGGTAACTCATACAAGCCAATTTTGTTGCCGACACAGCAAACACCATGGGAAACTGTAGTTAGTCCGGTAGCGGCAAAATAGTTGATTTAAAATTGTTCATTTGAAAATAAATATCCACTGATGGCTTGTATCCGCCACAGTACACACGTTTGAAATAAGATATAAAATAAGCAATCTTTTAGTCATTATCTGACGTGATAGAATCTCAATTGACGTTGCATCCGAAGAAGTATGATGCCAAGAAAATACTTAATAACTCTCACTTGAAGAGGTATAGATATCACCAATATTTTATGATTACATAGTCTATATTTTCTTTAAAAAGTCAAAGTCAAAGTCAAAATGTTTTATTCGAATAGACTTAAAATAAGCACTTTCAAAACGTATTTTTTTTTTTACTACCGCCGGTTCGGAATGCTTTTTCTACGGGGAAGAATCAGGCAAGAAACCTTTGTTTGCTTTTTTCAATATTAAAATACAATATTTTCTACTACAAATTACAATTTTTCAACATAATAATTCTAGCTACACTCCAACTGTCAATAAGATAAACCTGTGCAGATAATTGAGTTACTTCCATATATAAAGTTATACACAAAATTATGTAATTATGTAGAGGATCTTTATGTAATTTTGAAAGTGGCAAGATAACTGTAGTTACAAATATAGAATAACAAAAACAGTATATAATGTTTCTTAAGAAATAACATCAGACTGAAAGGTATTTTTCATAACACTGAAAGGATCAAGACTTAATAATTTCACAGAGAATGTTTGCGACAGCGAATCCTGTTTCTCAATCCTCACAAAGGGCCGTCTCGATTCCCCCTTCTTTAGGTTACTTACTTTTACGTCAGATGTGATTTTTTTGATAAAAAATCTACCCTTCAGATTAGATATGACAACCCTTTTGAGAATCAACATTATTTAATAGTGAAGGGAAATATGCTTTGTTATTATTTCTATGTGATTTTAAGTTGTTTGTATCATATATTTTTCCTAAGCGACGTGTGCTGCGGCTTGGAGGCCTCAGATTTACCGTGGCTATCGTTCCCTATACAATCGATCAGGCTGTATCGTCTTTATAAAGACAAAACAACAAGACTGAAAGCATAGGTACGACCGCCATACCTGTCCGTCTCCCCATCGACCCTGACCTGTTTGGATAATGTTTTTTCAAGAGCTGTTTTATCTTCATCTTCAATATAAAAATAGTAACAAACTTATCAACGAACAACTCAGACTACTGACGCTTACATATATATTTCTAATTATGTAAGCATTTTGTGTACTATTTCGTGAAAATTAAACCCCTAAAATGACCCCTGAAAAAGGCATTGAAGTCTAAATGGAGATTACTCAACCACTTGTACCTTAAATCCGGTCGCAACGCACCGCATCGCATAGCAAAATCCTTCTAGATTCTTTTTAATATGAACCTACGCATACCACAGCTCCGTATTTGTACGTAACAACGTTGCTATGCGATGCGATGCGGCAAGCTTTAACAAAGGTAAGATAAAATGAGTTTTCTATTGACTAATCCATTGTATCTGATAAACAAACATCCAATCTAATGGAAGACAAACAGGATTCATAAAACAAAGCAATTTAACGAAATAATTTAAGTGTGAAATTAGGGCGTAAACAATACGGCCCGCTGGGACAGTCGCGATACAAATACAATTAAAACAAGCATGGGGAGGCCATAAATTAGCTATCCTTGTGACGCGGTACAAGGTGCAAGCTTACAGGCAAGTAACCAATTGTATACTGATTGGGGCACACTGTCCAACCACTGCAACTCCTGTTCACCATGACCAAGTTATCAACGAATAATGCAGCTGTGCTAAGACACCCTATCGCCTGTATTGGGACACGCAACGAACTTAATCAGAAATCTCTCAGCAAAGTGGAGACAGGAATGGAAAAGGCCAAGAGGCCAGACGAGAGAAGGGGAGACAACAACCGTCCATTATTCCGTCTGTCAGCGGGCTGTATTTTTTAAACAATAACCTGGCTATCATGCTGGCTTTGAAATTTTTAGAGAATGTCTATTTCTGTTGCCGCTTTAACAACAAACACTAATAACACAAATAAATTATTAAATAATAGGAGCTCCTATACAAGAGACGTGACATTTTTAACATGTTTTGCATATTTTTGTTACTTATAAGATTTTGTAAAAATATTATACTTATAATTATTGATCTTGCAAGATTGTCTTACAACATTGTACGGAACCCACTATGAGCGAGTTCAACTCACACTTGACCAGTTCTTATTTAAATTAACTTCCCTTTTTTGTATCTTGATAATTAAAAATGTAGATTAGCTAATATTCTTTCAGATTCATTAGTACCAGGCAACCTCAAAGTTGTCTGGACGAAAGGAAACGATATTTTTCAAAACTGTTGCAGGCTCTTGAATAAAACCCGCTTCCAGTGAATCGCCGTAGCTTGAACCTTGCACTGGAAGTTTCGTAATTTAATTAATGGAAAGTGATACCGGACTGACGTGGGTAGAAATAAATTAGATGCAGCAATAAAGTTATGTTATAAAACATACGCAAAGGATGTTAGACAGTTATGTTATCACACTTGAAGTTACATTACTAATCAAATGATTTGATATTAATATTATTATCCAGGTGGTAGATCTACGTGCGAGATCATCTGCGTTGGTAGCAGTTCGCTTCGGATTCGAAGGAGAGCCAGTGTGATTACCGGCACGAGAGATGTAGAATCTATAACCTTTGCACCAGAAACGCAATGGCGGTGTAAGGCATGAAGTGCAGCGTCATGTCAATGAGCTGCAGTGAACACTTTCCATCAGATGAATCGTCTACTTAGCTGGCAGTGACATTGTTAAAGAAAAGATTTTCAAAATAATTCCCAAGCTCAATAGGGATTATGAATAATTTTTGTTTAGCTATTTATTATAATTCGATATCACATATATACTCGTACACAAATCTAAATATCTGATTTAATAACTAAGTTATAAAGCTTCAAAGTCGTTGCTTAGACAGACAGATCCAATATGCACAATGACGTCAAAGTACACGGACGCTATACGACTTCATAGAAATGGTTGTTCCGATTAGCGACATAGATATATTTACTTTTAATGGTCATATCTTCCTGGTCCACATACTTAATAATCAAATTAAACTTTTCCTCAGGAACCCTACAGCGAAAATCCTAAAAACACTTGTATAACGGATAACGTTTCAAATTTCAAAACGAATGACAAGGAAACTGTATTTAAAACGAAACACTGTAACAAATAAACCGCTTCAAACTTCAAAAAACGTCCACTACTGAAACAAGTCCGAAACTCTAATATTGTATGTCCAATAAAAAGTTGTTTTGACGTTCCGGTTTAAACGGCTCCCGTGCCTGAAGTGGGAAAGAGACGACCGCATGCGATTCGCATCCGGCGTCTCTCTCACACGGCCGTTTCCCGGGCAACTTGCTTTGATGTCAGGTGTAAAAGTTTTAGAGGTCGCTTTCGGTAATTCGCTTGTGACAATTTATTTTCGGTCCGTTTCCGAGGTTCGGACGAGACGTCACTTTTAACGTCGCTCGGTTTCATAGGAATTTCTTAGCCAAAATGCTATCCTTTTGTGAATACTTTCAATTATCGCCATTTCAATAGGTGGTGGCATCACATTCCATCAGGCGAAACGTCTGCTTGTCTGCCTTTGATCAAAATCAAAATATCTTTATTGCATAAACTTAAAGGAAATTACTTAGAATCGTCAAATGAATTTAAATTTTACTTCAAATTGACTCGACCACCGGTTCGGAAAATTTATGTCGGGGAAGATACCGGCGAGAAACCCCAGATTCTGTAATTCGTTATATGAACATGTTATATACTTATCACCACTCATACATCTTACAGTCTAGGGTGAGAGACTGCGACAAAGCTCATGTCATGACGTTTCATAAAAATCAACTAAAAAAATTAAAAATCATTTTACTTACTTTTCGTTCTATTTATCTTTAATTTAATTTAACTTGACTTTCAATTGTGTAGTGGAATTCAATAATCCTAGGACCCGGTCTACTAGTAGCCTAACATAAAAATGTCCGTGTTTAAATACGACATTTCGTATTAGATTTAAAACAGGGAACAAACCTTGTTCTGAAGAAAAAAAAAACCTGCAAGTCATACATACCCATACAAACTGAAATCCAAGACTTGTCTTAACACATCCTTACTAATATAAACGCGAAAGTTTGTTACCCTTTCACGCAAAAACTACTGAATGGGTTTTAATGACACTTTACAACAATAACGCTTATACATCAGAATAACACAAAGGCTATAATTTATAAAGATAATGTTTGAATTGTCTAAAATAGAACTACAAATTTCAAGTAATTAAAAATCCTAGTACAACCATTTTCGACATCCACGTTGACAAAGTCGCTGGCAAAAGCTAGTAATTATACGACGACCTCGGTGGCGCAGTGGTGTAAACAGCCGACTGCTACGCTAGAGGTTCCAAGTTAGAATCCCGGCGGGGGGCGGGTCTTTGTGTTATTTGCAAGACGCATTGTCTCGCTTACCGGTCTTGGATGTTGTATTCTTATTTATTTAGTATATACCATATCGTTGCTTAGCACCTGCGATACAAGTTCTTACGATACTTAGTGAATGGATGAGTCAATGTGTGTGTCGTGATGTGGTTATTATTATTATTATTATATGAAAGCAAAAACAACCCACAGTGGTACCGCCACGGCCATTACACACTAGAATACCGTAAACATAGTTATCATTATTAATAACTGTCAATTTATTAATGCTTTACAACCTATTTTCTAGTCTGCTGCCTCCTTAAATACAGATTCATCCCAAAAAACAATCCTGGCGCTAGTTATTAAGACCAAAAGAGAAATTTCTATCGGTTTTTTTAGTTCCGCTTCCCCCCGCAGCGTGACGTTGGCGAGACATAATTTCATGTCGCACGCTTTTGTGATCGTAAAGATATTTTTTCTAATAAAGGTATTTATTACTATTCAATCGTTTAGTAACGCTTTGTTGGCTTTCTTTGCGTGTTTTAAATGGAATTTAGCCACAGGCTCACCTAATGGTAATTCTTATAACTCCATGGGAAGACGGTTAACCTGATGGAAAGTGATACCACCTATCGACGCGACGGTGCCCTTGATGTCTGCAACGCCAAGAGCACCGTTGCTCATGAAGAAGTAAAGATGTTATAGCTCTCGTGCCGGTAATTACACTGGCTCTACAATCCTTCGAACCGAAACACAGCGAACTGCTTCACGGCAGAAATAGAAAGGAGGGTTGTACCGACGCAGACGATATCACACGTATATCTACCATCTGTAGTGACGTAGTGACTGTAGTGTAGAAAATGCCTAATTACTCTCGACTTTTGAATAAAGAAGTTATTCTGAAATGTCTTCGAGTATGTACCGTAAAAACTAATTACAAAAAACTTTGTTAATTACTTCAAAAGTAATTTAAATCGTCGAACGAATTGTACTTAAAATAATAATTTATTTGCACAAAACATGACCATACAGGTGATGTTATTTATAAATTGGTGGAATATGATTATTTAAGAGTTTATATATGTATTAGCAAATTCTAGAACTGGGCTAACTATCTAGGATTTGAATTATTATGAAGTCACACAATATTCATATTTTATTATAAATTGAATAACTTCCATTACAAAACAAACATTTATTTATTTCATCTCAAATAACATTTTCTCATGTGATGTTTTTTTTTTTTTTTCTATTTACATACGGGGAAAAGTGTTAACAGAATGTGAAGCCTGAATCATCGAATTTACCCCTTGTCACGCGTTTCCATGGTAACCGGCCGGGGCCGAGTGTCTTGACGGATGCCACTAAGTGGACACGTTTATCCTAGTTTGGTTTAGTTGCATGATGACTCCTTTCTATTTCTGCCGTGAAGCAGTTCACTGTTTTGGTTCGAAGGAGAGAGTCGGTGAAATTACCGGCTTGAGAGGTATAACATCTTTATTTCTACACGAGCAACGCAATGGCGGTACTTTTGGCGTTGTAAAATATTAAGGGCGTCGTCGTCTCAATAGCCGGCGGTATCACTTTCCATAAGGTGAACCGTCGGCTTGTGACATGAACTTGTACAAAAAATCCGTGGTGCAGTGGTCTAAATTGCTTGCTTCGATTTAACTAGTCTTACTTTTCATTTGCGTTGAGTCGTCAATTTGCCTTAATATGGAATGTTGTAACATATTGATTTATTTGGGACAAAACACAGTAATACATAATATATGTATATGTACAGATGTATAAAGTAGATTTGTATGGATTACTCAACAACATTACCACAACAACTCAACATTATCCACAGGTAACGTAATATTATATTTTTTTCTACAATATTTCCAGTTTTAATTTTAGTGTGTATGTACCTAATAAATAAATATTTACCCTAAAATCTCGTACGTAACAGTGGAAACACTCCCCGTGAGTTTTTACCTGCGTAGTGTATATCACCTAAAACTCCCGAAAACCGGGGACTTTGGGAGGCAAATATTTAGGGTAACACGACAAGCTTGTATCAACAAAATGGGATTATATGAGTCCGGCGGATTTTGGCGGGAGCGTTTTGTTTACAAGTATAAAAAGGATAACGCTATATGGACAAGCTAAATATCTCATGTAATAAATGATGGATAGTAAAATGTGGCGGCTTTGAAAACGATATTCGGTAAATTCATTTACCTAAATATACTCCCATGAAAGTATATATTGTAAGTGTATTTGACAACTACGGTGACGCATTGGCGTAAACCGCTGACTGCTACGCTAGAGGTTACGGTTTCGAATCCCGGCTGGGGCGGAACTTTGTGATTTGCAAGACGCATTGTTTCGCTTACCGGTTTTGGATGTAGTATTCTTATCTATGTAGTATATACCGTATCGTTGCTTTCCTGCGATACAAGATGATCTTAGTGCAGGGCTGATTCAATGTGTGTGTCGTGATGTGTGGTTATTATTATTATTACATCTGTAAAGAAAAACGTTTGTCCGTGACTTTGCTCAGATTTTTTGCTAGTTTATTTTTAAAACATAATGTGGTTTTGTCTGTTAAACTCCTTTCTATGTTAATATTGGCTGAAAACTTTTGAAACCGCATTTGCAGTTTCCATTACTACTTTAGAATAAATATATTGCAGGGGGATATTTTAAATTTTATTTTATAAAACGGCATGGGCAAACAAGCAGGCGGTTCACCTGATGGAAACTGATACCGCCGCCTATTGACACGACGGTGCTAAATGTCTGGAACGCCAAGAGCACCGCCAACGCGTTGCCCATGCAGAGGTAAAGATTCCATACATCTCGCACCGGTAGTTACACTGGCTCTCCAATCGTTCGAACCGAAACGCAGCGAACTGCTTCACGTTGTAAATAGAAAGGAGGGTGGTACCAACCCAGACGATCTCGCACGTAGATCTACCTGTACCCAGGTAATGTATGCAGAGTAGTAAAAAGTAGTTAAAATTAGGCAATTATTTTACTTGTTTTATTTAATCCTAATAAAACGCAACAAATTGAAAGATTTATTAAGGTATTTTTTTTTTTTCGAAGGCAGCAGGAAATACTAAATTATAAAGCACTTTAAGCTATTATGAGCTAGTCTTGCTCAAACAGTTGTGAACGTTTCAAATTCTACTGGGGTGAGACTTTTTAATTTTGTACACAAAATTTTATTTTTAATTCATTTACCACTAAATATTCACTAAACGCGAAAAATACAATTTCGGCGTGATAAAACGTGGCGCCCGGTGTGAAAAGGACAAGAGATGCAAAACAATAGCTGCCAGAAAAAGACGGCTATACAAAGCATGTTTCGGATAGCTTCTACTGCAATATTTGAGATTAAAAGTAACGCCTGGCTTCATTGTACCGTCGGCAAAAAAGGGTTTGTTTTTTTTTTAACTCGCAAAAGGTTTTTATTTTTATTACGGCTGTATCTTTTAATGCTACTATTGTTGAAATTGTCAGCGCATTTTTTCCAGGTTCGTTTTTCGCGGGAAAAACTGTAAAAGGATTGGATTTTCGTGTTTTTTTTTTAATTTTTGTTTCAACGAGCGTTAAAGATTTCGTCATTTTCTGCAGTTTAAAATAATTTTTCGTTAACTACTGGACTTTTAGTGGATTTTTTTTTAACAATAACATTATCATTATAGTTATATACCGATGTGATATATAAGTTATCTTAATAAGAATTTTACATGCAAAATGAAAAGTATTAACACCTAGCAATGAGCCTTGTTAAATTTAACAGTGTATCATCGCATATCCATAGATTTATGACCTGTCAAGTGTGGTGGTCAAAGCTGATTAATTTCTATCTACTGAATATTAATTTTGGACCAAAACCAATTTCTGAATTACAGATTAATCAAACTTAACAGAATAGACAAAAAGAGAGCGATAAAATATAGTAAAAAACTAAACAAATTTGAAAAAAAAAAATCCATGTTTTTTTCCGAAGATTCTAACGTTGTAATTTTTTGCTGACCCTACGTAGAGGTGTCCCGAATACTGCGACTAGCCAGCCTGATGCCTTCAGAACTGAAATTCAAAATATACCTCTATTTTTCAAGAATCCCAGAATTCGAGGCGGCTGTTTTTTTTTTGTCTATTTTCCAACAGTCAGTATCTTCGGAGAATTCACAGCTTATGAGGTATCTTGTGTTTTATTTAGGTATTCAGGAAAGTGGCTAAGTGTTTTGAGGATATAGAGTTTCTGTCTTTTTATTGCTATAAATATCAAGCATATTGAAGGTATATAGCTTATTTTACATTAGAACAAAGTTCTTCGACTACGTGCAAGCTATCTTTGCATATACGGTTATATTCAAAGTTAATTACACATTTCAAAGGAAAACAATGACGACGAGAGAAAATGACATGGTAGTTAAGTTTGTTACATGTCTTAATTAACTGACCGACCCGACCCGACAGCTCGAGAGTTCAATTTGCCGTAAGTTGACGCTGCCATGTTCCTCATTGTGCCCGGATAGTGGCGACAGATTCACAATACTAAGAATAATAACTATTGATGGGTTAGCCAGGATGTTCCTGTGATTGTTATTCTTATACTATTCAAAGTGGTTTATAATAATAATAATAATTTTATTTGCTAAAATGTAGGTTACAAGTTAAGGAAGACCCGTACATTTGCTTCTGAAAAGGTGTGCAAATATTTGCTTACAATAAAAATTCATATTTTTAAGAACAGTTATAAAGTAGAAATGTCAAAATCAGTATTTACAATAGGCAGTTACAAATTAATTAAATAGCGATACCAAACAATTTTTTTTTTTTGACAAAACGTTTAAAGCCCAGATTAAACATCATTAAAATGATCTGTCGTCTAGGAAATCATTGACTGCATAGTAGGCTTTTTCTGTCAACATGTGTTTCAGGGCTGATTATAATGTTACTTATCTTTTTATTGATAACGACAATTGGTTATAGATTTAGGGTCCCATGGCAATAATACTTTTTTTGTAATTGTACCGTTTTACATTGGGGCAGACATAATTTGTTAGAATTTCTAGCTCTTTTCAATGTTTCTTAACAATAAATTAGCCAGTGTATTTACCGGCAGGAGAGTTAAAACCTATTTACATTTGCAACGCTTAGGTGGTGGACGCATTCCAGAATATCAAGGGCCTCATCGTGTCAATAGCCGGTATCACTTTCCATCAGGAGACCCGTTTGTTTGTTAGCCCGTAGTATAAATCAATATAACCTTTTTCGCTGTCGGGTAAGAAATCTTACCATGTTACTCGTAATTGTTACAAATCAGAAGTCGAAAACATGTTAATGGTAATAAAAGAATTCATGGAAAAAATATATTGTGTCAGCGACGAAATTTTCCGTCCCAGTGAGTCGTGAATTACCGGAAATAACCGGTGCTTTATGTAATGTTACCGGAAAACGTGTAGGACTGCCGTAATTATCACAAATTCCTGTATTTTGTCGATGACAGGACTTTTTGGCATTCTATTTAAATATTTGGAAGTTATTTCTGGAAGCGGTTTTGTCGTTCATTTTCTATAAATCCAGTTATTTTAGATTAATAATTCACATAAACTGACTTGGTCTTTGGGTTCGAATCCAAGCGGGGGCGGGACTTTGTTTTATTTCCAAGAAGCATTGTTTCGCTTACCGGTCTTGGATGTTGTATTCTTATATATGTAGTATATACCATATCGTTGCTTAGTTCCTGTGACACAGGTTCTTACGATACTTACTGAACAAGGCTGAGTCAATGTGTGTGTCGTGATGTGGTTATTATTTATTATTATTTTAATAAGCTATAACAAATAGATAAACATACAACAAAATATCTTATACTTAAATTCATTTAAAAGACTGAGCCCCGACTTGAATCCTGGATCTCACGTGTCACAGTTAAAGGTATTGCTAACCAAAATATATAACCAAACAATTTATTCGCTTACCTTCTATGAATAATACTGATACCTACTAGCATTGCCCAAACAAATTAGATCCGCCTTAACCGGTATCAGAATTTACAACGGCCCGTTTGTAGGGCCGGGGTGCGTTACCGGAATTTATATCGGTTTACCGGTATAAATGGGCCGCGGTGACCCTGGCGATAACACGTACGGGATGTGGCACCCCTGACTAATGTTAACGTAGGTGACCCTAGATTTGGTTATCTTAAGCATGGAATAAATTTAAAAAACCTATATGTTATATTGAAAATTTACTGTACGGTAATTGTCTCTTATTTTTAGTTAAATATTGGTATTTTCGTAGAGAAAAAAAGTAATTCATTTAAGTTAATAGACGGCTAAATATCCTTCAGTACATAGTATAAAAAGTCGCTTCCCACTGTCTGTCCCTATGTATGCATATATCATTAAAACTACGGAACGGATTTTGATGCGGTTTTTAATAAAAAATCACGAGAAATGTTTAAATGTACATAATACATGAATAAAATCCGTGCGAAGCCAGGGCGGGTCAGTACAGTAAAAACACACTAACATCCATTAGGTAACTTAAAACTTGAAAAAAATGCCAGTGTCTCTTGATAGATGAACAAAAAAAAAAACTCAAATATAAACCTCCTTGTCTCTTATGAATGTCGCTCCTGAAAAGACAACGTTAACCAAGAAAAAATAAAAAGAAACTACAACAAAAAAAAAATGTCGGAAACAATAAAAGAAATTACACATAACTTACCGCACGCGACGTATACGCGATTGAATCTAATAAAACAAATCACGTGACGTTATTTAAAAAGAAAAAAAAAAACATAAGGCGCCAAGTCGATTCATAAAACAAAATGGCGTCTTCGAAGCCAAAGAACTAAATCCTGGCCGTTACAACCCGTTTTATTATTTTAATATCTGCCATTTTTTTTTTCACCTCAATGTAATTTTACAAATGCTTTTCGGAGACAATAAACGTATAAATTATTACTGTGTGTAACCACCTTTTTCCTTTTATTTCTTATGCGTATTTATGCCATACACAGTTTCGGCAAAATTCTACGGACAAAATCGTTTGCGTTTTATTCTCAGAGGTGTCGATCTGATGTGTTCATTTTGATAAAATGAAATTACATCCCGTTTTCCTGTTGCGGGAATATATTTATAGAAATAAATACACCACATATCCCTACATAACTATAGGTAAAAGAATTATGGCCTGTTTACTAGGAAATTACAGTTCAATGTTTTTTATTAAGACATATATGTATTTACCAGACAAAAACACTCAACTTTCACATTGGAAAACTTAAAGAATCGTACAATAACGTTTCCCTAACAAAAGCAAAAGAACAGTTAAAGCCAACAGGGAAGCTTCAACTAATTATTCAGCGAGACGTTGCGAGATCGCTCGCTCGCACTCTCGCCGAGAGAGTGGAGTAACATAACCTATTCTGCAAAAGTACGTGTGGAAATTTGTAAATTTTCATCTCCCAGTATAATTCTGGCAGACATTTTTCTGTTACAGTCTCCTTCTGGTGTACGTCGGCTGTGAAGATGGATGAGCTTTTATTCAACGAGTATTATCTAAGGGGGTGTATTTTTTAGGTTATTTTTTTAGTTCCCGCTCTTTAGTTTGTTTTCTAAGTCGTCTGTGTGTGGAATCGTATATGTACACTGTACATATGTAGTATGTCGAATGAACTGGGAAGTCTGAAACCGCTTTCTCACTACCTCCTATTTCTTCTGATTAAGTTCGTTGCGGGTCCCAAGACAGCCGTTAGGGTGTCCGGGCACAGCCTGTGCGTCATTGCACAGCTGCATTATTAGCTGATTATTAGGTGATGTTCTTTATTCGAATAGACTTAAAATAAAGCACCTTCAAATCGTCATTTTTTTTACTACCACCGGTTCGGAATGCTATTTCTACGGGGAAGAATCCGGTAAGAAACCTCCGTTTAATTAATCCCCTGTTAGTGGCATACCGTGGTGTTTTAATGGTCAGGCGTCTCCTCACTGTCTCCCTCCTTAGTGTTTTGGCCTCTGGGCCATTTGATTGCTGTATCCGCTTTGCTGGGAGGGAAGACTGAAATCGGTTTCTTACTACCTCCTATTTCATCTGATTAAGTTCGTTGCGGGTCCCAAGACAGCCGATAGGGTGTCCGGGCACAGCCTGTGCGTACACGTGTGTGCACAGCTGCATTATTCGATCAAAGGACGCCACTGTTGATCCTGGTGAACAGGAGTTGCAGTGGACAGAGTGGCGGGTGTGACAACGAAAAATTTCGAATGTATTTAGCATGGTAAAGATTCCTTAAATTAAAAACAAAGACGATTAAAATCGACTCTACGTTCTCATTGATATACAAAGAAAACTTACATACGAATGTGTGTGTGTTAATTAAATAATAAATAGTAAACTGTTTTCATAAAAGATCAACTTGTTAATCTTTTTTTAAATGGAAAAACATTTTGCTATACGATCCATTCTAAAATTACTTCTACTATTAAGATTTTATTTTATTTCATCACGACCTCAGAGGTGTAAACAGCTGACCACTATAGAGGTTCTAGGTTCGAATACCGGCGGGGACGGAACTTTGTTTTGCTTTTCTCTATGAAGACGCTTCTTCGCTTACCGGTCTTGGATTTTGTATTCTTATTTATTTAGTATATACCGTATCGTTGCTTAGCACCTGCGATACAAGCTCTTACGATACTTGCTGCAGGGCTGAGTCAATGTGGTTTATTTATTGAGTGATCGGGTATATCTCTGACCGTACACTGGCGCCACCTATTGTCACCAAAGGGTATTATATCATAGTAACTATTTAATAATTATTATTTAACAACGCGGAATGAGCGGATGAATTCAGTTTATTACAAGTTGTATGTCAAAATAGTATAATTGGTGGCAACGTTTGGTCTAATTAGAGTATGGCTTCACTGACAGCGGTATCAAATTTAAATAATACTTTTTATAATATTATCATTTTGTATTGAATGCTTCATGTTTTGACTATCATAGCGGTGTGAACAGCTACTCTAGAGGTTCGGTTAGAGGGGACGGAATTTTGTGTCATTTGCAAGACGCATTGTTTCGCTTACCGGTCTTGGATGTTGTATTCTTATCTATGTAGTATATACCGTATCGTTGCTTAGCACCTGCGATACAAGATTATATCTAAGAGTAGAGCAGACTCAGTGTGTGTCGTGAATCAAACTGATTTTAATTTAAGTGAACTTTTGAAGTTGATTCTGGCTTGAAATGCAACTAGACTAATTAACAGTAATACGCCGAAAGGTATTGTAATCTGAATCTTGTTCAAGCAAAGCTAATAATGATTAGTTTTTATTTTTTAGAAAAAACAACAATCTTAAAATATTAATTTTGTTTTGTAAATCGCTTAAAATTAAGCCATACCTTGTAGAGCACATGTCGCATTTTACTGCAGAACGCATAGCCGTCGTAAACAAGGATTATGGGTTCGATTCCCGAACAGGTTGCGCTCGTGACGACACCGCATTACGCTTGGTAATGCCTAATTATACAGTTAATTGTACAGTGTATGTGTTGTATGTATGTCCGTTGGGATATTTTTATAAAAAATAATTACTTTTAATATAAATGAAGAGAAAACTGCAGAAGAAATATTTTTTTTGTCAAGTCAATTTCCGAAAATTGTGGTTCTTGGTAACATATTAATTCCTAATTTTTATTTAAATTATTTTAAATTGATCAAATTTGAGCGAAGAAAGTCGCTGTTAAGAGAATAAATTCAATAATAACTTGACAGAAATGCTTTTTCCAAAGCATAGTAGGAACCAAATTAAACGAAACATTGAGTGAGAGGTGCTCAAACTGTCGGTTTTGATCAATTTTACCGACGTCAAAAAAGTATAATACGAACGTACAGCGCCATCTGCAGTCCCTAACAAGACTTGAATTGTATAGCGTCGGTGACCAGCCGAAACTGCGTAAACGGTTTTATAAAAAATTTGAAGAAAGAATTCTTCTAAAAAGCCTTGCTAGCTCAATTTGTTACGGTGCCTTCCTTAACCGACAGGTCGAGGGTTCGAGTCTCGGTTTGGCGTAATTTGTAGATTCCATGTTCCTCATTGTTCCCGGATAGTGTCGATGGATTCGCAACCTATCACACCAGGACTCAACATAAACATGCGAAATGCGGTGTGTAACACCTCTATCAACCTCTCGAGGGATTCATTACGGCGGCGTCAGTATATGTGTTGTTATTCTTAAGCAATTTTCTTTATACTTTTTAATATTAATAAGCTATTTTTCATTGAAACAATGTTTTTTTTTTTGTGTAACATATCCATAAGATTACAATGTGTTAATGATTGAAATATATTTAAGGAACTATAAATAAATAAAATAATAAGTTCCGATCAATGGCAATGTTTAATGTGACATATTTTTGTGGCGTGTTAATGCGTGATTATTTTTGCATTTCATTCAGTATTATGGTTTACATCACGTTAAACAGACACAACCTTATAATGAAATATTCCTCGGAGATGTGGTACAGATAAATTTTAATACAAAAAATTAAGATTAATTTTTAAAAGCTACTTACGCACTATTGCAAGTACACCGACGCCATCTTTTCCTAAGAGAGAAAGGAACAGAGCTATTTCCCATCTCGTTCCTTTTCCTGAATTAAAACGTTTCTTATTTTCTTTTGTTTTTAAGCACTTTCACTCGGAAGGTGTAATATTTCGGTTGTTTTTTGTTATTCGATAAATTTTCGTAAAAAAGATAATTATGAGCTTTTAATTGCTCTGATCGAAAATTAATGTAATATTTAGTAATTATAGACATAATTCATTTGGCGAACCGAATCGATATTATTAATAAGTAATAAAATAGTAAATAAATTTTTTGAATTAAATATACGAACATAATTAAAAAAAATCGTATAACATATGTCAGCCTGTTTTTCTTCCAAAGCAATCAAAATAAAAATATGCTTTGATGTTCTTGAAATTAGTATATAAGAAAATGTAATATTTAATTGAATATATGCAATCAAATCAACTACCTTATGTACATACATACAAAATAAATATAAAAACGAATGTGAAGGAGTTATTCCTCGAAGCCTCTCATCCTATTTCAAAATATCTTCACCGATATAGAGTTTGACAACCTCTGGCTCAGTAGTGTAAACAGCCGACTGCTACGCTAGAGGTTCTGCGTTCTAATCGCGGTGGGGGCGGAACTTTGTGTTATTTGCAAGACGTATTGTTTTGCTTACCGGTCTTGTTGTATTCTTTTCTATATAGTTTATACCATATCGTTGCTTAGCTCCTGCGACACAAGTTCTTCCGATACTTACTGCAGGGCTGAGTCAATGTCAATGTGATTTATTATTATACTTGTGACTTTAATTATATACATAAGCTATATAAAAAACTATTGTACAATAAAACTTGCAATATAATAGTCATATTAGTAAAACATCGACTTTAAACGATCAAATTACCTAAACTAATAAAAGGCCAAGCATCTGAAAAGCAAACTCAGCCCAGCGCTTCATTTCAAAAAGCAAACGAAGATGAAAAAATTTTTTTTTTTTACAAAAACTGAAATTATAAAATAAATTTCTACTCGGCGGGAGAGGCGGTCTTATCAAAATCAGATCAGGCTAAAACCGCGTTGGGATGTAATTCTAACGGTTAACTGACTTGCTGTTTCTTTAATATCCACCTCGTTGAGATAAGGGGATTTCTAACCGCGCTAATCACTAAAAATGGCTACCTCAACTCATAAAATTATCAATTACCACTCGTGAATTGAACTGTCATTGATCAATAAACATTGTCTATGTTATAAGTCAACATTGTCAAATAATTAAAAAATGAAAGGTTTTAAAAAAGTGTTTTGAAGCGGTCTTTTTAGGTTCAAAAAATGATTCAAATTCAAATTGTTTGTTGCTTGTCGAATTTTGATTTTGGTTGCCATAGAAGAAAATCAGGTAATGAAATACAAGCTACGTTTTTTATACCGTTGCGATGGCAAACAGCCATATGGCCTGACTGATGGTAAGCAGTCACCGTAGCCTATGGTTTTCAATAACAGGGGTATCATGCACGCGTCGCTACCCTGCAAGAACCTTTTAACACCCTTTTTGAAGGACCCCATGCTGTAGTCACTTAGGAAAACCATGGCAGGGAGTTCATCCCGCAACCTGAACGTTTGAGAGAGGAAAGTTCTTTGAAAGCGAACAGTTCGCGACCAAATACTTACCCTAATAAGGTACTGGCTGTCATAGGAACAGCACTAGACATAGGAGAGAAATAGAACTTTCAATATCATAATCGATAGTCATGCTATGTCTTCTTTTATCTTTAATATTTAACAGGAGACACAATATTTAAATTAGGAAACTATTTTCATGATAAAATGTATTGTTTCTCTGTCTTGAGTTGTTAATTACAGTTGAGTTGTATTTAATTGTTTTTGTAAATGTTGTGTAAGTCCTTAATTGGGACACAAACATGTACCTTTGGGGTAAAGTTTAGTAAAAAGTTTTTTTCTTTCATGTAGACTGTGTGTTCTCTGGATTTAACCAAAAAAAATCCTGTATTCTACTTTCGCGGATCGTATTCATTCATTCATTAACAACCATTAGCCTAGTAAAATATCGCTGTTCCAGTTTTATCTTTGATTGTACAATGCTTGCCCGGTCTCCCCTCTAGAGGTTTCTGAGCGCTCTAGTTAAATGCATTAACTTTATCTTAGCTGTCTACTTAACTCTTTTTTCCAGCAAGATGTTCGGATTTTGAAATACACAAGATAAGGCATTTTAAAGTTTATGAATCGTGGCTTATTTTAAAGTCTCGGCTCGGATTTGTTTTTGCGGATGTTACTAATGCTTTCATCTCTTTAGCAAAATGCTTGTGTTTTATCGTCTCTTTGTAAGTTTTTAGTTTTCCGTACCGAAAGGGTAAAAAACGGGACCCTATCACTAAGCCTCCGCTGTCCGTCCGTCTGTCAGCGGGTTGTATCTCATGAACCATAACAGCTAGACTCTTGAAATTTTCAAAGACTGTCTATTTTTGTTGCCGCTATAACAACAGATACTAAAAACATTTAAAAAATAAAAGGGTTGCTTGGTCATGTATCTTATAAGAAACTAGCTGACCCGGCAAACGTTGATTTGCCATATAAATAATTTTAAAATGGCTATAAAAAAATAGAAGTTGGTGATAAAAGGGTAAAAATTTAGGGTTTTATGTATTTTTTAATGCGACATAATAAAAAAGTAAAGAAATTAAAAAAATGACTTAAAATTTAAGAAAAATGTTAAGGGTGGACAACCCTTATCACTAAGGGGTATGAAAAATAGATGTTGGCCGATTATCAGACCTACTCAATATGCTCACAAAATTTCATGAGAATCGGTCAAGCCGTTTCGGAGGAGTACGGGCACGAACATTGTGACACGAGAATTTTTATATATATGATTATCTAAAAAGTATGTAATATATAATCTAATAAACCGATCATGTGAGAGCCCGACTCACCCTTGACAGTTTATTTAAAGATTTTTCGTAATTAATAAGCTATTGAAATAAATACTAGTGGTATTAGATCGGAATGAATAATTTATGTCAACTTTCAACTAACTACATGACTGATGTTTCTCTAGTTATTATTCAGAAAGTAATTTAACTAAAATATAAAAAATATTATTCATAAAACCAGAAACTTTATGACAAATGTCTAGGTAATAAGTAACAAAATCTGTCGCGTAGTGTTCCGATTTAAAAATTTTCCTCATCAAATAATATAAACAATTCCACGACTGCACAGTGAGCTGGTTCAGATAGTGTTCCCGGTTTTCATTTTTAGGTAACACAATGTGTCATAATTCATCCTTATCTTGTGCACGAAGGAAATACTGCATATACTTTGCGAATTTAAGTGCGCTTTAAAATGTATCTGATTTTCGCTATCGCAACAATGTGTTGCAATTTTAAATAATTTTGCCGAAATTTATACTTTTACTCGAAAGTTGCGGAGTGGAAAGAGGGAATAAATAAATAACCACATCACGACACACACATTGATTACATTGATTCAGCCCTGCATTAAGTATCGTAAGAACTTGTACCGCAGGAGCTAAGCAACGATATGGTATATACTAAATAAATAAGAATACAACATCCAAGACCGGTAAGCGAGACAATGCGTCTTGCAAATAACACAAAGTCCCGCCTCCGCCGGGATTCGAACCCGGAACCTCTAGCGTAGCAGTCGGCTGTTTACACCACTGCGCCACCGAGGTCGTCAAGAGGGAAGAGGGAAGGGAGGTAACAGAGGTGTCTCAATGCAATATGCAAGCAGTTTGCTTGAATGGCAAAATACATTGCTTGAATTTTGAACACCTTAGTTACGTTTTTCTTCTTCTTAACATTGAACAATTGAAAAAAATAAACTTGACACGAAAATGTATGTTTGCTGTTGCAATTGTAAAAAAGATAAAGATAAAAGATATAATGAATTTAAAAAAATATATATATATAAATAAAAAAATATAATTGAGTAGACTTACACTTATTTCTAGGTACTGTATTTAGCTTACAATTAAATGTATTATGAAAGTATTTGTTTGTTCTTGAAACCTATATACCTGGCGAGATTTGTCCGGGCACAGCCTGTGCGTCATTGCACAGCTGCATTATTCGTTGATTATTCGATCAAGGGACGCCACTTTTGATCCCGGTGAACAGGAGTTGCAGTGGTGGGACAGAGTGGCGGGTGTGCCCCGAAAAAAACCTAGCGAGATAGGTTCGTGGATTTAAAACCTATGTCTATTGGATATGTTGAATCTTTTACTTTCTACATCTGTAGTTTATTATCTCCAATAAATCAACAATAATAATTAACAGAGCCATTAAAGTGAACACAAATTTGAATCGTTCGCTGTATAGAGGAAAAAGATCAATATTAACCTGAAGGAACAAACCCATTTCGAAAATAAACACGATCGCTGAGTAATTAATAATGATCCGAATTTAATTCAAAAATCAACACTTCAGAATAAAATGAGTCAAGAGAGAGTTTAGTTTTGCTTAACAGTTATATTACGGGGTAGCTTGTTGGTACAGTTATGGGAAATTTGAAACAATGGCGTTGCGCCACCGTGGGATTCAAGTTTCTAATGACTATAAAATTGGTTCGTAATACTAACTGACAGTGGCAATTTATAGATTTACTTTTGACTAGATTCTTGTAGATTCGACCCAGTGTGCAGCTTGTTTGAAGGTAGTGGTTAAAATTTAATTTGACTACTTTCGAGTAGGCTCTTTGCTGAGTGAGTTCTTATTTGATGCTTTAATGAATTCAAAAGATACCTATTGTATTACATGATAAACCACATCACGACACACAAATTGGCTCTGCAGTAAGTATCGTAAGAACTTGTATCGCAGCGTAAGCAACGATATGGTAGCAACGGTAAGCGAAACAATGCGTCTCGCAAATAACACAAAGTTCCATCCACTCCGGTAATCAAACCTAGAACCTCTAGCATAGTAGTTAGCTGATCACTCCACTACGCCACAGAGGCCGTCTAATGTTGAATAAAGTACTCAACTGACAGTAGTATCAGATAATTACTTTTGGTTAAAAGTTTTATTTAGTTTACAACCCCAAATAGACACGTGGGATAAAATGCAAATTCTAAAGACCCAGTTATCTGCATTGCGTTAGTGTGGTGTAACAAGAACCTTTGTTCTAAACGAGGGTGTTTTTACCCCTGTATGTCGTTAACTGTGACGATTGAAAGCAACCCAGCAAAGCTCGAGCTTAAATACTTAGCTAGGACGCTCAAAACATCAATGTCATCACGCCAGCGCTCCGCCATCCGTCATTCTGTTCGTCGTATTTTTTTTCTTGTTCTTGTTTTTTACGAAAAAAAAATTAAGTTTGAGTTCGTGGTAGATCAGTTTGTTTAGCCAACCGACCCGAGCCAACAGGTCGAGGGTTCAACTCTTGGTTTTTTCCTTGTGCCCGGCTGGTAGCGACAGATTCGACTATCATGATGGGACTCGACATAAACATGCGAAATGCGACTACCTCTCTCGAGGGATTAATTATGGCGTGAATTTTTGAGTTTCAAATATTTCACGTAATCCTTCATTTACGAGTTAAAGTGCTTAATCACTTGAAGAGGTTGTGCCTTAATAACCTCACGAATTTTGTTCTTACCACTTTTCGCTCACGCTCTTTCTTAGACATCTTAAGTGTGGAAGAAAGAGGTAGAAGTAGAACTAAGTAAACATTAAAAAGAATCAGTAAACGAAACTATGAGAAATGCCTTTATGTGTTTATTAATTAGTTTCCAATTGTTTTAGACCTAAATGAGAAGGTTTTAAAGGCAATCTTGAGATATTAGAATAGAGAATTAGATAGAGAATTATATATTTAATGATATGATAAATCACGTATAAAATAAATAAGATCGGATACGATGGGGAGGCGGACAGGTATGGCGGTCGTGCCTATGCTTTTCGTCTTGTTGTGTTGTCTTTATAAATACGATACAGCCTGATCGATTGAATAGGGAACGATAGAAGTAAAGCCACGGTAAATCTGCTAACGCCTCCGAAATAATCGATTACAAAAAAAAGATACCTGTGATATGAAAAGAAAAGAAATAGTAGGATTTAGCTCTTCAACAATAATTCAACCCCTAGGGGACAAAACAGGGGATCAAGCGAAATTATCTTTGACGCTTAGTTACAAACGCAAACAAATTAAATAGGTTTATTTTGGATAAAAGTATACATTCCTAGTGGAACGACGCAGTAATCCAGCATGTGAAGACTCGGCGTTATTCGAGAGAATCATTGGGGAAATCTCTCGTGACACGTTAATGCATATACAGCCTTATATTTGAATATGTTTTTGTAAATGCCTCCATAGTTTTCTCTAGTGTCACCAAGTAGAATATCCCAGAAACATCACGGTTTGTAAAAGGATTTTCTTTGCCTTCATATTATTTTTATGCAACAGATTTAAACTTTATTTTACTGATTTAGTAGTTAAGATAAGGGTTTTAGAAATTTCTGCTAAGCTTTCGGTCTTTAGTTATAAGTTTTAAACAATGTATTTGAAATTACTTTCCTTCGGAGTTAACATGTTTTCGAATTTGTGTAGTTTTTAGGTTGCTTTTCTTTTTATTGGTGAAATTGTATTGTCAAAATAAGCTTCTAGCTTTAGCAGTGGTTTTAAGTGTTTTAAAGAGAATAATTTTGTTAAATGTTTCAATTTTTCATTCAAATCAAAGCTAGGGTTTACCCGCGTTTACACTAGGGGACATGTCGCGGGAACTTATCGACCAACATTCACGTAGTCTTTGCGACTTTGTGGTACAGTGTCGCTTAATTTACCTTGTTCACATCACCCGGTCGTGAATTAGAGATCACTGGAGAAAGTGGTAACTACTGCCATTTCGGAACACAAAGCGACAAGTCCTCACTATTTAAAGCTTGTCTGGAGACTGTTGAGGGACACGGAGGTCGCGCAAGTCAACGCTCTGAGACCATCGTCTTGCAACAAGTCCCGCAACACGAAGATGTTGATGACGGTGAAGATCCAATAACTTGCACAAAGTGCAAGCGACGTCGAGCGATATCTCGTAAATTTCGTGTCGATCAATAGAGTAGCGAGAAAAATTTCTAATATTGAATACGCTGCTTTTTGAACGGGTC
Source organism: Choreutis nemorana (assembly GCA_949316135.1). Lineage (NCBI taxonomy): Eukaryota > Metazoa > Arthropoda > Insecta > Lepidoptera > Choreutidae > Choreutis > Choreutis nemorana. Next base: position 6,055,090 of record OX438620.1, on the reverse strand, counting down.
GAGCAATAACTTTTAGGTAAGGTTTGATAAATTAAGTTAAATTCATTTGATAGAATGATTGTTCGCGTCTGCCTAGGCTGCTCTTCCTGGTAGCATATACCATTTCCAGTTTACTTGGAACAATAGAATATATAAGATAAGGATATTTATTTGTATTAATAATTATTATAATCACATCAAGGCACACACATTGACTCAGCCCTGCACTAAGTATCGTAAGAACTTGTATCGCAGGTGCTAAGCAACGATATGGTATATACTAAATAAATAAGAATACAACATCCAAGACCGGTAAGCGAAACAATACATCTTGCAAATAACACAAAGATCTGTCAACTCCGGGATTCGAACCCCCCTCTTTAATAGCAGCGAAAATTGTCCGAAAATATTGTCACAAGCTTTTTATTACAAGTATTTCATAATGTTTAAAGCATTTTTGTTGACTAAATCAAATTAACAAGCTTATTGTTATAACTGTTCAATCTATTCTGTTATCAAGCAAAAACGGAAATCACAGTTTCAACCCCTGGAATTTAACGTTAGGGGTTGAAAACAGTTAACGGAATGCATTTAAAGGAATTCTTGAATAGAACCTTCGTAATCCAAATTCTTACATGGCGTTGCTTAAGGAATTCAAACCTAATTGCAAGTGGTCAGGGTCGAAATTCGTTCGTGGTGATAAAAGCTAGAGATATTTCCTATCCCATGGGATACCACTTTTCGCTTTGGTCGATTTTTGGCGGAGGTCCAATGCAGTTTTTACACTGATAGATTTCAATGCAGACATTTTATATCTTATTCAGGGTTAAATATTTATTAAACAACCTCAAATACTATTAAAAAGTGAAATTTATTTAGCGACTCGTCCTTTCAGATATCGATAATCACGAAGCTTGTAAAAATCATGGATAAATTTATTGCAAATAATATTTTCTGAAGCAGCTATGTTAATTACTTATATAATGATTAATTTTCAGATTAATTAAAAAGTCACTACCTTAAAATGTAATAAAATCGGAAGACTATACAAATCAAGTCGTTACTTAATTTAAAATCGTCAATTCTATTGCAGTCAGGGGGCTTATCATTACTTTTTACAGAGCCATCCCATTCCCAGGCAGTTCTTAAGTCAGCCAGCTTTTGAATTGTTTAAAAGCTTACTATGAGCGCCTAAAACATGAATGGGATGGTGAATGGAAGAGTGAGACAAAGGTATATACAAATTCTTTGGTGAATGTAATTTTTTTTCTCTCTATATTTATTTAAAAGGGATCTTTATGATAATTCATATGTCGATCCCATCGTAAGCTCACAAAAGTAAAACCACAGCTTGACCAAACCACCTAGAACAGCTTGGCCATGAGCCCGGAATATGAAAGCTCATAGTGTGAAAACACATTCAGTTCAATTTTTGCCCGGTAAGGAGAAGTTTATAGTAAACACGCTTTTCTAGTGTTTTTGTATATATTTTTGTAGTTAGTATTTGGCAAGAAGTTCTGTCATAGAAAAGTAAAGGAGAAAATTATAGATTTGTCGATACTTTACAATAAAAAACACAACAAAATCGAAAAAAAATAATCAGAAAAGGCTTTCTCGTGTTGAACCAACTATGTTACAAGTTACGGAACTTGACCGGTTTCATTTCATCAGACGATTTTTTTTTTTTACAATTTTATTGTTTTTTTTTTCTCACAATGTGCTAGCTCCCTTAAATTTCTTATATAAATCCATGGCTGACAGTCAGACAGTGTTACTCAGAATTTATTATGTTTTTATCATTATTAGTTAAGGGTGTTGATATTTTTATTTCTGCTCCCTTTTTCCGGTTAAAGATACCGTTGTTTTCGTTTTACTAATATTCAATATGGCGGAATGTTCTAGGAAAAAATATTAATTGCTGTTTTTTCAAAATAAAACTTGATAGTGGTTTGTGAGACTTTTTCCTTAGCTATTTTAAGTTAAACAATTCACACAATATCTTTATAAAATATAGCCTATGTGCTATAGTTTAATATAATCTATATTATTGTAAAGTTTCATTTAAATCCATTCAGTAGTTTAGACTGACAAACACAAATATGTCGCTACAAACTTTCGCATTCATAATATTAGTAAGGACGTAACTATATTGTACTAACATTTCGTCAAATACAAAGTGCATAAACTCAACAATGCAAGAATTCTAAACTAGAGAAAGTTTCATTTTCTTATTAAAAATTCAACGTTCATTAAAACAAGAATTATTCGACAAAATCTGACGTTGTATTTTGTTCTCATGACAAATAATTACTGACAACTTTTTAAAGGCGTACTAAAACACGGGATTTGTACATAAAGTCAAAATAAACGGGTTAAAGCTGCGTAGACTCTATGAAACAATGAATTTATTCGGGGGAAAAAATGAACGAACAGTTACAAACGTAATGTATTTTTTTTGTTGTTGATAACATTTTACTAAATTGTTAAAACAAATGAATTAGAACAAACGTACGCGATCGCAAAGTCTACACTCAGCTTGAATAACACACGCAATTAGCCAATTAACGAAGAATATTGTTACTTCTCAACTAATTAAGTAGTTATTTTGAACTCATTAATAATAATTTCTTTGAAAATAAGAACTATATTTCTGATAAGAATATTTTTCTCGGTAAAAAGTTACTTTCACTAATATTCTCAAATAAATATTAATAAATCACATCGAAAAATAACATGGCTGAGAAAAAAAATGAAATTTATGTTGGTAACAAAATTAATCCAGTTTGATATATTTTCAGTCCAGTTTAAGATTATTTAAATTAATTTTTCCAGACAAAATCATTGAAAATACCACAGAAATAAATAAAAAAGATATGCTCCCAAGGAAGTAATTCATGAAATACTTTTTTTTTTATTTTTATAATTCTTAATATGGCTACTCCTCAACTATAAACAAGAAACTTAGCAGATTTTACAACTTTACAAATAAAACAGCGCTTCGAAACTTGTCAGGTTATTTTAAAACATAAAGACAGTGTTTTACTTTTTAACATTGACTTTCTATATGGATAGCAGTTGAACGAGCTGCAAGCTTTTAAAAAGTTCGAAAGAATAAGCTGTAAGGCGGCTTACGTACCTTTAAGACTTAAACGCGAGCTATAGAAAGGAAGCTATAAAAATTTATTTTTATCAAACAATTTCTTACTAAAAAACTGACGATTGGTCACAACTCACACTTAAAATCAGTAATTCTAATTCGACGTAAACAGAGGTTAGGTACCACTTGGGTATCATCTGATTACCATCAGCGCTATATTACAAACATATGCCCCTGATGGTAACGCCCGCGAATACACGGTGAAAGATTTTTGTGTAATCAAAAATTTAACGGACTAACTGCGTTCGAAGTGTACGCAATAAAATAATTAGAAAACTTAAAGATTACAACAAAATAAAATAACTATAAAAATCCTAATGAAAAACAATTGAAAATTAATGAAAAAACCAACTACAAAGGTTTCTTCCCCGCAGATAGCATTCCGGTGGTAGATGAAAAAATTACTATTTAATGCATTTATTTTAAATCGGTCACAAAATTGATCTCTATGACCAGGAAAAGCCCGATTATCGGTGCTAAAAAAGGTCGGTCACGAGTAGGGAGCCGAAACCTCACACACACTCGCAATAAACGTACATGCAAAGGGTGAAAAAGACAGTATTTCACTTGAAGGAATAATAAATGCTAATTGACACTTGAGAGAAGAGGGGTCGAAAGTTTTGTCGTCGTAATCTGAACAACTTAGAAGCAATACTGGAGAAGCTAAGTACCTTAACCTTTGGGGTCTTGTCTTACATTATAACATTCTGCATGACTTCAGATCTACAAACCTTAGTCATTGACAACTCCTCCAGTTTTGCCTGTAAGCTATTTAAATTTGGACAAGAATACTTTTGACCCCACATCTTTTAAGGAACACGCATAAACTCACGCCGTAATTAATCCCTCAAGAGGGGTAGGTAGATGGTACACACCAAATTTCGCATTATTATGTTGAGTCTGAGTATTACAAGTTGCGAATCTGTCGCCAATATCTGGGCACAATAAAGAACATGGCAGCTACGACGTATGGCAACCCCAGACTCGAATCCTCGACCGATCGCTCGGGTGAGTTAACTATGAAACAAACTGGGCTACCACGTTCTCTAACAACTATTACTTGCATATATTATTTCAAAATATGATATAATATAATATTTCGCATGATTTTATGCTCTGTTTATACATGAGGTGTCACGCTTGACCCTTAAAGAACTCTTTTGCTGAAGAGAACGTGCTAGCTTTTGGTTGCGTCATATCTTCTGTGGAATATAGCCAACATGTTGAACTAAGAACGGCGAAAGGTGTCCATTTAACAACCCTGATACCAAGTAAAATATTCATACATTCCCCTGAATTCTCTTTTTAGCAGCTCCCTGTGTCTTATGCAAAGTGCCAGAATATAATTCACTGTACAATATATATATGGGGAAGTACAGTTTAAAGTTTAAAGTGAGAAATTCCGCAACATTCTGTTAAACATGACTTTTGGAACTTGGAAATATTTTGATAGTGAGCCTTTGATGGGAATTGTACTATGATACAAGCGTTGTAGGGTCTAGAATCCGTTGGAGCAAAACCACATCTGCATGTCAAGTGGCAATAGCTGTATAACTTTAGTCTTTATTTCAGGCACTATAAAGTTCAAATCTTGGCTAACTTTTTGATACTTTCATCTGACATTTCGCTGAAACTTCAGCTGAGCTGGAAGCTTTTATGCTGTTGAGCTTAGAGTTGTTTTACGCTCAGCAACTGTTAATTTAAGCGGGGTTCTTTACGTCAGCGTTGGGTATTGTAGGTCCAAAGTGATATTTGTTAATGTTTTGTTCAATGGAACAAGTTTTTCTATTACACTCCTTTTGGGACGGTTTCGGCCCTATTTGTACATTTATTAAAAGATACTTTATAATAAAGTGTGACGTCGAAGTCTTGAAGGCGCAATGCAGGGGCATGTTAACAAAGAACGCCATCATTTAAAAACCATTCATCACAACTTTCAACCCCCATAAATTTTGAATTGATTGGGAAACCGATATTGATTAAACATTGCAAAAAAAACCGCTCGATTAAGTCAAAATTCGAACAAAAAAAACTATATTAAAATCGCTTCATTGGCTCGAGAGTTCTGATGACACACTCCGACTCACAGACAGACACGTCAAAATTATACCACTCTTCTTTTGCGTCGGGGGTTAAATAGTGTGAAATAGATTTTTCGCAAGGAGAAGAAACTCTACTATGGAAGACCATAGCCATGGCTTTTGGTGAGATGTCCATACTCTTGCTTCAAACTTCTTTATTGTAATGAAAATCAATGTCCAAGATAACAACAGCTATTTCGGGCAGGTAGCCTGTGCTCAACTGCGCATTATTCGTCACAAAGGCCGCTACTGTTGATCCTGGTCTGGTGTATTTACTCTGACGCCACTGGTGATGTATTTGCTCTTGAATGTCTTCTATTTAAGCATGTCTTTATCTATAAGTGGATCGATAATATATGCATATCGTTATTATTAAGTTGCCTTAGTTTCGCACTAAGGCATTGCTCATGAAATGCTCTAAGATACAAGTAAAATGCATGGATTTTTTTTTTTGGCCACAACTGCCACTCTGTCCCACCACTGCAACTCCTATTTAACAGGATCAACAGTGGCGTCCATTGATCGAATTAGCAATGACGCACAGGCTGTGCCCGGAAAGTAACGGCTGTCTTGGAACCCGCAACGGAACTTAATCAGAAGAAATTGAAGGTAGAAAGAAAGCGGTTTCAGACTTCCCTCCAAGCAAAGCGGAGACAGCAATTAAAACGGCCCAGGAGGAGCCCAAAGCCAAAGGGATCTACAGCCAAGAGACGCCTGACCATCAAAACACCACGGTATGCCACTAACTAACAGGGGATACATTAAATACGAGCCTAAAATTTACACCAGTGATATTAGTGACAAAACTTTTTAAACGCACGAAACTTTTTCTTCGTTTTCACAAGATCCAGGTAATAAATAGGACATGCATGGCTAGTGAAAAAGCTGTGAAATACCTTTTGGTATTCATCTTAACTTTAATATATGACCTTAACTTTGGATCAGTTTAATATTTACCAGAATCTTTTGTCCTAAACGCATCATCAATAACTTATCTCCAGAGATTTTATCCCCAACGATGGCATATTTATCTTTTCTTATCGCAAAAGGTTATTTAACAGAAGACGTTTCGTTTTATCAGGGTTATTGATAAGTATCTGTATATTTCTACACAAGCTGCCATACTAACAGATTTATGATGCCAGAGCAAATTTAATTCATAAATACTCGTGTTTATCACACAACTACAGTCCCAAGCCTGGACTCGAACTCTGGTCCCACTTTCACTAAGCAAGGCAGTGGACGCATAGCCAAATATATGACGAAGATGTTCTTGCCTTCTCAAAGAGAATCAGAAATACAACACATGTTTGGTATCTATCCTCTATAGCAATAGAGTCCCAGTCAGCCTGGGTCTAATAGCGAAAAATAAACTGATTAATTTCACATTGAAAACCAAAATTTTATCTGACCTTTTTGGTAAACCCTTACCAGTCGTAAAAAAAGAACTAAGAAATCTCTCAAATTCAATGTTCGAAACGTTTTCCGAAAACTAACACACATAAAAATGTCCACTTAAATTGAGAGCTATAAATGAATATCACGTACAGTCAAAATAATTCTAAATCTTCAAAATTCGGCAGTCGAAGTATGGTCGAACACAACAATCGAATTCGAAATCTTGAAAACCGCCATCCTGAAACAGAACAGCTTCACAAAGGATGGTCCGCTTATCAATATTTTAGGCTGGCAGAGGGGCATAACTTGTACCCGTTTTGCAAATTTTATACCAAGGCAAGATTGCGTTCAGCGGAGTGTGAGTGTATCGGAACGTATGTGTGTGCGCGAATACATTGACGTACTTTTAGGATTCCGTAAATATTGTAAAAAACCTTAATATTTTCCTTAAAACTTTACCATGTCTAATGATCACGAATTAATATTTTGTTTGATTTCTAACATTAAACGAATAAGTTTTAAAAACTTTTCAAGATTTTCTTGTGATCGATAGCCAAATGTCATGTTATATTTGCGTCAGTAAATGTTGTTTTCTTTTCTACAGGAATAGTGCTTGGATTTGGTGGAGTGTTAAAGAATTTTGGAGTGTGTGTCGAGATGACAGGCGACAGAGAGGTATGGAAGAAAGACAGCGCTGATCCTAGGTACCTAAAGTTTTTTATACAATTAAGGTGGCAGACAATCTCACAACCCGCCTGATGGTAAGCAGTCACCGTAGCCTATGGACGCTTGCAATACCATTGCATGCAATACTTTACTGACCCTCAAATTAGGGTAAGGATTAGGAAAAAAATGTCCATAATAATAAATATGATGTTATTTACTATAAAACAGGCGCTATGTATATTACTATATTCGTTTGCTTCGTTTAAAAAAGTTTGAATCTATTTCCATTAACCAAATTAAAAAGAAAGCGATCAATTAACTGAGATCACAACGGAACTCTTCTAATCCTCGCCTGACACACCCTTGACGCTAAAAACTAAATATTGAAAGCGAGAAAGAAAAATGTGCAAAGTTTTATTTCACTTCCAGGAAAAATTCAGTGTATACAAATAGTAAGCTAGTTGAATAGCCTTGCTTCTCTCAGTTCTTTTTTAACGACAGGGGCAAACAAGCGGTTCAACCGATGGAAAGTGATACCTTTAACACAATGCCCCTGATGTTCAATATTCAAATTCATTTTTTTATTGAAAATTTAAAATTGGTGCTTTCAAATGGTCGTTTTTTTATCTACCACCCGTTCGGAATGCTATCTATGAAGAAGAAGCCGGTAAGATAGTTGCTTTTTTCAAACATGGATGGATGGAACGCAAAGAGCACCGCCTATGCGTTTCCCATGTAGAGGTAAAGATGTCACCTCTCGTGCCGGTAATAACGCTGGCCTAAAAATTGTGTCTTCTCCGAAACTGATCTGCTAGACAAATTTCATTAGATTCAGTTCAACGGTTTACCCTTGAGAGAATAACAGATATTTATTTTTGAATATTTTTGTGACTAAGCACTGTCTCTTTGAATATCTATGTTAGTAGCAAGCATGTAGCAACTTTAATTGCAGCTTTTACGAAGCTGTCAGATGTTTGTCACACTGAAAACGTAACGTGAACGCTGCACATTTTTTTAAAACTCTAAATAAGAACTTCATAAGTTATGAGTACTTATACACAAGGCAAAAACGTTAATTTATATACAAAATCTCAGGTCGCGCGTGATTATTATTAGTTGGTAATAATAATAGTAATAATGATTCTAACGAGGGCATAAGACCGCCCATTACCCGTTAGTGTCAGTGTATGTAGGGCAGAGATATAAAATTATATTGTTACTACCCGAGGCTACACTTAGTTATTCTGTTAGGCTTAACTAATTAAATTACACGTTAGGGCGCTTTCTGACCAACCCCTAAGACGAATGTCGTTTTTCCGCAAGCGTCGACGCCAAAAAAAAAAAAAAGAATTGTAATGACATTCACTCACGCTCGAGTTACGTAATTTTAATACGATTTATTTAATATTGTGAATATGTTTATTTGTCATTATTTAAAAGAATGGTAATTATTAATTACAACATTGTTTTTGTGGTAGATCTACGTGCGAGATGGTCTGGGTTGGTACCACCCTCCTCTCTATTTCTGCCGTGAAGCAGTTCGCTGTGTTGCCGTTCGAAGGATTGGAGAGGCAGTGTAATTACCTGCACAAGTTGTAGAACATCTTTAGCTCTACATGGGCAACGCATTGGCGGTGCTCTTGCCGTACGTCAATGGCATCGTCGTGTCAATAAGCGGCGGTTTCACTTTCCATCAGGTGAGCCGTCTCATGTTCACCCTGATCATAATTTCATTTGATGGTAAGCAAAAATGCGGTGATAGAGCATTCTGGTCTAGAAAATGCCTATGAACTTACGCTAGATAGAAAATAATAAAAATTACCACACAACGACACACACATTGACTTAATCCTGCACTAAGATATAACTTGTACCTCAGGCACTAAGCAACGATATGGTAACAACATAGATAAGAACAATGTAAGCAAAACAATGCGTCGTACAAACAACACAAAGCTCCGTCCCCGCTGGAATCAAACCCGGAACCTCTGGCAGTCAGCTGTTTACACCATTGCGCCACTGAGGTCGAGGTATATAAAGTTACTCGTTCAAAGCCGCGAACAAAACGGTATTTGAAACATTAAAAAAATTCTATTATAAACAATAATTCTCACGTTTTACGTGCTGCATTTCAAGCTGCCAGTAACATGAATAGCAGATTCGAATAAGTTTTCACATTAAAGTTCTGTAAGTTATTTTTTCGCCGGCAATATATATCTAGGTATTTTCAGGGTACTGTATTCATACGAAGGTGCACGTTAAAAGTAATGATCGTGTGGAAATATTTCGCAGCCCTTATTTGTAAGGGCGGGTTTTCACCTCGGTAGTCAGCTTGTAGAAAAAAGTTTCAGTAAAAAAAAAACACGTTTAATAACACACAAACTCACGCCGCAATCCCTCGAGAGGTTGGCAGAGGTTAAACACCGTATTTCACATGTTCATGTTGAGTCCGGTTGCGAATCTGTCGCCACTATCCGGGAACATTGAGGAGCATGGCAGCTACAACGTACGGCCGAGACTCAAACCCTCGACCCGTCGGGTCGGGTCGGTCGGTAATCCAACGTAACAAACTGAGCTACCACGTCCCACACACACTTTGAATCAGCCTTGTATTATCTTATGTAGTAGGTGCTAATCACCGATATGATATAATATTAATCGATGGGCTGACCACTATAGCTTTGTCTTTTGAGTTCGACGCACTCCAAATCCTGTACCGAATTAGCTACCAAACATCCCCCGAATGACGACCCTTGTGGTGCAATGGTGTAAACAGCCGACTGCTACAGCTTATGAAAAACCACGACACACACATTGACTCAGCCCTGCTGTACGGATCGTTAGAACTAATCATAGGCACTAAGCAATGATATGGTATAAACTACATAGATAAGAATACTACATCCAATACCGAAAGCGAAACAATGCGTCTTGCAAATACCACAAAGTTCCGTCACCGCCGGGATTCGAACCTCTAGCGTAGCTGTTAACGCCACAGAGGTCGTCAAAAAAAACTCTTTGAATTTTTACCGAACCGTTTTGACAATGATATTTCTTTATGTAAACGTACCCTTAAATTTTAGGGCAGGTTCAGAATATATACGGGACGTTTCTATTGCTTATTGGATTCGGAACTAGGATATTTGAATAAAAGGCACTCGTAAAATAGTCGCCGTTCCATTATTGCTGGGTTTGGGCTAGTGTTGTACCGTGGTGTGTCGATGAAACTATTTTTATCGATATTCTAAAATACGAGGACAAATAACGTTCTGCTTTGGTCATTATACTAGTGGTATTATACTAGTAATACATAGGTTGTTTTCTGCGAAGCTCAACGCAGAGGGCGCTGGCAAAACGGCGTCAAAACGACGTCAATATGGATTTTTTAAATTCATTTTAAATATACACCCATCACAATAGGCTTAGTTGTCGAATAATACGATTGTCGCCATTTGTCAAAGTTTAGTTATAATAATTAATTTTTTCGAAATTGTAATCGTAAAGTATTTTTTTTTTTATCAAAGCAAGATATTATAAGAAAAAGTAAAATCTTGACATATATTTAACGTTCCAAGCTAATTAAACAACGAATTCTGACATAGAAGACGTCAATGTAAATATTGGAGTCAAATCTCGCGTATTAAATGTTTTACTCATGAAATGACTGATTAAAACCTCATTTGATATTCTCTTTGAACGAGTCTCAAAGCTTTAGACCAATGAGTTAATTACATTTTCTATTGTAATTTTCATTTTCTGTTGTAAAAAAAATTACGAAAAATTAATAAAGTCTATTCGAATAAAAAACATTTTGACTTTGAATGTTTAATAAAACTATAATATTATATTCCTCAAGTATCACTTTTTTATTTTAATTATTTAAATTCAGAGTAACTTGTTTTATGGTGACTACATTTTGCCTGAGACTTTGTTCAAGTAGATCGGCAATTTCATATTTTTCAGACAGTATGTTCACTTAAAAATTCTAGATTATTGTGTGAGGATTTTGAAAGTCACAGAAATGGTTTCGAAGATTACCTCCTAAATACCAGCTTTAACTCTTTCCATCTTAAATCATAATATTTGTCATGATTTCATCTATCGATATCTAGAACTATTTTTTGACAATCGATAAGTTTCTAGGACATCTCTTTCGCAGCCCTTCAAGTGCAGCTATAAAACGGGGTCTAGAGACGGGGTCATATCTGACCCGCGGCCTTGATTCGGTAGGGTTAAACCTTCCCCATAAAAAAGTATCTTGCACCCTTTTCTCATTTTCATGTACAAGATTTTTTCGCTTACATCCCCTTTATATGGATGTTTCAGCTGGTATAAGTTGAGATGTGGTTTTGGAAGGTATTTAGGGAAACAACTTTAAAAGGTTTAGCTTATGCTGCGACTAGAAAAAACACCTACATTTTGTCGGATTGAATGAATGAATGAATGAAAATTTATTTGTATAATTTTTCGTTAAATACAGATGTCATTATTATTTTAGTCACAGAAAAACCTGCCTGACAGTCGTACAAATATTTAAATTAGGCTATGAAATTTAATTACATTACAGTCAATAATAACTTTTTAATGGTTTTTAGCTTAAATAAAGTATTTATCAATACTGTTAAAATAAAAAATGATTTTATTTGAACAGACTTAAATGAAGCACTTTCAAATCTAAATTTTTTACAACCACCGGTTCGGAATGCTATCTCTACGGGGAAGAATCCTCCGTAGTTGCTTTTATCGATATTCAAATCACAATAATTTCCTATTTCAACTTAATTTAAAACAAAGCAATTCTAGTTGAATTGAATGTAAAACTTATAAATTTAAATAAAACTAATTCAGAACTTGAATTTATAATATGTAGACCTATTTCTCTTTACATCTATGTTCTATGCACATGTATATATATAGATTGACTTCTAGGCAGATTTTATAACGGTATATAAGATACAAAATGTAATAGACCTACACCCTATAACCATGGACTTAAGTTTCACTTTACAAAGGTCAATGAGTTATACTTAACCAAAAGGGCCAGATGTCACTGTTTCATAGAATTATCCGTTGTTTTTTTGTCACCATAAACTGACGTTTTAATGCGCCAGACAAAATACATTGTGGTGAAGCAATGTTTGCAGTTTCGTAGAAAAATCTGATAACTTTATGATATGTGTTCAAGTTAGAAATCAAATTAGGTATGTGGTGATTAGAAATGCTTGTCGTCGAGCATTTTTTAACACAACTTCACTGCCGATATTATTTTTATTGCCAAATTATTACTGCCAAAGGAATTTTTTTAATTTTTTCAATTATGCCAATTTAAAAAAAAAATCGAAATAACGTGGCAAATATAATAAAACAAAAGCTTTATAATTGACATTCCAAATCGTGACGATAAAGGAGTTAGGGGATTTCACCCTGGTTTCTCTTAAACAAACGTTATCCAACCACAAGCCAACATAAATGTAACGAACGTCTGTAGCCGAAAGGGCTTTTATCATACATTTCCATAATTTTTTATCACGAAAATCGTTGCCGGCTTCGAAAGATAAATTTTGGTATATGATAATGTAGTGGCCTTTTAAATCGTCCTAAATCTAAGGCTTTTAATAAATCTATGATAAAAGAATAAAGTCCCTTTTAGGGCCCTTGTTATTCCAAGGACGAGGGTGAAATATTTATTATTTAACCTTTTTAGAGTAACGTTATGATAAAAGCGTCAGGTTTTAGATTTGAGTTAAGACCGCGCCAAGATTTCAACGTTAATCGCTTTTCTTGCTAGTCGCCAAGATTTAAATCATGAACCGTCGACAATTTGAATATAATTCATGGTCTTTCGATGAAGAGATTTAAAAAAAATAACGTAAATAGTTTTACTGTAAATCGGCATTTAAGAAAAAAATCGTCAACATTGCGATAAGGGATCTCGTATAAATCAACATTAACATAAGCTATGGTACAGGACACAAATAAATTAATATTGAAAATATACTGTTTGTATTTATTGTACGTTAATCTTAATTAAATAAGGAGTTATTACAGAAACAGCATATAATTTTTGGTTTGTTCCTAATGCTTAATACGTAATTGATAATTTTTTAAACGGTTACATTAAACAATTTTAGATAAGTAGATAAAAACTATAACTTAACGAAGTGAAGTTACGGAGATTTTTACATGTTACTAAGGATTTATGTTTTGAGTTCTCTTTTATATTATTAATTGATTATATTTAAAGTACTCACATATAACAGTCAGTGAGGCGTTCGCTCTTATAGTCTTGTGGTTCTGCGCCGGGCCGACTTGGCATTGGTATTCAGCATCGTCTTCCAAAGTGGCGTTCACGATCCGAAGGTTGTATATACCATGGCGACGCTCACCGAACATCGTGTAGCGAGGGTAGCCGGGTATCACGGAAGAGAAACCTGCAGACAAAGAATTATATCAACTAAGTTTCACGATGGATCTACGAGATCGTCTGTCTGGGTTGGTACCACCCTCCTTTCTATTTACAACGTGAAGCAGTTCGCTGTGTTTTGGTTCGAAGGCTCGGAGAGCCAGTGTAATTACAGGGTCGAGAAGTATAACATCTTCACCTCTACATGGGCAACGCATTGGCGGTGCTCTTGGCGTTCCAGACATCAAAATCATAATGAAAATTGGCACGAAAAAGTAAAATTTTGTAAAGGTTAAAGAGAATGTAAAACATCAAAAATATATGATTTATGAAACCAAGTGGCAAGTGTGGCGTAGTGGTGTAAACAGTCGACTACTACGCTAGAGGTTCTGCGTACTTATCCAGGCGTGGGCGGAACTTTGTGTTATTTGCAAAATGCATTGTTTCGCTTACCGGTCTTGGATGTTGTATTCTTATCTATGTAGTTTATACCATATCGTTGCTTAGTTCCTGTGACACAAGTTCTTACGATACTTACTGCAGGGCTGAGTCAATGTGTGTGTCGTGATGTGGTTATTATTTATTTATTATTGTATCACGCAACAGAAAATTAAACTACAAACAAATAAAATAATATTGGATTGTCATTTACAATCTATTAGTGCTGTAAATAATTTAATTGGAAAACAATTTTAATAGAAATTTAACTAATTGCGGTATGCAATTTACAATTTCGTAATTAATTTACTCATTTCCCGTGAAATTAAAATAATTCCTCATTTTGAAGCGTTTCAAATTATTAAAACGAGTATTTTGACATTTAATTTTATCATTAAAGTCATCTGATACGGATGAATGGATTAATTAATACACTTTAATTAATTAAAAACTAACTAGCCAGGTTCATTCCTATATATCAAGTAGCATCCCGACCCGGCTTCGGATGGACATTATGCTTGTTTACTATACATATAAACCTTCCTCTTGAATCACTCTATCTATTAAAAAGAACCGCATTAAAATCCGTCGCGTAGTTTTAAAAATCTAAGCTTACATAGGGACAGACAGTGGGAAGCCACTTTGTTTTATACTATGTAGTGATAATAAGGGCAGCTTCGCTTTGAAGATATATCTTTCAGCCGACCAAAATCGGTCTCTGTGACGCAGTGGTGTAATCAAGCGACTGCTACGCTAGAGGTTCCGGGCTCGAATCCCGCCCCCCTCTTGTTCGTTAATTATTGATTTGTAATATACTTATTTTATTGTTATGAATACTTTTTATTTCATTTTTGTTTTAATTTTAAAAAACCCTGAAATAAATGACTATTGTTTGCCAATTGGCTCCACATATAAAACAACATTTGCAATATTATACAATTCTATGTGCACGAAATAAATGATATGAAAAATATTTAATGAAAATTACTATAGAGATATTGTGTACGTCATTTTAGTCGATCCATCTGGAAAAATTTTCGACACGCTATCAGCGAAGTCATGCGAGAAGGGTGACCACCTTCTCTTTAGTAAAAACCTGGACAAATATCCAGACATTTAAAATAATAGAACTTATTACTTTTAATTTAAAAAGAAAACAGATTAATTTCAAAAATTCTGTTAACGGTAATTAAATAATAACTGGTCAAGTGCGAACCAGACTCGAAGACATAGGGTTCCCTATTAACTTTAGAATACTGTCCAAGAAATACAGCGATAGTTAAGGACGAGCAAAACACAAAGAAAATTACGTTTCTTTATCATACAGGGAGACTCTTGAATTTTAAAACTTTTTATATTTTTATTATACAGGTGGTAGATCTACGTGCGAGAATCGTCTGTGTTGGTACCACCCTCCTTTCTAATTACAACGTGAAGCAGTTCGGTGTATTTCGGTTTGAAGGATTGGAAGCGCTTAGGGGTTGGTGTTGCATCGTCATGTTAATAGACTTTGCATCCGGAGAACTGTTTGTTTGTTTGCCCGTCAAGTTATATAAAGCACCACCAGAACACACACAAACATATACACACTATGTAAACATGTCTACTTTTAATTGATTCATGAAATACAGTTCACATAAAGACATACAGCAGAGGCAATAAAGCCCAGTCGTCATAGCAACTGCTAAAAGTAGACTTCAGGTAAGAGTGGACTATCCAGCCAAATCCTGAACAATGGTAACCCTAGTCATGAGCGCATTCTTCGTTCAATAGCTTCGACAGATTAGTTGAGGTGATGGTTGTGACGGATATTTTATGATTTTCATACCTTCCTTAGATTGCCTTGGGTCAAAGGAAGGAACATTTTTTAAATAATTGTTCTTTATCGTCTTCAAATTAGTATAAACAATAATCTATAACATTTATGCAAGGGTTTTTGTATCGTATTGCGTTACGAGCCAATAATTTGGTAGTTTAGCCTAATTATTATTACTTTTATTTTGGTATTTATTTTGTATTCTTATGTAGTTTATGCCATATCGTTGCTTAGTGCCTGCGATACAAGATATCTTAGTGCAGGGCTGAGTCAATGTGTGTGTCGTGATGTGGTTTATTAAGTTAGTATCGTAAGAACTTATGTCATGGACTAAGCAACGATACGGTATAAACTACAAAGATAAGAATACAACATTCAACAGATGAATGTATATTTAGCACACATAATAAAATCCTGTGGCTTAGTTTTGGTAGGCATTTTATGCGAATTATCGCAATTTCGTTTTTGGGACTCGCGAGCAAAGGTATTATTATTCCAAATTTTCCCTGATTAGCCCCCGAATACGGGCAAATTACCCAGCGCCGACTCAAAGAAGGCGGCGGATCCGTTTTCTAATTTCAGTCCTTCCAAATAAACGGGGCGAGATCGATATCAGGCAAGGGCACTTGCTTTTAATTAAATAAAGCAAAATTTACACAAAGCAGTGTAAACAATGGCCAAGGTCCTTTTCTCAGTCTTATGGCGGAATTGGATTCTGGGAAGGAATTAATTGTTCGGAGTAATTGGGCATTCCGTTTGTTGATTAAATCGTTTAGCCGAAAGGGGATAGGTTTTAACTGGTTGTATTAGAAGGTGCTATTATTTTTGTATCTTCGAAGAGGGAGATAAGCAGCCTGCTTTTAACAGTTACTCCAATCTGCAAGCGTTTTAGAGTCTTACGAGCTACTCGCTTTTTACTAAGCTGACACACACACAACCATAGTACATGGTAGCTTTGTTAAGTGCATTAGTTAACTGGCCGACCCGACCCGACAGGTCGAGGGTCGCCGTAAGTTGTAGCTGCAGTTTTCCTCTATGTGCCTGGATAGTGGCGACAGATTCGCAACCTGTCATATTGGGACTCAACATAAACATACGAAATGCTGTATGTTTACCCCTTTCGAGGGATTATGGCGTGAGTTAGTGTATGCTAGACAGCCACAAACTCAAGCTTTCGTTCCAAAGGGGTAGGCAGAGACTACAGATTACAATTCACAACGATCCTTACATACATCTCTCGCTTCCTCCACATCCATACATCTCCTCATAAACACGACAGTTTCGGGTACTTCTGACCTGGCGTTTCCTCAGAACTTCGCCAGTTTGGTCGAAATGGTAAGAGGTTCCAAAATATCATTATTTTATCGAGTACAAACGCTACTCTGTCCTACTGCTACTCTTGGAAACCAGGATCAACAGCGGCGTTCTTGGAAACGAATGATGCAGCTTTAGAATGAAGCACAGGCTACGTGCCCTGGACATACTAGTGTTGCGGGTTCCGTAGCGAATTTAATCCGCCAACTATCTGACAACTGACAACAAGTTGGATAGGTCTGAGAGCTCTCATAAGGTACCTGTGCTAGTAAGCAATCAGCCGATCGTTGTCAAATTTTAGTTGGACTAGCTAGTTGGGTGCAATGTGTGTTTGACAACATCGGTGGCGCAGTGGTGTAAACAGCCGACTGCTACGCTAGAGGTTCCGGGTTCGAATCCCGGCGGGGGCGTGTCTTTGTGTTATTTACAAGACGCATTGTTTCGCTTACCGGTCTTGGATGTTGTATTGTTATGTATGTAGTATATACCATATCGTTGCTTAGCACCTGCGACACAAGTTCTTACGATACTTAGTGCAGGGCTGAGTCAATGTGTGTGTCGTGATGTGGTTATTATTTATTTATTTATTATGTGCCTTCTCTCATTAAGTTACTAATCTAATACCAACTACGATTTCGGAGTTTACCAATTACGGAGTCTGCAGCTATCGTGTAGACATGAACCAAATGACTTCAAAATCTATGACTTGAAATCGAAAGCACAGTAACTGTGATATGACCCATAATCTCCATGAATAAAGGTGCATTGTCAGCAAGGGTCGACCACGGCTGACAATATAGACAATTGTCATGAATGGTCAACTATGCGGTCTCGTGTATATACCTATATACGAAGGGTATATGAACTCTGTATCATTCAGAAAACAATTTGATACTTTTTAGGGTTCCGAACCCAAAGAGTAACTCGGGACCTTATTATTATGCCTCCACTGTCAGTTCGTCTGTGTATCTGACTGTCATCAGGCTGTATCTCATGAATGTCTATTCCTCTTGCTATAACAACAAATCACAAAAAAACATAATCATTAAAAAATAAAGAGGGATTTACACCATTATCTAAAGTTACATAATGTTTAATCTTATAGCATGGTACGGAACCCAACGTGTTCGAATCCTACTCACACTTGACCGGTTTTCTATTTTAATTCGTAATAATTCTCAATTAAAAAGCACTGCGCTAAGAAATTGTTTTTCAGGGTCCGAAAATGATATGGTTAATACCGCGAAGACATGAAGTATTAATAAAATAATTACAAAATTCAAATTGCTTAGTGGGCAGAATATTTATAGGAAATTAATGTTAACATCTGTAACATAAAAATCTGACAAATATTATATATCTTTATATAAGCCCATATTGAATGAGCCAGCTCACCAAGTGCGAATCCATCCTTAGCCCACTGCACTTGTCCGGCTAAGCTAGCGACTGCACATTCCAGTACTGCTTCAGCCCCCTCCTGCACTCGTAGACTTCGAGGCAGCACCCTGAAGTACTGCTGCTGAAAACCCGTCGCCATGGCAACCACTAAAACAAAGAAATTTAAATTAAGTTATGGATACAGAAAAAAATGTTATCGTTGAGATCGCAAACTAAATCATTACACTTGAACTGCCAAAAACACATTACAAAATGTGTATGTTACAATAATATCTTTATTTACGTAAAAATATTTAACAAAATAGTTTTTTTTTTAATTAATAACCAATATCTTGATTTTTTTCATTAATACTCAATATTTGAGTAAACTTCCAGAAAAGTGAACTAAGCATTATTTTTTTTTTATACAAGGATAACAAAAGTAAACCAGAAACGAACAATAAATAACAACAGAATTCGTCCTTATTCAAGTCAATGTTATATTTTTATAACCCAACCACTGACTGGACCAAATAAAACCTTTATAAACTAAAAACTAGTACAATAAAAATGAAACCGCCATAAAGTTCGAATGCAAGTTAATGCCCTCAATAAAGTTAATGGCGGACAAAACACATAAAGACTCAGTCGACCAAACACCAGATCAGCAAACTGACCCGGTAAATGACGAATCATTTCTAAAAAAACCGCCAAGAGAGTTCTTAGTTAACAGTTCCGTATTTTTTAAGCGCTATTAAACACTATCTCACCCCAAAAACTTCGTACCACGGGTTCGTTAATTTGCGAGAATTTTCAAATTTTAGCACTTTTTTAACTTAAAAAGGTAAGAAAGAATCGTTTAAATCAGTCCAGTCGTCTTCGAGTTTTAACGAGACTAATGTACAGCTCTTCACTTTAATAAAATAAGATAAGGATTTTTTTTTTAATTGTCAGTAAATACAAATTATATAGGCAAGCATGATGTAACCATATTTATGAAATCTTAGATTTATTGTTTTTTTTTGTTGTGTCTCTTTCTTTCAACTGCATTGATCGCTGCGCTAGACGAGTCTAATGAATTGGTGTACCTAACTTTTTTTAGGTCAAATTTAACCAACTTCAAAAAAGGAAGAATAATCCACGTTCACGTTACTACAGATCCCTAAACCACGGTTTTTGTAACTCAAAACTAACAACGAATCCACTGCTTGTTTTCAACTCAATTTCTTTCTTCGAATCGATAATGTAGAGCAATGTACTTTGATATTAAGTACTTGAAAGTATTGTTCGTCACTGGCAAATTGCAAATCATTTTCGAGAACGAATCGAGTGTTAAGTGGCGAAATATATGTCAAGAGGTATTTATTGAAGATGTCACAGCAATTGATGTTGTTCCAAGAATTGAAGTGAAATAATTGAGAGGGGCGTAAGATAAATCAAGAGTGCTAAATGTAAACCGATCCGAATGCGTTTTGCTTTTATTTTTATCTAATAAAAACAACATCACGACACACACATTGACTCAGCCCTGCACTAAGTATCGTAAGAACTTGTGTCACAGGAACTAAGCAACGATATGGTATAAACTAAATATCTTTGTATAAACTACATTTTACAACTATCCCTAGAAAAGTGTAAATACGCTAATTGCAAATGCCAATTAAATTAAATTTATATTTTCAAAAAATTTAACCCTAATTTTTACATTAAGTTTTGTGGTTTTGACTTCTGGCAAAGATTTTTAATACTTCCTGCAAGAGTGAAGTTGTAAGAAGAATGTTGAATATTTATACGAAACTAGAAGTTTTAATTCTCATTTGAGCTTTGACTTACAGAGGTTATACATTGTTTTTTACAGGTGGTAGATATATGCGCGATATCGTCTATTTGGTACCACCCTCCTTTCTATTTCGAACGTGAAGCAGTTCGCTGTGTTTCGGTTCTATTACCTTCACGAGAGATAAAACATCTTTACCTCTACATGGGCAACGCATTGGCAGTGAGTGCTGTTGGCGTACACGACATCAGGGGCATCGTTGTGTCAGTAGGCAGCGGTATCACTTTGCCAATAAGAAAACGATTACGTGGTAATTTTTTAAACATTGTGATGTTCATGGTTTAATTGTTGCTTAATTTTTAAGAGAAGAAGAAAAATAGAGAAATTTAAAATACTGAAAGGTTGAAATAACCCCCTCTTATTAGTTTTTTTTTCAGTAGAGGGGAAGCGGGCACGCGACTGTCCTGACGGTAAATGATAGTGATGGACGGACACCTGCATGCAAACGATGTCGGCAGATGCGTTGCCGACCTTTAAAAAAGGAGTAAGCCCTTTTTGATGATTTCTGATGTATACTATATAAATAGTAAATGTATGTTATATATCTATAGATAATTTTATATGAGTTCAATCAGTCTACTAACATAGTGTATAAGTGAATTAATTTTCATTTTTCATTAATTATTAATTTGATCTTATAAGCTAACTGATACAAATCATCCAAGGCGCTTGAGATTAATGATTATTTGCCTATTAATAATTGATCTATTTATCACATGCTCGTCAAATTATACTATATTAGATTATTATGAAATAACAAAATGTCGAATTTAATAATAATACCAAAAAAATTAGAGACATATATAATATCCGAGTAATTTTGTAATTTAATACTAACAACTAAGCTAATTTTTATCGAAAAATTGAATTAAATATAATATTATTATTAAGAAAATGATGAAAAAAGTTGTAGGTAATCCCGAGCTAACTGTACGTGGGAGATATGCACATGTAAACATCCAAATGTCTCGTGATTTTTCCAATCAAGGACGTATATTACACATGTACAACCTTCAGGCGTAGAATTCAAAATACAGACTAAAAGCGAATACAAAGATTTGTAAGCAGATCGATGTGTCCTACTGATTTAACCTTGATCTGACAATGTTAAGATAAATACAGTAGGTTTTTATTCAACTCAATAGGAATACAGGCGGACGATTCAACGAATGTAAAGTGATTCCACATATTCAAAGTCAACGTCAAAATATTTTTATTCAAATAGACTTAAAATAATTACTTTTAAATCTTCATATTTTATACTACCACCGGTACGAAACGCTATTTCTACGGGGAAGAATCCGGCAAGAAACCTCCGTAGTTGTTTTCTTCAAAATAGTACAAGGTACAATAAATTAATTTCTATTACAATTTTAAAATAAAATACAGTCTTGTATAATAAAATACAATCTTTATGTAATATTTAAGTCGATGACTGTCTCTATATTCTTAAATAGAAAAATAGGATGCAATGAATGTTATGCAATTAATATTGCAAATAGTAAATTGACTCAATGATGCCCTTACAACGCCAAGAGCAGTGCCAATGCGTTGGAAAAAGTAAAATATTTCAATTAACTTAACTTGTAATAATTTAATTATATGAAGATTTCATTACACTGGATCTCCAATCCTTCGTATTGAAACACAGCGAACTGCTTCACGTCAGTAATTTAAAGGAGGTCGGTACGGTACCACCCCAGACGATCGTACAAGAACATCTATCACTTGTATGAAATGTTTAATTATTTACTGTTTTGTTAATAACTTCTAAAAATAAAATAAAAAAACTGTCTGTTAGGTATGTGTGTTTGTGTGTTGATAATCTATGCTTATAGTAGAACCAATTTTGACTTAAAAATTTACTTTTTTTTCAAATAGTTTCAAAGTATTTGCCCTTCCAAAGGGTTCAAAAGTAGGTGCAAGGGTACTTAGAGGCGAGACAAAAGTACTTGAAAGGTGAACGCTCCGGTGAAGATCACGTTTACACCCCCTTTTCACCCCTGTAGGTATATTATAGGTGTTTTCTAGGCTGGCATCCTGACGCCGCATCTTCACCTACTACTAGTGAGATTGTGGCCCTGTTGATTGAATAGCCAATTCATAGGTATATTTCCAGAACTAGGCTATTGAATGTGAACAGATATAACCTGGAATTTAGTGGCACAGATAATTGCCCAAACCGTGACTCGAACCCGAGAAGCTTTTTACAATTGAGCTTTTGCACCTCACCGTAAGCTGACATCCCTATTTTATTCAATTTCATGAATAAACAAGCAGACGGTTCACCTTATGGAAAGTGATACCGCTGCCTATTGACATGCCTTTGATGTCTTAGAACGCCTCTTCCTTTCGATGTTTTATTTCTGTCTTTTATTTTCTGACAGGACTTCGGACGAAGATAAAATAACAAAAAATAAAACATTGAGCCGTTTTATGGATTCTGCGCACCAAATAAAGTTACACACCAACCCGACAGGTCGAGAGTTCGAGTCTCGGGTTGCCGTAAGTTGTAGCTGCCATGTTCCTCATAGTGGCCGGATAGTGGCGACAGATTCGCCACCTGTCACACTCGGTGCCCAAGATAATCATGAGATATGCGGTGTATAACACCTCTGCCAACCCCTCTCGATGGTGGTATGGAGCTTATGTTCAAGTTTTGAGTACATAAAGATAGATTCACCTAAATAAAAAAATCTAAAAAAAAAAACTAGCAAATGGATTCCTTTTAATTTCAAAGAAAAAACATCTCATTTTGACGTTATTGTTTTAATGTTTGGTTGCTAGAAACTAAATAAGTATTCTACATTGATATGTGGCACGATTTAAAGATTTCTCCTTGTAACCCCACAAACGAGGCATTACTTATGTAAATAGAAAACAACCAAGAAGTAATTTATCTAAAAAACAAACGATAAGCCAGAAAACATCGACTGAGTGCTCTCAATAAAAACACATCAAAACGAAAATAAATCCCCAACTGACTTTCATAAAAAAAAACAAACCACATCACTTGACCTTCGACTCAGAAGCGAGCGCGTAGAAGTCAAAAGAACACACGGTTCAAGCTACACTGGCTTTCTCAAGACGAATTCGTTATAGGTAACGCGACACAGGCAATTAGGAAAATCTTAAAAACTCACACATAGACAACGCAGACAAGCGTTATTACAGGGAAATATTTAAATTACACATCCTTGCTCCTCTGACACAAGTTCTGTATCTCAGTCAAGAAAATTGAACTTTTTAGTGAAGTTATAAGGTCGAGATTCGAACGTAACGGTCTCGTATGTATAACGTTTAGGGGTGTAGAGCGTATTCGATAGTTAGGGATAACCACTTATTAGTTTCAAATGTAAAACGGTTAGATGCGTTCAAAGCTAAATAGAAAGTTATTAAAGATTTTATTAATGGCCTGAACTTTTGCTGGTTGGAGGGAATTAAACCTCTTTTAGCCAGATAGCCATTTGCAGTTGAATTTAAACCTTTCAGATTTTAGGATATCAGTTTCGTCTTTTAATTAATATTCTACTATCTATGTTCAAATATTACAGCAATTTTTGACTATCTTGATGGCGCAGTGGTGTAAACATCCGACTGCTACGCTAGAGGTTACGTGTTCGAATCCCGGCGGGGGCGCGACCTTGTGTTATTTGCAAGACGCATTGTTTCGCTTACCGGTCTTGGATGTTGTATTCTTATCTATGCAGTATATACCATATCGTTGCTTAATTCCTGTAACACAAGTTCTTACGATACTTACTGCAGGGCTAAGTCAATGTGTGTGTCGTTATGTGGTAAAAAAAAAAGTTTATTTAAATATGCAAAACTAAATCTAAGAAAATTATATTATGCTATAAGTGTGCTAATTTAAAAAAAAAGTACAAAAATAAGGTTAAGGTATTTACCTCATTATTTTTCCACTCAATCAAAGCTTACATTTAGCATTTCGTAAATAAGTTTTTCTCCACAAATTGGAAGTTAAGAAATACACAATATCAAAAGTGACATACAAATTAGTTGAGTTAAAAAAGGCAAATTCAGAGTATCGTAACTGGAAGGTACAAAGACGAAGCTAGGTCAGCAAAAAAACCCTCCTTACGAACCGTTAGCAGAAAAAACTGGCAAGAGTGAGTTGAAAGGATATTAATGGTGTTCCGTTGAAACAGACCCGCTGAAAGTTATCTAAGTTTGGTGAAACGGATTTTGGAATCGATTTTTAAAGATTTCGGAAACAAACTAAATTTTTCGGCCTCTATGCCGTAGTCCTGTATACAATAGGTTTCGGGTTCGAATGCCGTTTAGGGGGGGGCGCTTTGTGTTATTTGAAAGAAGCATTGCTTCGCTTTCTGGTTTTGCTTATAGTATTCTTATTCACCGAACGTAAATAAAATTTCATTAAGCAAAACAAACAGAAAAACCTTCAGGAAACGAACAGGATTCATCGATTTGACTAAGGAACCCTAGAAAAAAAAACTCCATCAAACAAAGTTGGAATATCCGTAGGGTGAAACTTTTAGAGTATTTAGTCGCGAAAAACTTTTCTGAGTCAATTACTTTGACGTCCTTTCGATATTGAAAAAAAAAAACTGTATTTTGTCCCTGATAATGCTACGTTTACACGACGTAAATAATAAACCTCACCATCACGACACACACATTGACTCAGCCCTGCACTAAGTATCGTAAGATCTTGTGTCGCAGGTGCTAAGCAACGATATGGTATATACTACATATATCAGAATACTACCTCCATGAACGGTAAGCGAAACAATGCGTTTTGCAAATAAGACAATGTTCCACCTCCGCCGGGATTTGAACCTAGAACCTCTTGCGTAGCAGTCGGCTGTTTACACCACTGCCCCACAGAGGTCGTCCAAAAGAAAGAAAGGTAAGTTTCTAGGATAGTAGAAAACACACAGACAAACACAAAGACACACAACACAACACAAAGTAATGTATTTTGTGTTGTTAAAAACAATTCGCGAATGAAACAATAATAAGAAGATATTAATATTTACAGTAAATTCATAAATAATAACTTGACCAAGACGAAAATCATAGTACAGTGTTACCTAGTTAATTGGGATCTCAAGGGACCAAGGATTTTCTACCATTTAAAGAGGTTTTCATTTATCCAGTTTTCCATTTAGACAGGTTTAAAAATGATTCGTCTCATTTACGGAGGCCGTAAACAAAACACGTGCGAAAGAAATTCGAATGTTTGTAAACAATCGTGTCGAAACCTGTCCCAACCTGATACATTATCTCACTTATAAAGGGAACTGAGCTCCAGAGTCCCAATTATAGAGGTAAACATGGAAAAAATCCTAGAAATCAAATCTCATTTAATCAGGTTCGAAAAGTCCCATTAACAGAGGTAATTCGATGAAAAAGTGCCGGGACCTCATTGTAGTTCTCAATACTAGTGGTTTCTCACTTATGCAGGTTCCACTTAACCAGGATTCACTGTATATACTATATTTTTTAAATATACATATGTTAAATTAGAAAAAAATTCCACAACATTCAACTAGCTAATACTTGGAAATTTTCAAGTGCATTTTCAGTGTGTAGTTTTAATTTTATTTTTTAGGCACTAACAAGCAGTAATGCACCTGCTGACTTCAATAAACTGACTGTGCACTATATCAGTTTCGAGTCGTCAATCGATCGATTACGAAGATAATGTTTCTCGTGTGAACTCGACCTTAGAACCGTTTCAGGAAATGTTTTTAATGTTGAATAAGAATAATGGTTTTATTGCATTAGTTTTTTCAACTTCGTTTCATTCGAATCCTTTGTCTATTATACTATAAAGAAAAGTTCTTACATTTAGGTAATTTTCATTCTGAACAGAGAACTTTATATTTTAAGTTTATGGAGGCATGAAAAAACGGTACATAAATATTTTGAGCCATTGTAGTTACCGTTACGAGAAGTAACATCTTTACCTCTACAAGGTCAACGCATTCGCGGTGGTCGTAATGTTCTAAACATCAATGGCAAATTTATGGGACAGGCGGTGGTGTTGCTTTCCATCAAGTGAACCTCTTGCATGTTTACCCATGACATTGTATAAAACGAAATGACAGCCGCCATTTTGTCAAAAATTTTCCACGATCAAATTCCACGCAAACGGCGCATTCCCTCTAACATTTAAACTTAAAATAAGAATTAAAAATAACATCTAAGTTGAAGACTAGACAGTTTGAAATCCAAAGGTTGACATTAATTACTTGCTTGTCAAAGGACCTAAAGAATTTTGACTGGCTTAATAAATTTACACGGTTCTATTTAACAGACATAATAACAAAAAGATGTTATAGCAGTGAACTTTCGCTGTCTTAAAGCATAAAACGCAGTAAATGATTCGGGGAATTTCTCAGTTTTAATCTCCAAGATCTAGAATATTTAATGCAGGTTTTATTAAACTTGTTACCAACTCTCGATGCTAAAGTTATCGTAAAGAAAGATGGAGTAAGGGCATATCAATTTAGCGGGATGCAAGCGCTCCGGTGTTCCCGGACTAAACGGTATTCATCGCTGTTTGTAGTCGGGGCAGAATTTTAATTCTCTCGTAACTTTCAACGGAGCCAGCGATGTATCTTTCCTTTTCGAAATTATGCACTTTGAGTTTCATAATTAACCGATTTAGTTGTTGTTAAAGCTTGTATCTTGGAGGTTTTAATTAAAGCGCGTAAGTAAAATTGGTTTTGTGAAATTTCATAGAAAGCTCCATCTAAGGGTTTATCGATAGAACCATATAGTTAAATGGAAGAGACGTTTTATCGATGTAATTTTCGAGATTGCAGCACTAAAACTAGTGAATTATTAGATATAGAAGCCAATTAGTTAGTAATATCTGAGCTTGTGTTATTTGTTGCTGAATTTAAAGCTAACTTAATATGAGAAGTCACGTTCTGTTGGAATAACCTTCTTTGGACATAGTAAAAAAAGGAAATAGAATAAATTGCGAAGATATCCTACAATATCGATAGAGTCTATCTGTTATGAAATTTAAATAATTAAAAGCAATAATAATAACCACATCACGACACATACATTGACTCAGCCCTGCACTAAGATATAATCTTGTATCGCATGCTTTAAGCAACGATATGGTATATACTACATAGGTAAGAATACTACATCCAAGACCTTTAATCAAAACAAATGCGTCTTACAAAGAAATCAAAATTCCGCCCTCGCTACGATTCAAACCCGGAACCTCTAGCGTAGCCGTCGGCAGTTTACACTGCTGCGCCACCGAGGTATTCTAATAAGTTATTTTTAGCGGATCAAAAGCAGATAACAAGAAAATATTCCTTAATAAAAGATAATAACACAAACATGACTCCCTTTAAGAAAGCATGAGTAAAGTGTAAAGCGAAACAACTTTGAAAGTCACAGTGGCAGGCAATCTGTCAGAGGGGAAACATAATTTTTCCGCACACATTCCCCGACAAGTGAGACCGACAATTAATTATTTGGCGAACATTCTAGTAATCCATTACGAACTGGATCTGAACGTCAAAAATGACATATCACTTGTCCTTTTTAAAGGACTCGTGAAAAGGGATGTTGTAATTTTGCTTGTTTTTTTTTTCAGCTTTTTTGGTTTTAAAACTGATTTAGATTTTATTTAATCTGTTTTTTTTTTTTTTTAATTTGAAAAAAAAAACTGTGTACATTTTTTTTCGGTAAAATATTCAGGTTTCATTAAATTCAGTTTTCATGAAGATATAGTAAAATCTTTTTTTTTTTGTTTTCACAATAACATTTAGTACTAAAGGGGAATTTTTACCTTTCGCCCCTCGGTGCGGAATGGTGATTAAAAAAAAAAACATCAAAAAAGTAACCATAGAATGATGATATTCTGAGAAGAGTCAGTAAGTTTTGCCTATATACAATTTTACTACATACTCCATTAAGTATATACAAGTTGTTCTGTACACTTCTTTTCATAGATATATAGGCTGTCCTTTCTTTTTTTCTTTATTATGACAAGGAGAGAAGTGTTCGTATTCAGGCTGGACTACAGATAATTAATTTTGTAAACATTGTTGCAAGACGCAATGTTTCGCTTACCGGTCTCAAATGTTGTATTCTTATCTATGTTATTTATACCATATCGTTGCTTAGTGCCCGCGATACAAGATTCTGTAAGTGCAGGACTGATTCGTTTTGTTATATACGCCAAAATTAAATTCAGGTTATTTATAATATAATATTTGATTTACGACTTGATGAGGGTTAGAGACCCACCCCTGAGGGAATCGCGTGTTATGTGATCGATCACATTAAACAAATACAAAAACTGTGATCAGTCAATTCAATGAAACGTTTTATCTTATCTTAATATACCTTATTAAGTACTTACTATTGTGCCTAATAATTTGGTTTTACGCGCAAAAATTAATAAAATTATTTCGTTTCTCAAATAAACAAGAAACGGTTTTTTATTCGGTCTGTATGTTTATAAATTATGAGAGAATGTATTTATTTTGTTAATAAAGATTTTTTATGTAATTACAGTTCTAACTGCAGTTGTAGGTATGTGATTTTGCATTTCTTATTGTGAATTCTCAAAAAAATATAGACTAAATGCGAAAAATCCACTACTTTGATCTGTATTTTTTTCACACTAAACAGATTACAGTAAAAAAGAATCATGTAGTTGTTTCCATAGACTATAATATTGAAAAAACCAACTACGACAACTTTAAAACAATGAATGAGTAACTACATAGATTGAACACGAGCAAAAGCTATAATATTGAGTATGAGCGAAAGTTAACCACATCAACTAACATTTTATAAGAAGATTCCGTTCTGAAACTTGCTTTACGATGTATTAAAATTCTGTATAATAAAACCGAATTGTTTATACCGAAGAACGGAAGTGTAAGTTTTGCTATAATAATCATAAAGTTTTGGAACGTAAAACGTAACCCAGTGTTTGGTTCTGAAACTCTCAAACCCTTTTAACGTATGCTGATTTTAGGCTGACTAGTTATTTTAGGGAAATAAATATTTTTTAAGGAATAGGGGACGTGGTTGCTCAGTTTGTAACGTGCCTTGGTTAGCCGGCCGACCCGACCCGACAGGTCGAGGGTTCGAGTCTTGGGTTGCCGTAAGTTGTAGCTTCCATGTTCCTCATTGTGCCCGGATAGTGGTGACAGACTCGCAACCTGTCACACTGGGACTCAACATAAACATGCGAAATGCGGTGTGTAACACCTCTGCTACTACCCCTCTCGAGGGATTCATTACGGCGTGAGTTTATGTTTTTTTGTGCATTAAATAAATTATTCCGTGTTTGCTAGTCAGTTAATTTTTTGGGGCACACCCGACACTGTCCCAGCACTGCACTCCTGTTCACCAGGATCAACAGTGGCGTCCTTTGGTCGAATAATGCAGCTGTGCAATGACGCGCAGGCTGTGCCCGGACACCCTACCGGCTGTCTTGGGACCCGCAACGAACTTAATCAGAAGAAATAGAAGGTTTCAGACTTTCATCCCAGCAAAGCGGAGTCATTTACTATTTAACAAGATTAAATTACCGAGGTTTCTTGCCAGATTCTTCCCCGTAGAAATAGCATTCCGAACCGGTGGTAGTTAAAAATATGACGATTTGAATGTGCTTATTTTAAGCCTATTCGAATCAAAACATTTTGACTTTGAATTTTACGTAAAGTAAGGAAATAGTTTTTGATTTCAAATAGTACCTGCGGAAGATCATATATTTTATGGTTTAAAAGAATTTTTTTAAATTAAATAATTTTTACAAAAAATAATATCAAAAATTTTCTATTTAATTAAAAGTAATACTAGAAGTTTAATTTATTTTCTAGTAGTTTTTCAAATATATTTAAAAAAAATTGTCTGTTTGTAATGGCAATATTACAGCTGTTCATTCAATGCATATGAATTCCATTAACAAAAAAGTAATTTTTAACATATCGGGATACAGTTTTATAGGATCTTCAAAATTGGAAATATGAACTTTTTTTTTACAACCTATTTGTCAGAATGCTTCAGTTTTTGGATTTTCAGCTTTTGAGGGGACAAAGCCGAGGGATCTCAAGATTAAACGCGGGTACAGCCGCGGGGTGACAGCTAGCAAAACAATAAATTGGTCACAAACCGTTCGCTTTCAAAGAAGCTTGCTCCCGCGAACGCTCATGTTGTGGATTGAACTCCATACCATGGTTTTCCCAAATGACTAAAGCATGGGATTCTTCAAAAAGATTCTTACGAGGTCAGCAGCGCGTGATTGCTCAGACCTTGCCCGGTAGTCTCGGGCCTAGAATAGGTCTACGGTATTCACCGCCTATCGTACGAGGCGGCTAAAAGAGGTAATAGGTCCTAAGTTGAGGGGTTTTCGCGTTCATTGCACTCAGGACTGGGGAAGGTGATAGCTGTGTTGTCGCCCAACACATGGGGAGGGTAAAGGTTAGCAAACAACAAACCCAGGATTTGCTTCGGCGCGGTACTTGAGGGACACTGGCGGTTCCTTCGGAGAGCCCAGAGTACTTCGACTTGTCGAGGATGGCTACCGAAGGGTTTTAGTGAGTCCACGACTCCAGTGAACCTCACATAATTTCTTTGTACCCTCACGCAAGGTCTTGGTGAAGATTTCCCCCTTCGGAAAAAAAAGTCAGCAACGCGCATGTGATGGTAACTGCTCACCATCAGGCAGACCGTAAGCTTGTTTGCCACCGTAGTGGTATTATAAAAAGAATAGAACAGAACTCATTTTTAAAGTCGGCCTTTCTAATAGGCCATTGCTTCCAAGCAAGAGAAATGAAAAATAATATAGTTCCTACTTTGTCTAAGAGTTTTAGGGGTTGTATCTTCGAACGGGTCTTCGTAAGGGTGGGAACGGTAAATCAATTAAAAGAAGGGTCATTAACTCTTTTGGAAATGTCAATGTAGCAAAATTATTTCAGATGAATCTTTATGATTTATGTTATTGAGTTTATAAATAGAGGCACAAACAAGAGATATGGCTAAAATTTACGCTCAGTAATTCTCCTTAAACCAATTCCCTTTATGGATTCTGCGACGAATTAATTTTAATTTTTAAATGAAGCTGTTTATTTCATTTTTTTTAATGGCCGCTCATTACAAGTCAGTTGTCAAGCAGATCATACTTGATTCTGCCAAAGCGGACATTTTAGCTCTCATGGTATATTGGTGGATTTGTTTGATTTCTATGAACTACATTCCGTCTCACTAAGGAATGTTCGTCTAAGGTTCGGTTAAGGTTAATTTCGTCAGGCTTGTACATGTACATTGTTTCAGCGTGCAGAGTCTCGAGTTCGCCTAAAACAATGTGTATAATAACAACCTATGGTCTTCGGTAAATGAAATAAAATATTTTTGCACATTGTTTCAGCGTGCAGAGCCTCGAGTTCGCCTAAAACAATGTGTATAATCACAACCTATGGTCTTCGGTAAATGAAATAAAATATTTTTTGCACATTGTTTCAGCGTGCAGAGCCTCGAGTTTGCCTAAAACAATGTGTATAATCATAACCCATGGTCTTCGGTAAATGAAATAAAATATTTTTGCACATTGTTTCAGCGTGCAGAGCCTCGAGTTCGCCTAAAACAATGTGTATAATCACAACCTATGGTCTTCGGTAAATGAAATAAAATATTTTTTGCACATTGTTTCAGCGTGCAGAGCCTCGAGTTCGCCTAAAACAATGTGTATAATCACAACCTATGGTCTTCGGTAAATGAAATAAAATATTTTTTGCACATTGTTTCAGCGTGCAGAGCCTCGAGTTCGCCTAAAACAATGTGTACAATCACAACCTATGGTCTTCGGTAAATGAAATAAAATATTTTTTAAAGCAAAAGACGAATTCGAATAATTTCACCTAAATAATTATATATTTTATATTGCATGTGAAAGTTAACAATTCATATTAAAAATTAGGGATATTAGGGATATGTAAATAAGGGAATATTTTTTATGTTAAATTTTGAAACATTTGTATTTTCACTTCAAACAAAATACAGCCTCTGATCATCAAGACTTGAAGGTAGTGGCGTATCTAGACTATCCGGGGTCCGTGGCAAACGAATGGAATGGGACCCCTTCTAAAAAACTGGGTCCTATTTTTTAGGTCTTCATTTCAATATTGGATACCAAAATCAGCTTGCCCTTAATGCCTGAAACACAGGTTTTCCTAGTTCGGGCGTAGTTTACGATTATTTATAATCTCTTTATTTAAAGTGTTTTGTTAATGTTTTGAGTTATTAGAAATACAACTTAATCATTATTTATAAATATTATTCCTATTATCCTTTTGTAAGTTATTTAAAACATATAATTATTGTAAATTTAGACCCGAAGAAATTCAATCAAGATTATTATTATTATTATTGATGTTTTTTGCCTTTATAGTTACTACAATATTGCTCGCGACCCGCGTTGAGGGAACCTTATAACTGGGACCCCTTCCGGCTGGGAGCCCGCAGCATTTTGCCGTCATGCCACCCTGTACTTACACCACTGCTTTAAAGTTAAAGTTAAAATGCGTATTTTAATTCCAGAACAAAGCACATTGCACAAACAATAATAAAACAAATTCAAAAGAAAAGTTAAAAATCAACGAACTCGTTGAAGTACTATTTTTTTAACATCGCAAATTGTTTAGTTTAATAAAAGAAATTAAATGATCGGGGGCACAAGTAGCTCTTGATTTTTCAATGGCAAATCAAAGACAAAAGTTTAATGTTTCGTTGAAAAATGTTTGTGTGTAAACATTTTTTTTTTGTTTATCATAAAATAAACAATTTGTATGCATTAATAAAAATTCTGAACTAGACGACTGATTTTAAACATGTTTT
The DNA here is from genome assembly GCA_949316135.1 of Choreutis nemorana. Taxonomy (NCBI): domain Eukaryota; kingdom Metazoa; phylum Arthropoda; class Insecta; order Lepidoptera; family Choreutidae; genus Choreutis; species Choreutis nemorana. Next base: position 6,021,754 of record OX438620.1, on the reverse strand, counting down.
TTATCTTCCCCTGTTACGGACATCCAGGACATTTAATTTTGATTAAAAAGTTAACGGGACCAGTTTTTCCGGACCAGAAACTAGTTTTTTTCTTTTTTAAATAAGCGTCCAACCACCAAAATATGACGACTGGCGTAGTTGTGTAACAAATGACTGCAACGCAACGGGCCATGTGTTCGAATCCAGGCGGTGAGGGACGTTTGTGTTATTTGCAAGACGCATTGTTTCGCTTTGTTGGTTTTTTATGTATGCAGTTAATAAGATATCGTTAATTAGCACCTGCGACACAAGATTCTAGAATATTACCGCAGGGCAGAGTCAATGTGTGTGTCGTGATGTGGTTATTGTTATCACAAAACTATGTTAAAGAATTCCACACTCCTAGTCTCTGAGAAACAAGAATCGACATCGAATAACTGTAGGGGGCTTATTATTATATTAAAAAAACCATCCAATTCCCAGGCAGTTCTTAAGTCAGCCGACTTTTGAATTGTTTAAAAGCATACAAGCGCCCAAAAACATTAATGACATGGTGAATGGAAGAGTGAGACGAAGATAAGCAAAAAATCTTCGGTGAATGGTTATTGACGTTACAAAATCACTGCAGTAAACGTTACCAGTGTGTCTACTATGAGTTCTTATAGTTTTCCTACACGTCAGGTAACATAGATTGCTACAGCGATTTTGTATGAGCAATCTTTATTTATCAATCCGTTAGAATTTCTAACTGCATTCGCAAGCTGCAATCACAGGTAAAACTCATGGTAGACACATAGACGTATAGGAAAACTATACGAACTCATGGTATACACAGTTCGATTGTTGCCCAGCCATAAGAGGTTATAGTAAACACCAGGAAGTTATTTTAAACCATACATTTTATACAAAAACAAAGAACTTATTCTCGAAGACAGCAAACTTATTTACATACATGTTCTAAGATCATTACAGTAAACATTCGTGGAATTTCTAGTTAAAAATCGATCAGAAGAACATCGTGTATTTGCTTTGGTATTTCAAGTTTTTGCAGTTATATTTATAGGTCTTTAAGTATAAATGTAAAGGTATAAAACTGCGTTATATTTGCAGTTGTAGATATATTAAGATGTAGGTATTTTTACTGGTAGTAGATCCACGTGCGAGATTGTTTGGGTTTGTACCACCATCCTTTTTAATTCTGCCGTGAAGCTGTGTCGGTTCGAAGGACTGGAGAGCCAGTGTAATTACAGGCACCGGTATAACATATTTACATCTATCATGGGCCGTCCGCTTGGCGTTCCACGACATCAGGGGCTTCATGTCAACAGGGGAGGGGTATCACTTTCCTTCATGTGAACCGTTCGGTTGTTTGCCTATGATGTGCGTAATAAACAAACGAGTTTTAGCTGTTAGGTATATTCTGTAATTTGAAGGCCTTCGGTCTTGGCTTGTATTAAAGAAAATGATTTTTATTTAGTTTCGCTGTATTTAGGCGATTATTTACTGATAAACTCTAGACGATGATACGAAAATCTTTATGGAACTTGGCAGTTTTTTTAAAATTGAATGTCAAAGTGGTATTGACAAAATAGTTTTAGTTAAAGACTTAGAAAAAAAAAATCGTTTTATTTCCTAAAGTCTAAATTAAATATAAATAAGTTCACTCACCAAATAAAACAGCTAGAATTCCCCTCATTTTGGCACAATTTTTTCCTATTTTTCACTAATTTTTCACAGCACATAATTTACGTAACATTCATAAATAATCACCGAACCATTTTGTCTCTTTCTAAACCGTTCGACCGAAAACAATTGCACTTTATCACTAGAGTCATCTGAGTCTTTTAATTTGTCCAATTTGGCTTTATATAACGAGAACCATTAACGGTGTACCTGAAAAATAAAAACAATAATTTACGATCATTATTAGAAAAAAGGGTGGATACATAATTAAAAACAAACAAAATTTTAACAAAGTAAACGAGACCAGTTTGAGGCGGTTTTTTCCCTCCAATAAACAGGGCATGCATCCTAAACAAACATCGTAAAAAAATGTTGCCACGTCAAAAAAATAAGGTTTTAGCGCGCAATAAAAAAATGTAACTGCCTATTAATACGATAGATAAAAGCAGTGTTAAATTCAGAAGTTACGGTTGTAAAAGATCCCTACAGTTTTTTTTTGTTGCTGGCAATTTTGAAAGAGTAAATTATATTTTTTACGGCTCAAAGACTTGATAGAATATTAAATTATTCCCATACCTAAAAGTATCAAGGAGTTTTATAACTATATTATTAAATAAGTAATAAGACCTTTGTCCTCAAATTCTACCTATTAAAAACGACATTTTAAAAGCATTTTTTTTTTGTTTTCTCACCAAAAAGCCTGTAAAAATTAAGGTTGCTTGGCAGGACGAAAAGTGTCAGTTGAAATTTTCTTATTTTATTTTCTCTTCTTGTTTTTCAGCAGACTTTAATTAAATGCTGGTGTTTTAGCCAGTGAATACCTGTAGTGCTGTGCAAGTGTGGAAAGAGTGAAATACGACTATTTGGCTGCTCTTTTCATCAACTCCCAAGTAACCTATAAAAGCCTACATTAACCGTAATAGCATTTTACTAGCAGATTCATTATTCCATCTATCATTATTCATCTTTTCATCATTTAATTCCTCATCAAAACTTGATAGTAAATATTACTTGACACTGGCAGAATACTTCAAGTTATAGCTGCGAAGATGGCAAAGCCTTCAAATGAAAAAAAGTCAATGTCTGAATATTTCGAAAATGGAACCCTTTTCGAGGGTCGAGGGTTCGAGTCTCGGGTTCTCAATGTGCCCGGATATTGGCGATAGATTCGCAACCTGGGACCCAACAAAAACACGCGAAATGCGGTGTTTCAAACCTCTGCCAACACCTCTCGAGGGATTACGGCGTGAGTTTGTGTTTGATGAGGTACGGTTATTTCATCTCGCGAAGACAGGTCGGCTATGGTTGTGTTTCGACGTGTAAATGCTCATCATTCTGGTGTACGAAACCACTTTACTGAGCGAACTGACAGGACGCACACCGAAACAATACGCATCGGGACACACCTGTCCTACCACTGCAACTCCTGTTCACCAGGACCAACAGTGGCATATTTTGATCGAATAATCAACAAATAATGCAGCTGTGCAATAACGCACAGGCTGTGCCCGGACACCCTACCAACTGTCTTGGGACCCGCAACGAACTTAATCAGAAGAAATAGGAGGTAGTAAGAAACCGATTTCAGACTTCCCTCCCAGCAAAGTGGAGACAGCAATCGAAATGGCCCAGAGGCCAAAAACTAAGGGGGGAGACAGTCAGGAGACTGTTAAAACACCACGGAATGCCACTAACTAACAGGGGGTTAGACACACATTAACAATACGCATGTACACACCTGACAAAGTTAACACAGCCATAGTCAAACAATCATCGTCAAATGGAAAAGTTGAAGCTTACGACACAGTCGTTTTTGCCCACGCGCAGCCTAGTTAGCTTTTGAAGTTGGCTTAAGTTAAAAACTTTCGTAAACTGTCATTTAACTGAAATTTTTTATCACAGTTTTAAGGAAAATTTTAACGACAAAAACCTCTAAGGATCTTTCTTAATTTTCGTTCAATTTACCTAATGCTCTGAATTGAAATTTTGCAGGCTTGATTCCAATGAAATATGTATAACTTTTTTTAAAATTCATCACCTCCTGTATGGTCGTATTTCGTGCAAATAAATTGTTCTTATTCTTAAAGAATTCTAAATTTGTTTCATTGGTTTTTGTGATATCGGCGCTAGGCCGCTATAAAATGTTAAATATTCATTATATTTTATGATTTAATATCTGTGTAATTGTATATTTTATTTGCCATTTATATTTGTACGCCAATTAAGGCAGGTTTTTAAGGGACTTTTATATTAATGTTAAGAACTTGTATACCAAAACTTAACTAATCAAGATTATTCTATTCTATTCTAATTTATTACATAATATTAACAATCGTTTGTCTCGATTTTCGTGATCCGGAGCAATATTTCAATATAAACACTTTCTCCTTGTAAAGGTTTATTAATATTTACGTGGTTGTAGGGATGAGTTAACATTTTGTTATGGATTGAAAAAAAAATTGCGTGGATATTTAAATATGTTAATTTTTTAAATCGGATTCGGTTTTGTATTTTACTTCCTACATACAAAATTGATCTCTTTTTTATTAATAATATATAATCTATGCTAATACACTTCTAAACAAATCTACACTTCCTGAAGTATATAATAAGTTATTGAATTTTAGGGTCTACTACCCGTGCGTGAGGCCCTGGTATTGCAAACGTCCATAGACTGCGGTGATCAGGGTATTTAATAAAACCTCTTGTAGCCAGGCAAAAGTTTAACTGCATAAACTTTTCGTACTATGAGCCTTTTTAGCTGGGCTGGCGGACAGACAGTTTAACGATGTCAATAACCATTCACCGAAGAATTTGTGTCATCTTTGTCTCACTCTTCCACCATGTCATTCGTGTTTTAGGCGGTTGTAGTATGCTTTGAAACCAATCAAAAGCTTGCTGAATTAAGAACTGCCTGGGAATGGAATGGTTTTTAAATGATCATAGTAAGCTCCTAAGTTGCTTGTTTGCCGCCGTAGTATAAAACACGCTAATCTCTTAAGACTTACGAAACAACTTTGCATCACAATGTATTCAAAGTCTCTAAGACGTAGGCGGCGGACGTTAGAAAGAGTTTTGTTTTTTGTACATTTGTATGTTTGCTTGTTATATCCATTGTTTCGTTTAATTGTTCACATTTAGATTTTCGGTTTTTATTAGCATTTAATCTGTTAACATTTACAAACATAATTTCACATACCAAAAAAAGTTAATTTCATAATGTACACAATACACTGGTGTTAACTTTATTTTTGATGCATTAGTTAATATTGATGTAGAAAATCCTATTAAAATAATAAAATAGACACTTTTTTAATTATCGCATTTTGGCTAGTGTTGCGAATTTTTTTGAATATCCCTCGTTGATGATGGTAAATCAGACAATTATTGGATAAATAACAAATGAATTGATAAGTAATTTTAAGAAATGCTTAATGTTGCCGTAATCGGGTCATTGTAATCTTGTTTATTACCTTCATTGGTTTGTATTAACAAGTTTTGGAAACTATTTTGGTTTGTCAATTTCTTATGATAAATGTATAAAAAACAATCAGACAAAAATGTTTGGTTCCCATAATTTAAATAAGGTAAGATCTACCTAAAGTAGCATGCTAGTGGGCTGTTACAGCAAGCTATAATACGTTACTTGGGAGACCATGAAAACGGTAGAAAATTTTTCCCTTCACTTGTACAGCATAACAGGTATTTAATGGTTTACCACCAGCAGTTGAACACCATGAATTCTGGTGGTATACAAAAGTCTCAACCTCTATTTAAGCAAATTCTATTCTATTTAAGCAAACAAGCCGACGGTTCACCTGATGGAAATACCGCTGCCTATTGACACGGAGAATGCCTATTCCATGAAGTCTGGAATGACAAGAGCACCGCCAATGCGTTGCCCATGTAGAGGCAATGATGTTAAACATCTCGTGCCGGTAATGACACTGGCTCTTCAATCCTTACAAATAGAAAGGAGGGTGTTACAACCGTGATGATCTCGCACATAGATCTACCACCTGTATTAGTGGTGCTCTTGGCATTGTAAGATATCAAGGGAATCTTCGTGTCAACAGGCGGTATCACTTTCCATAAGCTGATGATAACCCATAACCCATGATGTTTCATACAAACAAAGAAAATCACATTCCCGCCAAAATAATTAAATTTTAAATGGTAAAACTTTAAATAATGCCAATTAGCCGTTTTCTGCTGAAAACTAACGCATTTATCTTAATTAAAACGCAGTAATGATAAAAACAATACAAAACGAATATAGTTGCTGTGATGTCTGGAAAACATAAATTGTTTCAATATATTTGCAATTATAAATTTGTTGACGTGGGAAGCGATTCCATGTGTTGGCGGCCATGTTAGTTTTTTTTTCTTTTTTCTCTTTGCATAATCGTGCGGCCAGCAACTTGTTTTGAAATGGTATTCTTTGTTGAACAAATGCTAGGATTTTAAATTCCTATTTGAATGAGGTTTTATTGGAAAGTCAGTTCTCATTTGTATCACGAGCTTATGCGGATAAACGTTTTTTTTTCTTTTTTCTAGCCAACAATCGCGTTATGGTAGCAGTTTTATTAAGTTTTTCATTGTTTAGTTTTAAAGCATTTTTGACACTTTTCACCATTCTTTTCTTTAAGTTGTACAATCACAATATTTTTTTGTTTGGTTGTTAGATTTTTTTTTTTCAAAAATTTTAACTTTCTTGAGGTTTTTTATTTTTTTTATTTCTTAAAGTCCGAATTAGGTTATTCTCAGTTAGGGTTAAGTTTAATGACTTTGTTTTTTATGTGAATGCGCATGTGGTGCCGTATATGGACAGCACATTGCTACAACGTGGGAGAGACGGTTGCTGCGGAGTTTATAAAGGGTGTTTTTTTTTGTTCTAAGCTTGTGAAATACACGGTCTGATAAATCAATTACCGGTTTTTTTTTTGTTTTTTTTTTATTATAAATTTAAAACAGATAAAATCGATAGAATACTTGATTTATCGAAAAACCTGAAAATAATGTTGTTTAACAGAATCTTAAATATCATTTGAAAATATATTCTGGCAATTTTTATGAATATCAAGTTCGATATTACTTTTTTTAATTTTTTTCTTAGATTATTAGTAGGCATTATTATAACTTTTATTTAATTTATATTATAAAATACAACGAAATTATAGTTGAAACTAAACCTTCTAAAATAGAGCTTTCAAAATAAACAAATATTGAAAAATTGGAAATGTTCACTTGTTAGGATAAACAAATTTTAATAAAATTGAAAGAGCAAACTTTTTTTGTTAAAGTGGATGTTATTTATTACTAACATATTTAAATTGAACTTAACCTATTGGATCGCTATAAAACTATGTATTGGTGTGACATATATCTATTTTAAATAGAAATAAATAAAATAAAACATAAAGATCCCGCGAAATAATTATACATTCATCTTTGTACTCAGCAAACTTACAATATTTACATAGCACTGTTAAATAGGCATCATTACATCCAAATCCATGGCTTGATATATAAATTGATTTAAAAAAAAGTGTTTTTCCAACAATAGTTTTTGTAGAAATATAAATAATAAATTAGACAAAATCTTGTCGAAAATGTCATAAGTTTTGTTTTTTTTATGAATAAACAGAAACACCCCGTGTACCGAAAATATAATTTTGAAATAGGACCAACGTAGTTTAGAATCAGAAATACTAAATAAGCAAGCACGTGCGACACCATTTTTATATTCCAATATCATCCTGCGAAATGTGATTTCAAATTAGCTTTTTGTTTGTGATACATTTTTTGGCGCCTCATTTTTGATCTCAGCAAAAAAAAAAAACAGACTTTCCTTAGATGTTAATGTTTTCTTCAGTGGCTACTGCGTTACGTGATATTTACTCATGTATGCCCCTTTAAGGCAAGAGTGAATAGGTTTCTCCTGGGCAGGCATGATCCACCTTAGACCTCATCGCCGCTTAACGTCAGGCGGGTTTGGGGTCAAATGCCTGCCTGGTCATGAATAAAAAATAAATAAATTATTTTCATCAAATTCCAAGTATGGGAAAATTGGGATCATACTCCAATAGCAATAAAATACATGTCGTTGTTCCTCTTTATCAAGACAACTTTCTTTCTTTATAAAGACGATGCAGCCTGATCGATTGTATAGGGAACGATAGCCACGGTAAAGTCACGGTAAAGCTGCTAAGGCCTCGGGGCAGCAGCACTCGTTGTCAAGGAAAAAAATATAAAGGTATTTTTATTTGAAACAGAAACACTGTTTTTTTACAAGTGTCCGTTCTGAGTAGTGATTTTATATATATATTCGACCCTAATTTTGCCTAAATGCTTCATCGCCTTGACTACTAGGCAGACACGAAAGCGCTACCTCTCCTTTAATTTGGTTGCGTGAAGTGTGCTCAATGCAAGTTCTGGTAATACTTTTATCAATCAATCTTTCGATTGTACTGAAAATTAGAACTTAGAAGTCATATACATAATAATATATAATAATAATAATAATATATATATATGTTTGCAAACATGTATGGAACATGGTACCAACAACACAAACATGTATGGTTAAATGTTTGAAATATTTTAACCAAAGATTGCACACTTTAACCAAACTAACCCCGTATTTTAATACTAAACAATTTATATATAAAAATCCCTGACCCTAAAAACTTTTTAAAAACTGAACTTACGAAATAGTTAGTATATATTATTAGCGACATACTTTTTTGAGCTAAAAAAATTCAAATCAAAGAATTCAAACACAACTTGTAAGGTATCCCACGATTAGCCATTTTTTCGACACGCCTCAATTTCCGCCACCTTGCTTAATAAACTGCTTTAAAACCCGTAAAAAACAATGCCTTATCCGCTAAAACTGGTTGATGCTACCAGCTCTGAGAAAACAGGGGTAATTTTCTTTGAATTAATGTAATTTGAACCGAAGCGTTCGAGAAATAAGATCGAGTTATGAGTTGTGGTGGCTTGTATGCTACCACCGGATGCTTGGTTGTAAGGCTTTACATTATAACTGGTTTGTTTTAACTAAGAATAGATTGGATGCATTGATGAGATTCGAACTTATCCTAGAGCGTTCGAAGAGTTTCTGGAAGCTTTTAAAATTGGAATCATTTTGAGGGATTTTAAAACTGAATGAGCGAGATGGACTTCCATTTGACAGAAGGCACTTCATCATTTGCCGCGAATTCATAGAGCTCATTCAATTATGACGTTAGCGGTGCTGCTAACGGACGATCAAATTTTTTTAAAAACAAAGCACGAGGAGCGCTGAGCGTGCATTAAACACGACAGCAGTGTGTCTCACAAAAGTTCGTTTAGTTTTTCGACACGGATTAATACAGTGTGTGTGTGAAATCTTAATTCCTCAACAATCCAATTAGAGGCGCTTTAAAAAGATTCATACAAATTTGTAACTGCAGTCGCAAGCTGCAAAAGATAAAACTCATTTGGTATTTATTTGACCTTATTTAATTTCACCCACAGAAGATACACAGGATGACAAAGTTTTAAGGTCTACTAACAGACGGCCGACAGAAAACATCCTAATTGAAAGAAACGGTATGGCAGCTAAAGCATATCTGTGACTACAAATTTGTAAGCGTCTATAGGTATACCATTTGTAATTTTTGTTGTTAGTTAAATGAGAAGTATCTCTTCTCTCGATATTTAGAATGCCAGGCCTGCTGGTGCATTAAATAAGTTAAGAAAAATGTGGACGTGGTAGCTCATTTTGTTACGTGTCTTGGTTAACCAACCGACCCGACTGGTCGAGGGTTCGAGTCTCGGATTGCCGTATATTGTAGCTGCCTCATTGTGCCCGGATAGTGGCGACAGAATCGCAACCTGTCACACCGGGACTCAACATAAACATGCGAAATGCGGTGTGTAACACCTCTGCCTATCCCTCTCGAGGGATTACGGCGTGAGTTTATGTTTATGTTATGTTTCATGTAAAAAAAAACTTCTACACATGTTTCCTATACATCATTATTTTTCTATTTCAGTCAGGCATCATAATTTCGCTCATAATCATTGACTTATAGTGGTACACTCATACTTACATCATAATTAACATTAACCAAGCAGTCATGGTTAATGTTAACAATCGCCAATCGTTATCGTCGTAAAGGTAATAAATTTCAGAGTTTAACCAACTATTATGGTGGTGGTTAACATTGATTGAGTTTATGTTAAGACTGCACTTCGGTATTTAACAGTAACACATGCCTTGTTAAATTGTGACTTAGAATTTGTGTGAATGGTCCCACATATATATTTAGTTTATTATATGTATTATGTTATATGCTCTGTAAATAGAAGCGGTCAACAGCCTATGCTAATGAGGTCTGGTTACAAGTTATCGGTGACTAAGTTGTTCGTTTCAAACTAGATTTGGTGTCGCAGCAACTTGTTTTTTAGGTGAATGAAATTATTAAAACGTCTAATTCTTAATAATTGTGTCTTAGTCAAAGTTAACATTCACGATTATTTTTTTTTACATTAATCCTTTAAAAAATACAGGGGCCATTACGTAAATAAAAATCAAAGACGATAAAGAAAACGTGTCGGATTTTAATTGTTTAAATCTGATCAAAATATAGAGTTTAAAACGTATTTAAGTATTAATTAATTGATCATTAAAATAAACATGTAAATATTTTTTTTTGTTTTCATTTACACATGTTTACATAAGTAGCCTCCAAATGATGCTCCCAATAAAAATATATGAACTTTTTTGCATATCGGATATAGTGTCATTCCGCATCATTTTCCGCAAGCGTTTACGCCAACAGAAAACAAAGATGCAAGGAAAGTTACGTAATCGTAATGTAATTATGTTTTCTGTAATTATAAAGGATTATGGAACATAGTATGAGTCTTCACTGTAAAACTAATCTCGAACCTCGACGATCTCGGTGGCGCAGTGGTGTAAACAGCCGACTGCTACGCTTGAGGTTCCAGGTTCGAAACCCAGCGGTGGCGGGACTTTGTGTTATTTGCAAGACGCATTGTTTCGCTTACCGGTCTTGGATGTCGTATTCTTATCTATGTAGTTTATACCATATCGTTGCTTAGTGCCTGCAACACAAGTTCTTACGATACTTACTGCAGGGCTGAGTCAATGTGTGTGTCGTGATGTGGTTATTATTATTATTATTGTACCATAAAAAAATTTAGCGAATTAAATATGCCAAATATTTTAGAATAGTTAGAAAAATTACCAAAAATACTAATTACTAATCTAATTGCTTTCGATAATATAGGGGCGTAAGCTTTATCGTCGGCGTCTGGATTTTGTCATGCGAATAGAAATTTAATACTCAGATCGTAGTGTTTAATGTTGTCACTGACATTATTTTAATTAATTTAAAAAATAACGATCATCTTATTTTCTAAACTCAAATTGAATGTTATGTGTTATACTGTTTACTGAACTATCGAATTGGTATGTAACTGTAATGATAGGGTAATTCTTTTTTTTTTTTAAACTTTAGATAGAAGACAGAAGATCAGATTTTTATGGATTTATTAGATTTTTAGTTTCAGATCTCACTGCCTCTGTGGCGCAGTGTTGTAAACTGGTGGTAGATCTACGTCCGAGATCGTCTGCGTTGGTACCACCCTCCTTTATATTTACAACGTGAAGCATTTCGCTGTGTTTCGGTTCGAAGGATTGGAGAGCCAGTGTAATTACCGGCACGAGAGGTATAGAAAAGATGCTATACCTCCCTCTACATGGGCAAAGCATTGACGGTGCCCTTGAGGTTCTAAGACATCAAGGGCATCGTCTTGTCAATAGGCGGCGGTATCACTTTCCATTAGATGAATCGTATCTTGTTTGCCCGTGAAATTAAAAAACAGGGAGGTAAAGATGACCCTCGTACCGGTAATTATGGCTCTCCAATCTTTCGATTGAATCTATTTTTGTCATTACAATACAATTCCTCAGAATTATTGTACAGAATTTAGAAGAAGAAGAAGTGTTCTAAGAAAAATAAATTATTTATTTATTAACAAATTCTTATTAGAGGTAAGTTTGACTGTTCATGGGTTTTTAAATATAAAAAATTAATACATCTTTATTTAAGTGTGTTTAATCAGTAAGTTGTTTTCAAAGGCGTAAACTGCTGAACAGTTTTTTATTAAACGGTTTTTTTTTTTGGAACCTGACAACAGTATATTTTTTTATTTCTTTAGATTGTTGATGTTGGTTTATTTATTATTGTTTTTTTATATTTAATTGAACATTTCAATGTAATTTTGTACGCCTTTTCGGGCAGGTTTTAGGAATACTGACCTATATGAAGGCCTATGTACATATCGACCAAAGCCTAACAAATAAATAATTTGAATTTGAAATTTTATGTCGGTCAGGCAGTTCTGAGAAAAAAAAAATTGTCACCTAAAATTTTTGCAAATTAAATTATTATAACATAACATAAATATTTTTTTTAATTCTTATAAAATGAATAAACAGAAACCTCTTTTTTCGATACTCGGTTAAAATTAATTTAAAAAAAACTAAATCCGTTAATCATCGAGGTGAGAAGATAAAACTTTTAATGGTATTAAAATTTATAGACATTCATGTAAATAGGATCCTGTTATATATATTTAATTCGGAAGTCGTAAATAACAGCGTGGGAAAGTTTATATGTTATATACCTACCATTGTTATAGGTATATAAGTAGAAACATATATATGTACATGCCTATTTTACATAATGTACCCCTATGTATTTGTTTCCGTGGTATTCTGTAGAGGGTTGTAAAATTTATCTTTAAAAAATTGCTTTTGGAAAGTATGTAGGGGTGATTTTATATATCTGAACTACTATTAAAACGAAATTGTATGTATGTTATGTACCTGTCATATAAACGCTTGATTGGGTTGATTTTACAAATATTCAGAATTGCTTTTTGAGGTGTACGTTCAAAAACGCGAATGAAGTCGCCGGCAGATGCTAGTATATTATGAATCAATGCATATCAATAAAATTAAAACAAACATTTCTCTCAGTGCGTAATAAAGCAAAACATATTATATGTTTTCTTCTGTTATGTTTTCAAACCTTAACCGCTAAACAGATTTTGATAAAATTTACCAAAGAAATATAAGCATCCCGAAGAAAATCACATTTCACTAAATTTTGTCTAAAAAATAATCAAATTCAAACTTAAAATTTTATATGAATATATAAAAATACAATTCATTCAAAATAAAAAGCTAATAAATTAAAATATAACGCATTCAGAATAAATAGGTGAGTAATTTGAAAATATCAAACCTTTTTCAGAACCGTTTTTGAATGAAATATTTTTGAGGCAATCCGACTAAAATGCGGGTCGTAAAAGTAAATAGATTAAAAGGTAAAATTAAATTGGTTTAGTACTTGGAAAGGTAAAATATTTAATTACCAATGGTTAAATGTTTAATTATAACCGATGAATAAACTTCTTGGACTTTTTATTTATAAATTAATGAGATAGTCCAATTTTGTTGGTATTTTTTATTAATTATGGATAACTAGTATTTATAAGATTTAACGATTCGAAAATTGCTATTCAAGTGTTTTTTTTTCCATCTTTCATATACATTTTCTCTTTGAAATTTTCACTTTTCACTAACCGACTGTGAATTCGCAATAAAAAATTACCCGATTATAATGTAATCATACAAAAACCGTAAAACATTCCTAACAAGGGTTCCCTTTGAAATTAATTCCCTAAATAATGTCAGATGACGTAGAATTAATAAATTAATGGATACCTAAATGAGATTTTATGAGATACCCTTGCATGAGTAACGTTATAAATTGCCTGAGAACAAGATTCATGGTAGGGAGGATACGAGACAGCCTACCTTCCATTACGTTAAAAAAACAAAGAGAAAAAAAAAGTCAGAAAAATTTGAAAAAAGAAGGTAGGTCCTTTTTATGTTGAAAGATAGTCGACCGCGGCAATTTGGAACACCTAATTTGTATGCCGAAAAAAAAAACCTAGGTAATTAACGAAATTCATAATAAGAATACGGCTACATGTTTACTCCCACGGAAACTTGTATCAGCGGAAATCGGCTATTTTGTACCTCCAGACTGGTTTCGTTTTAAAATGAAACCATCCGGTTTAAACCGGTCCTGAACTGACTTCATTCATGGATTCACAAAATAATATCACTCACACCCACCATTCACTGTGTAGTCTTCGTGCACTGAAAAAATCACTGTAATCCTTATCGGAATCGCGTAAACACAGGGAAAACAAAAATAAATCGAACGCACAACTAAGAGCGGGACAGGCGCCGCACGCACTATCCGCGTCCTTTTCTTAAGGCCGACTGCGCCACAGGTGTGTGGGTTAGGGCGCGGTTCGACACACGTCTTGCCCCCGCGAGGTCTCGGGACCGTTTGATTGAGCTGGGCTTGCGAGGGGTAGGAGGCTGCGCGGCGCCGCGGGGGGGAGGGACGCCTGATCAGTAAAATGGCCCGGGAAGGCAGACCCTGCGTAGAGGCTAAAGGCTCTGACGCGACGAGGCCGTATGCAGAGCGCGCCTTTGCCGTGCACTTACGTTTCAGTTTTTAAAATTGATTTTCGAATTTTACATTAAAAATTAATTCGTACAGAAATATTTACAAAATAATTTGATTTGGTTAAAAACGTCAGGCTTTCCCCTGAAACGAATTTAATGAAATCATCCCTTAAAAGCTTAGAAAGTGGATCTTACGTCGAAATTTAATTTTGTTCTGCAAAACTTTGAGACGACCCCAATGATATTTCATGTACTTATTGCTCCAATTTCTCTCTTTTAAAAGCTCCTGTGACTTCAACCATAATGAAACAGGAAATCGAGGACTCGATTTACATTATAAAAGTACACAAAATATTAATACACATCCGTTCGTTTACATTATTGAAGCTGTAGGAAAACTTTTTTAGGTTTATATTGGAAACGTACGGTGGAAATTGTGTGTGAAACAAACATTACGCATTGGGTGTTGCAAGCATTTGCAAGTTTAAAAAGCACAGTTTAATCAACGTTTTTAAACAAACAAGATACTAAGCAAACCAATCTACGAGTGGGCATGTTACTGATTTTTTTTTCAGTCACTTGAAAAATTTAAGCTAAATTAGATGAATAAATATGACAAAATAAAACTTTACAATAAATATCAAACTTACATCAAGGTATCGGGCTGAGATCATAAATAAAACATTAAAAAACGTAATAAACCAAAACACTGGTACGATACACCTGTGCCCGAGTATCCCAAAAAAAAACTCCAAATTGCTTTCCACTTCCAAGCTAATTTCAACTCTATTCCAATGGCATTAGAGCCTCATTGTTTAATAGATTCAAGGGTTATCAAAAAAAATGAAACCCGTTTAAGTTGCGTGTGAACAAAAAAATCAGGGCTGCACAGCTACTAGTTCTTTTAATTTCTCAAAATAGGTCTTTATGACCACGAAGGTTGGTATACCATCGATTTAATCTACATTTATCAATTTTAAGTAGAGCATCTTTTATTCATAGTCGGAGGGGATGACTAAATATTTGATTTATTATAAGGGATTCAAAATTTACTGATGCTGAAATCATTATTGCAGGAGTAAGGAATCATTTAATGAAATTTTACCTAGGTGAAAATTTGTCAGTAGACGTCAAGGACAGTAATATATATAAATTTAATCATTTGTGTTGTTTGCAAGACGCATTGTTTCGCTTACCGGTCTTGGATGTAGTATTCTTATCTATGCAGTTAATACCATATCGTTGCTTAGCACCTGCGACACAAATTTTTAAATCTTACAGTAGAGTTGAGGCAATATATGTGTCCTGATGTGGTTATTATTATTAATTACGCATATATCTACTAAATATTGTCATAATTTCGTTGTTTGGAGGATTCTAAAATAATTTATTTAACACGCTCACAGTTTTTATGATGGGCTAGAAATTTGTAACTCCAGACGGGCCACGCGGGCTGCAGGTTGACGAAAAATGATCTTGACAAAAAGCGGCGATTACACTGTCAGATAAACTTCAGTCCTTTCTCTAATATTTCACCAGTTTTTAAAATTCAGTTCAGACCCATTAGGTAAACAATTTTTTTCGCTTAGCTTAGCTTGAGCTGCGAGTTAAATCAACAAAAATGCTTTAAGATGTCGTAAAATAAACATACAGTACTAGCTAATTGAATGAGTTAAAACGTGAAACGTGAAACACCTACAGGATCCGTTTTTAGCCAAACACCAACCCTTTTAGATAAATACTATTCTCCGCAAGCGTTCACGCTAACAGAAACTAAAACTGTACAGAAATGACATTACAGTGACTTTACTCGAGCGCGATGAAATGTCATTTCCATATACCATGCATAAATTTGGATAGTATTTGTCTTAGAACTATCTGCGCTCTTAACTCAAATCTCAGACAGTAGGTACGCAATGTGCGGCGTTTCCTCTCCCAGTACGCAGTCAGATTCGTATGATCGCGAAACCGACGCCATATTGTTTTTTTGAAGCCCGTGTAAAAAGTGACTTGTGCCAAACGTAATAAGTCAAATGTACACAAAACTCCCTCCGTGAATAAATAAATACGACACGTAATAAAAATTGAATTAAATAAAACAAATCAGCGCGGCAACAGACAGTAGGATTAAACAACTGAGAGCAATCGGCTTTTCTCCTTTTTGGGGTTCCTTGGCTGAATTAGTAGGACTATTGTCATGGCAACGTGTTTTGCTAGCGGCCCTTTCAGCAAAAAACAAAAAAATGCATTGTAATAACATTTAGTTACTCACGTTTCAATGCATGTTTATTAATATATGATTGCGGTAAATGGTTTTTGACTGAGGGGCCTAAATCTATAAAATATAATTTCTTCATAAAAACAGGTTGCACCAGCGGTCTTCTCCTAAATGTTTGGCTGGCCGAGCCATAAATATTACATATTTGTTATAAAAACTATGACCACCACAAATACTTGAACCAGTAAACAAAACCACGTTATAAGCTGATGCAAGTGGGCAGGTAATTAATTGCGAACGTTATTTATGTAATATAAGAAAAACTTTGATAGTGCGATATAGAATAAGAGCAACGCCATCTGTTAATCAATAAATAAATCAATTGGACAGCGTTTGAATGGTAAAACTTCCGGAAGTTAAGAATAATCGTTTTCGTAAATAATGTATATGCACGTTCAAAGTTTGTGTAATGGGCGCGAAATTTAAAGATGTTGACAGTAAATTAGAATCTCTTACAGAGCTGATCAAAACGGGTCGCTGGCCCGTATGTGGCCCTCGGACCCTAAGTTGAGGATAGCTGGCCGTTAAACAATATCATAGTAAAAAAATAAATGAATGTTACGAAGGAACCCTATTTATATTAAGCCGTTCCGCTTGACTATTATTTTTGTTTCCTTCGCAAAGGGGACTTATTGTAAAACGTTTTTAATGGTATGAAAATAGATTTTTCAAGAGATATTTTCCCTTTCTTTTCTGTGAAATAAATGAAAAATGTATGAAGAACGTATTTATTTTCGCTGAGTGGCGGGAAAGGATAAGCTTTGAGTGAGGGGAAAATACATTGTCACTGAACGTTGCTGATTCTAGCGCTCTCATTGTCGAATGCAGTGAAAACAAGCGGTGATTAAACATATTCTATGCAGGAACATGATAGTGTTTAATACTCAATCATAAATTGGATAGGTTATGAGTGTAAAATATCATAAACTCTTGCCGTAATCCCTCGAGAGGGGTCGGCTGAGGTGTTAAACACCGCATTTCGCATGTTTATGTTGAGTTCCAGGGTGACAGGTTGCGAATCTGTCGCCACTATCCGGGTACATCGAGGAACATGGCAGCTCAAACAAAATCTACTCCAACGAAGTCAAAAGCCGAAGGCTAGTGTTACTAAAACAAGCTCATCTTCGTCCGCATAGTCATCGAAAATGGTTCTAATGGCATTTTTAATTAATTGACATTTATCGTTATATTTTAGACAATTCATACAATCTCTTTATAAATTATGACCTATGTATTATTCCGGTGTATAAGCTATATTATTGTACTGTTTCATTCAAATCGATTCAGTAGTTTTTGCGTTAAAGAGTAACAAACATCCATTTACCCATACATCCTTACAAACTTCGATGTTTATAATATTAGTAAAGAAAAACCAATATGGGCATCACAAGGTACCAAGCCTAGAAAAGGTTCACTTTCGACTAGAATAGGTCTAATATTTACGAAGTAAAAGTTTTTATAATAGTTAATAGTGTTATGTCAGTTGGATTTTAACAACAAATTGTATATATATATATTTCAGCTAATATGTATTTGAGTAAATGTTCGGGACACACATCTGTATCTTAGGCCTTAGGTTAATTTCTTTGTTTGATGTGCGTCCTGTAGATTTAATAAATAAACAGAGACCTGTCTTCGAGAGGTATAATGAGAAGCACATGTTTACATTGTAGTAAATAGAACGTCGTACTCTGTTGGTATTTTCTGAACTGATCAAGGACTTAGCATTTCGAGTTGACAGTCAAGATCTAAATGTCACCAGATACAATCGAAAGTGTTCTAAACATGAAGATAGATAGACATAAGGTACAATTGGGGAAAAAAAATCTAGTTTGATAGTCTTCAATACAAATAAAAAAACTCACTTACTAACCGAAACAACATTTAAAATTAAAACGTCACAGCAGATTTTGGAAAAAAATTACAGAAATTGCAGCTAAATTAATCCTCACAATTATTTTAATAATAATAACCACATCACGACACACACATTGACTCAGCCCTTCAGTAAGATTGTTAATTATGTCGCAAGAACTAAGCAACGATATGTTATAAACTACATACATAAGAATACTACATCCAAGACCGGTAAGCAATACTTTTTTAGATTTTTGTATCAAAATTTTGTATGCAAAAAATTACCAACGAAAAATAATACATTTTTAGGCAATTTTTTGAGTTTATGCCATGAATAAAAACGGTGACCGTGGATTCATTTTGACATACTGATAGAAGGATAGTCATATTATTTGATGGGTATGTTTTTAAGAAAGTTTTTAGGATTATAAATATATTTAAGTATATATTTTGAAATATCAGTTTAAATCAAATTATAAATATTTATTTTTGAGCATACATCATTTAAAATCAGTTTTTAGGAAATTCAATTTGTTTTTTGTGATCTCGGATTTTTTTTTAATTTTATAATTTTTCAATTTTTTTCTTGCCCGAGCGATGCCGGGCGCTTCTCACTAATACTTTAATAGTCAAATTTTGTATGAGTATATTATTTTATTGTATCTATACAAAAAGAAAGAACTTTTTTGGTTTTATGTATTTTTTTAAATATACTTAAAGGTTGTTAGTATATTATTTTGTAAACAAGACGAACGAATCAAATGCAAATAAAAAATGCGTTTAAATAAATATTCGTAGTTAAATACAATTTAAGTATGAAGAAATCATTTATATATTCATTCATTTTTATTTTGATATTATTTTTCGACGTATTCACGTTTGTTAATATTAAAAACCAAAATTGTATTCCTTTGCCGTAATTAAATAAAACCTTATATACATACTTACCTTCATAAAACAAACACTTGCCTCAACACAGGTACTACACAGTGTCTCTTTGTCAATTTAACATAAGGAGTTAATATTCTCAATTAAATACATACCTTATGTATTTGAGATAGAGTTTAAATTTAGCAAAGCTCAGTTTAAATTAGATTGTCCATTCTCTTATGTAATTTAGGACATGAAGATGGTTAAGGATCGTAATTTCGTTTATAATTTTAACATTAAAGGTAAATTGTAATTTAATTTATGATCGCTGTGGTAAATTTAATATATGAATTTTAGTATATATTTCTAAATATATTTTCAGGGTTTTGTCCCCCCGTATTGCCTGGGACTCTATCACTAAGGCTCCAATATATCATAATAATAATAATATCCACATCACGACACACACATTGATTCAGCCCTGCAGTAAGTATCGTAAGAACTTGTATCACAGGCACTAAGCAACGATATGGCATATACTACATACATAACAATACAACAATCAAATACGGGTAAACCTCTAGCGTAGCAGTCGGCTGTTTACACCACTGCGCCACCGAGGTCGTCAAATCATTTCGTCCGTCTGTCATCAGGATGTATCAGTTGAACCGTTTTTTATTTGATGGCATTGCCATCATCATGGCATTACTGCCATTTGAGTATTTTGCTAGTGTCAAGTAATTTTTAATATCACGTTTTGATGAGAGATGAAATGATGATGAGATGAATGATGAACGGATGAAAATGATAGGATGATGGAATAATGAATCTGCCTACAGTAACATGCTAGTAATGTTACTGTAGGCTTTATTGAGTTACATGGGAGATGACGAAAATAGCAGCTAAGCTATCGTATTTCGCGTTCTCCTCACTACAGATTTTTACTGATTAAAATGCTTATGTATTGGATGTAATTTTTAACGGATTTTGTTTTAGTTTTGTTTTAGTTTTCTATGGTAAATACAATGTATCAAAGAAATAAAAAAGTTTTTAAAATGGAACATAAATCAACAAACTCCTAATAAACGAATGGCTGAGAGTGACAGTGTTTCTGCAATGCGTGCGTGACGCTTATGGTGTTGCTTTGATTACTATAACAGCTCACCATCAGACCGGCTTATTAGTCATTTAGCTGGAAGAACAGAAAACGATATGTTATTCCAAGAACCGAACCTGTTCCCTTTCGATCGTATAATTATAGTTTTTGGCTGGCTGGCTGACACAAAGATATAATTTAAAATCTAACTTAAAACAGCAGAAGCGAGTCTTTCAAACCTTATAAGTAGGTCGTGGGGTTCTTTTTCGAATCCGGTGTGCGAGCGAGATAACAAATACCTCTATCTCCCTCACACTGCGCGGGCGCACGAATTAAGTGCACAGCGGACGGAGGCCATTTCGGTCGGAGCTTTTTTTTAAATCAACCGCAAATTGCGCAATTGATTAAAATTACCTTCCATACCTCTTATTTAAGCAAACATAGGACAAGCGTTCGTCCTGCCTGATGGTCAGTTACTTAGCTTATGATTACCAGTTGGAAGTCTTCCTGTTGGACAAAGGCTCCCCAAATATTTCCGAACAGAGCGATCCTGAGCCCTACTGACGGGCTGACCGACCGAACACGAAATCAACGAAAACACTGCATTCGAAATCAATGTGTCAGTGTCTTCGGAGTCAAGTTTTTGATGCAATATATGCCAAACAAAGTTCGATCGCAATTAATGTATATTCGAGCCAGACTGACCCGACCGAAAGACTTTCGTAGTAGGAAACGCACGAACATTCGGCCGATACTTCGTTTTTCGTTTTTTCGGAATAGACGCCTGATTGCTTGCATCCAGCTTCCTGCGGTCCTTAATAGATGGGTTTTCCATCTCGTATGGGGACCTCCAACACTACGCCACTATAAACCGCTTCCTTACTACCTCCTATTTCTTCTGAATAAGATCGTTGCGGGTGACAGGCAGGAGTTGCAGTGGTGGGACAGAGTGGCGGGTGTGCCCCGACTACCCCACTATGCCACTATAGAATCTTGCTTCCCCAACGATCACCAGTTTGTAGTGCTAATGCAGACGCCTGGTCTGGCTACCCTGGTCATTGTTACGTAGTCTATAGATGCCAAAACATCAAAAGAATTGCTGCCTGACTATGTGGTTAGTCTTGTAACTCAGTTAATACTGTCATTGGTTTGCTTTCGATGATGGTGAGACCCATTCCCAACTCTGATCAAAAACTAATACTGATGAGGGGAATTTTTTATAAATATCAACACCTCAACAATTTGTTGCATTTTGCGTCTTAATCTTAAATCGGTTTGTTATTTTCTAGTATTCCTTCTGATTAAATTCGTTCCGGGTTCCAAGACGGCCGGTAGGGTGTCCGGGCACAGCCTGCGGTTCATTGCACAGCTGCGTTCGTTGATTCTTGGATCAAGGGACGCCACTGTTGTTTCTGGTGAACAGGAGTTACAGAACCTAATATAAGTGTAATTTTAATATGATATAGAAATACAGTTTGTATGTAGAAGATAATCCAAGAAACTAGAATGCATTATCAGGGTTTAAATGAATACATTTTGTTTTGGTCGAGTATTTTCTTCACTAAAATTCACCCTAAATTGATAAGATATTTTGACGGTTCAAAGTTTTTTTAGGATTCCATACCCTAAGGGTACCAACGGGAACCTATTTAAGCATGTCCGTCTGTCAGTCAGCGAGCTGTATTTAAAATTAATTCAAATTTGACGCTCTAGTGAAATTTTACTCATAGTCATATAACAGCACTAGAGTAAATTGTAATTGTTACGGTAAAATTACAATACAATTTTTGGAATTTTGGCGGTTTCTTACGTTTTCTGCTAGTACGCCCTTTGCTATGAGCTTTGCGTATCCCTAATATATAGATTTTTTTTGATCTTGACTGAAATTACGAAAAGTTCATGGTCATAGGCAACTTCTTGAACCCATTTTAATTGCCAAAGTCTCCCACGGTAGTCAGGGGCTCGCTGACCCGTGGGCTGTTGACTCACCGACACGGTTCGAAGGCTGGGTAAACTGCTGGCTTATTCACTAACTTGGAGCCAGTGGTCAATGGGCACTAGTGGACAATATATTTTTATTCAGCTTCACGGCACTTGGAGCATGGCAACGCCACCTATTGACAAAACGATGCCGTTGGTGCCTTCAAAATAATGTATTTGGCTACATTACAACTTAGAAAAGGTTCTTCTGGAAACTTCCAAGTTAAGGGAACGTTTTTTCTGAAAAATCACAGTTCTTGTGAGTTCTCTTAGGGTAGTTCAACATTTTTCAAAAATTAAATAATAAATAAAATCGATCCCAAGAGCTAGTATGGCTTTTTAATATTGTATCATTTTATTCAATTTCAAACTGATTTTTACTTTGAAATTTGATTGAAATACACATTGCTACAATAATTGAATAGTAACCTTTCCTACTCTTTCAAATGCAGTGTCTAATAAGTTCGAAAGAGATAGTTTTAATAGTTACTTAATACTTCTGTAAAACTTTAACTTAAGGAAATGTATGCAGGTACTCTTGTCCGCTACGTTTACTTGCGAATGGTTTAACAATAAAATTAGTCATTTTTAGGGTTCCGTATAACTGAACCCTATTACTAAGTGCTTTGTCCGTCCGTCCATCTGTTAGATCAGATAACTGTATCTCATAAACCGTAATAGTTACAAAAATAAAATTTTAACAGAATGTCTATTTTTAGTGCTACTTTTGCAACGTATAATAAAATTTTTAGGACATTAAAAAACGTGGATTTTTAGATTTTTTAAATCTATTAATTATGTATTTTATTATTTTATCTTTGTTGTTTGTCTGTTTGTCGATAATTTCAGCCTGCTAACTTATTGGGAACTGCCTCAAAAGTCATTCCATACAAATATTATCAAAATCAGTCGAGCCGTTTTTATAGTTGTAAATCACATTGTCATCGGGTTTGAAGCTACCCTGAAAATTTCAGCTTGCTAGCTTATCGGGAAGTTCCTCAAAATTGAGTTGCAAAAACCAAACCGGAACGACAAACAAACAAACAAACAAGAAAAGTTAGTGTATAAAAAATCGTGGGAATAAACAGAACCCTTCGTGTTCGAGACCAAATCGCATATACATACACTTGCTTAGGGCCTGCCCATATGAAGAACTCTTGATTTTTTTAGTTCGTACTTCCTAGCTCAATTAATATCGTTGTTTTGAATTTGAGGAGAAGTTCCATTCCTAACTCTGAAACAAAAGCAAATGCTAATGAGAAGAATTAAATATGCACAATAAACAATTTGTTGCTTTTTCTAAAATCGGTTTCTTACTACCTCCTATTTCTTCTGATTAAGTTCGTTGCGGGTCCCAAGACAGCCGATAGTGTGTCCGGGTACAGCTTGTACGTCATTACACAGCTGCATTATTAGTTGATTATTCGATCAAAGGACGCCACTGTTGATCCTGGTGAACATTAGTTGCAGTGGTGGGACAGATCGACGGTTGTGTAAAAGTAACAAATTCGTGGTTAATTTTTACCTTACTATAAAAAGGTTCTTAAATAAAAACATACTTAAACATTTAAGGTTGGAGAATTTTTAATTACCCTCTATAAACTCAAATGGGCCATGCCCCCGTACCTTCTCCCATGAAATAATAACAGAATAATGAGTCTGCAATTATAATTTCTCCTCAGTATTATACCATAACATTTGCATAGTTAAATTACTTCATTATAATGCAGACTGCTTTGTTGTTTGAACTATTGAGTGTTAAGGGAAAAGGCCACTGTCAACCTGATTGGCCGTGACGGTGTGAATCGTAGAAAAATTTTTTTAACATCATTTATAAATGGTATTGCTTTTTGTCGACTTCAAGTGTGTGTGTGACGATCTGTGGCAGAAGCAGGTGAGTGACGGGATGTATGAAAAGAGGTTTTTGAGAAAACTATAAACTAATCCACAAATCAATGTGTTCCTATTAAGTTGATGTTATTATAAAATACCAACTTTGTTTCAAAATTTTAATCATTTTTATTTAATTTTATTAATTTAATAATTCGGAATATGTAATTATTTTAGTGTATGTTATAGTTGAAATAAATAATATAATCATTTGCACGTCAATAAGTGAAACTGTTGTAATAAATTACCAACATGTATTGCCTTATTATAGCAAATGAATCTATGAATTTTTCTTATAATACAAAAAAGGTGGTAAATCCTTGTTTGTGTAGATCATCTGGTATCCCAGACAGCCCAGTAAAAAAGTGATCCTTTCTGTAATTCTGTTAAGTTTCAGTTCGAAGGATTGGAGAGCCAGAAGAGATGTCAGGAGTGGTAAAACACCTTTTACCACTACATGGGCAACTCATTGACGAAGCTCTTGGTGTTCTAGAGGCATCGTCGTGTCAATAGACGGTGGTATCAGGTCCGCTTGTTTGCCCACGATGGTATGAACAGAAGAGACACGTGTATCTTCTGTTAAACGTGTAGGATTCTAAGAATTATTGCTTTTTATACTAATACGGTGGCAAACAAGCATACGGCATGCCTGATGGTAAGCCGTCACCGTAGCCTATGGACGTTTGTAATACCAGAGGCACCACGAGTTGCCATAAAACATAAACTCACGCCGTAATTCCTCGCAGAGGTGTTACACACAGCATCTCGCATGTGTAGTCCAGTGTGACAGGTTGCGAAACTGTCGCCACTATCCGGGCACAATGAGGAACGTGGCAGCTACAACGTACGGCACGAGCCAACCCTATAAAACCTTTTAACGCTCGAAAAACCCTATGCTGTAGTCACTTAAGAACACCATGGCATGGAGCGATCCACAGCATTGGAAGGGAAGCTTCTTTGAAAGCGAACGGTTTGTGACCAATTCGGCTGTAGGGTATGAGGATGTCTCTGACGATGACGACAGGTGCGATGGTAAAAAATAAGTGACAGAAGATGTTATGACGGTTATCACTTTTAACTATTTAAAATAATTCAAGTATACTATTATAAATGAATATTCAAATACACGTATAAGTTGTTATACATGGATATGGTAATTCTAGTAATTATGGTAATAGCTGCAATGTGCGCGATCTGACCTTTGTTTTTAGGGTTTTTATAATTCCCATTCCCCACTCCATTAGCTTGTATGCTAAATATGCTAGTTCGGATGTTAATTTGTATAGTTTTTAATACTGCTAGTACAATTCTCACATTCTTTTTATAGATAAAAATGAAGAGCTGTTCGTTACTTTCGCTAAAACTCGAAAACGGCTATACCGATTTGAAAGTTTTTTTTTACTTTACACCAGGCCAGATCGTTGTGGAAGGCAAATCGGGGCACCTGCCCCCGGCACCGGACTCCAGCTTCGACAACTAGGTATAAGAGCTCAAAAAAATCACCTGGCCAGCGAAGGGCGCCAATCTCGCACTAAAATTCAAGAGATTCTTATTTTGGGGAGGGGGGGGGGCTTCGCCCGATAAGATTTTGCCCCGGTTTGAAATATCGTAGATCTGGGATTGATATACACTGGCTCTTTAATCCTTCGAACCGGAACATAGCGAACTGTTTCACGGCAGAAAATACAACGGAGGGTGGTACCAACCCAGACGACCTCGCACGTAGATCTACCACCTGTAAAACACAGCTTCCGTTGGAAACTCTCTTGTGGTTTCTTTAGGAATAAAAACTTTTTTATTACTGACCACAAACGCTCGTCCATCAATGAAACTTTGAAATCTAAAAAGCGCTCTCATATGTATTACAAGTTCGCAAATATACGATTTTAAAATTCAACCCCTAAGCCAGGGGATGAAAGTTTGCACAGCGATATTTCAAAAGTGAAGGCAAGTCAAAGAATTGTAGATATTAAATGGACATCAAACCTTATTCCCTGACATGTACATTAACAACTGCACTGTCCAAGATTTTCTATAATTACAGTTTTGCTTCCGCGTGCCTTAGGCGGTTTCTTGGGACCTTTCATGAGGGAAAATGTCTATAAATACAGGCCACAGTGACCTATTACGTGGCTCGCATACTTTTAATGAGGGCTTCGGTCTTTGGTCAAAGCAAAAAATATGAGGTTTAAATCTAGTTTCCACTTAAATTTTTAAAACAAAAAAATTAAGTAATTATTTATTGGAATCACACACGAAAGGTTTCGCAAAATAATTAATAGTAATGGTAGCAATTGAAATAAATGTGTTTTTATAATTTTTCCTAGATCATAAAGTACTGACTTTCGCTTGTAAAGTAATTTTTTATAATTCATCCCCTAAAATACTTTTTTATACGGGGGTGTCAGATTTTGTTAACCTTTTTTTCGAATAGAAATGCCATCGTCAAAATTCATGTTTTATATAAAATTTTAAATAAAATATTTTATATGACAAAAATGATTATGTTCAAATACTTAAAGGTTATAATGACTAACAAAAAAAAATTAAATCACTGCTAAACTTATAAAATAATAACCAAATTACGATACACACATTGACTTTTCTGCTAGCTTTTATCAGTTGGGTCTTTGTTGCAACTCCAGTAGTTCATGTAGTAACTTTACTATATTTTAATTCAATAGGACTACTTAGGTAGGTACTTGTTTATTGTTATATTTCGTCTGTATAAAATGTTTTTATTTGCATCTGTAGATATTATATTAAAAAAAATTATAACATTTTATACTATAACTAAGATTGTATTATGAAATTGAAAAGAGCAACTACGGAGGTTTCTTGCCGGATTCTTCCCCGTAGACAGGCATTCCGATCCGGTGGTGGTTTAAAAAGAATTTTGACGATTCAAAAGTACTTATTTTAAGTCCATTTGAATAAAAATTATTCGATTTTGACTCAACCCTACAGTAAGATTGAAGAATCTTGTATCGCAGACACAAAGCAACGATACGGTATAACATACTTAAGATTAAAAAATCCAAGACCGGTAATCGAAACAATGCGTCTCGCAGATAACTCAAAGTTTCGCCCTCACCGGGATTCGAACCCGAAACCTCTTGGTACGGAGACATAGTCAACGCTTGTGGTTTTTGGATTAAATTAATCATAGCAGGATAAAATTTAAGGTTTTAAATTTTAACCAATCAATAAACATATTCAGTACCGGTTTGAGAAGCAAATGACGAAGTTAACAGAAAAATATCGTTTTAAAGTCGACTTTGCAGTAACAGAGGTAAGTTAAGAGGTGAGAGGTTTTTTTTTGTATAGGTTTATGTTATAATATAAACATGTATTATTAACAAAATATTTATTTTTCTACTAAATAATCAAATAATTCTACATACTAATAATTTTATTACAAAATGAAATACTCACATACCTACATACAATTTAAAAACATAATAAAAATCATGAGTTCAAAATAATCATGAGTCATAGACAAGCGGTTTATTAACCAAATCTTACTAACAGTGGCTTAGTGTCTATGGAGCAGTAATTATTTGTCTCCCACGCCGCCGTGGGGTTGTCGGTTCGAATCCCGTGGTTATTAAAGGGCTCGAGTGGCGTGTGGCTTCACTTTTAAACTTATACCGGGTGTTTTTTTTTTGTGGACGTTTCTTTCTTTTAATCTTAAGATTTAATTTAATAAATTTTAATTCACGCTAATTTAAAATAGTAAGCTGAAAGTTTTTTTTTGACAATAACAGAAATCATTACTCCTTATAAAAGATTCTTTAAAATTAAAAATTATTAATTACTATCACTTGCCATAATTTAATCAAGACCTCAATAAAGAGAGACAGAAAAAAAAGAGATACAAAGTAATACACAGATTTTTTTACGCAATAGATTCATTTGAAACGCCTACGTTTGCTCAAAAATAGATTTATTTTCTGTAAAAACATCTTTAATTTTTTTTTGTTTTTAAATAATGAACACCCTGTGTAAGTCTTGATATCCACGTTATCTGGTAACCCAGCCGTCACACACCACAGAGCTCTGTGTGACCCTCTCATAAGAAAACTCTCATTAACACACATACATACACAGACGTAAGTACAGCCATTCAAATAGGAACGTTCGCGTCTGTGTAAATTTTGCCGGAAAAAAAAAACCTTTTATTAAGTTTAGCAGGCGGGTATTAGGCGAGGGCATACAAATTCTACCAAATTTTCGGTTGTATGCAAGCAAAGCCGCGAGCAACGGCTAACACTATATATTTTTGAGATGTGCTTATTAAGCCCTTTCATTTGATACCTGACACCAATAAACGATTTTTTATTCGAGATATATTTTATAATATAATTTAACGGTTAAAAAAATATTAATTTTTCTTGACATTTTCATGTCACATCCGCCATATTTTTTTTTTACCACAAAATGTGGCTTATGTCTTTTGGAAAATAAATATGAAACGATTGACACCTCTTTTATTAAAATCGGTTCATTACTTTAGGAGCTTTGTGTGTTCCACAATATATAAACATATCACGAATCATTACCTTCCTTTCGGCTCTGGCGTGGTCGGATAAAAACACAGAAGCAACACACAAAATAAATAAAACATTAATAAAAAACATTCATAGGTGAACGCAGGATGTTTTGAGGTTACATTATTTTTATTCACACCATCGTATATATTTTTACAATGGCTAGAGGTAAAAAAATTAAAAATAACTTCAAGAAAACTTAAATTTTTAGTTTTTTACGACCTTTATGTAAATATTTGACAACCTCTGCGGCGCAGTGATGTAAACAGCCGACTGCTACGCTAGAGGTTCCGGGTTCGAATCCCGGCGTGGGCGGAACTTTGTGTTATTTGCATTGTTTCGCTTACCGGTCTTGGATGTTGTATTCTTATCTATGGAGTTTATACCATATCGTTGCTTAGTTCCTGTGACACAAGTTCTTGCGATACTTACTGCAGGGCTGAGTCAATGTGTGTGTCGTGATGTGGTTTTATTTATTTGAACATTTAAGCTAGAGTAAATGGGTATTTTCTAGTCCACTCCACTTTCAGCCGAAAATAATTAGTAGGATTCTTAGCCTGCCGATGTGTTCCCTGATAAATATATCGCTGCTTAACATCAGGCGGGATTACGGTCAAATGCTTGCCTGGTTAAAAAAAAGATTTTGGAAAAATTATCACCT
Organism: Choreutis nemorana; assembly: GCA_949316135.1. NCBI lineage: Eukaryota > Metazoa > Arthropoda > Insecta > Lepidoptera > Choreutidae > Choreutis > Choreutis nemorana. Next base: position 5,992,342 of record OX438620.1, on the reverse strand, counting down.
ACTTATGGTTATTACTTATTTTTTAATACAAGTAATATTAACATGTTGTATAAAGGAGGTTAACTTCCAAATTATTTATCTATTTATTTATTTATTTATTTTATTTATTTAGGGACGTCTACAGCAAGTACATTACACAAACATATAAAAATCACATATTATAAACAGAAACTGATGTACATGCCTATAACAGACGAACACAACATTTACAAAGGTTACACACACATTATACTAAAATAAAACAGGTCACAAAGAAAAATGACATTGGTTTAGATTAAACCATTATACAAAAGAAATTAAAAAAGAAAAAAATATATATAGGAATTGAAATCTAAAGATCCTGAACCTAATGAGAACTATTTCATTCGACTTATAAAATATTGAAAAAATTTGCGTCTGAAACTTGCCAACGAAAGAAAAAAGATATCAAGGTCTCCCACCTTTGAGTTCATGTCATTGTATACCGTACATATTCTAGTAATTGGAGAGAAATGGCCTAGATTGGTTCGTGCAGGAAAGAAACTAAATTATTATTATGTTATTTATCCGATTTAAAATAAGCTTTTAATATTAAGAATGAAGTTACAGGGTTGTCCTGTCAGCTTAACCTTTTGTATCAGAAAAAAAAACAAGATAATAAAATATAAATATTTAATTGGTTTTTAATATTTGCATGCTTTACTAACATAGCAAAATGTAGTCAATCAATAATAACTTATTAGATCTGCAAAAAACCTACAGTTGGCAAATAAATCATGTGATTTGATTTTGGTTTGATTATTTCGCGGTCAGAGTTGCAGGCAGAAGCACAAATAAGAATAAAAATTTAAACAAAAAAAAAAAAAACAGGACATTTCCCAAATCTAGAAACGATAATTATGATCATAAATAATAATCTATAATTATAGCTGTTTTTGAATTCGATATGATTAAATTAATTTATCAGGTTATTCAACCAGAAAGCAGAAATTGTACAAAATACAATATTTTTAATTACCATTATTATAGATAAATTAACTTCTAAATTATAGAACAACATTTTTATGTACAAACTAAAAACTTAATTTAATCATTAAATTTTTTAAACATAATGTTTGTATAACAAAATGCATTGTGCTGGTGAAAATCATTAATTAAAAGGTTACAGGCGACCAATTTACGGAACGAGCGAGTTAATTTTTAATTAATAATGAATTTTAATTAATTACTTCGACGTTCGAGATGGCTTTAACCGCGGGCGACGAGGTTTGGCTGGCCATATACTTAACACTTTGAATACCTGCCTATGTACCTGCCTATGCCTAGTAGAGATCGTAATATTTTTATATAGGTAATTCGAATATATTTAGAAACGTAGACCTTCGTGTGAGACCGTCTGGGTTGGTAACTCCATTTCTATTCCAACGTGACCCAGTTCGCTGTGTTTCGGTTTCATGGATTTTATTCAACCTCACGGTCAAACTAGTAGATTATTACCCGATGGAAGGTGATACCGACTTTGGACCAACGCCTGATGGCCCGACCCGATCGACCTATGGTCACGACGATGCCGTTGATGTCTCAGAACGCCAGAGCACCGACAATGCATTGCCCATGCAAAGGTAAGATGTTATAACTCTCGTGCCGGTAATTACAATGGCTCTCCAATCCTTCGAACCGAAACACAGTGAACTGCTTCAGGTTGTAAATAGAATGTGGTGGTACCAACCCAGACGACCAGGATTGGAGAACTCTAGCCGTTGTTAATACTGAAATCATCTCTCTCTTCAGCTTAGTCTGAAAAATAAATATGATTTTTTATTTAAAACCAAAACTTCAACATTTCTACCCAGGCTTATACCTTGTTAAAACTTCTGTTTAGTAATATCACAAAACAGTGAAACGAATAAACTATTTCGAGTGACGAACACAAAAAAAAACGGTCAAATTGATAACAAAGTTGAAATTCCGGAGCTTCCTTAAGCGATCAAAATATACAAGAACTTGAAAAAACACTAGCAGACAAATAAAGTGAGCCAGCCCGACGACGGTTAAGAAAACACCCTCCGAGTAGCTAGCACAGGTGACAACAAAAGCCACTGTACACTGCCGAGCAACGAAAAGTGCACTCTGTTGAATATTAAAACATTGCCGAGTGCGCCGTGGCTAGGTCGCGTTCCTATATACTATGTAAACATCAACGAGTAAAACAAATTTACAACGCGCAACGTACATTACTGACTTTGCTGCTGTAATTGTAACGGCTTGGTAACATTACGAGCGATGTATTGAAAGGTGGTTTTGAATAGCTTTTCTCGGCGTCGTTGGACACAGCGGCCTTGGTGTTTGCTCTACAGCAAAATGCAACGTTCTCTTCTAATTGAAGTCTTAGTTCATTTCGCTTGTTTAAATATGGTCTCACGTGGTATTTGCTACTATTTATGACGTTTTTGAAGCAGAAGTATGACGGGTTTTAGTTGTGGAAGTAAATATTACACAACAAATAGAAGGGAAACAATGTATCGAAATCATTGTACAAATTAATATTTGAGCATATTTTCCTATTAAGATTTTTATAGTGGGTTTTTGGTGTTTTTTTAAGCAAAGGTTGTATTAAACTTCCTTGAACTCATATTTTATTTATTTATTTATTAACAATCGTTTTCAAGTAAGATTTCAGAGAAAACAATGAAATCTTTTCATATAACTTTTTATTCATTTATTTTAATTGACGTTTTTTAATGTATGATTAAAATTTAAAATGAAAGCAATACTTTTAATGTCCGCCACAACATTTAGCCACCTGTTCCTTCGATGGGTGTATTGGACAACAAAAAACGATCTCCAACTTCGTTTAGACAACTTAATCGCTGTCGACCTCTCCCATTGCTTTCTTCCTTTGAACTTCTTTAATTTTTTAACTCCTTACCGAGTAATGTACTTTAAAACTAAAGACTTGTGGTTTATGACAAAAAATAGGGTCATTTCTTAATGTTTAGTTGAAGAATGAGTAGCGACAGTTGGTGGCCTTTTTTGAGTATTGTTAATAATAATTATTACCGTAAGAATTTACTTGAGCACGTTTATAACTTGCATTTTTATAGCTAATCTAATTTAATAGGTTTTGCCTTCGACTCTGTCCACTGTTACCTTAGGGAGCATTTTTAATACGTATTTCACAGATAATTAATACGCATGAAATGATCTAATTAAAAGAGTTAAAAGTCACATACAGGTCAAACTTCTTTATTTGGGGTTGGTTAATAATATCTAATTTTTTTTAGCCAATTGTAACCGTTCTAACTGCGTTTTTGTTTTTTTATTTAAAATCATTTCCTCCTTTGCTACAGAATAAAGATGTTACGGGTTTGATACTCGTGTGCATGCATAGAGATGCCCATGTTGGGAAAAACGTTTTTTTACTATTTATTTCTAATCATACACATGTTTACAAAAATATACTTGTAGTAAACTTAAACAGATTTATTAAAACTTCCTTACAAACTTTCATCTCCTATTTCATCCACATGCAGGTCGAAATGTTAAAAACGCTACAAAATGTTATCCTTTGTTTCAAACCCTTCCCTCCCCCTCCCTTTCATACAACACAAGGTAGCAAATTCTTTTCCAGAGTCTTATCTATTTTTGAGCTGAATTAAATCAAAATCAGTGTAAGGCACAGAAACCTGACTTTTTTTACTTCCATGCGTACTTTTATTCCCGTTAGGCCGAAAAATCTAAAATCCTAAAACATTTATTGATTTTGTACCACGTGCCTAAATACAAAATTTCATGGTTTATCTTTCAATGAAGAACTTCCATACAAACTTTCATCCTCTGTTTCAACCCCTTTTTTGCAATAAAAGGTAACCTATGTTCTTTCCTAAGGTCTGGTCAATCTTTGTACCAAATTTCATCAATATCGGTTCAGTGGTTGAGTCGTAATAGCCACAACAGACAGAGTTAATTTCGCATTTACAATATTAGTAGGCAATATAAATTTACTAATTTTATGAAGAACGAAAACAAATGAGATAATTTAAAAACTTAATTAAACTTAAAATGGCCGCTTGGCCAGAATCGAATATGAATCTGCTATTAAATTGAACTTTCAATTATTCTAATGAAGAAACGGTCTCTTAAACTGCGTAAACGCATTAAGATCTCTAGAAGCGTTTAAAGCTATTATGACTGGAAAGCAAGACTTTATTTAAAAATACCTTTGGGAAATTGAACCTGAGACCTGACGAATATAATTCTACCTGAACCAAAACCATTAAACATGCATTTCGTCTCAATTCATAATAAACACAACATGAGCAATCAATCCTACTATTTAAAGATAATTATATAAAAAAGGTCGAGAAGAAAAACGCAAGTACCTGACTAAATTAATAAATTTATGGCTAAACCAAGATGGCGGGATGGCCATTATAAGAGCCATTAATTAGTCTATGCTCTTTAGGGGATTCCCCTTGCAGTTGTTCGCCATTCGGGAAGTTTTCATGAGATTTTTGTGAGAAAATGGCTTTTTATGGGTGGTTTTTCTTTATTATGTATGTAGCATGTTTTGCTCATAAAATTATACCATAATATAGTAAACTAATTGTATCTATAGCAAGGCATTTGTGTAAATTTGGCTGCTACGCTAGAGGTTCCGGGTTCGAATTCTAGCGGGGGCGATTGTGTTATTTGCAAGACGCATTGTTTTGCTTACCGGTGTTGATTGTAGTATTTCATCTAGGTAGTTTATATCATATCGTTGCTTAGCATCTGCGACACAAAAGTCTTGAATCTTAGTGCAGGACTGAGTCAAATTGTGTGTGGTATTTATTATTATTATTATTTAACGTTAATGAGAAATGCATAAGTAGGTATAGGACACAATACCTCTACCTCTACATCTCATGTCTAGTATTTATTTCACACACGGGCAACCCATTGGTGGTGATCTTGGCAATGTGAGATTTCTAGGGCATCGTTGTGTCAGTAGGCGGTGGTATCACTTACCATCAGGTGAACTTTCTGCTTGCTTACAATTCGTAGCAATGCGAAATCATGCGTCTTGCAAGTTTCGCCCCCGCCGGGATCCAAACCCGATACCTCAAGCGTAGCAGTCGGCGGTTTACACCACTACGCCGTTATATATCAATTAACAATATATGAGTATGAATTGTTAAAACTCGCTACTGAAAACACGAACACGTTCCCCGACAAAAACCGAACATAAACGAATTTATCGTTTAAATTTCACTGCATAATTTATGTATGCACATTTATTCTTTGACCTTACTGAACTCACAAAACAATGATAAAATTACAAAAACATGTTCGACATCGAACCCGGTCATTATAATCATAATTATCCGGCTGTAATTATCCGGGTTTATCCACTTTTATCCGGCTTCGCTCGGGTCGTACGCAGCGGCAGACAGGTGAAATAAATTAATTTTAGATTACATTTAAGTCATTTGTACTCCATAAATTAACATGAACGCTTTATCCGGATTTGGCTTAATTAAAAATGCATTGGGAACAGATGTCAGGGTCTTATGTTTTATGTTAGTAATACACAGGCGCGCCACTTAATAAATTAACTTTGCTATGCTACGGTTTTACGCAGCACCTTTATATGTTTTTGCTGTTACTTAAGATAATTAAAACGAGATATCTACATACCTATCTTTGTAAATTAGTGAATATTTATTTACAAACTTAAACCGGTCAAGTTTATGTGAAAATTTTGTAAGTTATAGAATAACTTAGCTAAACTATGCATGTTATATATAGAAAGTATATTTTATTACGCTTGAGCTAAAGCTTTGCGTTTGCGTCTTGTTCTTGAGTTTTCTGGGCGGTTCACCTGATGTAATGTGATACTGCCGCCTATTGATACGGCGATACCCTTGCTTGTCTGAGAACATCAAGAGCACTGCCAATTCGTTGCACACGTAGAAGTTAAAATGTTATACTTCTGGTGCCGGTAATTACACTGGCCCTAAAATCCTTCAAATCGAAACTCACCGGCAGAAAAAAAATGGAGAGTGGTAGACGATATCGAAAGAAGATCTAACACCCATTAAAGATTGTGACTCAGTAAACGTAGAGGAAGGCCTTTGGCAAGGTGGAGCTATGGTATACGTTCGGTACCAGAAATTTGGCTGATGTTGATGACGCGTTCATGTTCATAGGAGGAAATTCTGTCACTTCACTAGGAAATAAGAAAAAAAACCTATTTCACAAATCTTTATGATTTATTTAGTATCTTCCGTTGATTTATACAATATAATTTAATATCGAATAACAAAATCGAGAAATAAGTTAGTCTTTAGCAATAACAAACATTGGCAAAAGAGAACTTGATTTTAACTTTTTACCGAACGGGTTTATTTCTGAAAGACGTTTGTTGTGCCCTATGGGGATTAAACAAAGAAAAGAGAAACAAACTTTCGAGTCAAGAAACTGTTCTTGCGTTGTTTCTAAAAAATCAATCACTAAAAGGCTACCTACAAAGAAGTTTGTTTAGAAAAGTATCAACAAAAGACCCTAGTGCAAACTCTTTAGTTTTGAAGACTTTATAAATATTTTCAAACAGCAAACGTATCCAACATGTAGTGTTTCTATCCACCATCACTCTCGGAGGCTTCTGGCATTAAAGATTGCTGGACTTCTGGGAATGTTTTGGATGGCGGAAATAGGGAACTAACCGACAACTAGTATAATGGCCCAATCAAGCGGCTGAGTGACTACCTAACTAAATCATTTCATTCCAGTATTTTATTATGTCATTGAAATTCAATTAAACATGTGAAAATTAATCTTAAATTTTCCAGTGACATTACATCAAGTACAACATGTAAATTATTTCATTAAAATCGAATAAGATCAAGAAGTTTCTACTGTTTTGGAAACTCGTGCATGGTGCCTGGTATTACATGTATCCATAGGATATGGTGTGCGGCTTTCCATCAAGAAGGCTGTGAGCTTAATGGCTCATGACGTTATTTTTCAATTTTTCTTTAATACTTTTTTTTATTTTTAACACAAACTACATATTTCGATCAACTCCGCCACTGACTGCACTTTGTCCGGTCAAACCCTTGGGAACAATCAAACCGGTTATAACTGCATTAAACCGGATAATAATGAGCATAACTACCGGGTTGCAACGGATCGAGGCGGTTAGCTTAATTAATTGTTATCACCAGACAATGCGACGGCGTTGCCATTGTTTTATTTATGGTTCGCCGCCAAACCGTTATTAATCTGAAAATGGTGTGACGTTTAGTAAGAAACCGGACAAAACCAATTTTTTGGCTTGCTACATAAGTTATCAAATCTGAAGTACTATTACATCTAAAATCTGGGGTTTATTATTTATTTTATTAAGGTAAAAAAACTAAAAAAAAAAACGGGGATTTACTTTTTTTCTTGTTACTGGCACCACTATAATTTTAATAGATTTTTTTTAAATTATAGTAATTATAGTCTACCCATTACAATTCATGAGATATATCACACTGACAGACGGACAAACGGAAACTTTAGTCACGTAGAAATTCACGCAAAGTGTAAATTGAGCTAAGATTTTCGTTTTTTTGAGAAATAGACTTTGACAACTTCGGTGGCGCAGTGGTGTAATCAACCGAATGATACGCAATAAGTTCCGGATACGAATCCCAGTAGGTGCGTTACAATGTGTCATTTGCAAGACGCATTGTTTTGCTTACCGGTCTTGGATGTTGTATTCTTATCTATGTAGTTTATACCATATCGTTGCTTAGAACTGCGACACAAGATTCTTAAATCATACTGTGGGGACGAGTCAATGTGACGTGGTTATTATTACTATTCTTCGACTTTAGAAAATTACTATTTTTAATGTCAAAAACCAATGAATAGTACAAGTTACAAATCCAACCTTTTTATTCTACGAGTACCTAGCAAAGTCATATTCTCTTCCGCAATGTGAAATTCATTGCCTCTAATCCTAACTATAAATCGCTCACCAAACAGTTTCAACTATAATTATATATCTATATACAATGTGCATCTGTCTCGACGTTGCACCTGCGGCTATCGACCTGTTACTACCCGTTTTTATACAACAACCGGTCCTGTAACGAAATGGACGGTCTTATGCGATATAGCGATCAATCTTAAAAACATCGAAGGATTTTTTCTTATAGCAAAATGAAGAAAGTTATTTAAAAACGATTACTTAGTAAGCTAAGATTTTTTTAATTATTAGATTTTTTATTCTGTCCCAATGGTTTGTTAAAAAAAACAAAAAAAAATGTATTGACGTAGAATCGCGTAGTTTTTAAGAAGACTATGAAAAATGTAATGGTAACGTAATATTTTAGATTTAAAATAAAATAATAACCACACAAACTTTACGGTTATAGCATAATCGCATTTCGTAATTCAATCAAGGGTTCTGTATAAAATTTCCCAAAATTAATTTCTTCGATCCCATTTGGAATCTTTCGTTCGCCTTCTCTTCGCTAATTGGGTGTTGAAAATATGCCCAAGAGATATGGAGTAGGCCGATAAGATGGAGATTTAAAGAACAGCCTTTAACATATATATTCCGTACACATCTCTGATTGGTATTATTCCAGAAAGATTTTCTCTTAGCATTCGATTGAGGGTCTGACCTTGAATCACGGCGATGTGGAACTTCGTGTTATTTGCAATACGCATGTTTCGTTTACCGGTCCTGGATGATGTATTCTCATCTATCTAGTTCATACCATATCGTTGCTGAGTGCCTGCGATACAAGATTATCTTAGTGGCTGAGTTAGTGTGTGTTGTGATGCAGATTATTATGGTATAACAGGTTCAGATTTTAAAGACCAAACAATGTTTTTTCTGTGGAAGAATTTAAAAACCTTTCAGCCGGAGTTACTGACACAAGAAAAGGAGAACAGACAATTCAAGCGAGAGGTTCTCACGTGGTGCTCTGTAATACATACATATTCTTTGCAACCTGTGATGATGAACATAAACAATTCTTGACATTAACTGTTATGTTTTATTTAACAAATAAATGTTCAAGTGTTTGTAAGGTATGAAGCCACTGGACTTACTGTAGCTATACTTAAAATATGCTAGCAGTAGTCGTTCAGGCCGATTACTTCTCAATTGGGAAAGTAGAGAGACGTGTTTTGGCATTTTACAACTTTATGCCTTTTTCCTTTCTTTTTTTTAATAAAATTCTACAGCCTTAAATACTTACTTTAGCTCCAGTGTCGATACTGTTGTTGAGCGTTTTCAAAAAAGACTACAAACATTCTAGTTTTGACTTTTATTTATTTTGTCTACAGCAAGTACATTATACAAACATAAAAAATAACACATTAATAAAACCGATATATATGTTACCGGCCAAACCCGAGTTCAGGACAAACTAGTTTTCGCTTTGCTGTGAGGGAAATCTGGAATCGGTTTCTTACTACCTCCTATTTCTTCTGATTAAGTTTGTTGCGGGTCCCATGACAGCCGGTAGGGTGTCCGGGCACAGCCTGTGCGTCATTGCACAGCTGCATTATTAGTTGATTATTCGATCAAAGGACGCCACTGTTGATCCTGATAACCAGGAGTTGCAGTGGTGGGACAGAGTGGCAGGTGTGCCCCCAAAACTAGTTTTGCCTAGGCTAAACTAGTTCTCACTATACGCAACAGGATTAACTAGTACAGTCTAGTCCAAACTAATTTGTCCTGAGCCCGATAGGATATATTTATACCCTTTATATTATATTTAAGTCGATAACAAAGTCTATATTCTAAAATAAAGTTAATAAATTACATGAATTACAAAGGATGCAATGAATCTTACCCGTGAAATATGCGATCGAAAAAGATTTACTAATAGAAATAAATAATAGTGTGAATAGTAAAAAGAAAAAAAAATCCTATCTTCCTCAAACACTTTTGTTGAAATCAGAACAAACTGTGTCTGTGTAGAATGGTGTAATTTTAAACTTTGTTTAATCGTTAGAAACTTGACGTCGTGTCGCTAGGGTATAATTTGTGACGTTTAGCTTCAAAATGTTTTAAGTTTTCGTATGAAAACGTTCCAGCCATAAAGCTCATGGTTCGCTTGTCATGAGAGTAAATAAGCGTTTTTAAGGCACACCCCGCCCTTGGCCACGTCGTGCCATCCTGAAAATATTATCGTACAATAATAATAACCACATCACGACACACACATTGACTCAGCCCTGCACTAAGTATTGAAAGAACTTGTATCGCAGGCGCTAAGCAACGATATGGTATATACTAAATAAATAAGAATACAACATCCAAGACCGGTAAGCGAAACAATGCGTCTTGCAAATAACACAAAGTCCCGCCCCCGCCGGAGTTGAACCCGAAACCTCTAGCGTAGCAGTCGGCTGTTTACACTACTGCGCCACCGAGATCGTCGCCTTTTATAGTCCCGTAGATAATATTTAAGTATTTTATACTAAAAAATCGATCTGATTTCATACGTTATTAATAAATCTGTCAACATATTCCTACACTGTCAATACTATGACGCGATAGGTACACGATATCGCGATCCAGTAACAAAAGTATTGATGGTATCGCTGTAATATTTGATCATATTATAATATCACGATACCAGGATTTCGATACGTTATGGATAGTGTGACGCCCCCACTGTTTATGTACACGTTTGAAGTTCGAATCCCGGCCTCGGTAGGTATTTGTGTGATGAATGTGAGTTTTTTTTTCAAAGTAATATTTTTTTCTATTTAATTATTTTGTAAGCTAATGTTGTATTTTTATAGTTGTTTATCGCCTCTGGACGATTTTTATGTAAGTAAATAACCGAACGACGTCGAGGGTGCGAGTCTCGGGTTCCCGTACATTGTAGCTGCCATGCCTCTCATTGTGCCCGGATAGTGGCGACAGATTCGCAACCTGTTACACTGGGACTCAACCTAAACATGCGAAATGCGGTGTTTAACATGTCTGCCTACCCTCTCGAGGGATTAATTACGGGGTGAGTCTATGTGTTAATAATCTTCTTCTTTATATATATTTATTGTTGCCATAACAAAATTAAATTAAAAAACAAAAGCCTTCAATAAAAATACTACTCAAAAAAATACTTACAAAATTTGTGATCTGACATGTCATTATTTTGTTCTTGGTCATCACAGCATGATGCCGTCCAAATGACTTGAGCCTCATCCGAGGTTGTTTGGTCTAGTTTTTACCATCGTTCGCTTATCTGGCGATAGTTTACTTACATATGTCTAATGGTGTATAGACTCAGGTGTCAGAAACATAACATTAATTGTTATAAACAATGTTATGAGGAAAGTGTTTTCCGCTTAATTCTGAAGACAATATTAATTTACAAATGTTTTTTTGTGTCGTTCCAGGAACATATATAGAGCTAAAGAATTAAGAACAATTTCAAAAATTTCTAAAAAAGATATTTACTCACGTAAAATTATTTTTGAGTTTTACCCAATTCCACCCTGAACGGTCATTTAAATATTAGGTTTCCAAGTCCACTTTGAAAGGTCAAAAAATAAGAATACACGTGAATATAATTACGACCTCGGTGACGCAGTGGTGTAAACAGCCGACGGCTACGCTAGAGGTTCCGGTTTCGAATCCTGGCGGGGGCGCGGGACTTTGTGTTATTTCCAAGACGCATTGTTTCGCTTACCGGTCTTGGATGTTGTATTCTTATCTATGTAGTTTTTACCATATCGTTGTAAGTTCTGCGATACAAGTTTATCTTAGTGGAGGACTGAGTCAATGTGTGTGCCGTGATGTGGTTATTATTATTATTATTATTTGACATTCTCTTCCGTTTTGTTTATTATAGATAACCTCATAAAAAAGCATAATATCAATACAAAAACCAAAGATGGCAACACCAGAGGTTTTGTTTTGCTGGTTGGCAAATACTTAAAAGCATTAAACGGCAACCTTACTCACTTACAAAAAAAACACACCATCGGGATCAGAACCGATACCTCGAACTGAAATCAAATACGACTACCAAGTACATGTGGTATCTATGTGGAAGATTGTCTGCGTTGGTACCACCCTCCTTTCTATTTACAACGTGAAGCAGACCGCTGTGTCTCGGTTCAAGTTTTAGAGCCAGTGCTATTACCACGGGAGCTATAACATTTAACTTGGGCAACGCATTGGCCGTGCTCTTGGCGTTCTAAGACTTCAAGGGCATCGTCGTGTTAATAGGCAGCGGTATCACTTGCCATAAGGTGAACAGTCAGCTTTGTTTGTTATATAAAAACTGAATAAAACCTTCCCCGAGCACACAAAAGCATTATAAAGCACATAATAATAAATTCTTTGCCAATTTTATCGCAAAAGGAAGACTGGACTATTTATGATCGTACAATAAATAAAAAGTGTTGACTCACAAATTATTACCGCTATTTCCTTTTGTACTACGATCGCGGAAAAAGACCAAATAAGTTTCAAAAAGAATTCTTTTAAAATAACTCCTTGGTGCAGTGTTGGCTGTGATCATGAGATCCAGGGTTTGAGTCTCTGCTCGGGCAAGTGATGAGCACAAGCTCTTTTGGGATGTTTTCTATATATTAAACTGTGTATTCTATGTATTAATCTAATTGTATATAATAATAATCAACCACATCGCGACACACACCTTGACTCAGCCCTGCAGTAAGTATCGTAAGGACTTGCGTACTTAATAGATAAGAATACTACATCAAAGACCGGTAAGCGAAACAATGCGACTTGCAAATAACACAAAGTTTCGCCTCCGCCGGGATTCGAACCCGAAAGCTCTAGCGTAGCATTCAGTTACACCACTGCATCATGAGGCCGTCAGATGTGATGAACACAAGTTATTTTGGGGTCATACATGTTTTTTGATTTATTTAATGTATTTCAATTTTTTACGCGACCAAGGCGAAGCCAAAAGGTGGGTTATTATTTTAAACTGTATGCATGTATGTATGTATGAGTGTTCATATGTTCGCTCATAACTTCTAAACTACTAATCATAAATTGGCAAATGAGGTATCGTTGAATGTGTCATCATTGTCCGCTGGTTATAGGTGATATGGCGTTACATTAAATTGAGTAGGGCGCCCTGTACAGGACATAGTCCTTGATAGGCTTGATTGGCACATTTTAAATATGTAAACAATATTAGTTTTCACTTGCAGCTTTGCTTGAATGCGACTGATCTTAGCTGGTATGAACGCAGCCTAACCTAAATCCTGAACAAACAAACATAAACCATCTTACTCAGACCTAATATATATACTTTTAAGGGTCGCTTACATAGGATCACGTGAAAAATCTCAGTACCAATTAAACATAAAAGGGCATCCCTTGAAGCATTAACTTGTTATAGGGTTTAGTACGGTGGGAAAGGGATAGATTTATGTGGATCCTCGTTGTCTGTCTCTTTCGCGCAGTTCAGGTTATAATGCAAGGGCGAAGTATCTCTTAAATAAAGACCGAAAGAATGGAGGCCCTATTCTTTGGACGTGACTGTTTGCACACGTCACAGATGAAGTAGGTACGACATTTGAGACAATGAACTCTTCAATTTACTTTCGTAAAGGTAAAGAAAATGTTTCAACTGGAAACTGTAAACTGGAAATAAAAAAATACGGCCTTTTACGGTTTAACTGCTGGCTTCTACGCAAGAGGCCCTGGGTTGAATATCGGCAAGGGCCGTTATGTTATTTGCAAAACGCATTGTTTCACTTACCGGTCTAGGATGTAGTATTCTTATCTGTGTAGTTTATACCATATCGTTGCTAAGTGCCTGTGATTCAAGATTACATCTTAGTGCAGGGTTGAGGAAATATGTTTTGTAAAGATGTTGAAGGTGGAGTATACTTGTGGAATTATCATCATCGTCATCAGCCGGAAGACGTTAACTGCTAGACATGGGTCTCCCCAAAATGTCTCCAACCTGAACAATCCTTTTTTGGACCATCGGTTCTTCCAAGATCGTCCGTTGACCTAGTGTGACGTCATGATTTTTTTTTTCTATACAACTAATTTCTATGGATAATGGTGTACCACATACGTTATTCTAATTAATTAAGACCACCTAAAGATGTTTTTATAAAATCTCATTCGAATGTCCATGATTTTTTAATTGTAATTATGTAAAGTGAATGTGCTGTTTTTTTTTTTTGTATTTGATAAATTGATATTTATCTTCATATTTTTAATCTATAATTAATCATTGTCTGTATTTTGAAAAATCTTAATTTGAAATAAGCATGCAGTGTATACATAAAAAAATTAAAAATATTTTGATAACCTATAAATTAGAAGTACATATAACAATCAATATATTCATTACAAATTATTGTGTGTAATGCAAACTGTGCAATCTAGTTTGATAGCCTAATAAATAAATAAAATTTCTAAATCCTGCCAAGTGTGAGTCGTCGGCTTTGTCTTATAAAACCTTTAAATTTTCCATTAGGTAAAATAGAATTCCATGTACCCTTCTACATAACTTAGTCTTCCCTGACAAACGGCTATGTAGGCCTGAAATGAATGAAGTAATTAAATGGTCCTTTATACATTTTCAGCTTTTGTAAATAATATACTAAGACCGCAGGATTGCAGAAGGAAAAATGAGGCGGTTTCCTCTCTTAGATTACCTTGTTACCTGACATCGCTTTAACGCTTGTTAGCTTAATTTCTTGCGCTTGAATTAAGCGCTTTATTTCCATTTGTGTGAACTACATTGCTTGAAAGAAAAATCTTATAAGACCGCATCTTTTACATGTGTGTTTTAAAACACACAAAGACACATAATGTTATTTGTTAAAACACACTCCACAGCCGACAGCTGTTTCGCTTACCGCTTTTGGATGTTGTATTCTTGCCTATGTAGTTTATACCATATCGTTGCTGAATGCATGCAATTGTTGTCGTGATGTGGTTATTATTATCATTATATACAAATCAAGAAGGCGATTTTGTATGTATCTGAAATATTTGCGACACTTTTAAGGATAAAATATGATGGCCTAACTAAACATTTATACACATTCTGTATTATAGTTATCAGTTCGTAACATGGCTTGTAAATAACCCTTACATAAAAATCTTATATATTCTTAATATGTGTATAAATACAGGCTCTCTGTTGTATTATTTATTAAAAAAAACAGCCAAAAGTGTAAAACAAATCAAAGAATAAATTACTAATCATGTCATATAAATATAAATAACACATGGAAATTATATTATTCTTATTTTGTCGAAAGACGTTGTAGCTCAGTTTGTTACGTGCCTTGGTTAACTGACCGATCCGACCTGACAGGTCGAGGGTTGCCGTAAGTTGTAGCTGCCATATTCCTCAATGAGCCCGGATAGTGGCGACAGATTCGCAACTAGTCAGGGGTTGGCAGGAGGTGTGTAACACTGCATTTCGCATGTTTATTTTGAGTCCCAGTGTGACAGGTTGCGAATCTGTCGCCACTATCCTGGCACAATAAAGAACATGGCAGCAATAACTTACGGCAACCGGAGACTCGAACCCTTGACTTGTCGGGTCGGGTCGGTCGGTTAACCAAGGCACGTAACGAACATAAAATAAATGAATACCCAAAACTTGCAGTAATCAGTATTTAAAAACAGCCATCAGTAATATGCTAGCATACACAAACAGACGTCATTCCTGGAATAAAATTACTATCGCATTGAAATAACTGACAAAAACTACAGATATAGTTAGTGCTACCGGTCTTTACGGGTTCCGTATGCAGTCAATTGGTTAGTTATAGTCGAGTCGGTATTATCTACCTGAGGTTTGTTGCTCAACATGAATTTTCCGAACCGGTGGTCGAATCATTTTTAAGATGAATTAAAATTAATTTGACGATTCCGTAAGTATTTTTTTTAAGTTAACGGAATAAAGTTATTTTTATTTTATCGTTCAATACCGAGGCGCGCATTCTCTGACATTTATTACATTATTTTATTTATTTATTTATTATTACACTTGTACAATTCGTTAAAAATACATTTTCGTTGGTCCCCGCACTAGGGCTAGCCTGTATCTCGGGCGACCGAGCTTACAAAGCAAATTTAACTAATAAAACATTAAAATTAAATTGTGTACGGCAACGAGACAAACAAACAAAATTAGAATATTACTAATGATTGTATTGTTTATAATAATTTAATTTGTGTGTGTGTGTAAGTGTGTATGTCTGTGTGTGTAAAAATAATCTAAAACTTTGTTTATGTTGAGTCCCAGTATGACAGGTTGCGAATCTGTCGCCACTATCCGGGCACAATGAGGAACATGGCAGCTATGCAGCATGTCAGGTCGGTCGGTTAACCAAGGCACGTAACAAACTGAGCTAGTGATATAAAATTACAAAATGTCCAGACTATAAATACGCATCAATTTCGAGTTTTATCACTAACTGTAGTTAAACTGGTTATTTTATAACTGAGATTGTTTTTATCATTATTTGCTTAGCGTTTTAAACTCAATTAGATATTTATTGACACTGCTTTTAATTACAGGTCCTAACGTTTTTATTGCATCTCCAATCTTTTTTAGTTTAAGGGATTTTATTTTTGTCTGTAAAAAAAGTCAATTAACAAAAGTTGTTTATTATGGTTTGGTAGCTTTTTCATTTACGTTTCAGTTGTAGCTGAAAAAAAGTAAAAAAATAAAATCCGAGGCTCGAATCGTAACTTTAAGTTCAGGAAAATATTTTTCTAATGAATTTTTTATCTAGTTATGGTTTTGGATAATTCATTGAAAATCGTGGTATATCGTTCTTTAATTTTAGTACCCGTAACTCAAGATTTTCGATTTATATGCATCCGCGCGACCGAGCGGTTTAACCGCAAATTAAAGCGACTGCGGCCGCGCGGTATTCCGATTTACATGTAGCGGCCCGACCGCCTCCGTTCTCCTAACGTTAAAATCACTTCTACACAGCGTCCCGTCCGCTTCAAATACATCCATACAATTGAACACGTTGAGACTTGTCAGAGCGGCCGGGCCGCTTCAAGCAGCGGTGATGGGCGGCTGCAGTCAAAATAACTTTATTCCATAAACTTTAAAAAGTACTCAGAATCGTCAAATGAATTAATATTTTTTTAAATGACTCGACCACCGGTTCGGAAAATTTATGTTGGGGAAGATACCGGCAATAAACTCCAGATCCTGTAATTTAGTATGAATTGATTTGGTATATTATTGATAAGAAGACCTTCATATACCGATCCATCAGTTGATAGAGACGTGTTAGCGTTCGTGCTGGCGCTGCAGTTCTTGGTCAGCACGTAATGCGCGTGACTATCAGCTAGTATATTAATTATATAACACTTACAGTTGTAAGCTATAAGGAGGGAATATAGGGACTAGCTACCACCACCGCGCTACCGTTGCGTCCACTCTGGGGGTAGACCCGGCGTATGTACATCAAGCCAGGATTGCACCCCAGACATCATCACTGCAGCGGAGTCGCTTAAGATGCGCTAAACATATAGTTGCTTGTAATAATAATAAACCACATCACGACACTCACATTGACTCAGCCCTACAGTAAGCATCGTAAGAACTTGTGTCACAGGAACTAAGCAACGATATGTTATAAACTACATAGATAAGAATACAACATCAAAGACCGGTAAGCGAAGCAATGCGTCTTGCAAATAACACAAACTCCCGCCCCCGCCGGGATTCGAACCCGAAACCTAAAGCGTAGCAGTCGGCTGTTTACACCACTGCGCCACCGAGGCCGAGGTTATAATTTTTTAATGAAAATGTTGTGTCCAAGTATAAGGATAAACAGTCTAGCTGCATTTTTATGTTTATTTTCCTTTATAATGTAACGATTGTAGTCGGTTTTTCGACCTGTAAACAAATAAATGTGGCGGTGTAGCGGCCAAGCCGCTCAGTTGCTCGGATGCATACAATAACTGGAGTCTTCAAGACTTTAAATGGGTCGGGTTTTGTATTTGAATCATTCTACATATTTTTTTAATATCACAGGCAAACAGACGGTTCAACTGATGGAAAGTGATACCGCCTTTCGGGGTACACCCGTCACTCTGTCCCACCACTGCAACTCCTGTTCACCAGGATCAACAATGGCGATCTTTGATCGAATAATCAACTAATAATGCAGCTGTGCAATGACGCACAGGCTGTGCCCGGACACCCTACCGGCTTCTTGGGACCTGCAACGAAGAAATAGGAGGTAGTAAGAAACCGATTTCAGACTTCCCTCTTAGCAAAGCAGAGACAGCAATTGAAATGCCCGAGAGGCCAAAAAACTAGCGGGGAGACAGTCAGGAGACGCCTGACCGTCAAAACACCACGGTATGCCACTAACTAACAGGAGATAAATTAAATACTAGCCTAAATCTTACACCAGTAATATTGGTGGCAAAACTTTTTAAAGTGATACCGCTTATTGACACGAAGATGCCCTTGATGTCTGGAAATTCTGAGCACCAATGCGTTGTCCATGTGGAGTAAAATGATGTTACCTCTCGTGCCGGTGACACTGGCTCTCCAATCCAATCCATATTGTTGTGCATAGTAGTATATGAAACAGATTCGTTTCTGATATAAAACGTATTGTCCCCATTTTATTATCGTCGTGTATATGCAATATTCTTGATTCAAACGATATTTCAATAACAAGGAAGCCAACCTCGTATTTTGTACAGAATGCAAGCAATACAATATCCCGAACAGAACCGAATATAATATTAAAAATGTTAAAGTTTATTTTGAACTTTTATTATAAAACAGCTCAACGTTCATGTATCTGTATTGTTGTCGTAAATATGAATGATAAATATGAATGATGTTAAAATATCTTGTGAGTTTATCAAAAAAATTACTTGATATCGCTATGTTTATTGACTAGATTGAATCCCTTAGGGTTGAAATTTTAGAAGCAATGAGTACAAATTCGCAGACAGAAACTAGTAAAAGAATCAAATAAAAAACCCTTAAATTTCATACATAACAAAATACATTGGAATTTTAAAAATTATCTACTAGTTACAATATAGTTGAGTTATATGCTGGTAAGAACCCCTCGTCAGTCGAAGGTGAAGGCATCCTCTACAGATTTCCATTCGTCTCTTTATGTCGCTTTTAGGCAGAAACTAGTACATCATAAATGTAGTTAGCAACAATATATCTGATACGTATGACGTGTCAAAAACGCATCAAACAGAGGACGAGGTGTGAATTGATGCAAGGTTGCACCACTGGGAATAATTTGACTGGAAATGGAGTTACTGTTGTTTCTCGATTCGTTACTTTTTACCAGGCAAGCATTGACCTCTATTTTGCCTGATGTTAAGCGATGAAGTGTAAGGTGGAATGCCAGCCAGGAAAAGCCTATTCAATCTTGCCTTTAAAGAACCCCAGATATGGGAGCGTTTGGTATGGATTAAAATTTACGCTCTCGAATTTAAGCACTAACTCCTATAGTACGGATTCGTCTCAGTTTAGGAGTTGTTAAGACATTGTAAATAATCAACCATGTCGCTGTAATTTGTCGATGGAAAATATTATTAATATTTTAGAACTACGTTTTACTAATTCTTAATTTGAGTACAATATATTGTGTATTTAACAATCTTTCCCAGATACACGACCATAGCAAATATTCATTTTAAAACATTTATTGCACTCGGCTATTCACTGAGACAGAATCCCTTATCAAAGTTAGGAACGATATAATAAATTTGAATAGTAAGAAAAATCCATCCAGGATCAGTGTTGACCTAACACGATATAGCACGAAACTTGTCCTCTACTAGGATCCGAATCCTAGCCAAGCTTTAGATGATGATAATAATGGAATCCGAAGCCGGAACCTCCAGTTTAGCGGCAAACTTCACCTCACCTCTGCAGCTGTATGACTCGAGAACACAGCTGCAATCGAATAGAGAGCATACAGTACCGCCCACCGATTCCTCTTTTGTCTTATGGAATTCGAATTGTCAAATCGCAGTCCCGGTATTTCCATTCTAGTGTATATTGCACCGCATTTTTAACTTTGTACTACTTTAGATATTCTGCGAGATCCCAGCTATTTCATATCGAGGTATATTCCGAGCGTAGCGAATTCCTAGGAAGCTTTTACTCTAGTTTATAATATACTGGGAAAAATGAAGAGGTTTTGAGGTCAAAGAGTTTAGTAAACTGCTTTATTAAATTTATTATATGATCACATTTCTAATATAATCTTCTATCGCAGGCGCTAAGCAACGATATGGTATAAAGTACATAGATAAGAATACAACATCCAAGACCGGTAAGCGAAACAATGCGTCTTACAAACAACACCAAGTTCCGCCCCCGCCAGGATTCGAACTCTTAACCTCTAGCGTACCAGTCGAGTGTTTCTCCCAAGGCGTCACCAAGGTCATCGTCGTAATAATCCATAGGTTTAATGTCGATGAATCAAAAGCAGAGATTGTCACGAAAAGCAAGGCTTTTAGGATTCACAGAAGAAAGAGATAGTCTGTTACGGTGAGTTACCTACATAAAACTGCCAAGTTTCAGCCTGTCCTAGACCAGGTTTTTTTGGCTGTAACAAGAGATTTTATAAGTATACATTGCTATTGCTCTTTACTATGTTTCTCATTGTGTTCGGATAGTGGCGACAGAGTAGATTCGCTACCAAAAAACACTGCAACTCAACATAAACATGCGAAATGCAATGTGCAACACCTCTGCCTAACCCTCTCGAGGGGTTTTTATGTGACATTGATAATAGATTGAACCATTATTTAAGAAATTAATATGTATACAATCGATCATGAAATTTTTATACATCATGGGCAAACAAGCAGTCGGTTCACCTTATGGAAAGTGATACCGCTGCCCATTGTCGCGGCCATCGATGTCTGAGAACGCCAAAAGCATCACCAATGTCTCAACCAGAAGTAAAGATGTTATACATCTCGCGCCGGTAATTACTCTCAAATCCTTCGAACCGAAACTCAGCGAAATGCTTGACGATAAATGTAAAGGAGGGTGGTACCAACCCAGACGATCTCGTACGTACGCCTAACACCTGTGAACTCTAGGTATAAGTATTTGACACGATTGTTTTAGATGAACACGAGATCCAGTGCAATTTAATTTCCAGTATTAATATCTACTCAAATATTCATGACAAAGAATTAAAATTAGTTCATACAAATACCGAACGCATTCGTAAAATTTTAAACAAACTGACGTTTAAATCCTCATTAATAAAGCTTAAGAGATTTCGGATGTGACGTCACATAAACGAGTGACGTCATGAATCAGACCGGAAGCGACGCCATGACGGAGGAAAAATTACGCACGTTTTTGGCGGGAAAAACGCGTTTCCTCATCCGGGAGTTTAAGGGGTGTCGAAAGCTCAAACTTTTTTTTTTTTTGATCTCCGTCATAATTATGTCCATAATTTTGGGATTTTTATATACTTGAAAGAAAAAAATGAAGTGAATAATTATTTTGTGATTTTTTTCATTATTTCACAACACTTTGACAGAAAATGTTGCTATATATATTAACTAAGAATTCATTTTTTTACATAACAGCCTTTCTCCTTTGAATGTCTACTTGACGTTAACGATTTAGTGACGCATAGGAAGTGATGCAAATTTGTCGTCACCAACATAGCTGTTAGGTGTTCTTCTTCTAGGTTTAATTCTTTTTTTGTCGGGAGCTTTAGACCATACAGCACAAGTCTTCCGTGTTATATTTTTCTTCTTTCTTACTTGTTTCTACAGTAACATGCTTGTGATGTTACTGTAGGCTTTATTGAGTTACTTGGGAGATGACGAAAAGAGCAGCTAAATCGTATTTCACTTGTACAGATATTCACCGGTTAAAACACTAGCATTTTACACATTAAATTCTACTGATATGTAAGAAAAGACAATAAAATACGAAAATTTCAACCACTTCTCCCCGTTCCCGCCAGGTATTTTATCATTTTGCGGGGATTACGATTATATGTTCATTTTAACATCGGTAGGTATAGAGACAAAAAGAAATCTTTCTGTCAACTAAAGTCCAGTTCAACGACTTCGTTACCCAAGTAATAGTATCTGTGTCGAAAGGACAATAGACAGCAGGTTCGATTACCCGCACGGGCAGGAAATAAACACCTTATTGTTCTATTGAATGGAGAAAGTGACGATTTTTTACACCGAAAGACGTTTATTTGACAAATGAGCGGCGACGCTATTATTGACGACCTCGGTGGCGCAGTGGTGTAAACAGCCGACTGCGACGCTAGAGGTTCCGGGTTCGAATCCCGGCGGGGGCGGGACTTTGTGTTATTTGCAAGACGCATTGTTTCGCTTACCGGTCTTGGATGTTGTACTCTTATTTACTTTGTATATACCATATCGATGCTTAGCACCGTCGATACAAGTTCTTACGATACTTAGTGCAGGGCTGAGTCAATGTCTGAGTCGTGGTTATTATTATTATTAAATGTCATGTTTGGTGGAATCGACCGATTTTAATGTAATAAACTTATAACTGCTTGATATGTTAATGCAATATTAGTTAATTTTCTATATCAATTAGCTTATATCAATTAACTTAACAGGACATTGCATCGTTCTTAAGTTGTACAGCATAAGGATTGATATTGCACTTGTTATGTGAAGCTTTGTGCGTTACCGTCTATACGTTTTTATTCTAATAAAATTCTTTTTTCTGAACCTCTGTAAATACTTAGTTCTCTTTGAATAATTTCGGTTTATTTTTAATATTTATTTTCATGTTTCAGGTAAGTTACTTTAAACCAAAATATCGCGTTTAACCTTGAAGCAGAAAGAAATTAAGAAATTAAATATGATTTTATTTTTTTTGTTATTGAAGAGCAATTAAAATGAATTTTCCTTTTATAGCTTTATTCCCTACGATATAAATAACCAACTTACTTTTTCCTGCGACTTCGTTCGCTTACATTTTTACACAGATATAACAAGCGTAAATTTTTATTTAATACTAATAACCAAATCACGACACACACATTGACAATAAATATCACGAACTTTTATCGCAGGAGCTATATGGTATACCTATTTGTCAAATTTCAGCTTCGTTCATGGAAAAGTAGAAATTTGAGTCCTTAAAAGAAGGTAAGGTAAAGTTTTGTGCCGAATAACTAGTGAAACCAGACCGAACCTGCTAGCTATAATACTAACCACATCACGATACACACATTGACTCAACCCTGCAGTAAATAGGTATCTTAAGAACTTTTGTCACAGGAACTAAGCAACGACATAGCTAAGAATACAACATCCAAAACCGCTAAGCGAAACAATGCGTCTTGCAAATAACAAAAATTTCCGCCCCGTCGGGATTCGAACCCGGAACCTCTAGCGTATCAGTGGGCTTAAACCACTGCGTCACAGAGGCCGTCCACACGGAGGATATACAAGTGATGGAAAGACATTTCGTATCTAATAAGGGAGGTTAGTATAGGTATGTAGTATCATAAGATTAGAAAATAAAAATCTTAGAATCTTTATAAAACGGTTTAGCTTTTGTGGTTTATGAGACACCTACTGATAGACAGAAAGATGGGTCAGTTTTACTGCCTTTGGGTAAGGAATCCTAAAATTACTTCAAATACTTGGTACTTTAGTAATGGCATTATAATAGTTAAGTTTTTTTTATTATTAATAATTGACCATTTTATAGTAAAATTTGCTTGTCTAATGAGAAAGGCAAAACATGAGCACTAGAACTGAAGAACTGGATACCATGTTTTCGAGCAAATAAATGATTGAATGAATGAAATGAATTTAAAAGGAAGCAGAATCATGGATAAACTAATTTCTGAAGCTAAAAATGCATCACTCCACTGCCACTGTTCTAGATTGTTCCAGTCCCTTCTGGCGACCTTATAAACTCGATTAAAAGAACTTTGACTGCGGTCTTAGAAGTATAAGCTATTACAAGGTTTATTTATATAGAATATTGAAAACTGGGTTAAAACTAATCCCTTACTAACGATTCTTAGTATAGATTTGTTCAAATTTCCATTTAAAAAATCAAAATAACAAGTTTGTTTAAATCTTGAAACCTCTTTTATATAGCATACTGCAAAGTATTGGAATTCTTTGCGGAAGTATTCCCTGATAAATATAACCTGGGGCTCTTTAAAGTAAAAGTGAATAAGCTTTTTACAGGTCATTACAGTCATTGATGGATGAGAGTTGATGGTTAGAATAAAGGTTTTGTATTAGTATAGAAACCTAAAACAGAGTTTCCAACGGCTGTGTCTTACAGGTGGTGGATCTACGTGCGATATCGTCTGCGTTGGCACCACCCTCCTTTCTATTTACAACGTGTAGCAGTTCGCTGTGTTTCGGTTCGAAGGATTGGTGAGCCAGTTTAATTATTGGTACGAGAGTATAACATCTTTACCTCTACATGGCAACGCTTGGATGCTCTTGGTGTTTCACGACATTAGGGGCATCGTCGTGTAGGCGGCGGTATCAGGTTGCCATGAAATTGTATTTAAAAAAGTGCTTCTCCTGGGTAGGCATCCCACCTTAGACTTCATCGCTGCTTAACATCAGATGGGATAGGGGACAAATGCTTGTCTAGTTTTAAAAACCTAAACGGAGCTTCAGTCTCTCGCCTTTTGCTTCTATGACAAAATGAGGTGGTACGATAGTTATATCCCTGTCAAATAATAATGTGCCTGGCGGACATTTTATGGCGTCACATCAAGACAATTAACTCTTATTACTATACAAAAAATTTGCGCTTTTTAGTTTCTG
Organism: Choreutis nemorana; assembly: GCA_949316135.1. NCBI lineage: Eukaryota > Metazoa > Arthropoda > Insecta > Lepidoptera > Choreutidae > Choreutis > Choreutis nemorana. Next base: position 5,967,552 of record OX438620.1, on the reverse strand, counting down.
ATAACGTCATTTTGTCGTTAATTTTGACACGTTCCCAGAACATTGTCATTTGTTTTTGATGCTAATTTTTGCATTGGAATTTAATATAAAGATGTATGGGTCGGGTCGAGTTGACACAGTGTTCATCATGAGTTGACAAGTGTACTTCGAACTATAGTAGGTATTAATAAAAAAGCATTTTTATCAATTTATTGACTCGCTAACTTTATATATTAGTTAATTATTAATTAATGAATACATTTTAGTTTTACTTTAATTCAAACTCGATTACACAACTATTACTTTTTCAGTTTAAAGAAATCAACGATTGACCCACAAAATTGGTAAAACATTTATATCCCAATAAAAAAAAAACTTAATACTACTAAAGCCTAATTCCATGCAGCCAAGTTGATCCAGCACATGTCCAAGGCAGGTGTACTGCCACCTTGCGAGCAGGTGACGTGAACAAAAACAGCAATGCTAACATTACAGACTCTTCAAAGCGCCACCTGTAGGCGCATCTTTATAATTACTGTGACCATTCTATGTGAGGTATTACACTTAATAAAGATAATAATAATAACCACATCACGACACACATTACACAGCCCTGCACTATTTTAACCCCTACTTTTAAGTTATGTTTTCGCGGTTAACCCACTATTTCTATCAAAATTATATTCTATTTGGCGTGTTAACTTAAAATTCACAGAGAAAGGCAGTTACTTTTGCATTTACATGAGTAAAAAAAAAAAAAACACATCACGACACACACATTGACTCAGCTCTGCACTAAGATATAATCCATTAAGCAACGATATGGTATAAACTACATAGATAAGAATACAACATCCAAGACCGGTGAGCGAAACAATGCGTCTTGCAAATAACACAAATTTCCACCCCGCCGGGATTCGAACCCGGAACCTGTAGTGTAGCAGTCGGCTGTTTACATCACTGCGCCACCGAGGTCGTCAAACTATATTTATTTTTCATTTTATTGGCTTTGTTTCACAATGTCTGAGTAAAGTTTTGGATTACTTATTTACAAATTTATTAACCACCATTTAAAATGTCTATCTAAAAATGTTTGCGTTTCACAAACGTCTAACCATTAAACTCATGTGACAGTTCGTTAATTTCGAGTAAGAGTTGGCGCCATCGAATTTTGACGTTTCAGTGTACGAAACACGTATTCGATTTATTTATTTTCGACATTATTTTCCGCCATGTCAGATTGAAACCGGAAATAATTTTGACATTAATGACACTTTTTCGACATTTATTTGAATAATTTTGAAAATAATACACTTAATGATTAAATATCTTGCTGTTTATTATCAGAATCATCTTTAACTTCAACTCAAACCGGTTTTTTTTTGGTGCACACCCGCCACTCTGTCCCACCACTGCAACTCCTGTTCACCAGGATCAACAATGGCGTCCTTTATGGCGATCGAATAATCAACGAATAATGCAGTTGTGCAATGACGCACAGGCTGTAGCCGGACACCCTATCTGCTGTCTTGGGACCAGCAACGAACTTAATCAGAAGAAATAGGAGGTAGTAAGAAACCGATTTCAGACTTCCCTCCCAGCAAAGCGGAGACAATCGCAATCGCAATCGAAATGGCCCAGAGGCCAAAAAACTAAGGAGGGAGACAGTCAGGAGACGCCTGACCATCAAAACATCACTTTTGACTTTAACTTTAAATATTAACCTCAATCTAATACCAGTAATATTGGTAGCAAAACTTTATAAACAAAAACCTCAACCCGATTGAGGTTATTACTCTGTCAATACCACATCATGATTCCACCCGATACCATCAATATCATATCAAACATGATTTTTGAAACGTCTTTTCAATTCATTAAGTGAAACAAAAGTTTAAAAAGCTACAACCTATGTATTATGTTGTATTTCTGTAGTTGTTTTTCCCCCTTCACGTGGATATAAGATGAGGCAGATGTTTAGCTCGTGCGCAGAACAATACATCTGCAATACAACTCATAAGATGTAGGCGTTCAGATATTATCATTCCATTCGTTATTTTTAAAACGAAAACAAATGAACATAACTTTTTTTTGTCAATTTTTTCTTTTCACCCTGGTAAAAATTGATCTTCGATAAGCATGCTTGGGTTAGCTGTCACTTGCAGGTAAGCATGCTTGTGTTAGCTGTCACTTGCCTGATGGTAAGTAGTTGCCGTAGCCTTAAGCACGCTTGCTTTTCCGCTGGTATCACGCGAACTTTATAAGTCGGAGTTTTTATACATTAGGTAGAAAAATTTAGTTGAGTTGTTGGTGTGTGGTGTTTGATTTGATTTGATTTGAAAAGTTGTCATTGTGAAGTGTTTTTTTGAGTTCTAGAAAAGTTTTCTCATTTTTAACAAAAATCACTTACACCTTAATCTTACAACTAATTGGGAATATTTTGGAAAATTCGGTCTCGGTTTTGTGCTCTCATGAATTATACCATTATTTATCTTAAACTAGAAATAGCTACCTACAGTCCCTAGCGAAGCCTAATTAGCGAATTCACCTGCTCACCTACACTGTTATCAAAACTGGATTCATTTCAGTTCAGCATGCAATTTACCGCATTCTCCTCTCAAAGGTGCGCCGGTACTCTACATTTGGATTTGACTTTTGAGTGAAATGTTCTACTATTGAGTCTATTGGATTCATGTTATGTACATAAAAGGTATTTAGTTCAAAGGTATATATAATTTCGATTTTGATATTATATATTTCATATGAAATATAATTTTTACGTCGAGACGTGACGTTAGGACGTGGTAGCTCATTTTGTTGGTCGGCCCGACCCGACAGGTCGAGAGTTCAAGTCCCGGGTTGCCGTAAGTTGTAGCTGGGACTGGACACTGGAACCCAACATAAACATGCGAATTGCGGTGTGTAACCGACGAGGGATTTACTTTATTTTTATGTATGTTATGGGTATATAGTTTTTATGATAATTCCAATATATTTTACACGAGTATAAAAAAATTACCATAGGCGGCATTTCACAATATCAGGGGCAACGTCATGTCAATAATCGGTATCACTTTCCCTCAGGTGAACTTGTTTGCTTGTTTGCTCAAGACGTGAATTTATACAAAATTTACAGGTTTATATAAAAATTGCGTTATGCGTTACTGTGCCAGATTTTTTTTATTTTAATAATATACTGGACTACTTAGATGGCCACGGGTTTTGAATTTTGTTCGTTGACGACCTCGGTGGCGCAGTGGTGTGATCAGCCGACTGCTACGCTAGAGGTACTGGGTTTGAATCCCGGTGGGGGCAGAAATTTGTACATTTTAAGAAACAGTTTAAAGTTTAAGTATATTTTTAAATATCAGTTCAAATCAAATCAAAAATATTGATTTGTTAGCGTCCATTTTTAACAAAGCTCAGATTTTGGGATCTTCCATTTTGTTTTTTTGTGATCTAAGATTTTTCATAATAGCATATTTATTACTTTTCTTTTTCTTTACGGCCTCTGTGGTAACAGCTAACTGCTACGCTGGAGGTTCCGGGTTCGAATCCCTGTGGGGGTGGAACTTTGTGTTATTTGCAAGTCGCATTGTTTCGTTTACCGGTGTTGAATGTAGTATTTTTCTCTATGTAGTTTATACCATATCGTTGCTTATTGCCTGCGACACAAGATTATATCTTAGTGCAGGGCTGAGTCAATGTTTATGTCGTGATGTGGTTATTATTGTTTGATCAATCATATAAACACTTTTCAAATTACAGATGAGACTATACATTTGAATGAAACATTTTATACCTACTATCACTATGATTATAATGAAAGATTGTATTATGATATTGAAAAGAGCAACTACGGAGGTTTCTTGCCGGATTCTTCCCCGTAGACAGGCATTCCGAACCGGTGGTAGTTTAAAAAGAATTTTGACGATTTAAAATTACTTATTTTAAGTCCATTTGAATAAAAAATTATTTGATTTAGATTTTTTTTGAATGTCAGTATCTTCTACCAATATCTTTTATCGAAAAACATCTATTGATTTCAAAAATCAAATCAACGCCGTCAGGTTGACCAACTTAAGAGAGAGAAAAAAAATCAATTATTTCTAGCAAACATTCACCAAAGTTTTTAGCGCGAAGATAGCCCCTAGTATCTACAGATAAATTGGATTCCAGTACTTTTTTCCCAGTTTTTTTCCATCGCTTCTATGCTCTTGGAATCGGACACGGGTTTTTTGTGTGCTCTTTGCTAGTTTAGTTTACTTCTTTTCGTAAGTTTACCTGTGAGGAATTGCTTTTGCAATGGTAGTTCAGTTAATTAATCTTTTTATAGAAAAATTTTTTAGGGTTCAGTACCAAAAAGGTAAACTACTACGACACTAAGACTCCGCTGTCCGTCTGTCTGACTATCAGTCAACGGGTCGTATGTCATGAACCATAACAGCCAGACTCTTGAAATTTTCAAAGAATGTCTATTTCTGTTGCCACTATAACAACAAATCACTAATTAAAATAAAAGTACATTAAAATTTAAAATTTACGTTTAATATACAAAAAAACGTGATTTTACCTAAATTTTCTTGTTTCTTTTTTGAAATGATCTAAAAAGTAGGAACATGTTCAATTGATACGAAACTCATCATGTACGAGTCCAACTCACACTTGCCCGTTTTTTTCATTAAGTTAAATTTATTGCATCATCTGAGCCAATGTGATTTTTTTATAAGAGATATATCTTATATATAATCTGCATTATAAGAGATACCTTAATAATATCTAATAATAAACCACATCACGACACACATATAGACTTAGCCCAGCAGTAAGTATCGGAAGAACTTGCGTCGCAGGCGCTAAGCAACGAAATGATATAAACTACATAGATAAGAATACTACACCCAAGACCGGTAAGCGAAACAATGCGTATTGCAGATATCACAAACTTCCGGCCCCGCCGGGATTCGAACCCCGAACCTCTTAGCAGTCGGCTGTTTACACCACTGCGCCACAGAGATCAAAACACATTACTTTATTTCATTGGCAGATAATTGAAATGTAACATTAAAACATGTTATTTTGCATAATGTACTTTTCACTGAATTGTATTTAGTCTTTATTGCTAAGCCAGCGAATTAGTTAATTTTAATTAACCTAAGTTTATTGCCAGCTAAATTTTTTTAAATATTGTCCAAGGAGGCTACTTGAAGAGGGCTTCAAGCCTCCTTGGACAATCCTCCGCCTAAGCCATCGTTCTAACTGAAATTTAAATTCCAACAATGGTCCCCAACGTTTGTCTGGCCATAAATTTTAAAGTATTCTTCAAAAGTGGGTTCTTTGAGAATAAGTATTTGGCTGGACGCCCGTACGAGACGTAGATATGTGCTTGTATGCTTAGAACTTGGGTAGTTTATAGAAGCGGCTTATGGAAATGATCATTAAATTACCATCACTCTTATTAAGCCGTAATTAATCCCTCGAGAGGGGTGAGCAGAGATGTTACACACCGCATTTCGCATGTTTATGTTGAGTCCCAGTGTCACAGGTTGCGTATCTGTCGCCACTATCCGGGCACGATGAGGAAGATGGCAGCTACAAAGTACGGAAACCCAAGGCTCGACCTGTAATGAGGAACATGGCAGTTACAATGGACGGCAACCCAAGACTCGACCTGTCGGCATGTAACAAACTGAGCTACCACGTCCTCCTAATACAGGCATTAAATTAAAAATACTTAAATTAAAAATAAACATCCAATGACCTCAGAGCTAATACTCATCTTCATCACTTCCCTTAATAATTAAATATTTTTAGATATATTTAATAATAATAACATGTATTGATCCAGAAATAAAATTTAATATCTTCAATATTTCAAAAATTTCATATTGTGTTTTGATTCTAATTATTATTTTTTCTATTAAGCAAAAGGTTTTCGTAACTCTATGGTATAAATGGTATTTTTTATTAGATCTCTTGAAAACGTTTTGGTCTTAACATCCTTTTTAAAGTGGGAACGTTTAATTAGAATTCCTTGTTTTTTCTTCTGTTCCAGCTAAGTTTCATTCGATCTTACAGTGGCTGTAATTAAAAATTGTTACTCTAATGAAAACTGATAAATCATTAGACTCTTAAAACTATTGGAAACAAAGAAAAAGGTAGTTATTTTAAGCATTCCTGAACTGCTTAAATCGATTTTATATCGATCGTTTTAATAATAATGTTAAATAATTAAAAAAAAAAACAAATCGATCGTCTTAGCCAAACATAATTAATCGAAATCAAATTCAAAATAATTTATCACTAAGATTTATTGAAGATCTAAATTTTAAGTTGGATATTATTCGGTTAGAGCCATGAAAACTAAAATCGGTCTGCCTGTCTACAAGATAAGCACTGACATTTATTTGTTACTAGAAATAATAAAAAAGTTTACAAAACTAAAAACTTTTTTGTACCAAACAACGTAAAAGAATCGAACTTCAAAAATCGAAGCCGGAGCGTAAACTTGGATGCGTTCAGAAGAAAAACAACTGTCATGAAAACCCCGCCAATTAGTATCATGGGCGGGAAACGAATGGAAATTTTCCCGCGCTTTTGTGCTGGCTTGGATGACGTGCCGGCTCGCTGCGACGCTTTTTAATGAGAATAGTTTGTGATTTCGAGAAAGAGTTATTTAAATTGTGATTTACTTTGATTACTTTGTGGCTATGTTTAAATTATAAACTAGATTTAAAAAAACTCAAATACTTCTCTATGAACCCTAGCGAATTTCAATATTTGATTAAAAATAGATTTATAAAGAGAAAATTAGTATCTTTTTGTTACTTGGTATTATAGCCAATTCGTCTTTTATTCAGGATCAGTAAAAATTGGCGCTAATTTCTTCTTTTCTTCTTTTTTGTGATTTAAGTATAATTTTATAGTTTTGTATTTTTTTCTTTAATTGTGTTTTGATAAAATATCACTATGAAAATTTATTAATTCACATAATAAAAAACCTTAACAATGTATGTCTTAAATTTTGCCCCAAAAAGTTATAAGGCCAGGACTTATTTCGAATTTCGAAGTCAGTTCCAGTACAAAATGCATACATTTTTTTGTTTCTTGGCGGGAACGGGAAGTGACAGTTGAAATTTTCTTATTTTATTTTTTCTTCTCGTATATCAACAGCACTTAACGTGCAAAATGCTCGTGATGCTAGTGCTGCACAAATGTGGAGAAAGTGAAATACGACGATTTGACTTGTAGGGTGACTATGGTAGACTATGGCGACTGTTCAATGCTCAATAATACACAGGCTGTCATGTACACGTAATGTATTTCGCCAACCAGTACAATACATCGGTAAGGTAGTGAGGCTAGTACTTAAGTATTTAACACGGAATGCCTTGTAAACTGCATAATTAGTTTTTATATATTTTAATATTGCAAGTCTCGCCACAGACTGCTCTTCTTTTCGTCATCTCCCAAGTAACCTATTAGAGCCTACAGTAACCGTACTAGCATGTTACTGTAGCCAGATTCATTATTCCATCTATCATTATATTTTCATCATTTCATTCCTCATCAAATTTTTACTATAAATATTACATGACACTAGCAAACGCCATTAAAAAAGAACTGGCGAAGGTAATGACATTGACATTTGAGCATAGTTAAACTCTAATTCTTTTTTAGTCCATATCTTGAAATAAGGCGGTATGGGTTTTGATTTCTTCTTCTTCACTTGACAAATGGACACACAAAGATGGGTTTTAATAAGGATTCCTTCTTTTATCCTTGGTACGGAAACCTAACATCGATTTTTCATAACAGTATTGCTTCGACTTTATTTCTCAATCGAATAAATAAAAAGATGAGTTTTAAGACATCTGTCACGTTATTTGACAGCGAAGCGACACAATATTGAGTGACATATTATATTGACACATGATTAAAGTCAAATGTAACTTTTTGTTTTTTTTTTCAAAACCAATAATATAAAATTGTGAAGTTTCTGTGCTGTGAATTATTATTGTTCATATCGTTACAGATTCGGCAACTGATCACTTGATAGAACACCTGTAATTTTTGTTATTTATAGCATTGTATATTCTCATAAAGTGACATTGGCTTAGTAACAGTGGTCGTGCAATACGATACTCGCCATATAATAAGAATTAATTGATTGTAAAAAAAAATACGTTTTGTTTACGTGACTTGAATAACAAATCCTAACCAGCACAGACGGCTTCACATAGAGCTTCAAATCACAAGTGCAATATCAATCCTTATGCTGTAAAACAAACTAAAAAACGGCGACTACTTCACAAATCCGATTTGGATCTGGTTCTATGGTTATTTCCCAGGCACATGTCAGGTCATGGCATGTCAGGCCGTTGCTGACGTGATGAAGCAGAATCGACTCTAAATTTAGTCAGGTGAGATTAGTATCACAAATACAATTTACACACACATTATGCACAAGTATTACTATAGTAAGTCTATTTATTACGTAGGTACGTAGTATGTGATAGCTCAGTTTGTGACGTGCCTTGGTTAACCGACCGACCCGACCCGACAGGTCGAGGGGTCGAGTGTCGGGTTGCTGAACGTTGTAGCTGCCACGTTCCTCATTGTGCCTGTATAGCGGCGACAGATCCGCAACCTGTCTCACTGGGACTCAACATAAACATGCGAAATGCGTTGTGTAACACCTCTGCCTACCCTTTTCGAGGGATTAATTACGGCGTGAGTTTATGTTTGTTTATTAGACATTAAACACACTTATTATGACGTTTATTGCTGTGACAAAGAGTTAACAGTTTTTCGGCGTCGATCATAGAATTTCGAATCGGCAGCCCAACATCCTGGGGTGGGCGCTAGACCATAGTGGGGTGGGTACGACCCACTCGCACCTCTCCCTGTATGTGCCTATGAACCGGTTTCGAATAAAATTCAATATGAGAACACGATAACAATTACATTCGGATAAACTTCAAATATTATTCCGCGCTGTGAAACTGAAATTCGTAGTGGATTTCATTCATTCAGTGAAAGGATGATACTTCAATTTTTCAATTGGTATGGTGAACGTTTATTTATTTTTATTTTACATATATTTGGGAAACATACAATTTTCAATAGTTTAAATATTTTAAATGATATTATTACTAATACATGTATACATTAACAACGTTACCACTATTTATTAAGGCTAATTAACGTTTATTGGTACTGTAGGTATTACTATAAACAGAGAGACAAAAATTTAAAACTTAACTCAAAAACTGTGCAAAGAAATATATATTATTACATATTCCGTCTCCACCGAGATTTGAACCCGGAACCTCTTGCAATGCAGTTGGCTTGTTACACCACCACAGAGGTTGTCAAAAATGATTGACCTTATTGCAACGAGTGCTTCGGGGCACACCCGTCACTCTGTCCCACCACTGCAACTTTGGTACTATTTGGCCAATAATCAACGAATAATGCAGCTGTGCAATGACGCACAGGCTGTGCCCGGACAACCTAACGGGTGTCTTGGGACTCGCAACGAACTTAATCAGAAGAAATAGGAGGTAGTGAGAAAGCGGTTTCAGACTTCCCTCCCAGCAAAGCGGAGACAGCAATGGAAACGGCCTAAAGACCAAAAGCTAAAGGGATCTACGGTCAGGCGTCTCCTGACCGTCAATACACCACGGCAAGCCAATAACTAACAGGAGATAAATTGAATGATAATCTAAATCTTGCACCAAGGAAATAGGTTATCTCTTAATTGTGTGAACAAATATCATACATGCTTCAAAGAAAATTTAAAATCCTCGATAACAGCCGTCAGCAACGAAGACCGTCCTTGTTACACCTGTAAGCTAATGGTGCGACACTTGAAATAAAGAAAAAAATAAGATTTGAAATTGTTGTTTGCATACTTTTTTGTCTATTTTTTTTTTTCTCGTTATTCCTACCAAGAGCACCATAGGTATAATTCGTTATAAAATGTTATAAATAAAGACCTCCTGACAAAGTCTTTGAGGTTAAAGGAGTCTCCGGACACTTATTTGAGTTAATAAACTTGTTAGATAAATGTCATTTTAATGTTGTTTTTAAGTTTTTTATATGATCGCTCTACCATCATCATGGCAATAACTTTGAGAATTTTGCCAGTGTCAAATTATATTTATTGTCAAGTTTTGATGGGAGATCTAACCTAACCTCAAAATATAAAAAAGCACACTATTCACACTTAAATATATATATAAATAAAACTTGATAATATATGTATATGTATAAAAACAAACATATTCTCAATACAATAAAAAAAAAATGAAAAAAGAATCAATCCCTAACACTATAGTTTTAAGGAATTATCATATACTATTTTTGCCGAAAATCTAAGCATTGTGCTTTACTCAAAGTAACGAGCTCTTGCGGAGCAACAAACTATTAACAAAATAAAAAAAATACAAACTTCAAAAAAGGTACAGACCAACACAGTCTGTAGATTGAAAAAACTTAAAAAAAAACCTCAAATATAAGTTCATTTGAGGTTAAAGTTTTTATAAGCCTGAAGGTAGTAAATACATTTGAGGTAAAATAAAACCGGATACGCCCTACTTTTAATTTCAGTGCGCGAAAAGTAAAAGAGAGATGGCAGTAAAAACGGCAAATAAAACAACATTCCTATGAATACTGAATTACACATTATTTTGCCATACATTTCAAAGGTCATGGCTCGGCGTTACAGAAGCCTCGCTAAATTACAGTGCGAGAATTAATGAAAGAAAAAAAAAAGAGAATTACCCAATTTGCTGATTAACGCACAAAAATAATAAGAAACCAAAGTAGAAGAGACTAACACAAAAAAAAAAGTTATTTAAATTTCCCAAAAATAGTTTATTAATGGAGAGGTAAAAAAAAAATCTTGAACGAACTTTTGCTTACTCATAATACGTCTACAGTTTTACAGGTATATCTACGAGCAAGATCGTCTGGGTTGGTACCACCCTCCTTTATATTTACAACGTGAAGCAGTCCGCTGCGTTTCGGTTCGAAGGATTGTAGAGCCAGTGTAATTACCGGCACGAGAGTTATAACACCTTAACATGGGCAACGTTTTTACGGTGCTCTTCGCGTTCTAAGACATCAAGGGCATCGCCGTGTAATTAAGCTACGAATGGAAACTTCCGTGCCTTTAAAAAGTTTTGCCACCAATATTACTGGTGTAAGATTTAGGTTAGTATTTAATTAATTCCCTTTTAGTTAGTGGCTTGCCGTGGTGTTTTGACGGTCAGGCGTCTCCTGACTGTCTCCTCCTTACTTTTTTTGCCTCTCAATTGCTGTCTCCGCTTTGCTGGGAGGGAAGTCTGAAATCGATTTTTTACTACCTCCTATTTCTTCTGATTAAGTTCGTTGCAGGTCCCAAGACAGCCGATAGGGTGTCCGGGCACAGCCTGTGCGTCATTGCACAGCTGCATTACTTGTTGATTATTCGATCAAAGGACGCCACTGTTGATCCTGGTGAACAGGAGTTGCAGTGGTGGGACAGAGTGGCGGGTGTGCCGCGAAGGCAACGCTATCATTTTCCATCAGTTGAACCATTGTACTAGTTGTATAAAAAGTCGACATAAAAAGTACTGCACCTTTATTAGTCGTTCGTGTTTTACCAAAGACCAATCTTACTTAACATTCGTTGTTCGAATCTTGTTGAGTTCCAATTACAGACAAGAATAAACACCTAATTATAAGGAATGTCACGTAAATACATATAGCCGATACATGTGTCACTTTGTGGGTCACGTTCGGAGGTTTTAGGGTTCCTTTGTTAGAAACGGAACCATCATAGTTTATCTTATTTTGAGAAGGATAAATTTGTCATTTAAAAATGATGCTTACTAGCTTTTGCTCGCGGCTTCGTTCAAGTAGAATTCGATATTATTTTGACCAAATTAATTCCGAAGATCCTTTCTTACTATTGGTAGAAGGTTTTTAAACATTGCCTCCTTTTAACGTTTTAACAAACTAAGAAAAGTACAAATTAATAAACTTTACCTCAAAATAATTTAAATTTAATTTACTTACCCATACGGAATTAAACGTTGACGAAACTGGATTCGAAACAAAAGAGAAAAAACATTTCCCTTTTTCTTTGTAATCATGTTAATTTAAAATTAATTCTTTTTACTACGATAAATAAATCAAAAGGTATGCCTGTCGTTCCATTGTAATCAATTGTAAATTACAAATTACCTTTTTCAGTATTAAGGTAAATAGCACAGCCATCAACTCGCAACCGGATCAACACCGCGTCAACTCAAACCGTGGAATCCTTTGAATAAAATTCTATACTGCTCCCATTGATCTATCATGTCACAGAGACATAATTGTTGTCCATCATATGCCCATTAATGTATTTTGCTTGTTACGTTAATCATTTAATTTGTGATGTTAACGTTTATTTGTAATTTAATTTTTCTGCTTCGATTGTGAATATCAATCAGTGGAAACTTCATCGGTAAATAAATTATTATTTGTTAATCTAAATTGAAATATAAACTGTTGGTTTCCCGAATAAATAAAAAAATCAAATAAAAATAAATAAATCCTTTATGAATCTTCACTTTAAACGAATCAAATCAAATATATTTATTTGTGAACATAAAATATTTACATGCAGATGTTGTTACATTAGGCAGTCCATATGTTCAGCCAGTCACTAGGCAAAAAAACATTATTTATCGTGTCAGAAAAATGTCTTAATAGTCATTATGCATTCAGATGTTTGTTAGCGAAACTCATAAACAAATGTAGCGATTTTTTTATTCAAATTTAAAAAGTGGTATTAATTTGAGATAAAGACAGAGAGATAGATAGTTCTAGAAAAAATACACATTAGAGGACGTGGTGGCTCAGTTTGTTACGTGCCTTGGATAACCGACCGACCCGACCCGACATCTCGAGGGTTCGAGTCTCGGGTTGCCGTAAATTGTAGGTGCCAAGTTTCTCAATGTACCCGGATAGTGGTGACAGATTCGCAACCTGTCACACTGGGACTCAACATAAACATGCAAAAGCGGCGTGTAGCGAGCACCTTTGCCAACGCCTTTCGAGGGATAACGGCGTGAGTTTATATTGCGTAAAGTACACATTAAAGCAAAACAACCATAAGAATAACACAGTCAGGTGTGTCGACCGAACATACTAAAATTACTAACATGCCCCCGATATTGCAAACGTTCATGCTGCGGTGAAGGCTTACCACCAGGCTGTATCCTTGTTAGACATCATAGTGGTAAAACGACCTGCTTTGTTGTCTTTAGTACTCTGGGGCAAAAAAAAAAAAATTATAAGCGAATCCACAGTTTTCACAAACTTTTTTATTATTATAGGTAGCTTTACGATTTTTCTAACTGTAATATCGCTAGTCATACTTTACAAAAAAAGACATTTAGAGAGGATTTTTTTTTTGACATTTTATTGTGTTTCTGCAAAATATTAGATCAATATCTGCAACGAACTCTTACCTTACATCTTAACGGTATCGCGCCGACTCGGGTTGACAGCGAGTCAAAATGCGAGGCGTTGACGTTTCCGAGTTGATAAGTGTGCTGCGACCTTTAGACAAATGAAAAGAGTTCATTTTAAACCAAATATAGTACAAAAAACTATAGAGTAGAAAATATTTTTATCACATAATTACGAAACAATAAAAATCATTTCAAAAAAAAAAGCACTTAAATGGCCTTTTTAATACATCCAGTTTGTTATGTGTGTGTGTATGTTCAAATTACTCATCTGATTTTTGAAATTTTTGCCATATATTTAGAATTCATTAATTAATTAAAAAGATTTAATAATAATAACCACATAACGACACACACATTGACTCAGCCCTACACTAAGATATAATCTTGTATAACAGGCACTAAGCAACGTTATGTTATAGACTACATAGACAAGAATACTACATCTAAGAAGGCGAAATAATGCGTCTTGCAAATATCACAAAGTTCTGCCACCGCCGGATTCGGTCGGTTCAAACCCGGAACCTCCACTACACCGTTACGCCACCGAATTCGTCAATCATCATCATTCAAAGTGATATCCCAATTTTTGTTTGTTGTTCCGCGATACTTACCAATGTTAGTTACGCGGTATTGCACTATCATTGACGATAAGTCAAATCGTGAAGTGGCCATTCACTGCTTGGGAATTAAAATGTCAGTGATACAATGAGCGGCCATCTTGAAAAAATTAGAGAAATTTTCAAATGTCACCGAATCAATAAAATTTAAATCTTACAGAAGAATTCTTACGACATTTCTGTCTGCAAATAAGTAAGGAATATTTCTTTGAAATACCAATTTGACACTCTTCAGGAATCAAATATGTTTACTCGAGATGCGCTTTTAAACTTAAACCGCCTTAATATAGGACGTGAACTAAAAAGAACTAGGTTTGAACCATGATCGATTTTTTTACAACGTCACGGCCAAACAAGCAAACGGTTCAACTGATGGAAAGTGACACCGCCTATTGGCACGACGATGACCTTAATGTTTTAGAACGCCAAGGGCATCGCCAATGCGTTGGCCATGTAGAGGTAAAGTATTATAGCTCTCATGCCGGTAATTACACTGGCTCACCAATCCTTCGAACCGAAACACAGCGAACTGCTTCACGTAGTAAATAGAAAGGAGGGTGGTACCAAAGCAGACGATCTCGCACATAGATCTACCTGTAAAATTGGCAGTTTCCCACCAAAAAATTATGGATTTTGTACTGGATCGAACTCCTGGAATTTAATCTGCATCTTATAGGTTATAAAGCGAAAAAAGTCCAGGAAAAATCTAAAACCGTAATGGTAGGGTAAACATTTGCAAACCTGCAACTAAAATTCCCGTTTAAAAGTTAAGCTGGGTTTTATAAATGGTAGGTAATAATTTTGATGTCCATTGTTTAGTTGTAAAAACACGGTTTAAATTATGTTGAATTTGCATAAGCTCGCCTTTTTGTGTTGTCTCGTTTTCGCACTGTTAATGGATACAGTAAGTTCTTTGTTTGTTGGAATATAATTAAGTTTTAGATATATTTTTTCCTACTTATAAATAAACCACATCACGACACACACATTGACTCAGCCCTGCAGTACGTATCATGAGAACTTGTGTCGCAGGTGCTAAGCAACGACATTACAAGAATACAACATCCAAGACCGGTAAGCGAAACAATGCGTCTTGCAAATAACATAAAGTCCCGCCCCCGCCGGTATTCGAACCCAGAACTTCTAGCGCAGCAGTCGGCTGTTTACACCACTGCGCCACAGGGGTCGTCAAAATGGATGGGAGCGTATCTTGTTGTAATGTTAGTTAAAGATTATTTATATTTTTGTTACACAGTATCAAAATTCAGGCGATGTAGGTCCTTAAATATTAGCTTAGTGGTTTTATTCCGATTTAGGGTTTGTTACCGAAAGGGTGTAAAACAGAACAGTGTCAGGTTGTTGTCTCATGAACCATTATAGCTAACCTCTTGTAATTTTCAGAGAACGTCCATTATTATTATATTTATTATTATTTTATATATAGTGGAAATTAAATTTTAAAGTGTGCTCACATACATGAATCATGATTTTTATGACTTTTTTGCTTGTTCTAGTTTCTTTTATGAAATAATCTAAAAAGTATATAGTCTAACCTTGAACGATGGTATGGAACCCGTCATGTGCGAGTTAAACTCACACTTGAGCGATTTTTTCAACTGAAAGGTAAGCATACGGCCCACATGATAGAAAGCTGTCACCGTAGCCTATGAACTTTAGCAATCATATCATTCTGCCTACCCCTTAGAGACGAAGGAGTGAATTTGTTTGTCTTTTTCATATTTTTTTTGTATTATATATATATTCTATGTTAATACAAAAACATTGAATTATTGTGTTTTTTTTTATTCAACTTCACGGGCAAACAAGCAGACGATTCACCTAATGGAAAGCGATACCGCCGCCTATTGACACGACGATGCCCTTGATGTCTTAGAACCCCAAGGGCACCGTCAATGCTTTGCCCATGTAGAGGGAAAAGATGTTATACCACTCGTGCCTGTAATTACACTGGCTCTCCAATCCTTCGAACCGAAACACAGCGAACTGCTTCACGTTGTAAATAGAAAACAGGGTGGTACCAATTCAGACGATCTCAAACATCACAACGACGACTACAAATTGTAAGTTGTTATAGAGAACTATTGTATTTGAATATTGAAACAAGCAACTACGAAGTTTTCTCGCCGGATTCTTCCCCGTAGAAATAGCATTCCGAACCGGTGGTAGTTAAAAATATGACGATTTGAATGTGCTTATTTTAAGTCTGTAACAGACTTTAATTACTGTACATCTTAGTGTATAATGTTATGTTGGGGATAGTTTAGTTTAGTTATAATGAGTGTCGGAGTTGTGCCGGCCGCAATGCGACGATCATTGTGAGCTGGCTCCATCAACAAGGGGCTGTAAACTACTCAATTGACAGAACAGATGTACTGTTCTAGCTGACCCGCCTCAGGATTGTAGCAGCCACCTCAATATAACCTTTCGCATCTTTTTGCTGTGGCTTAAATTCAACATCTAGAATTTTCAACCGGTTTTTACCCCTTTAGGGATTGAATTTTGAATTTTTTATTCGCCACTCTGTCCCACCACTGCAACTCCTGTTCACCAGGATCAACAGTGGCGTCCTTTGATCGAATAATCAACGAATAATGCAGCTCTGCAATGACGCACAAACTATGCCCGGACACCCTGTCTGGCTGTCTGTCCTGGCTGTCTTGGGACCCGCAACGAAAAACACTTTCACACTCTTTTGGATACGGAACCCTAAAAACAAGAACATTTATAATGTACCCTCGTCTTCAATTAAAATTGATACTATTTTCGAAGACACTTAGCGGGCGATAAATTCGATATTCAAACATCTTGAGATAATTGACATTAATTACAGATAATGCGTCGAGATGCTGTACTTCGGACCGGAAGTGTCATGGCGGAGGGCTTCCGGTCTGGAGAGCGTTGCCATGGCAACCAGACAGATACCCGGAAACTTTGTAATAACAAACCTGATCAGTTGTTTAATGTAATAAATACTAGGATAGGCTTTAGGTTTCTTTTGTGGTTTGTTTTTTACATATTATTTAACCAAATTAAATCAAATTAAAATTATTTTATCGCTTTCACAATAATTATATTATTCAATTCGATAAAAATTTGAATGGTTTAAGTATTAATTTTTAATTGTAGTTTATATCATTAAAACAGTATGTTTCCCAAATAAATAAGTAATAAAAAAAGTTTTTGACAGAATTAACAAGCTTAAATTATCAAAATTAATACATAAAAATATCGTAAAACATCGTATTTTTTGTCCGTGACTTCACCTGCGTGGAATTCAAATCTTTTTTTCTCCATTCAATTCAAACTCCATTAAATATTGCTGGTAAGTTTTTTTTTTTTTTTAGGGACGTCTACAACAAGTACATTACACAAACATATAAAAATCACACATTATAAACAGAAACTGATGTACATGCCTATAACAGTCGAACACAACATTTACAAAGGTTACACACATATACTAAAATAAAAACAGGTCACAAAGAAAAATAACATTTAATATAACATTATTTTAAGATATTTTATTAATGTTACTTTATCTCTTGATAATGTTGTCTATTAAAAAACAAAGTTGGTTTAGTTACACCATTCATAACTCGAGAACAGCTTTACCGAATCCTGTTATCTTTGATTTGTCTTTGTTCCGAATAGCAGTTTAAAAAAATCCACACATGCAAAGATGCAAAGTTAAAACTAAAAACAAAGAAAAATAAGATCGTAAATTTTTTATACTGCCTAATGTTTTTTAATGTTTTATTTAACGTCACGGGTCACGTGATGGAAAGTGATACTACCTATTCACACGTCGATGCCCCTGATGTCTGGAACGCCAATAGCACCGCTGATGCGCTGCCCATGTACAGGTAAATTCCTGTAATTACACTGGCTCTCCAATCCTTCGAACCGAAACACAGCGAACTGCTTCACGGATAAAAAATAAGAAAAAAATCTGATGTTGTCACGACGATGCCCCTGATGTCACAGAAAACTAAGAGCAACGCCTATGCGTTGTCAATGTCGTGATGTGGTTATTATTCTGCGAACGTCTCGAAAACAATCTACTGTACTAAGAAAACAGATGTAAAAAATATTTCTTGCCAAATTTCGCGACGATCCGATCGACGATTCTCGATTTATCGTCGGACAAACGTTTATACGTACATACATACATAATGTAAGCGTAATCTTTAAAATAATAAATTCATATCTAAAGTTTTTATCGCCATTGTTTCATGCAATATTTACTTTTCAATGTAAACCACATCGACTACCAAACGGTTGCCTAGTAACCGTTCCCGTCACGTCAGCGGAAGTCACGATATTTAAAAAAAGTTAATCTTTTAAAGTTTACACATAACAAATTCACCTTACAATACGAACATACTTTGCTCATTTAATAATCAAAATATTTAAATAGAACAAAAAAAAAATTCTTAAAATTACTGAACCACCGGTCCGGAAAATTTCTGTTGTGGTCAATACCGGCGAGAAACCCCAGATTCTGTAATTCGGTATATGAGCATGTTTTATACTTAGCCACTAATACATCTTACAGTGTAGGGTGAGAGAATGTGATAATTGAAATACTTAAATACATCAACAACTGTATTAATATTTAAAAAAAACAATTTCATTGCACTATTTTTTTTGAAGATACAACACAAGCTGTTGATCAGTCAACTAGTTTTCTTTGACACCTGTCAGAAACTTGTCAATATGACAGCAGAAGGCAATATGATGCAGGTGTTAATAAATGTCAAGGCGGTTTATTTTTAAGAGACACGTGTCAGAAAACGAGTTTCCCACTGTGGCTCCCATCACAGCCTATACCTCCCTATGAAATAAACAAACATCAGTTATTCCGACCAATCGTCGATGACTGGTGCAAACCACGTAAATCGCATTTTTAACTGACTTCAAAAATAGGAGGTGTTTTGTAAATTAGAAATGAAAACTAGAATCGCATGTACGATTTTTTTGTATGTATCAGATTTTGATATTAAGAAGAAGAAGAAAAATAAAGATAATTCATAGACAGCCGACTGCTACGCTTGAAGTTCCAGGTTCGAATCCCGGCGGGGGCGTAATTTGTGCTATTTGCAAGACGCACTGTTTCGCCTCGCGGTCTTGGATGTTGTATTCTTATCTATGTAGTTTATATCACATCACTGCTTAGCACCTGCGAAAAATTAATTGCGAAATTAATTGAATTGAACACTTACATGTCAACAGATCGTGTTTGTAAGAAAATAACATAATTCAATATATTGAGGGTACAATGAAAAAAATATTGTTACCAACTAAACGTTTAGTTCGCCAACCAATAGTCGGAATATTAATTTTGCATTTTTTTTTACATTACTGAAGTTTACAAACTAAAAACACTAGAGCTTAAAGCTTAATCGTGCTTATTAACAACATTGTATTTACATTCGAGTATTACTTTTAGTATAAGCATGTTTAACTATATGGTAGCATGACAGCATAATGCCACCGGCCCCCAATCAAAAGGTGACGTAGCAATTCCGTGTTAACCACAAAACATTACGGGCCCCCAAAGACTTTCATGTAAATAAAGATGGGCCATCGGCCCCGTTAAATTTAGTTGCCACGGGCCCTAGACGGCGACTGGTAAATAAAATAAAAAATATGATGATTATTATTATTATTATTGGTAACTGTGATTGTACAGTTGTATCTGAAAAACGTCCCAAATTATTACAATTGAACTTTATAGATGTGTTTGGGTAGTACACAGGCCGTAGATCAACCCAACCTGTTTGGACGTTCTTAAGTTGTACAGCATAAGGATTGATATTGCACTTGTGATGTGAAGCTTCATGTTCGGCCGTCTGGTACAAGAATTTGAATCCAATCATGCATTTATTACTATAAATATTTTTATCTCAGAATTTTCCAGCAGAATTTCAGTAAATTCTACGATATGTCAGCAATACATATATATATATATATATAGTAAGAGTTTTATATATGTAAAAAGTTCTCGAAGAATATACCTAAATAGACTATAGTTTCTTAGAACAATTATTTCACATTTGTACGTAGCCAAGCTATGTGTTGTGTAAAACGCGAAACCTAACAAAGATTATGTTGTCAGTTATTATTGTAGATAGGACACTTCATTCATTTTAAGTTCAAAATAGGTAGACAACTTTTAGGGATCATTATTCTTCTTTGTCGTTACACTTTTGTCAGAGTGGTCGTGGTTAGCATGACATCGTTTGACGACCTCGCTGTAGAAGTGGTGTAAACAGCCGACTGCTACGCTAGAGGTTCTTGGTTAGAGATCTGGCGGTGGCGGAACTTCTGTTATTTGGACGATGCATTGTTTCAATTATCGGTCTTGGAAGTAGTATTCTTATCCATGTTTTTGCCATATTGTTGCTTAGTACCTGCGATACAAGATATTCTTAGTGCAGGGCTGAGTCAATGTGAATGTCGTGATGTGTGGTTGTCGTGAACAACCGTTAGGACTCGACGCAATACCTCTCGCCACCACCGCCCAGCTTAATCATAAGGACGTATCACAATCTCGTTTGATGGATAGGATCACATGTCAGGATTAGCGAAATATAGACCGTTCGTACATAAAAAATGCCTATTTATGCTCTCGTTTTAGGTCTGTGTAAAATATCTGCCGGGAGAGTTCCAATCTTTAGCAGTTTTGAGTTTTTATTTTAGTACTTAGTCAATAAGTTTCAATGGATTCTTTTAGAAACAGTTAATAATTAAGAATGGACATATTTCTCAATGTTAATAATTGTTTATGGTTCTCGCTTGAGGTTTTCATTACACGAGCTATAAAAATCTACTTTTTCCTTCATCATCATCAGCCTTTTTCCCTCTACTGCTGGAAATAGGCCTTTTCGATGGCACGCTGAACTTGGTCTCTGGCCCTCTGCATCCAACCACTGACAGTTAAATTGCGTATTTCGACGCCCCACCCCAGCTGGAGGGCATCCTACATTACGTTTGCTGAGCCGCGGTCTCCACTTCAGTGTGACTACCATAGGGTTTACCTTCGATTGCCGCTTGCGACAATACAATTTTGTGTGAATCCTCGAAAGCCTCTAACGGATTGATGACGAATTGACCAACTATAATTGACGCATATCGTCACTTTTTCTTAACTCGACCATTAAATATTATAGACGAATATTTGTTAAAATATAATTTAGAAAACAATGTAGCAGAATATAGTATATAAAAAACAAGGAATATCAATTAAACAGTACACTAACTAAATCGCATACCTACATAAGAACTATCACCTTGTAAGAAACTAGTATTCTAAGATACAGGCTAGGCCTAGTTTAGATACTAGCAATCTTAAACAATAGGCACATGAAATTTATATTCTATTAAATTAAATATAAAATTCCTAAAAACTACATATGTTCATTCTTTTAGTGGTCGAACTCGCATTTTGCTTTGTATAATGCTTTAGATATACCCAGAAAAATTGTTTTATAATTATTTATTTTTCTAAACTTGTATGTACCAACATTTTTTATTGAATAAATAAAATAAAATATATATAAAATTTTCGCAATTAAAGAAGCACCCTATAACAAATTAAGGTATAAAAGCATAAATTTCGGCTGTTAGTTTCTTGTTTGAGTTTTGTGTCTCTCAGAGACATGGCCTTTCAGGTTGAACTCTTTAGTTCTCATCTGATTTTTCTTTGAACTATTTAATCTATGTAAAGGCATGTTCCCTCAAACAAAACGGAATTTCCTGCCCAGACTCGGTAGTAGTCGCGAACAAAACCTCCTTAGACAAAAATATTAAAACAAAGACCTGTAAACCACTTAAGTTTCAATCTTAAACACTAAACAATAAAGTCCATTTCGAGTGCCATAGAAAAGCGTTAAGTGACTTAAACATTAACTTTAGTTAGACTTATAAATCATTGAATTTTAGACTCTATTCTGATGAGAATAAGGTATCTATAATGGATTTTGTGGGTTGAAATAGGGGGTTGAAAGCAGGGTCAAAGGGGGTAAAGTGAACGGTAAAGCTATTTTTTTAATACTATTTCGGTTTAAAGTTGAAATGTTTTATTAACTGTAAGTTTTTGGAAACGATTCGAATTATTTCTTTGGTTCTCAAAGTTTCGAGTAGCGAGGTGGGCTCGAGTTCTTAAACTTTGACAAGAATTGCATTACTGCTTTGTACAGTCACTAGCTAAAGTTTGTAAGAAAACACTTTTGTTTGATGTTTTGTAAAAAGTAAAACTAATCGATTTAAATTAAAGGTAATTAAGTTTTCTCGTATTTTTTAAATTAATTTTTCATTTAATGGGTTCAACTTTATTTTTTTTAATTCAACGGGCATGCACCCAATTAATTACATAAATATTCATTACATTATTTATTATTCTGATCTCACGAAAAAAAGAAATTGTATAGCCATGTCTCACTCTGCCATTAACCATATCATTCGTGTTTGGCGCTTGTAGTATGATTTTAAACCGTCTGACTTAAGAACTGCCTGGGAACAGGATGCTTTTTTAAAAAAGGTTATAGTAAGAATCCAGTTCAGGAAAGGCTTCAAGGAGCATTGAGGGTCGTGAGCATCCTGCAAAATGTATATATTTTTAATTATTTTTCATTTAATTAATGTTTGTAGTTCTATTAATTTTCGTGTTTTTTTTCGACTGAACGCAGATTATTGACTAACACTAACAATTTGAATAAGCTTGATGAACTTCTTAAAAAATTACTAACTATTGAGTTTTTAAGTTAGAGAGTAAAGCACGCTACATTTAATTTTGTAGCAGAAAGGCAGAAAGGATCTAAATATTAAAATAATCAAAACACTTTTGTTGTTGTCTGTACTTTAGAAAATACTTAAAATTAGGTTAAGTTGGTTTAAAGTTACGAATTTATGAGGGAAATATCTCATAACTACCTTTTCGTAGAGTCGGGTCATCTGTTGCCTGCGTGTATTGTACAGGTAGATCTGCGTGCGAGATCGTCTGCGTTGGTACCACCCTTTCTATTTACAACGTGAAGCAGTCCGCTGTGTCTCGGTTCGAAGGATTGGAGAACCAGTGTTATTACCGGCACGGGAGGTATCAACAACTTTATCTTTACTAACGCATAGGCGGTGCTCTTGGCGTTCAACGATAACAGGGGATCGTTTCAATAGGTGGTATCACATTCCGTCAGTTGAACCGTTTGCGTTTGACGTTGTATCAAATGATAAAATATGATTAAATGTATTTGTCTGTATATTATAAATTGGTACAGTTAATTTGTCCCTACAAACATTTAATTTTGTTTTCATTGTACATACAAACAAAAAGTCGCATTTATTTATTCTTAAGAAAAATACATGTTTTTGGTTATCAAGTAAATATTAAAAATGTGAAAGGATTTTTTAAATCGGACGAGTAGAGACGAAACGGATAATTTTTTGGTAGGATACCGGATATTCGATGTGCTTGCAGGCCGGATGGCTGAATATCCATGCCACGTTCTTTTTGCAAGTTTTTGTATTTTATGCGCCCTTTAGTTTACTATTAAGATGAATATGACTTGTAATCAATTTGATTAATTAGAATTCTTGAGTATCTTCGAGGTTTCTGAAACATTAGTTAGTCTAATACTTTAAGTATTCATTTAATATTATAAATTAAAGACAAAGTTTCGTGATTTTTGTCGCTTTTTCAGCTTTAAATAAAAGCTGTCATAATAATTATCCATTTTATTCTCATTAACTTCAATTAAGTTAATTTTATGAATATACCAGAGTTTTTAATATCCGGTATTCGATGGATATTAATTTACGGTAATAAAAATATCCGGTATCCGGAACCCGGATATTTTTTACCAATTAACGATATGAGTGAGTACAGAAAAATGTTTTAAATGTATCATTTTTGAGTTTCTCCTTATTTAAAAAGCATTAATTCGAAGAAACAGACTAACATATCTACACGGCCTCTGTTACGCAGTGGTTTAAACAGCCGACTGCTACGCTAAAGGTTCCGGGTTCGAATCCCGGCGGGTGCAGAACTTTTGTTTCTTTCTAGACGCATTATTTCGCTTTCCAGTATTGAATGTAGTATTCTTATCTTTGTAGTTTGTACCATATCGTTGTCGCCTGTGACTCAGGATTCTTCAATCTTACTGTAGGGCTGAGTCCATGTGTGTCTTGACGTGGTTATAATTATTATTACAAATATATCAAAAAACCTAACCCTCTTTCAACAGTCGGGTAAATCCAAACAAATTGACTTACGAGTAAGAGTAGTTTATATAAATCTCTTCATTATTTCATACCACCTCGCTCCGCATTCCGCCTGGAACGATATAAATCAACTTTGAAATGATCTATAAATCTACCATGTCCCTGCAAATATAACATCGCCTGGTGAATCTGAATGTATGTCTGTCTGTCTGCAAATTTTATTTTTAGTTTTTTCATTGTGCACTAAATTTAAAAAAAAAGTGACTTTCTTATGTACCTTAACAATATTGGTTTGATTTTTTCTTTTTAATTTGTTTATTTATTTATTTAATGACATTATTAATAAAAAAACGTTGTATTTTAGGCCTTTAAGCTATTTCTTTCATTAGTAAATAAATAAATAAAATATTATTTTAAATTTTTAATATTAAAATTTACATACAAATAAAAGGGAAAAAAAACTTTATTTTTTAATTCTAATAAGAAATGGTCGTATCTAAAGGACAAGTGAAACCGAATGCCATCACTAGTATTTAGCTACAGATGTTATAAGAGTAGTCGTTATGTTTATAAATTTCTCGCATTAAAGTGTTTTTCCTGATGGTCGCGTGCGGAGCGCTCATGCGGTTTAGAGTTCCTTGGTCAAATGAAAACCAAGGACAATAATTACTACAGCATGGTGATCTTCGAAAAGGGTATTAAAAGGTTTTTACAGGGTCAGCGACGCGTACTTGATGCCCCTGGTACTGCAAACGTCCACAGGCTACGGTGACTGCCTACCATCAGGAAGACTGTATGTTTGTTTGCTAACGCAGTAACATGAACTCACGCCGTAATTCCTCAATAGGGGTAGGCAGAGGTGTTAAACGCCGCATTTCGCATGTTTATCTTGAGTCCCAGTGTGACAGGTTGTGATTCTGTCGCCACTATCCTTGCACAATGAGGAACATGGCAGCTACAATGTACGGCAATCCTATACACAAACCCTCGATCTGTCGGGTCGGTCAGTTAACCAAGACACGTAACAAACTGAGCATCACCTTAGTTGTATTAAAATCCTTCATGATCGATTTTTTTTTTTTTTTGTACTGAACCAAGCAAATTCGAGACAGGCGGTCGCTTGGCTGTTTCTTTGTTTTTTCTCATTCGGTCGTTCTGTATCCACAGGATATCCTCTCAACATTCTTCAGATCCTATTCGCCATTTTACTGTAAAAGGAATTTATATTGAAACTACCGATAGCCCGCGGCTTTCTCTGAACACACACATAATACCTACAGCGACATAGCACACACATCCTTATATTTTTATTTGTTGGAATAATGGAATAAAACAACAATAATACTCAGCGATAAAATAAAATTTAACCAATATACTAAGAATTATATTAATTAAAATCATAAAGAAATGAACACAATTTCTCTATCAAATTAATTAGAACAATCACACACATTGACTCAGCCCTGCAGTAAGTATCGTAAGAACTTGTGTCACAGGAACTCAGCAACGATACGGTATAAACTACATAGATAAGAATACAACATCCAAGACCGGTGAGCGAAACAATGTATTGGTGTGTGGCAGCTCACTGCAGCCCTCACGCGCAATCAGTCACCTCGTTCGGAATTCGGAGCAACCACGCTGCACCAGGCCGTGGTCACTCCAAACTTCTCCCCTGAATTCTCACAACCCTGCTATAAATTATTATTTTATAGTGTTTTCACATTAAGAATCTCGCTTTTGTTCCATCAGTTATACAGATATGTGAGGACGTGGTAGCTTAGATCGTTACGTGCGTTGGTTAACCGACCGATCCGACCCGAGAGGTCGAGGGTTCGAGTCTCGGGTTGTAGCTGCCATGTTCCTCATTGTGCCCGGATAGTGGCGACAAAATGCGAAATGCGGTGTGTAACACCTATGCCAACCCCTCTCGAGGGATTGCGGTGTGAGTTTATGTATGTGTATGTATGTAAATAAATTCTGTGTGTGAGTTTTTATTATGTCTGTAACTATTCTTTTCGCTTTTTACCTTAATTAAACTCGTCGATGAGACTGTAAAAGCCGAATCGATGTGTGCTGTGATACGGTTATCATTATTGTTAACTCCTGTTGGTATATTCAAATATTAAGTACAGATGTTGAACTGTCAAGTGTGCTAGCTACCTACGTCTAACTTGTTTATGTTTCCGAACGCAATTATTAAATGGCCTGAGTTGTAGCCGCCTTGTTTCTCAATGTACCTGGATAGTGGCGACAGACTCGCAACCTGTCACACTGGAACTCAACATAAACATGCGAAATGCGGTGTTCAACACCCCTACCAACCCCTATCGAGGGATTACGGCGTGAGTTTATGTTTGTTATGTGCTCTTAGACATATATATTGTTTAGTACATACAAGTAAATGTAAATTATTGATAAAACTGTTTTGTGTTCTATTTATTTACCAAATAAATAAATAAAAATATCCGGCAAGATGATCAAATTAAAAATTTTCTCCCCGAGGAAAAGTTAAGCTAATTCCGAAATAAACATATAAATGCGGAACGGTATCCAAGTGCCGTATAAATAAATAAAAGACAAATAGGGTAGCGGGTATTTCTTGTCACAGTAAATTTCGCGAACTGACTAACATGGGATAGCTCTTCCCTTAGAAGTTGCTCTGTGTACACACGGGAGGTGATTACACCGAACAACGATCGATAGGAAATATCTAAACGAGTTTCATAGACTAGTTTAAAAACCACACGGTATAAATACCAGAAATAATGATAAATTACGTATCCCTACAGTTAGATTAGCAAAAACTAGTAAGTCATTAATTGGAAATTGTGTTCGTTTTATAATAAAATTCCAAGAAATGTAACAGAAATGTCAGATATAAAATTTAAGCAATATGTTAAACAAATTTTAATTAAGAAGGCTTACTATAAAATTCAAAATTATGTAGAGGATAAAGATATATGGAAGTAATTTAATTAGCTGCACAGGTTTATCTTATTGACAGTTAGAGTGTAGCTAGAATTATTATGTTGAAAAATTATAATTCGTAGTAGAAAATATTGTAATTGAATATTGAAAAAAGCAACTACGGAGGTTTCTTGCTGGATTCTTCCCCGTAGAAATAGCATTCCGAACAGGTGGTAGTAAAAAAAATGACAATTTGAAAGTGCTTATTTGCAGTATGTATTCGAATGAAAAAAAATTGACTCTGATTTTGATACGCTACGACGATTTTCAATTTTTTTTAAATTTATTTATTATAAGGGCTTTGTCTCTAAAAGATAATCTCGCCCAGTAAAAGGAAAACGGAACAGCTACAAAAACAAATACATCTTTCTATGTATGTGTTAATTTACATAAGTACGTATATCGTTGTTTATTACTACAAGCGTGTGGGTTAGTTTGTGACTAAAACTATTTTTGTGAATTGTCCCAATACATTGTTAAATATACTTGTAAAGTGCCTGAATAATAGCGGCACACGATGTAATTGGAAATATTTTGAGGAAGCCTTTGTTTAGTTGCATACCTTCCAGTTACTGAGGAAACCGTTATCTCAAAGTCAAATTGTTTTTATTGAACTTAAAATAGGTGCTTTCAAATGGTCATTGTTTTATCTACCACCGGTTCGGAATGCTATCTACGGGTAAGAAACTTCCGTAGTTGCTTAAAAAATTACAACAATTAATAATGGTTCGACGGGCCAACCGCCCGTGAGTCCACAAAGTCTCTTCAGATTAAATAATACTAAAATCCTTGCCAAGTTGCTCCAAAGAACGATGCCAACGGAGAGATACCCAGCAATAATTAATTTGGAAATTGTCCCTAACGAAATTACCTTTAAAAACGTTGATTAAAATATAATTAACCAAAATTTTAAAGGTCTTTGCTTACGTTTCACTAATTTCTCGCTAATTTACTTTTTGATTGAGTGTTTTGGAAAGGAGAAGAGAAGAGAAGGGATAGAGAAGAACGTCAATGACTCACGGACAAACAGTTGTGTTTCTCAAACAAATACATTAACCAGGATGCGAACCCAGGACATCAAGTGTTACAACCGGTGGCTTAGACCGCTGTGCCATGGAGATCAAACTTTTAAAAATTAAAAACAAACTTAATTTTAAATATAAATACGTTTTATTTAGATTTTTAAATGAGAATTAGAGCAAGCAATTCTACTATTGTTTCATTGGGCTCTTATTTATATTGAAACAAAAAAAAAAACAAAATATCAAGTCTCCTAATGCACACTGACACAGGATTTTGACTTTTTCCCCAAACGGACTTTGATGAAAAGGATTAAGTTTAAAGTAGGGTGACCACAATTCAATATGATATATACAACTTTATCAAACTTCTTTACAAAAAAAATATGATTTATTCGATTCGAAGACCTTTTTGGCGCAATGGTGTACACAGGTGACTGCTAAACTAGAGGATCCGGGTTCGATCCTCGGCGGGGGCAGAAATTTGTGTTATTTGCAAGCAGCATTGTTTCACTTATCGATTTTGGATTTATGTAGTATTAAATATATATATATATATGTATGTAGTATTAAATATATATATATTTAATACTACCACATCACGACACAATCATTGTCTCAGCGCATTTGCATTTGCATTGTGCATTAAGTATCTTGAGAACTTGTGTCACAGGAACTAAGTAACGATATGGTATAAACACAGATAAGAATACTACATATATATATAATATAATATATAATATATAATATATATATATTTATATTTAATACTACATACATACATATATATATATATATATATATATATATATATATATATATATATATATATATATATATATATATATATATAAACACAGATAAGAATACTACACATACATATATATATATATATATGATATATATATATATATATATGTAGTATTCTTATCTGTGTTTATACCATATCGTTACTTAGTTCCTGTGACACAAGTTCTCAAGATACTTACTGCACAATGCAAATGCAAATGCGCTGAGACAATGTTTGTGTCGTGATGTGGTTATTACTGTTAAATTAATACACAATAAGGAAAACTTCTTATAAGCAATATTAAAATACCAATTGAGATTGCCTAATTATAGAGAGGTACATCAAGCACAATAAATAATAACAAAAAATCCAATCATTACAATTCATCATACATTCGATTAAAATATAATAATAATATTCACAAATCATTTATAAAAAAAAAACTTAACAATTTAAAAACTCAAACTCAATATTAAATATGTTACACGTAATTTTTGTATTAAAATGCACATTGTAACACGTTGGGAATTAAATTAAGAAAAATATCGTTTAGTTTTTTTTGAGCTCAAATAAAAATTAAGGTTTTTAATTTTTAAAAATCGGTATCATCTACAAAACAAGGCATGATTTTTATTTTATTTTTCACTACAATTTTCAATAACATTTCAATGTGATATGCCTAAAAATTATATCCCAACTTACGCGAATTCGACTTACGAGATTATGGCTTGGTCCCTATCGCGTAAGTTCCGGGTATTACTTTATTAAATTCTGCTTAATAATAAACTGTAAAAATAAAATCGTTTCTGCCTTTGATTTTTAACCTTTTTCACTTTTTGACTCAAAAAATGTTCCCCTTTGATCTTGCTTACATAAAGGTTATCCCGAAATTGTTTTAACTCATGGCAACACCGCCCCGGGCAAACTGCAGGGAGGAAATGAAAAAATAACGCGGTTTCAAACCAAAGGGACTGCGCTGGCAACACTAAGCTTCCATTTTCTAGAAATTGTCTTCAAATAGGTTTTAATTTACTTTAAATTTTAGCTTCATTAGTGGTCATTTCCTTTAAAAACGGTTTTATACAAAAAGTTGTTTGCAATTTTATTTATTGTACAAACTCTTGATTGTAAATTCTTAGTAAACATAAAGATATAAATATTTATGATTATCATGTAAAATTTTTATATCAGCGTTTCCCAATCTTTTTGGTCCAGAGACCCCTACGAAACCCATAACAATTTTTAAACTGACCCCCGTTGAAACAAAATACTTGAAAGTGAACATTCGTATTGATTTTTTCCGACTAAATCATTGTTATAGAGGTAACACAGTACGTAATGCGAGACTTGATAGAAAAATATTTAGAATTATTCACGTGGAGGATGTGGTAGCTCAGTTTGTTACGTGCTTTAACCGACCGACCCAAACCGACAGGTCGTGGGTTCGAGTCTCAAGTTGCCGTACATTGTAGCAGCCATGTTCCTCTTAGAGCCCGGATAGTGGCGACAGATTCGAAACCTGTCACACTGGGACTCAACATAAACATGCGAAATGCGGTGTTTAACATGTCTGCCTACCCCTCTCGAGGGTTTAATTACGGGGTGAGTTTATGTTTATACGTATGTTTTATGTAGAATTATTCAGTTTACAAGACAGTCCGAGTTAATAATACAAATGTAATAATAATAATAACCACATCACGACACACTCATTGTCTCAGCCCTGCAGTAAGTATCGTAAGAACTTGTGTCACAGGAACTAAGCAACGATATGGTATTACTAAATAAATAAGAATACAACATCCAAGACCGGTAAGCGAAACATTGCGTCTTGCAAATAACACAAAGTTAGGTACTTGTAAAGTACAGTAGCTTCCCTAATTTGCTAATGTTTGAGTATCGGTTGGCGAAGTACATTATGTATACCAAACAGACCAGGTATAATTCAGCACTGAACCGACCTACATATCCATACTCTACACATACATTGGTTACCTCGACCTAATCAAATGATAAAATCTCTATCAAAATTAAAGGTAAATGATGAGCCTGTGGACACGAAGACGTAGATACCTTGGGGGCCACGGACAACAGGTTAAGAAACACTGGTTTTCACTTTCCAAACAGAAAATAAATAATCCATTGATACCAATGTTTATTTTAATAAAGTTTCACGAGTATTCTATACTTCTAATCCGAATTACAGGTGGTAGATCTACGTGCGAGATCGTCTGCGTTGGTACCACCCTCCGTTCTATTTACAACGTGAAGCAGTTCGCTGTGTTGCCGTTCGAAGGATTGGAGAGCCAGTGTAATTACCGACACGAGTATACCATCTTTACCTCCACATTGGCGGTGCTCTTGGCGTTCCAGTCTACAACGGCATTGTTATGTCAATAGGCGGCGGTATCACTTTCCGGTATCAGTTGACCCGTCTACTTGTTTACCCATTATGTTGTATAAAATATAATTTAGAAAAAATCATAAAATAAACTTGATAATAAAAAAGATTTCAAGCAAGTGAACTCGCAGACAACAGCTAGTTTCAAATGTAAATAGTAAAGCTAGCGGTGTATATATGCATAATTAGTTATTATGTAATGATACATAGTGTAATGTGTTGTACATAGCTCTTTAATAATACAAAGTTGGAATGCTTTAGCAGATACTCGAGTACATTACATGACTTAAGTTAAATATATTTAGTACTAGCGGACCCGACAGACTTCGTCCTGTCATATAGAAAACAAAATCTTTTTGTATGGGAAATAGAAAAGGGCTGTTTTTATAGTTTTTCCGGCAATTATTCCATTTTTTGTCGCCGTGAAAACCATCCTTGAACTTCAACGAATATTTTAAAAAAAGAATTGGCCAAATTAGTCCAGGCGTTGTTGAGTTATGCGCTTACCAACACATTTTGCGATTCATTTTTATATTATAGATTAGTGTAATTAACAAGTGTTTTCTTTTAATACTAAAATAATAATATTATGTATTATGTACGTATTTTAATGTGGTTACACTTTACACTTAGTCACGAGTGTCATTTTGGTAAATATTTGTAGTACTGATTATGTATGTATTATGTGCATATAAACCATCCTTTTGAATCACTCTATCTGTTTAAAAAACCGCATCAAAATCCGTTGCGTAGTTTTAAAGATCTAGGCACACATAGGGACAGACAGCGGGAAGCGACTTTGTTTTATACTATGTAGTGATACTTTAAGAAGCAAAATATTTAGCACTAAGTAATAATCACTGTATACCTGAATTTTATTAACTATGTATATGTCTTGACGACCTCGGTGGCGCAGTGGTGTAAACCGCCGACTGCTACGCTAGAGGTTCCGGGTTCGAATCCCGGCGGGGGCGGGACTTTGAGTTATTTGCAAGACGCATTGTTCCGCTTACCGGTCTTGGATGTTGTATTCTTATTTATTTAGTATATACCATATCGTTGATTAGCGCCTGCGACACAAGTTCTTACGATACTTACTGCAGGGCTGAGTCAATGTGTGTGTTGTGATGTGGTTATTTATTGATGTTTGCAAATAAATAAATTCTACGGAGGACGTGGTAGCTCAGTTGGTTACGTGCCTTGGTTAACCGACCAATCCGACCCGAAAAGTCGAGGGTTCGAGTCTCGGGTTGTAGCTGCTATGTTCCTCATTGTGCCCGGATAGTGGCGACAAAATGCGAAATGCGGTGTGTAACACCTATGCCAACCCCTCTCGAGGGATTACGGCGTTAGTTTATGTATGTGTATGTATGTAAATAAATTATGTGTGTGAGTTTTTTATTATGTCTGTAACTATTCTTTTCGCTTTTTACCTTAATTAAACTCGTCGATGAGACTGTAAAAGCCGAATCGATGTGTGCTGTGATACGGTTATTATTATAGTTAACTACTGTTGGTATATTCAAATATTAAGTACAGATGTTGAACTGTCAAGCTTGCTAGCTACCTACGTCTAACTTGTTTATGTTTCCGAACGCAATTATTAAATGGCCGCTGTAACGTTAGCGTCTTTTCTTTTTAACCGCCTTTTCCCAATAACTCCAAACTAAGATTAACGTGTACTATAGGAGTTCGTTATTTTCCGTCCACATACATAAATAAACAAACAAAATATTCCATAATTATAACAAATAAAATAATATTTATAAAAAGTGAAAAATGTCTTGTAAATAACCATATACAATACCAAAAACGCGAGCCAAGCCGCGGGTAAAAGCTAGTATTATTATACTACAATTCAAACACCTTTAAACTAAAGAGTAAAGTTCAATGAGTGTTTCTAGACGAAGATATTGTTCTAACTTGACGTATATGAGAAAAGTTTACAATCTATTGTTGGAAGGTACTAAAGTTGAACCATCTCAAGATGGCGGTTACACTAAAGCTGTTGGTAGTTTTTGAGGCGTGTACTGTCACAGTGTTTCAGTGTGAGCAACCCCGAGAACGCTAAGTTAACGCACACTAGAACAAAATTCATTTACACGTCTCAACACAGCCATAGCTGGAATGCTTTCGCGAAATGGAATGATTTCTAAGAGATTCTTTTCAATCTATTTTTAAATAAATAGGCAAATAAAGCTAGTTTATTTATGTATGTCTGGAGTATATTCGAAAGATAAATACTGATTATTGTCAGAATTTCTTTATGGGTTTTGGTATGTTTTAACGTTATTTTTTCTATTAAACGCGCAATTATTTTTCGATGTCAAAGCATAAAACTTAGATATGAATCCTGTATTTTATTATTAATATAAGAATATAGAAACGAATAATATTTGAAAATTTTCATTACTGTTATTCCGATATTTTTTTAAATAATAATTTCTTTCGGATACATACCATCCATATATAAATAACAATAAAGTAACTTAATTTTAAGTATAATTATCATTAATTAACTTAATTTATCACAATTTTTTTGCATCAGACAAGTTCACTGACGCAAAAAAAATATTCGATCAAAATTTTTCAATACAAAACTTACCCAAAAACCAATATGCAGTTACTATACAATTTTCAATAATAGCTATTGCTAAAAAAAACCCAAATAGAAATCGTGTACCTATATTGTTTCCACCACTATTAAGAATGGTTAATTGTTCTGAATATTTCTGATTGCCCATTAAAAATTTTCACATGTCAAAACAAATGGGCCAGAATACAATAGCTTAGTAAATATGCTTGTATTCCTTGAAGAGTTGTAAGCTATGATAAAAATCATAATATATGCACCTAAAACCAACAATAACTTTATCTTAGTTGCATTTTTTACGCGACTTCGACCAGAAAAGCCGAATAATTAAGTAATAATAACAATAACCACATCACGACACACACATTGACTCAGCCCTGCAGAAAGTGTCGTAAGAACTTGTGTCACAGGAACTAAGCAACGATATGGTATATACTACATAGATAAGAATACTACATCCAAGACCGGTAAGCGAAACAACGTCTCGCAAATAACACAAAGTCCCACCCCCGCCGGGATTGGAACCCAGAACCACAAGCGTAGCAGTCGGCTGTTTACACCACTGCGCCACCGAGGTCGTGTGTTGTTATTTTTATTGTTCCGTACCAAAAGGGTAAATACGGAACCCTATTACTAAGCCTCCGTTTTCCATCTGTCTGTCTGTCAGCGGCATGTTTCTCATAAACCTTTTGAATATTTCTCTTGCCACTGTAACAACAAATACAAAAAAAAATAAGAAACCTGATTTTATAGATTTTTTTTGCTTGCTCTTGTTTCTTTTACGAAATTATCCAAAAACTATATAAAATTTTATCTCATAAAAATGATACAGAACTCATTATGCTCGAGTCTCACTGACACTTGACCGGTTTTTAAAATTTCGATACCTTAACATGAAACCTCTATGGATTTAACATAATAAAAAACAATAAGGCATTCCATAAGTCTTTTTATAATGAAATTCAGAAGGTAATTCTTCTCGTCTTTTATCAAATATCGTTTTTTATAATGTTCATGTATACATTTTTTTTTTCGGGGCACACCCGCCTCTCTGTCCCACCACTGCAACTCCTGTTTACCAGGTTCAACAGTGGCGTCCTTTGATCGAATAATGCAGCTGTGCAATGACGCACAGGCTGTGCCCGGACACCCTACCGGCTGTCTTCCCTTAACTTAATCAGAAGAAATAGGAGGTAGTAAGAAAGCGGTTGTAAGAAATATAGTTAAGTCTACTGGATTATTATGAGCTATCACTGGCGTACCGCCCTGAGTACCTCTGCAAATATAAGTATAATCAAACTTTGAAAACAATGAGTCGGTCATTTCTAAAAGTTCCCAGATCAACCACGGTCCGTGGCATGCTACTGGGAAAGTGAGAAAACTTGTAATTATCCAAATGCCCGGTTTAATTATACGTTCTATTTAGTTTTTCACCGTCAACTAGACTTTATGCTTCTGACGCTAGGGTCGATTTTGTAACGTATTTTTTTTAACAGAATCCATGTTTTTTTTTGAGTAATTGGTTGGGTTTTTGAATTTTAATACGGGACTAGTTTAAGGTATGATTTATCAATGTAATTTTTTCGTCTTACAGTCAAACCCAGATGGTTATCATTAGTTAATTTTTAATACAAGATTTCCAGAGTGTCTCTTATCTTAAAATGGAAATGTATAGGAAACAAAACTTTAATCAAATTATATTAATTTAATTTATATTTGACGTCCTCTGTGCCGCAGTGGTGTAAACAGATTGCAAAGCTAAAGGTTCTTGGTTTGAATCCCGGTGGAGGCGGAACTTTGTGTTATTTGTAAGATGCATTGTTTCGCTTACCGTCTTGGATGTAGTATTCTTATCCATGTAGTTTATAAAATATCGTTGCCTAGCGCCTGCGATACAAGCTCTTACGATACTCAGCCCTACAGTAAGATTTAAGAATCTTGTGTCACAGGTGCTAAGCAACGATATGGTATATACTAAATAGATAAGAATACATCATCCAAGACCGGTAAGCGAAACAATGCGTCTTGCAAATAACACAATATTCCGCCCCCGCCGAGATTGTAATCAAATTTTTTAGTACGATTTTGAAAAGTTCGCTTTCAAAGAAGCTTTCTCATGCGAACGCATCTTGGCGGATTTCTTCTCGTTATGTGCTAGCACATCTCTGCTTCAAGCACAACCTAATGTTCTCCATTGCAAACATCCATAGGCTACGGTGACTCCTCACCATCAGGCACGCCGTAAGCTTGTTTGCTGCTAAAAAACTAATTAAAAAAACCTCCATGTTTCTACTGCAATGAGTACATTTTGCTTTTATGCCCGGGGATCTTAAATCTAGACTTTAATTATGCCTCACTAAATTATTTAACGGAGCATGTTCAAGAAAGGGTGAGTTTTAGTGGGGAATTCCTTTAATGTGAGTTTAGAGTACATACGAGATGCCTGTACATACAAAATGTTACATCATTTTAGCTATTTCAACACAAAAACAGGGCGTTTACTCCGAAAACACGAAAAATTTAATGTTCGTGTGTTTCCTACTACGAAAGTCTTTCCGTCGGGTCGGTCTAGCTCGCAGATACATTCATTGCGATCTAACTTTGTTTGATACGTATTGCATCAAAATAAGTGCTTTGAAATCGCATTTTTTTATCTACCATCGGTTCGGAATGCTATCTACGGGGGAAAAGCCGACAAGAAACCTCCGTAGTTGCTTTTAAAAAAAAATACAATAGTTTTTCATAACATTTTGGAACATTTAAGTTTTCTAACTATTTTATAAAAATTTAAAGCTACCTCTATATAAAGCTAATTATAATAACTAATATTTTTAATTAAAAACCTTACTCCGAAGACACCGAAACATTGATTTTATGTTCGGTCGATTTATCGGTCTCGAAGTTTCGGTGGCGGCAATACAGGACTTCTTACTAACATTTAAAACTACATTCTGTAAAACTATATTAAAAAATAAACAAAAGCGAGCAAAAATCGCAAAATAGATAAGTTTTTTGTGACCTCTTTTTTTAATGATTTGTATTTACACAGGCAGTAGAAATAAATATGATTTTTTAACTACCTTATATACGTTTCATGAGATACAACCCACTGACAGAAAGACTGAAAGCTGAGGCTTCGTTAAGCATGTTTTATACTATGTCATGGCAACCAAGCATTCGGTTCACCTGATGGGAAGCAATAACATGTAATAAATGGTGTATATATATATAATAGGATCCCCCCTTTGCTTACGACACCCTAAAAAGTAATACTATAAAACAAATACGAGAATTATCAATTTGTATAATAATAATACGTTTGTTTGTCAAAACATGAGTAAAAATTGTGTTAAATAACATTTCAAGCATTTTGTGCATGTTTTGCCAATTGTCTCGGCGTACAAATAATATGTCATTTGTTGTTAGTTTCCGATTATTTATTTAATTTAAATCAAGCTTATAAATGTTAGTTACAAATTCGTCATTAATTCATTTGAAACCTTGTTTCTAGGATACCAAAAAATCTTTAAAGCATCAGTGAAGTTTTCTAAAGTGGATTTTTACCAGCGATATTTTTTCGAACTAATCCGCTTTAGTTACCGCATATAGGTTCGAACTCATTGTACCGGAGTTCGGAACTTTAGAACTGCAAGTTTCAAACCCACAGTAGGTACTGAAAAGTACTTGGATATAACGCGATACAAATGAACTTTGTGTAAGTGAAATAAATATAACTACTCCACATAATGGAGAGAGAACTGTTTTATGTCACGATAAATATAGGCTAGGAGCTTGTAGGCGTAAATAAATGTAATTGACATCATTATAAACCAATAAAACAATGTATATACATTTTTTGGATGTTCCTTTCTAAATCACGTTTAAACTGTTAACCGGATTCGGATGAAACTTGACACACAGACTGTATCTTGATTTAATCCAAAAAAATATAATCCAAAAAATTGATCTAAAATGGATAAATAAAGGATAATGCATTTTTTTATTTATTAAATTAAACAACTCCTGTGGACTACACTAGCAAAATTTAAACTTAATTTGTATGAGGTGGTTTGGTAGAAAATCTTTGAACAAGAAAAAAAAACTAAACCAATACAAACAAATAAAAATCAAAAGTACATAGAACCTTCAGTTTTTATAAAGCCAAAGCAGGAATGAAATCAGTTCCGTCGCAGACTAGAGAGTAAAAAAAACGAGCTCCCGGTCTATTTTCATTCAATTTGCTGTAACACATTCCTTCAACCATTCAATCTTACTGCGACTTTTTCTGTTATAAGTTATAAAAACAACCTTTTAGCTTAAAGAATAAGACTCAAAATGGAAAAAACCTTACAAAGTCAATAAAAAAAGTTATTAAGGAAGTAAAATCACATGGTTTGATTGATTTATGCGGTATTTGTTTATGATAAAACTAATAAGTAATGCCAGTTCAAAATATTTCTGCATCGCCATGACATGAAGGATATTTGATTTTAAAAAATCAACTGAAAAATAATTTTTCGTTCTAGATTTCTTTTGAACCTCTACAGGTGGTAGATCGAGATCGTATGGGTTGGTACAACCTTTCTATATATGCCGTGAAGCAGTTGGCTGTGTTCCGGTTCGAAGGACCTTTTTACCTTTTAGGGTTCCGTAAATAAAAGGTAAAACGGAACCCTATCACTAAGCCTCCACTGTCCGACTGTCTATCTGTGAGCGGGCTGTATCTCATGAACCATACAAGAAAAGTTTTTTTTCGGATCTTTTCGATTGTTCTCGTCTTTATCTTATCTTTTTTTTATTTTATCTTTTTTTTTTTCGATTGTATCTAAAAGTAAATTAATGTTTAATCTTATACAATTATACGGAACCCACTAGAACTAGTCCGCTTCACACTTGACCAGTTTTTTAAGTTTTATAATGATCTTTATATTTTTTTCTAAAGCTGTAGAGAAGTAGGTGCAAAAATTTCCCAGACGAGTAATACTTTACTGATATGCTTTAAAGGCATTTAATGATTTACAACAGCTTTTGATATTCAATCATTGTTTACTATTTGAACTATTATTAAGAATTAATGGCAGTTTTTATCGATAGTAAAATTTTATTGACAAATAAACTAAAATCCACTATTGGAAATAGGCTATTGTATTTTTTCCATTGGTCATATTTAACCAGAATAGGTTCAGCTGTAGGTCTGTTTGGATGAACAGATAATGTTTTTTTTTTCATATTAAAGAAACTAATTTGTTTATTCGTACTAACTGAAAACTGTTAATACAGTGTTAAGGAGTATTTTGACGACAAAAACCTCTAATAATGATCTTTCTTCATTTCAATTCAATTCAAAAAATTAAACATTATGACATGTGATATTTACTAACACTACTACTTAATTAAATTTGCCGTTTAAAAAAAAATGATGTTGGGCGATTCTCAGACCTACTCAATATGCTCACAAAATTTCATGAGAATCGGTCAAGCAGTTTCGGAGGAGTACGGGAACGAACATTGTATATTTGTATATCAAATATGAATAAATGTTTTCTTATATATAAAATTCTCGTGTCACAATGTTCGTTCCCGTACTCCTCCGAAACTGCTTGACCGATTCTCATGAAATTTTGTGAGCATATTAAGTAGGTCTGAGAATCGCCCAACATCATTTTTTTTTTTTAAATATGAATAAACGTTTTAACCAAAATTAATGATATATTTCTTTGTGACCTTTTTTGGTTCAATACTGTGTTCGTAACCTTTGTAAATGTTCATCAACATCACATACCCAAAATGGGTCAGAAAATCTGCGGTTTGATTCAAGGAATGACGTTTAAAAAGGGTTGAAATTTCAAAAATTACAATAAAACCATCCCCAGCTCCCTCTGGGGGCGTAGTTGCATTAACTAAGCAAAGTTTAAAGTTTTATTATAAGTTCGCTTAGACGTCCACCACAGCTACTTGTAAGGGTGAGACTTTATTGACGAAACATTGCGGTAGCGGAATCAGCGATGCACAAAAAAAACACAAATATTACGTGCAATATCAATTTTATGCAACTTAAGAACAAACAGGTCAGGTAAGAAATCATGATGATAAAAAATCTACCTTATTCCGTCAAAAGTACTAAGAAACGTCAAATTATATTATTAGGGGAAAATACCGGGAAGAAGATCCAGATTCTGTAATTCTTATAAGTATGTCATTAAGATTTTAAACTTAATCACTAAAACGGCCTCGAGACCTTAGCAGCTTTACCATGATTTTGATTTACCTATCGTTCCCTATACAATCGATCAGGTTGTATCGTCTTTATAAAGACAACACAGTAAGACGAAATATAACGCATAGGTGCCACCGCCATACCTGTCCGCCTCCCCATTGAACCTCAGCTATGCACACCCGCCACTCTGTCCCACCACTGCAACTGTTTCACCAGGATCAGCAGTGGCGTAATTTGATCGAATAATCAACTAATAATGCAGCTGTGTAATGACGTACAAGCTGTACCCGGACACACTACCGGCTGTCTTGGGACCCGCAACGAACTTAATCAGAAGAAATACGTGGTAGGAAACACTGTGAAGGTAAGAAACAGTTACAGATTTTGACCGGTACGTTTGAATGAATTTGTATTCATATATTTCAAAGTGATTTTTTTTTTAATCGAAAAACGCTACCTCCTCCGCCTCCCCCCTTAATAAACTTCAATCTGTAACTTACAGTGGCTTTGTTCAGTAGTTATGTGCCTCTAACAGACAGACAAACAACTAAGCTATGTAATTAGCTCGAAAGTTGCTCCGCTCTAATATTGTTTTAGTGTGGAATAAAAACAAGGCAAAGGGCCTCGCTTGAAGCGTTTTTAATTTTAAAAGTTTACACAAAAAGTATTTCATTATAGAGGTTATACGAAGTTAAGTTTTTGAATTGCCAGCTTTAAAATAAAGGGGAACATTCAGTAATTAACAGAATTTGAAGACTTGTCTTCCTTTGTTAAAATGCCTATTTTTATGGCAGTTAAAAAGTTCATATTTGAATTTAAATTAACAAATAATATTACAATAAAATTACCACTGACTGACATTCGCAGTCGAAGCAGAAAATGCTTATGCTTAAAAATTACAAATGCTGACCGACTGCTACGCTAGAGATTCCGGGTTCGAATCCCGGCGGGGGCGGAACTTTGTGTTTTTTGCAAGACGCAATGTTTCGCTTATCGGTCTTGGATGTTGTATTCTTATCTATGTAGTATATAACATATCGTTGCGTGCCTGCGATATAGGATTATCTTAGTGCGGGGCTGAGTCAATGTGTGTGTCGTGGTGTGGTTATTATTATTATTAAAATCGCAAATTGAATACTATCAAACAATTAAGTGGGGTAATGATGCGTGAAATACGATGAGTTAAAGCTTTTGAGGGCTAAACCAATTACAACTAAAATGTGACGCCTCATGTGTTGCAAGCGGCGAAAATGCTTACCGAAAACCTATTTGATAGCTCTGTCATGCAAAAACTATTCTATGAAACTAACCCAAATTTAAGGGTCATCAAACTTGACTAGACAATATTTTTACAGCTTCTTTATAATACCTTTGAATTTGTATTTTTTGTTGCAAAAAATATGTCCACCTTAAGAGTCAGGCGATGTCCGCTAAGATACACTGGAGAGATCCTCTAAGGGATTTTCACACTTTCATGTCCACTAAAATTACCTTAGGGATCCCATTGTACAAATTGTTTGAAGAATGACTTGAAAATTTTGGAAGAAAAGCAAGAGGTGTTCTACACGGTGACAGCGAAAATTAAGAATAAGACAAAATGGCCGGCTGATCGGCAAAAGAGGAAAAGAACTCTAACCCCATAGGTGGATCGAATCGACAACAAATTTTTGAAGAAAAGCAAGAGGTGTTCTAGACGGTGACAGCGAAAATTAAGAATAAGACAAAATGGCCGGCTGATCGACAAAAGAGGAAAAGAACTCTAACCCCATAGGTGGATCGAATCGACAACAATTTTTTTTTCGTCTAGAAACCTATTAATATGTTAGAAAAAGACCACAGCTAGCGCCATTGGTGGATAAAACTGGAAACACGTTTGTTTCTAGAACATTTATTATTTCGACAATTATAAATAATTTTACATATTTCAAATTTTAAATAAGATACTGTATGCTTTTTGTAAATTCGTCATTCGTTTAACTTTCAATGAGACTGTTTATTTTTAATTAATATCCAAGCACATGGCAACCCTAATCCGAGGTTATATTCCGGTGCAGAACCCTCACTTGCTTCCTTCCTTACCACAGAAGCCTCCATCTTACAGCACTTAACATCCATAAAGATAAACAACTACAGTTACACAGGTTGGAGTTTTATCCCCATGTAAATTCTATCTAACAAAACCATTTTTAGGGTTCCGTATCCGAAGGATGAACAACTGTTTTACTAAGCTGTCGGTCTGTCCATCCGTTTCTCAGCGGGCTGTTTCTAAAACTAAACAAAAACTTAAGACAAAAAGTATAAAATTACGGAGGCTCGTACCAGACATGTAAATTTTGTATTTTTTTTCCCAGCTTTTGTTTGTTTTTTTATAAATAAAACGGCATGACTGTCTTTTTTGTGAGCTTATGCATGTTATTCAGTCACAAAAATCGGATCAACGGATTCGAATTAAAGTTCCCTCTCAGATAGTTGATGAAGCATTTCCCTGATTTCTTGGTGCGGTTGAAATGGTTTTATTTATACCCGGTACCAAAAGCTAGAGGCTAAGCGTTATATTTCTGTAAAGCGTTTCTGATTGATGTGGTAAGTGCGGAACAGAGTCGGTACCGCACAAATCAGGAACGCTCCAAAGAAACACGCTTAGCTTTGCTGTCTCCGCTATGCTGGGAAGTCTGAAACCGCTTTCTTATTACTTCCTATTTCTTCTGATTAAGTTCGTTGCGGGTCCAAGACAGCCGGTATCCGGGCACAGCCTGTGCGTCATTGCACAGTTTTATTCGTTGATTATTCGATCAAAGGACGCTACTGTTGATCGTGGTAAAACGGAGTTGCAGTGGTGAGACAGAGGGGCGGATGTGCTGCGAAAAAAAAGGTATTGGTACCGCATATACGAAGAATATCGATTCCGCACCGATACCGCACCGACAAATTAGGAAACGGCCGGATCTCGGAATAATTTAAGAATCATTTGGAATTTTATCAATCAACGAACTTCAAGACCAATAGATGGCTTTTACATTGTTAATTATACTTAACTGTGATGTAGGACAGTGTTTAACTTAAAACGTCAAGGGTAAGCAAGTAGACGGTTTACCTGATGGAAAGTGATACCGCTGCCTGTTGACTCGATGATGCCTCTGATGTCTCAACGCCAAGAGCACCGCTACAATATGAATAAACACGAGACGTATCGTGCCGGTAATCACACTGGCTCTCCATTCCTGCTTCACGGCAGAAATAGAAATAAGGGTGGTATCAACCCAGACGTTCTCGCTAGTAGATCTATCACCTGTACCTGTGACTTAATTTAAAACTTTCTTGGTGAGTGTTATATATAAATAAAATCGTTTTTCCTCATTGATAGTAAGGAAGTTCTTACTTAATAGGACGTGGTAGCTCAGTTCAGACAGGTCGAGGGTTCGAGCCTCAGGTTGCGGTTGTACCTGCCATGTTCCTCATAGTCCCCCGATAGTGGCGACAGATTCGAAACCTGCTGCAGTAGGA
Source organism: Choreutis nemorana (assembly GCA_949316135.1). NCBI lineage: Eukaryota > Metazoa > Arthropoda > Insecta > Lepidoptera > Choreutidae > Choreutis > Choreutis nemorana. The sequence goes on along the minus strand of OX438620.1, from coordinate 5,923,712 downwards.
CTCAAAGTAAACATGCAAACACCTCTACCCCTCTTAAGGGATTAATTACGGCGTGAGTTTATGTTATTTTATGTGTCTTATTTAATATTACATAGATACGACTAGATAGAAGGAACCCTTTAATATTACATAGATACGACCAGATAGAAGGAACCCTTTAATATTACATAGATACGACCAGATAGAAGGAACCCTTTAATATTACATAGATACGACCAGATAGAAGGAACCCTTTAATATTACATAGATACGACTAGATAGAAGGAACCCTTCAATATTACATAGATACGACTAGATAGAAGGAACCCTTTCTTAAGCAATTATCACATACAACCTCGAATGTCCTTAAACGCTATTGTATGGAAGTTAAATTAGTAAGAGGACAATAGGGTTGCCTCCAGCCTAGGACATCTGCCAAAAACGAGGCGTGATAAATCAAATGTACACCCCTGCGGTCGATTTGGTACGGTTGGAAAAAACAAAAAAAAAACTTTGCCGTGAATCCAACTAGTAAAAACGTTAACATAACGTCAATCATTTGACGGCCTCTATGGCGCAGTGGTGTAAGCTCCTGGCTGGGACACGTAAAGTCTAAAGTTCAACCTAGCTTTGGCAGGTATTTGTGTGTTTGATATTAATGAGCTCTGGGGTCTTGGATGTTTAGTATGTGTGTGTGTATTAGCCCTGTCAAATGGTATAGCGCTTGGCAGCCATTTTGGTGAATATTTAATCTGTTATATGATTAGTAATTATTCGAGGACAAATTTTAGAAAAAAAAACAAAGTGAACATTTTTCCCAATCTCTCTTCCATGGTTTTCCTAAGTGATAACAGCATGGGGTTTTTCAAAGAGGTGAAATAGATTGAATTGCAAACGTTTATAGGCTTCCGCGACCTTCAGGCAGGCCATACTTATGTGCCATTTAAGTTGATAAAATTTTAACCGTAATAAAACTACAACAACAGCTTTTTTGCCGACCCTACCTTATAGCTCTTGACATGCTAATAATCTGCGGGCGTATCTCCGAGGGGTCCTACCACTAGGGGTTGAAGGGGGTGTGTGGTGGGGTCGTCTGAAGTTTGAGACACTGACAGATCATAGCCTGCGTCAGATTTGACGTTTAAGCGGCACGTAACCTGTTTATCTGGACTGTATGATATTTCGTTACAATGCAACGTGAATTTGTTACATAGTCTTATCAGAATTGGTTTAGTAGCATAGTGTAGAAATTTATTTTTGTCATTTAATACTAACTAGAAAATATTTTGACGACCTCGGTGGCGCATTGGTGTTAACAGCCGACTGCTACGCTAGAGGTTCCGGGTTCGAATCCCGGCAGGGACTTTGTGCTATTTGCAAGACGCATTGTTTCATTTAACGGTCTTTGATGTTGTATTCTTATCTAGGTGGTATATACCATATCGTTGCTTATTGCCTGCGATACAAGATTTTTATATCTTAGTGCAGGGCTGAGTCAATGTTTGTGTCGTGATGTGGTAATTAATATTATTACGAGTATTATTCTCACCTGAAAATGTGAAATGAGAAATTTTGCCGTGGTCTTACGCGAGCTACAGTATAAGGCAAACTTACTGCCTTGTATTATTTTGTAATGTTTGGTTAGGTTTGATATATGCACTGTCGTAGAAGGAGGCTGCGGAGCGGGACGCAGAGGCTGGCGCCAATGACCTGGCGGGTCAGGCCTGCGAAGGCGCCGATATGTGCATCTTCAGCCTCCGCCGCGATAGTGTGGTTGGGGTTCTGAGTCGGGGGACCCTACACTCGTAAAAGGCCCACTGAACAAAGGCCCGTTTTGAGACTGCTGGGACGGTGTGGCCTGCTTGTTTACAAGGCTCACCGGTGGCGGTTCTTAAGACGGGCCAGCCGTTGGAGTAGTGCGGTGTCTGAGGGTTCCTTTGGCTTCCCTCTATCCCGTAATGCTCTGACAGCTAACGGTGTTGGTAGATCCTGGGGTTTTAGTCGGTGGGCACTGGTTCTCCGTGAGACCGACATACTCCTTCGGTCCCCCCGGGCTGGAGGAGATCCATGAGGTTTTCCACAGGTATAAAAAAGTTTTGCAATAGGCGTATAGCCACGGCTAAATTGAATAGTTCACTTCACGGCTTCAGAACAAAATATTTTCTTGTTTGACACTTTTAAGCCGCAGTTTTCATAAGTTTTAAGTTTTGAAGTAACAAATATAAGACAAATAAATGTAATAATTATTTACTTTATTTGTCTTTTCAAGTCATGAGTCAATTTTAACAAATTATTTTAATTTTTTATTCCAAAATTTTAAATGTTAAATTAAAAAAAGAGACTCGTGACCGTAACGTTGGACTGCATTTCGCTCAGAGGTTGAGCATCGCTATACAGCGTGGAAATGCAGCCAGTGCTATGGGCACACTCCATTGTACACATGATTTTTACTAGGTTCTTAATAAATACATTAATTAAATTATTTTGAACTAAGTTTATATTATAACAAGGTTTTTGAGATATCCCGGTTTCAGCGAGAAAATAATCACCTATCCACATCACAACACATTCACTCAGACCTGCAGTAAATACCCTAAGAACTTGTCACAGGAACTAAGCAACGATATGGTACAAAATACATAGAGAAGAATACTACATCCAAGACTAGAATTGAAACACACTATATGATTTAAAATTTATGAATGTATTTCATTTGACATATGATAACAAAGAAATTAATATTTAGTTCGAATGTTCTTTGTAAGATTAACTGTAGTATGAAATGTTAACTCAATGTGCATGACTTATTGCCTCATATATATTTGCTAATTAAATCACTTGAAAGTCAAACTGCTCCATTCCCAATAAAACTGTGATTTGAAATACCAATGAAACTAATTGCATTAACTTATCGATAACTTAGTGAGAAAACTTATTAAGATGGTTTAATAAAATTTTACAGAAGAAGCAGAAAATTGCCTGATATTTAAATATTTATGGAGACAAATGAATTACATCCGTTTGTTATTAATCATAAGTCCACTACAAGTGTCAAAGCATACACCTGTTTTACATGGTTACCTATCGAAAAACCTAGAACAGGTGTTGGTCAAACAAATTTTGAAAATACGAGGATTCAAAGTCTGATATTCATATGCTCTGCTTTTGTCTTAAAAGTTCGTTGTAAATAAGTAAAAGTTATTATTTTTGAATATAAACACTGTCAGTTGTAGAATCTACGTACTAACACAGCTAGTTATATGAGTTTACTAACAAATCATGGATTAATTATTAACTAACATAGCTATAAGGTAAATATTGTTACTAACAAACTATGGATCAATGGTCTGAAATAAATTATTTTTATTTATAACCTCCTACCTGTTAAGATACAACATTGCACGAAAGTGTTGCAGCCCGGATACCTTAGCAGCTTAACTTTTGCTACCGTTCCCTATACAATTGATCAAGCTGTATCGTCTTTATAAGTCAACACAACAAGACGGAAAGCATAGGCACGACCGCCATACCTGTCCACCTCCCCATCGAACCTGACCTGGTACAATTTCCTCTTTATATTTGTCTATATCAAAACCAAATTTCGCAGATTTATACCAGTTTTTTTTTTGTTTAGTTATAAAAGCTGGTATCGCATCTATGATTGTGTAGTTACTGGTGATACCCGTTTAATTATTAATAATAAATAAATAGTACATACGCATCGCATAAAGATATTAATAAGTAGATGCTAATTAAAAATAAAACAAGAGAAATCAATGATTGGTGCACAAACATTTTTACAGTACATTTGAGTTTTAGACAAACGAGGTTTTCACTCGTTGTCAACAATGTGGACCAGAACTAGGCTAGGAAGCGAGCATAGTGGTCTAGAAAATGCCTATTTACTTTCAACGTCCAAGATGAAGTGCCCGGAAATCACATTCGCCGTGACTGGAAGATAAAGTTACTTAAACTTTGAGAGGTCAATGATAAAGTAACCTTTCGAACATGTATTTTATAAATTAATGACACGGAAAGTTAAATGTTATTTGTTGTTAAAAGGAAAAAGACAATTTAGTTTTGATTAAATTTAAATTGAAAACCGTCTGAAAAAAACAAAAAAAAATACAAAAATCTTCAAAGAACATTATTGTCCCCTACAAAACCCACTTACGATTGAAAAGCGATTTGCTCCAGACAACCTACAGAAATACTGATTTTTATCAACATTAAACATACGACATCCGGTTGGCTGTATATTTTTTTCGCCATTGCCTTGTTCATTGAGTCGACGGCCATTTTGTTTTTAGCCTACAACCGGTTAACGCTACGTTTGGGTCACTGTACGGTTAATGATGGGAATACTTATCAATGAATGGCGTAGAGTCAGTAAAGAAATAGAACTCAAGTTATATATTTCAATTGGGTTTCTGTCTCTACCACTTTAATTTTTCAAGGCTCGGCAATCCTCGACCAGGGTTATTAACTATCTTGAGAAATTAATTTGAATATAAATTTAGATTAGGGTTGTCAAAAATACTGACTAATACGAATTTTAATAATTGGAGCACAAAAGATTGGAGACGAATTCAAATATCATAAACGGCGATTTGAAAATATTAATAAATTCGCTCACTCACTTTTAACTTTTAACACTTGTAGTTAATTCGGATAAAAGTTTAGTTGCTAGGTTATATTGACTGTGACCAAATGTTAGTTACTCATTTCACGAATTTTTAGTCGTTCATAACTATCGCCAATAAAGTATTTTTTTTAAATAGGTAACAAAATTACTTTATTGTTGAAAGTTAGTTCCATTTTATTTTAATTTAATTCAATTGTGTATGTACTTCTAAGTTGATAACATTTATATTTTGTTCGTGTATTTTATTTCGTTGTTATTTTTTTACCGGCACTTGAAACATCCAGTTTGTTAGCGCCATCTACAGTCAACGTGCGCAACAACAAGATCGACATCGCGCTTGCGGCTGTATATCTGTGGCTGTATGGATGCGTTGACATAAACACAATGTTAAAAAAAAACACTTTGGAATACGAATGGGGGAAGAGAAAAATTTCTACACGAATTATACGAAAATTAAAAAAATATTGCCTATAAATATCCTGAGCTTCTTATTCTTCATAAAAACGTGTTGAAATCATCAAACACAGTTTAATAATTCGTCTTTAATAAAAAAAAGGATTATATTCTAAAAGTTACTTCAGTCTATGGACCCTTGTGATTTTTATTCGTATTGGTGTAAATGAAACTAGTTTGCCGCCGACAGATTTACATTGCGATATTTTTTATTAATAGTGCAAAGGCAAAGGACTTCGATGCAAACAGCCGCTTAAGTTGAATGAATAAAACGCAACGATAAAAAAATCGATTAAGTATTTTGTTTTGCTTGTTAATGTGACAAGTTTTTATAATTTAAAAATCAGATACTGTCATAATATTTTAAGGTTGTAAAATATTAAATATAACGTAAGAAATCCAATTTTCATAATGTTTGTTTGTTTTATCAAAATTTTAACGGTGTGTAGATTTTATGTATTTAAATGAACGATTTAATCTATGAACTAAAATATGTTATGCCTTTAAAAAGAAGCTTGACTTCGGATGTAAACAAATAGGCATGTAATAGCTTATTCCCTGTTCCGTTGGCCGGTTGATCTGCAACAAAAACTTGACGCACCTTATAATGCAAGCTTCTAAATTAATTTAATAAAAAGTTTTGCATTTTAATTTATATGCATACGTTCCTATTTTTAAGTTTCCTTTTTTTACAGTATGTTTTAATGAAAAAAATTGGGACCTTATAAGATAGCTTTGTTGTTCGTCCGTCTGTCAATAATTTAATTTTAATTTATCTTTAACCCCCACCGCAAAAAGAGGGATGTTGTAAATTTGACGTGTCTGTCTGCAGTATCGTAACTCTCGAACGAATGAAGCGATTTTGATGTAGTTTTTTTTGTTTGATAGGTGACTTAATCGAGCGTGTCTTTTGTTTTGTTTGAACGATATCGATTTTCCCCGTTCAAAATTTATGGTTAGTGAAGTGAAGTGGAGATGAACAATCGAAGTTATGCAAATGTCCAATTTGGGGTTGCATTAAAAAGATCCCACACTTGAGACATGCAAAGAATTATTTATGCAACAGTAAATAAAAACGCATATATTCTTCGCGGCTACAATTATAAATCATTGTCGTATGCCATATTAGGATATCCTGTTGGCATGGAAACTAGTTTTTAATTTTAATTTTACACTTTTTGTACTTACATGCATTTTGTTCAGCGAGATATGAGAAAATTATTCTTAGCTAATAATTTTAGTCGAGTATTATAATGATTTATTTTTAGTATTTTTTGTAGGTTTAAATATCTTTATTTTATTCAACAAAAATCTAACTTTTATTATCAAAGTTTTTTTTTTTCGAATCGAAACATTTTCGTGTCTGATGTTAGTAGATTTTCTTCAAGTTCTTGGCGTTTATGTCTTTTCATGTATTTTAGTCAAAATATATAAAAGTGTTGTGTATGTGTGTTTGCTTCCTTCTTTTTCCTAGTGGCTGAATGAATAACAATGAAATCTTGTAAAAGTAGCGTTTGATATAGTAAGCTATTTGTTATAGTAAGCGTTTGATATAGCAAAGCGATTGTAAATAGTTGATTTACGATTTATTATTTTATATTTCCAATTACTAGTTCTACTTGACTCGGGGCACACCCGACACACTGTCCCACCACTGCAACTCCTGCTTACCAGGATGAACAATGGCATCCTTTGATCGAATAATCAACGAATAATGCACAGGCTGTGCCCGGACAGCCTACCGGCTGTCTTGGGATCCGCAACGAACTTAATTAGAAGAATAAGAGGTAGTAGAAACCGATTTTTTTTAATAACAAAAGTTTTCATAAGACTTTTCACGTTATGCATTGAGTGTTGCAAGCATTTCACTCCACCATCGACAGCTTATAAAGATACCTTATTATCTTAGACTTAGTTCGCATATAATTTGGTTTATATACCAGATCATGGGCCAACAAGAAACGGTTCTCCTGATGGAAAGTGTAACCGCCTATTAACTCGACGATGCCCTTGCCGATATAGAGATAACGATTTGATACCTCTCGTGCCGGTAATAACTGTTGCTCTCCTATCCTTCAATCTGAAACAAAGCAAACTGCTATATTCGTATTTTTATTTCCTAAGACAAAAGAGGTCTAACCTCAAAGTTCATTCTAAATGTTTATAAAGGACTACTCCTTTACAAAATCACTTAATAAATAAAAACTATACCTCCTTATTATATAGGTAGGTAGACAAAAAAAAAACAAAAAAACTTAACGACAAATCAAGTAAACCCTACAAAGTTGTAAGCATTCCCGTTTCCCACGATCCCGCCACGCGACTCTCTTCGGCTCTTTCCGTGACTGTTCGGCACCAATCGGCCACGGTCGGCGCACGCGCCTTGGCATTCGGAAGCCTTCGTTGATCTTCGGAATCGTTCGGGAATCGTGACCAACCTGTTTTCTTGCTACCGGTAGTAATGGCCATTGAGTTATCCTGTTTTTTCATGCTCTCGACGTTTGTTCCTTTTGTTTTTGTTTAGTTGTTTGTTAAAGGAATTTTGGGATGTTAATTTTTTTATTGGGTTTAAGATTATCTGCAAAATGTATTGCTCGCTTTAAGAGTGTTAAAACTGATTGAATTAGTGACTGGTGTAAGTTGTTTTTTACGACAAAATTTTTTGTAATTATCGACTTAATGCATAAAATCGTTGTACTGATTTGGTTCTGAAGATTTTTCAACACACAATCTAAACTGAAATGTGGTAGTGAGTTTTTAGGAAGAAGAAAATAATGACAATAATATTTATTTAGCAATAGCTTTTACAAATGAATAATATCCCTGGTTCCCAAACTAGGCATACGCCTGTATGTTTGAAACATTATCTATTTTGGAGTAGAAGATATACACTTATAGACAAAATCGATTACAAAGGAAAAATTAAATATTGAACAAAACATATGCACACCCGCCACTCTGACCCACCACTGCAACTCCTGTTCACCAGAATCAACAGTGGCGTGCTTTGATCGAATAATCAACGAATAATGCAGCGTGCAATGACGCACAGGCTGTGCCCGGACACACTGCCGGCTGTCTTGGGACCCGCAACGAACTTAATCAGAAGAAATAGGAGATAGTAAGAAAGCGGTTTCGGACTTCAATATATACGTAATATGCATATGAAAGTGCAAAAAATATTAAAAAGATAAATAGTTATTTGAAGAAATTTATCTCTATTTGTTTAGAAAATATAAAATTTAAAAACAAAATTGTCTTTTAATTTATTTTTAATCCTTAACTGATTCGAAGCGTGGGAAAAGCATCGGATTGCATTTAGAATTTCTGATACATAGATTACAAAACTCACTCATTGCTTTAAGACTTTATACCTTTAACTTAGAGCTCAACTTCGTGTAACAAATTTTATTTGTAAATTGTTTACACTTTTAAATTTTGCGTTTCGTTAAGACTTTAACGCAAGGCAATAAGATTCATTTTAGAATGAAATAAGGTAGTTAAGTTTGTTTTTAACGCAGTAAACCGGTCAGAGTCATCGGTTGCTAAAAATATATAAAAAACGAAGGACTTATGAAAGTGTAGCTGGAATGCAGTTTTACGTTTCAAGTTTTTTTTTTCTATCATAAATTTCATTTAAAATTAAAAATGATACAAAACCATAAATAACAAATAGAAGTTTGTCGACCCGTTTTAGCGATTTCTTTATTAAGATATTTGAGCTACCTGGTTCGATTCCCAGTACTTGCAGATTCATATGGTAAATATTGTTTTATTAAACTTTATGACAAGAACGAGCAACCAACATCAGGTGAACCTGGAAAGTGATACCGCCGCTTATTGATACGATGCTCTTGATGTCTCAGAATGCCAAGAGCACCAATGCGTCGCCTGTTAAAAAGTTAAAAATGTGATACCTCTCGTGCCGGTAATGAAACTGGCTGTCAATCTCCAATCCTTCAAACCGAAACAAAGCGAACAGCTTTTAAAAAGGGTGGTATCAACCCAGACGATCTGGCATGTAGATGTAAAAAATATATAATAATAAACCACATCAAGACATACACATTGATTCAGCCCTGTAGTAAGAATCCTAAGACCTTACAACATCCAAGACCGGTAAGCGAAACAATGCGTCTTGCAAATAACACAAAGTTCCGCCTCCGCTTTAATTCGAACCCAGAACCTCCAGCGTACCAAACGGCTGTTCACAGTGCCCCACAGAGTTTGTCAAATCGAATATATAAAAATAGGTATGGTGAAGACGAATGATGATCAGCTATTGGACAATTGCTAAATCTAACATCATTAATTTGGACATGCAAAACTGCCTCTATTGAGAATCTATTGCGTAAATGTGTGGGCAGAATCTAAATGATTAAAATGAATAAACATGATAAGTGGTCACTTTTTCTCAACTTCACCAAATCAATAGGTTATTTGCCCGGTGTGGGTGGCATACGGCTTGGGTGTTTACTATAACATCTTCTAGCTGGAAAAATTGAACTGCATGAACTTTTCGTACTATCAGCCTTAAAACTAAGTGGCAAGTGTAGCGCAGTGGTGTAAACAGCCGATTGTTAGAGGTTCCGGTTCCAAATCCCGGCGGGGGCGGAACATTGCGTTATTTGCAAGACGCATTGTTTCGCTTACCGGTCTTGGATGTTGTATTCTCATCTATGTAGTTTATACCATATCGTTGCTTAGTGTCTGCGATACAGGATTATATCTTAGTGCAGGGCTGAGTCAATGTTTGTGTCGTGATGTGGTTATTATTAATAGCCGGGCTCGCGGTCCTTTGTCGTTAATAATCATTCATCGAAGGATTTTTATACGTTTGTCTCACTCTTCCATTCACCATTTCATTCATGTTTTGAGTGCTTGTAGTATAACTTTAAATCATACAATAGCCGGTTGATTTAAGAATTCCAGGCATTCTGAAATGGTTTCTAAAAAGTTAAGTCTTTTAACAGGATATAGTAAATCCCTAGATGACAAGTAGTCACCGTTACTAAAATTTTACCATCACTCTCCTTAAACTACTAAATCCAGAAAGCTGAAATTTTACAGGTAAGCAATATATAGGTCGACATATAGGCTATGAGAGTTTTAAATCGAGGTGAATAAAATAGGAGATAAAAATTCTTGTCGATTGCTCAAATTGTCGTTTTTTTAAAATTATTTTAACAGACTTTTTAACTAGAACGGTGTTAGTATTATTAAAAAAAAAAATCAGGGTTGCTATTAAAAAGCTGTATAAAACACACCAAAATAATAAATAAACGGTTATGCATATGACGTATTTATAGTTAAAAAATGTGGGATGCAGATGGACGGAACAGAACAGTAGTCAGGAATGGATTCAGGGGAATCTAATCAGGGGCACAAAATACATTTTAAAATAAAATGTAGAATGTTATATATATAGGTAGCCATTGTATAAAATTATTCGGATTTTTTAAATTATTTGGTCTCATAAGTAATATGTAGGTAAAAATATTATATACAATTAGTGCAAAATAGTGGCCAACGGAATTAACTGAATATTCTTTAAAAAAGTTGTTGCCATAAAAAATCAAACACTATTTTTATGAAGTCCATGTTGTTTTTTTCTTATTAATTTAGCTTGAATAAGATGGTGGGTGCGACAATTTTTTTTTAATTAGCTCTCCTACGCCATCTCTGGTTACGTAATAAAATATTGTATCTATAATTAAGTTATATAATAATCTAAACACAGCGGGTGGTCTTAATTTCTGGGAAAAGTCTTAATTTCGAGGATGCAGGATTCATCTGGTTTGTAGAAAAACAAAAACGAACGCCGTTATTAATCCCTATAGAGGGGTAGGCAGAGGAGTTGAACATCGCATTTCACATGTTTATGTTGAGTTGAGTGTGACAGCACAATGAGGAACATGGTAGCTACAATGTACGGCAACCCGAGACCCGAGACTCGAACCTATGGATTTTTCAAAGATCTAATAATCATATTTGACGACCTCGGTGGCGCAGTGGTGTAAACAGCCGACTGCTACGCTAATGGTTCTGGGTTCGAATCCCGGCGGGGGCGGGACTTTGTGTTATTTGCAAGACGCATTGTTTCGCTTACCGGTCTTGGATGTAGTATTTTTATCTATGTAGTATATACCATATCGTTGCTTAGTTCCTGTGACACAAGTTCTTACGATACTGACTGCAGGGCTGAGTCAATGTGTGTGTCGTGATGTGGTTATTATTATTATTATATTAGTTAGTTTTCGTAGGTAGCAGTTTCTCACTACCTCCTATTTCTTCTGATTAAGTTCGTTGCGGATACCAAGACAGCCGGTAGTGTGTCCGGGCACAGCCTGTGCGTCATTGCACAGCTGCATTATTCGTTGATTATTCGATCAAAGGACGCCACTGTTTATCCTGGTGAATAAGAGTTGCAGTGGTGGGCCCCGAATGTTCGCAGCTTATTTAGTGCTGTTTAGGTTAAAACTTGTATTTTCGGGTCGAAACGTAGCGCTCGGGTGTCCATAAGTCCATAATCTTAATATAGACACAGGAACTTTCAAAACCGGATCAGTAATACCAAAGATTTCTGCCCACAAACTAATGAAATAATAAACTTGAAAATTTTACTTATTTAAAATAAAACTGAAAGTAATTTTTTATGAAATTTATGACACCTGTAATTATAAATTAATAATTATGTATGTATATGTATGAGTAATAGTCAATTTTCAAGAATTCACTACGTCAGACCGAAGCATATTTGACCTTATTTCACCTATAACGTTTCATCGATCATTCATTATACCTAAGCTCGTCTGGGTTGGTACCACCCTCCTTTCTATTTCTGCCGTGAAACAGTTCGCTGTTTCGGTTTGAAGGATTGGAGAGCTAGTGTAATTAACGGCACGAAGGGTTAACATCTTGGCTTCTTCAAGGGTAACGCATAGGCGGTGCTCTTGACATCCTAGACAAGGGCACTGTCGTGTCAATAGGCGGTATCACTTTCCATCAGGTGAAACGACTGCTTATAAAATAAATAAATAACTGAATTATTCATATTAGATTTGTTTTACTTTACAGGGCTAGGCTAACTCTTCTAATAACTCTATAATAAATTACAACATACACACAGTGGCGTGCCTAGAGTTTTAGTACAGGGCAAGTCGACAGATATACTTCATACTTCCGTCGTGGACTTGCTGGCTGAACGAGCTCAGCAAAACACTCAAAAGTTTGCGAACATGTCCACAATTTCGGTGGCTTTAAAAAAGTCGTTTGATTTGTTAATGAATGAATAAGAGCGCGAACTTATTTTAGTTTGATAGGGCAAGCCGGGCTTTTGGGCTTCTATGACAGTACCGCCACTGCATACACACACAATATACACAAAAACAATGACTGTTCGATATTGCTTATTAAGGTGACTCCCACACGCAATGTTATACAAGCTCCTTAATTAGTTTGCTAATCACGGAAAAGCTGACTCTTGACCCCGTCTATATTGGGAACGGTAAAAAAGCAGGTGGGCGGATGCGTGGGTCAAACGCCACAACAATATTCTTAGAAAAAATATTGTGAAAACGAGTTTTAAAAATACAAAAAAATGTAATTTTATTAGATTTAAGACATGGTTTATGTCACTCGCCGTGTCTGGGGCGTGTACGGGGGATTCGTAACTTTTGATATATTTTGTATGAAACCGTTCCTATCACACCGTGTACAATCCGTGTCTCGCCCGGCCTGGACACGCTCAGCTTTATATAATCGGTTTCAAACTGTATGGAATAATTTTTCGGGGCACACACGCCACCCTGTCCCACCACTGCAACTCCTGTTCACCAGGATCAACAATGGCGTCCTTTGATCGAATAATCAACTAATAATGCAGCAGTGCAATGACGCACAGGCTGTGCCCGGACACCCTACTGGCTGTCTTGGGACCCGCAACGAACTTAATCATAAGAAATAGTGTATGGAATCATATAAAACGTTTATGAAACGTTTCATGTAGGGGATATGAGTGCCTCGTATTTCCTTCTTGAACCACCATACAGTTTATAATTAAAGATAAACATCATCATCAGGCTGTATTTAGTCCTAGCCCGAATACTTCCATGCCTTCCATGAGTTTTACCTTCGATTGCCGCTCGCGACTGCAGTTACAAATTTGTATGATTCTTTGTAAAGCGCCTCCAACGGATTGATGATGAATTAAGAATGCTCATGCAACTGTAGTCATCTGTGTTACCTGACGTGTAGAAAAACTATATGAACTCATGGTAGACACGCCGCCACTTGATCCAGCTGCTGAACTAAATAAGAAGATAAATCTACTGTTCCCAAACATAAAGTGAAGACAAAAATATAGATATCTTAGAATAAATTTTAAATAGATTCATACAACTTTATAGTTGTCAGGTCATTATTGACCTTTGTGGCGCAGTGGTGTAAACAGCCGACTGTTACGCTAGAGGTTCTGGGTTCAAATCCCAGCGGGGACGGAACTTTGTGTTATTTGCGAGACGCATTGTTTCGCTTACCGGTCTTGGATGTTGTATTCTTATCTATGAAGTTTATACCATATCGTTGCTTAGTGCCTGAGACACAACACTATCTTAGTGCCAGGCTTAGTCAATGTGTGTGTCTTGATGTGTTTTATTGTTATTAATTAAATCTGACATTGCAGTCAAAACTTAAAAATTTAACTCTTTTAAAAAAAAAAAATACAAATTCTAAGGAAATTTTTAAATCTAAATTTGTTTTATTACTTAGAAAACGAATCAAGTTTAGGAAAAACATAAATAAGTTAATATAATTTTACGGCTTACAGAGAGATTAAAAATTACTATTTTACCTAGTCTTAACTCTTTTAATCGGCTTTTTGTGGAAAAAGGTGTAAAAATTAAGCTTCTATCATTATACACCCACTCTTTTTTTCCTTAAAGCCTTAAAAACAATGTTTGGTATAGAATGATAAAACTTATTCAACATTTTTTTTTTACATGGGGAAATCCTCATGGATCTCCTCCAGCCCGGGGGGACCGAAGGAGTATGTCGGACTCACGTAGAACCCGTGCCTACCGACTAAAACCCCACGTTCTACCAACACCGTTAGCTGTCAGAGCATTACGGGATAGAGGGAAGCCAAAGGAACCCTCAGACACCGCACTACTCCGACGGCTGGCCCATCTTAAGAACGAAGAAGAGAAAAAAGAAGTGAGCCTTGCAAACAAGCAGGCTACACCGTCCCAGTAGTCTTAAACCGGGCCTTCGTCCAGTGGGCCTTTTACGAGTGCAGGGTCCCCCGACCCAGCACCCCAACCACACTATCATGGCGGAGGCAGAAGATGCCTTCGCAGGCCCAACCTGCGTCTTCGGAGCGGGTCAGCGTTGGCGTTGGCCTCTCTGCCCCGCTCCGCAGCCTCCTTCTGCGAAATTACTGACTCGCAGAAGGTGGCTACCGCGTTACTAAGCAAGACATTGATCATGTTTGGCAGTCGCCTCACCTAACCTGTTTGGGCTCCCCGTTCTTAAGTTGTACAGCATAAGGATCAAAATTGCACTCGTCAGGTAAAGCTTTACTTGTGGCCGCCTTTACGTAACCCGCGTAAGATTATAAACGCGAAAGTTTGTAAGGATGTAGTTATGAATGGATGTATGTTACTCTTTCACGCAAAAACTACTGAATGGATTTTAATAAAACTTTCCAATAATATAGCTTGTACATCAGAATAACACACAGGCTATATTTATAAAAGATATTTTGTAAATCTTCCAAATTATAATAATAAGTGTCAAGTCATTAAAAATCCTCTTCGAACCATTTTCGACAACTACGCGGACGAAGTAGCTGGTAAAAGATTTGAAAATGGCTCAACTTTTATTTATTGACATCATTTAACAGTCATACAAAACTCAAGTGGTGTCAGCAACTGATATGTAATTTGTGAGACGAAGTAATTTCTTAAAAGTGATCCAAATTTTGAAAACCGACAAATACTCTTAGATTTTTAGAAAAGTGACACCGCAGCCTATTAACACGACGATACCCGACAGTAAATTTACGCGAATACGTTGTTTATATAAAGGTAAAAACGTTATACCTCTCGTGATGGTAATGACTTTGGCTCTCCAAACCTTCGAACCGAAACACAGCGAACTGTTTCACGACAAAAAGAACGGAATGTGGTACCAACCTGGACGATGCCCATGATGTCGTGAAACGCCAAGAGCACCATGAGTTATGTAGTTTCGAAGACCTCTAACAAACACTACACTCTTCCACAATCAATATAGATTTACTATAGTAAAGGAAATTGCCGCTATGTCTTATAGCTTGTGCCTTCAAAATAGCTTGACCATTGACCTGTCGTCCATGACATCATCCGGTTTAATGTTATGCTTCGAAATCTCGTCGTCGCTTGACTAAAAAAACGGTCAAGTGGGAGTCGGACTCACACGTGATGGGTTCCCTACGATTTTGTAAGATTAAACGTACGTTTTAGTAAGATCATTTCAACAAGATAAAGCAAAAAAATCATTCAAATCACATTTCTCGTATTAAAGTTTAACTTTTAATTTCTTTATGTTTTCAGTATTTGTTGATAGAGCGGCAATAGAAATAAACATTTTCAAAAATAAAAATAAAAATTTCAAGAGTCTATCGTGGTTTATGAGATACAACCCGCTGAAAGACAGGCAGACAGTCTGACAGCGGAGGCTTAGTAATAGGGTCCCGGTTCACACTTTGTGTACGGAACCCTAAAAAGGTGTTTACCAAGAGTGTTGCCAGGAGAAGCAGTGAGCACAAGGGGCAGCTGCTCCCCTAGAGATTAAAGAATGAAACTGTCAAGTGTATGTGGTGTTTTTACCCTGGAATTGTGTAGAGGATTTATGAGATGACCTCCATATACCAATCTATCAGTTGATAGAGAAGTGTTCGCGATATACACAGTTTTTTTTTCCTTTTAAGGAGGGAGTCAACTCATTAATCCTCCACAACTCGGATTGTACCACAAATATTACCCCAATTACCGAATAAGACTCGAAAACTACAAATATTTCAAATGCAATTCATTTTTTCCCCATACTTATTATGTTAACTGCCCCCCTTGGCCATAGGCTCTTAACTGCCCCCTATACAATCGGCTTTTAACTGCCCCCGCAGGCCTCCATATTTTAACTGCCATCCTAAGCCATATAATGTCAACTGCCCCCCTTGACCATAGGGTGTTCTATCGCCCTCCTAGGTCATAGGCTTGTAAACTGCCCCCTAGATCAAAGACCAGCCTCGCCCTTGTCATGGACTAGAAACCACCAATTTATCGTTATTAACCAGTGTGTCCGCATTCAGTTTGAATTAATTTTCTACAACTCATACATTACTATTGCGATATTATTTTATAGTCTATCTGATATGCAAAGGTCTATACTACAATGTTACTTCATTTGCACATACACATTTTTCAAACAACATCGCAGGCAAACCAGCCGACAGCTCACCTGAAGGAAAGTGCCTATTGGCACGACGATGCCTTTCATGTCTGGAACGCCAAGAGTACCACCAATGCCCATGGATAGGTAAAGATGATATACCTCTCGTGCCGGTAAAGCACTGGCTCTTCAATCCTAACCGAAACACAGCGAACTGCTTCACGTTGTAAATAGAAAGGACGGTGGTACCAACCCAGACGATCTCACACGTAGATCTACCACCTGCCAAATTTTTGTGTGCGTGTCTGTAGCGAACTCTAGGTTACGAATACTTAAACAATGTGCATGTACTGATGAAATTAACAATAACGCTAGTCGAGCGGTCATCGTGGGACGAAATGACTGTAATATACAGGCTAATCTGTTAAGGCAGGTCCAATTTTATGGCCTTATCTCGAGCCTTAGCTGGGATATTGACCCAGTAAATTCCAAAAATCTGTAGTAACTCAAACTTCAAACATGTTAAAAAGAAACTTAATAACTAACAGCAACCATAACCACATCACGACACACACATTGACTCAGCCCCGCACTAAGATATAATCTTGTATCGCAGGCACTAAGCAATGATTTATTAACTACATTAGAATACAACATCCAAGACCGGTAAGGCAAACAACTCGCCATGCAAATAACAATGCCCCGGCCGGGATTCGAATCCAGAACCTCTAGCGTAGCAATTGGATGCTTACACTACTACTACTACGGCACCGAGGTAATTAAACTAACTGTATGAACAATCAATCAGAATGCAGTCATAGTTAATTATTAAGTATTTAACTATAACCATGTTCTGATGCAGTGAACGGAAGGGGCAGACCGAAGTTACTTGATTTTTAATCTTGACCTACATTCACCCACTTACGAGTAGGCGGAACTTGGTTGCATGACTAGGTTTTAACTATAACTTTTACTCGATGTTGTGTTGAAAAATACGAATATATAACAATTTAATTATTAAAAACTTTTTGCTATGATATTATCAGATGACAAATACTTTAAACATTAATAATTGAAATATATGCTGCGTCCATTATACATACATTGTTGTTGTTACTTTTCAATTTAAAAAAATTGCTGATTTCGCCTTGATAACCCGTTCTAAAGATAGGTATAAGAAATTTGAAAATCCGATAATTACATCGATATAATATTTTGTAGATACAAAATCTCCCCTTAAAAAGTGGCATCGATTCTGGATAGAGACAGAAATATATATATTTTTTAAACTAGACAAGCATTTGACCCAAAACCCGCCTTATGTTAAGCGGCGATGGAGTCTAAGGAACATGCCTACCTAGAAGAAGCCTATTCACTCTTGCCACATCCACAACTTTGCAGTAAGCAACATAAAAAAGTTCTCGAGAAAGTTCTATTAGAAATAAACAAACATCAAAGAAAATTAAACCTTATAATATCTGTCACAGAAACTTTGGAAATATTTAGGTACGCATGGCCATGGAGCAACTTAACCTGTTTGGACTGTTCGTTCTTAAGTTGTACAGCATAAGGATTGATATTGCACTGGTTATGTTAAGGTAAAAGTGTGGCTGTACCTCTTAATTATATTAGTTGATAGAAACAAACGTTTGCTCACTATTTCACCTAATGGTAAGTGATGCTTACCTATAAAATTTTTAGTTAATCTTCAAGAAATTTTACTTATAAATTTAAATAATATCAGGTTATATCACAAAACAAATCACATGGTGGTAGATTAAAAAAATGACGATTTGAAAGCACAAATTTTAAGTCTATTTAAATAAAAAACATTTTGAATTTGAATCTAAATAAAAATAGATAGGCAGAAAATGTACAATCATTTATCAAAAATTAATCAAATTCAATAGGCAGCATCCAATTTGGAGTTTAACCAAATTTTATAATCGTTCACCACTTAATTGGTAACGCAAATATTAATACAAACACTGTATCAACCTGTAACGAACTATTAAATTCTTATAAACAAATGAATTTTAAGGTTTGTGAGGGTTGAGCAATAGGCGATCGATAATTAATTAGCTAATTTATTTAAAAAACACATTGTAAAGATCAACTGCGCAGATTTCTCGCCGAATTCTTCCCCGCACAAAAGCATTGTGAACTTGAAATTTTATTACTTATATGGTACCTGCGATACAAGATTATTTCTTAGCGCTGGACTGAGTAAATTTGTGAGTACTGTGTGTATTTAATTTAATATGAATTTACTTTTTTATTGAACCGATGAATACCGTTTGGGACTTTTCTGTGATGGTTGTTGTAAATTGTTTAGTAAATAAACAGCTTTCATTTAAATATTTTAAATTTAGACCTATACCACGATACCTCATTTTACGAAATCGGATGAGTAGTTTGGGCAATACGAGCAAACATCGGTGCATACGTACATACATACTGTGCCAAAATCATAACCGCCTTAGTCGTAGTGAAAAAAAGACTATGAATTTTTATTACAAAATTACAAATTTTAGTTGGACCACGCACCAAAACAAAACACAGCTACATGCAACATATATTTGCAGATGTTGGAGATGATTTTAATTAAAATCATTAACCAGATTATCTAAACTTAGTCATGTATAACATTTCTTTTTTGGGAGTACATATGGGTGGTACATACATCCTATTTCTTCTGATACGTTCGTTGCGTGTCCCACGACAGCCGGTAGGGTGTCCGGCACAGCGTTTGAGTCATTGCACAGCTGCATTATTAGTTGATCTTTTGATCAAAGGACGCCACTGTTGATCCTGGTGAACAAAAGCAGCGGTGAGACAAGGTGGCGGGTGTGCCACGATGGTGTTACCTATGTGGTTAGTATTAGGGAGCATACATTTTTTTTTGTTTAATTATTGTACCTAATTCGTTAGTTACATTAAATTAATACTGTTATAGTTAGCAAACGTAATAAACAAGCTTTGATACAAAACACTATTAATTTATACTTGTTTTTGCCTGTCAATGGTTCTCCTGAAATAAATTAATGCGATAAACCGATGTTTCGAACCGGGCATTTCGCGAATCGCCCGAATCTACAAACGACGCACCTAGGAACAATTAAAATAGTCAAGTTTGCGGATTTACTGCTACATTAGTAATGACGCTGGGATTTATGCTAGGGAAAGGATTAACGAGGATGTGCCTGATCATATCCGTTCTATTAATAATATCTTATCTTATCGTTCTATATACAATATCGTAGCTCAGTACCTGTGATACAAGATTATATAATCCCACTGCAGGGCTGAGTGAATGTGTACTGTAAAGTGATTATTATTCTTTTGAACAAAGAACACAGGTTGACAATATTTATATAAAATTCAAATAAAACACACATACAAAATCTACAAAACTTTAAAACCCAACGTAGAGTGCCGCCGGCAGCGAGGTAATGCTCAAGCTACCGGTGGTTAGAGCTGCAGGGAGAAGAACCTCCTGACAATGCGCACCGTGTCCAGGAGTACTGCCTTCTGCCAATATACCCTCTATTTTTTTAAATCTAATTTTATGTAATTTACAACGCATTGTTTCGCTTACCGGTCTTGGATGTTGTATTCTTATCTATGTAGTTTATACCATATCGTTGCTTAGCGCCTGCGACACAAGTTCTTACGATAGTTAGTGCAGGGCTGAGTTAATGTGTGGTTTTTTATTTAGTTACCGAAGAGAGAGACTTCTACGATGCCAGCGCTGGAGCAACGAAGACTATACTACTGGAAGATAGTGGAGGAGGCCTGACCTGAGACCCAAAAATGAGTGCCTCTACATGAACAAATACTCTAGTTAATAAATACTTTAAAATATTAAATAACTACCTGAAATATATTGATGTAATTTTTCAATAAAAATACTTTGATATTTATACAATTTGCGAGGAAATAAAGGCTTATTAATAAGAGAGAGGATGAGTTATATACGTACAATTAACTTTAGCTTCATATGCGAACTATTGAAAATATTTCTAATCTTGCAATAAGTGTTATACTACAAAAAAAAACTCACAATTCAAAAGACTTACAGCGTAGTCATTTATCAACAAGTAATTTGTTAAGGTGCAGCGAAAAGCAAACAAATCAATGAGTGTCCATACTATGCTGACCCTTGGGAAATCTAAGCATAGCAGCATTACCTACCGTTCCTGTTTAAACGTGAATTTTATTTACTGTGTGTGTACTTTATTTCCTTCTTAATAAGTACCATGCGCGTTTTTTTTCTATTTAATTTTATACGTGTTATTTAGTTTTAGTTAGGACGCGCTAGCTCAGTTTTTATTTGCCTTGGTTAACCGACCGACCGGAACAGTTCGAGGGTTGTAGCTGCCATGTTCCTGACAGTCCGGATAGTGGCGACAGAATCGCAACCTGTCACACTGGGACTTAACATAAACATGCAAAATGCGGTGTGTAACACCTCTGCCTACCTTTCTCAAGGGATTAATTACGACGTGAGTTTATGGTACTGTTATTGTACGTATTTTTACATGATTAAAGGCAGTGCCCGAAAAATAAAAAAGCTTAAAAAGTTCATCCCCTATTTCAACCCCTAAAAGTTTTGATTTTGCGTTTAGCCCTCAATCTCTATGAAAAATATGTTCTTCTTTGCGTGTTGAGAAAAGCAGAGTTATTTACATTAGTATCATAATAATAATAATCACATAACGACGCACACATTGACTCAGCCCTGCACTAAGTATCGTAAGAACTTGTGTCGCAGGTGCTAAGCAACGATATGGTATATACTACATAGATACTCGTAAAAATACTACATCCAAAACCGATAAGCGAAACAATGCGTATTGCAAAAAATACATAGTCGGGTCAAAGAAATAGGCGTCGGTTTAACTTACCATTAGGTGAGACGCCTGCCCGTTGGCCACCTATAGAATTAAAAATCATACAAATTTAAATTTTTGCTGTAAAGGTTAAAAATGTCTGTCAAAAAAAGTCATTAATTTTGAGTTGCAAAATTAAATTAAAATAGACGATCTAAATTTTGAAAAATCATGACTACACAACAAAATTCGAAACTAAATCCCATGTAGGCAGGTCAATAAAACCTTGACTAGTCAAAGTACACTTCCGAGCAAATTAAACGGCGCATCAGCTAAACTACTAACTCCATGTAATTTGTAAATAAAGCCAATGATTATTTAGACTTAAAACTTAGTTTAGTTCAATTACGAAGATGGGAGCTGATGTGAACAATAACAATAATAAAAATATCTTATATTGTTAATAGTTTTATGTCGTAACTAGTTTTTTTTATTCATAACTATATCATTAAATAATAAATTACTGATTTCTTCATATCAATTTAAAAGTTGGATTTAAAACTTTTGTCTTTCTTTTTGTTTTTTTTTTTTAATAATAATAATCGTTTATTTGTTTGATTTATGTGTTTGATACAGGTTTTATTTCTAATTTAATTATTGTCTCAACAAAAATCTGCCCTTCTGGCGTACAAATATTAGATTGTCAAATAATAATACAAATACATTTTTAAAATTACTACAATTAAATAATGACGTCAAACTTAAAAAAACTAAAAACAAATCATTCATTTTTTTAAATCAAAATATTGCTGTATGTCATAAAAACATTGCTGTAGCAGCCATTTATTAAGTTTTATTTTTAATTGGTTCAATGGGATATCTCTTAATTCCTTAGGCAACGCATTAAAAATTCTGACACACATTATTTTTTAAAAGCATATTCGCTTTTGGAAGGGTTAACAAGTGTTTATGTCTGGTAGTCCCCTTTATCCAATCTGAATGTTTGAGAAATAGGTCCTTATTATTCCTAACAAAAATACAAATTTCCCTAATATACATACAAGGGAGTGGGAGAACGCCAAGTCTCTGAAACAGGGGCTTACAACTTACTAAAAAATGGACCCTACATATTGCCCTGAAACACTTTTTTTTGTATCTTAAACGCTCTTACCATATCTACCGAATTTCCCCACAGTATAATTCCATAGGAAAGTATTGAAGATACATATCCATGGTAAGCAGTGAGAGCTGCTTCCTCAGACACTGTCTCTGTTAATTTTCTTAGAGCATAAACGAAACGGTCTAATTTATCACATATACATTGAACATGATCTTTCCAATTACAATGTTTATCTACGATAATTCCTAGAAATTTTGTACTATTCAGTTCATCAATTTTATTGTTTTTATATGTAACATTTAATTTAATTGGCAGTGATTGATGTGTTCTGAATTGTAGAATATTAGTTTTCTTAAAGTTGATTCGCAAATTATTATTTTGTAGCCATTCAATAGTTTTGTCCAATGTATTATTGATTTGTTGTTCAAATGTAACTTTGTCCTTTGATTTTACTATTATAGTAGTGTCATCTGCGAATAGTATACACTTATGATGTGTGATGTCGGGTAAGTCATTAATATACAGTAAAAAGAGAAAAGGGCCGAGTACGCTTCCTTGAGGTACACCCACTTTATTACATGTGTAACCCGATAAGCAATTGACTTTAACTTTGTTGGTGTCGATTTTTGTAATTGAAACTCTTTGTTTTCTTTCGTTAATATAAGACTTTACCCAATCATTTTTTATTTTCTCTTCGCTCACATTTAATTAAATTTACAGTGAATATCTTTAATTTTTATTTTTATTAAAATATCGCCAACGTAGTGTACACTTAGTCTTTCAATCGGAGAACAGTGATCAATAAAAGTCAATAAAATGTCACTACAAAAAGGTGCAGAGAGCATGCAAAAAAAAAACAATAGAAAAGTCAATAAATTGAGTACAAATTAAGGCAAAAATTGTATGTCCAATCACATAATTATTTATATATATTTTTTTAAATAATTGTTTTATATATAAATAATATATTATAAATTACAACAAAAAAGACATACGCATGATAATACAACAATAAATATCACGAAGAAATTACTGTGTCAAAGGTCAACTTAGATCTAAAATTTAGATGTTTAATTCTTATTATCTTTAGTGGAGGATAATTTAATTGACATATTATATTATATTTTATTTTACTATGTTAGATAAAAGATTTTAACAGAAAAACGTTTTAGTAATACAAAAGTTATTATCCAGTTTTTTTAATTGCTTTATTTTAAAATGGACACTACAACGAATACCCTGCAAGGCAATATCAGACATTAATAATATAATTCCAATAAATTCTAGGCTTCGTCCGGGAGACTTTTAATTTCAAAATATTTGGATTTTTTATTATTTTGTTCTTAGTTTAAGTTATAATGTGTGAAAATGTTGGTTTTCCTAATAAAAATTAAAAAAGGGTTTCTAATTTTGATAATTATACAATTGATTTACTGACAATATTTATTATATATTTGACAATGCTTATTTTAAGTCTATTCGAATAAAAAACATTTTGACTTTGACTTTGATTTTGACTTTGACACCCTTACCTTATCCTTAGTAATATTATGAATGCGAAAGTTGGTAAGGATGTATGGATGTATACATGAATGGATGTTAGTTACTCTTTCACGCAAAAACTACTGACAGGATTTTAATGAAACACCAGGATCAGAACATTAGAATAACACATAGTGTGAATTTCTAAAAACATAACGAAAAATATCAAGTAATTAAAAATATTTTAATCATTTTTAACTTTACGCGGAAGAAGTCGTGAGCAAAAGCTAGTATAATATAATTTAAAAAAATCCTAACTGGCTATTAACTAAATGGGACTAAAGGTTTATATATTATTTATTTATTTCCAATATGTACCTCGTGAATGCCTAAATAATTTAGCAAGATTAAGTTTAGCACCTCAGTGGTGTAAACAGCCCACGGCCACGCTTGAGGTTCCCGGTTCGAATCCCGGCAGGATCGGAAGTTTGTGTTATTTGAAAGGCGCATTGTTTCGCTTACCGGTCTTGGTTGTAGAATTCTTACATATCTATTTTATATCATTTCGTTGCTAAGTGCCTGCGATACAAGATTATATCTTAGTGCATGGCTGAGTCAATGTGTGTGTCGTAATTTTCTCGCTGAAAACGGGATATCTCAAAAACCTTGTTATGCTATTATAGTTTCGATCAAAATTAAAACAATTTGTCAAATTTGACTCATGACTTCTCTATCATTAAAAAATGATTGACAAATCAGATGAAAATCAGAACACAGTACGCAACAAAAAAAAGGGCCTAAACAACGGTATAAGACGATCAACAATAAAACTTAATACCACTACACAGAATACTATTTAAGTTTGGCGGATAGGACGTTTTTATGACACGATCTAAATATCAAAAAGCAGGCTTCAAATTTCATTGGATCATCGATCGAATAGCAATTGAGCAGTCGTAAAAAATATTGTACACTTAAAATTGTCGATCACTCTACAGCTATATGGTAGTTATAAAACATACATACATTTAATACTGTAATTTATTTATTACGCAACGGTCTCTTATGAATGAATCTCACGACGCATGGCGGCCGCTTTTACACCGAAAGTGTCCAGACTGACGGCGAAAAGTGGTCATTGCCCTATCAACTCGCAAAACGTAATGTCAACCTCGACCTCGGTGGCGCAGCGGAGTAAACCGCCGACTGCTACGCTAGAGGTTCCGGGTTCGAATCCCGGCGGGGGCGGGACTTTGTGTTATTTGCAAGACGCATTTTTTCGCTTACCGGTCTTGGATGTTGTATTCTTATCTATGTAGTATATACCATATCGTTGCTTAGCACCTGCGACACAAGTTCTTACGATACTTAATGCAGGGCTGAGTCAATGTGTGTGTCGTGATGTGGTTATTATTATTATTATCACCTCTCGCCTTTTGCCTCGCTGTCAAACCGAGGCTGATAAGTGTGCAGTATGGGATTTCATACAAAAACACTTTATATACGTTTGAACTGATTCTATTTCGTTGCACTCTTAAACTAACTAATTGTGGTGTTTATTTATTACCTTTTGATCATATTAATTAGCTACCCCACTCCTGCTAGGAAGGAAGTCTAGAATCTGTTACTTTCTCGTATATCTTCTGTTTAAATTCAATACAGGTCCCAAAATAGGCGGTAGAACGACTGCGCATGTACATCATTGCACGAGCTTCATTGCCGCTGTTGATCCTAGTTGTCGATGTGGTGGAAAATTGTGGCATGGAGAGGACGTGGTAGCTCAATTTCAGGGAGAGGGTTCGAGTCTCGGGTCGCCATACATTGTAGCTGCTATGTTCCTCATTGTACCCGGATAGTGCCGACAGTTTCGCAACCAGTCACTCTGGGACTCAACATAGACATGCGGAATGCGGTGTTTAAAACCTCTGCCAACCCCTCTCGAGGGACTACGGCGTGAGTTTATATTATGTATGATTGAAACTCTGGCATGAGTAAAAATTCCTTATTAAGAACCATTGTTTTTAAACACAGATATCACTCCGTGAGAGGGAACGTTGAATTTTATATGATAGGACGTAATACTGCAATGTTATTTTCAAAGAGCAGCGCTAAGTATATAATTCTATTAAAAACAATCAAATATCATTATAACAAGAGTATTTGATATTTTATATCTTGGCATGTGCGAGCTTTCTGCTTCAAGCTTTGCATAGTGTTCCTTAAGTTCCAAATAGTGCCTTAAGTAAAAATTGCTTGTTAAAAACATATCACCTATTATATATCGAGTCCGATGAAAATGACTCGGTGAGTTGTGGATAAATATATAGATAAAATTTACCGCCCCCTGGTACGGTGTGACAGTCGGCCATAGCTTCGCCGCCCGTTTCCGCTCCATTCACGATGCCATTCTCGTATTAACATTAAACCGGTTATTGCCGCATTTGGTGCAAGCTACAAGCTTTCTTCTGGACCGTGACCTCGATTTTTTGAGGCCGCTGACCCATGACTTGTCCGCAAAACATAAAATTTATTTTTATTTTATTTATAATTACAAAACCAACGGCACAAACAAGCATACAAAACATATCAAGCATCGACGACCTCGGTGGCGCAATGGTGTAAACAGCCGACTGCTACGCTAGAGGTTCCGGGTTCGAATCCTGGCGGGGCGGGACTTTGAGCATTTGCAAGACGCATTGTTTCGAATACCGGTCTTGGATGTTGTATTATTATTTATTTAGTATATACCATATCGTTGCTTAGCACCTGCGATACAAGTTCTTACGGTACTTACTGCAGGGCTGAGTCAATGTGTGTGTCGTGATGTGGTTATTATTATTATATTATGTAACTTATAACTAACACATAGGCTAATAACAGGTTTACAATTTCTTTTCAAGTTTCATACAAAAATAATGCTATGTGACCCTTTTGTTACGTAATTTTGTCAACTTTAACAAACGCTGTTTAGACTCCGTAAAATAGTAGAACACCTGGCGGCCATTTTGGATACGTCGAATATATTTATGAAACTGTACTATTGTACTATTGTAAACTGATATGAAACCCTACATGTATGACTTCAACTCGCACTTTGCCGATTTAATTAATTATTTTTTTTTCCATGTAAATAGAAATTTATTTGTATTTGTGGTAGATCTACGCACGAGATCGTCTGGGTTGGTATTTCTACCGTGAAGCAGTTCGCTGTGTTTCGGCTCAACTTATCAATAAGAAAAGATTGTCGGTGCTCTTGGCAATATAAGACAATAAGGGCATTGTTGTGACATTAGGCGGTGGTATCACTTTCCATTAACTGAAGCGTCTACTTATTTGCACATGTAGTTGAATAAAAACTCTTTTTTTTCTTTACCTTATTTTATTAACAAACCTTCCATTAAAATTCGGCGTGACAAGTCAAGTGAAATATTAGTTTATGTATGTGGGTGAGTGTTATTTTTTGCTCTTATTAAATACTAGCGTCCCGCCCCAGCTTTGCATGGAAAACATATCATAAACTCATGACATAATTAATCCCTCTAGAGTGGTAGGCAGAGGTGTTATATAACGCATTTCGCATGTTTGTGTTGAGCCCGTGTGACAGGTTGCGAATCTGTCGCCACTATCCGGGCACATTGAGGAACATGGCGTCCACAATGCACTGCAACCAGAGACTCAAACCCTCGCCCTATCTGGTCGGGTCGGTCGGTTAACCAAGGCACGTAACAAACTGAGCTACCACGTCTTCCACGTATAATGTTAATATAAAGCTTTTTTTGAATCACTGTATCTATTTATAAAAGCCGCAACAAAATCCGTCACGTAGTTTTAAAGATCTAAGCATACATACGGACAGACAGCGGGAAACGACTTCGCTTTATACTATGTATTGATCAAATTACACAATTGTACACTGATTGCCTCAGATCCAATTATAGTCGTCTAGACTTGTATATTTGTAATGTGACCTTCAAACCGTTAAAAACGTATGTTTATGTAACAATTATGTTGTTGACAGAATTGAGCTTACTATTTGTTTTTTGCTACATCATTAATTATTGTTTAAAAAAAAATATAGTAAATTTTAAAATTAAAAATTCATTCATCGTAAAAATGTATCGTTTTCAAAATTATAAATATTTCGCTATAATTTTGTATTAAATTAAAATTAAGTAATTTAAAAAGATATTTTAAATTTTGTGAGCTTGTAACTTGGACTCCAAAAAGCCTGCCAGTGGAGCTATCTACAATAAAAGCAAGACCACTTCCGATGTAACTTTGTGTGAACCTAAGGCTTACTAATTAATATTATGCATTGAAATAGAGCCACCATTTATTACTATGACCACAAGATAATTATAGCTAAGTAATAGGTAGCTGGTCTGCCTATAGGATATTAAAAGAAAGATGAGAATTTAAGACACTTTAGATTTTTTTAAATACAACTTCATAGTTATTACAAAAAATAAATTTTACAAAAACAGGTCCAACGATTTTGTAAAAAAAAAAACTATTACGATTGAAATGGGATTAAAAATTGCTCTACATTTTTTTTTTACAAAATATTTACAAAAAACATTTTCCCCTTACAATTTGATTTCAATCGTCCTATAAATACCATTTTTGAAAACAAAGATCCTGAAGTCCAATAAATTAATTATATATTATATTTTGGTGTATATATCAGAAAACTCATTAATTTAGTAAAGCAACCGGACATGCGTATTTTAGTGAAGTTGTATGATTTTGAAAAAAAATCTTACCGCTGCTGCCCTCTGTTGGTCGCCTGTAAAGCGACATCGATCGAGTAATGACAATTCGACATCAGCTATTGAGTCTTAAAGTAGCGACATCTATTGAGTAAATTGTGCATTCAGTTTAATTATTTAAAACGCCTTAAGATGGCGCTTAAATTGTAATGTAAGTTATTTTCATTAATATTTATTTGTTCTTCAACCAGATTAAAATAAACACACATCGTAATTAATCCCTCGAAAGCAAAAGGCGATATAACAGGTTGCGAATCTGTCGCCACTATCCGGGCACAATGAGGAACATAGCAGCTACAACTTTTGGCAACCCGAGACTCAAATCTTTGACATATCTTCGCTTCTGTGTTTCAGTTCAAAGAAGAGCCAGTATAATTACCGGCACGAAGGATTGGAGAGCCAGTGTAATTACCGGCACGATAGGACTAACATCACCTCTACATTGGCAACGCATTGGCGTTGCTCTTGGCGTTCCAGACATCAAGGGCATCGAAGAGTCAATCAGTATCACTCTCTATATATTGAGCTGTCTGCTTGTTTATTCATGATGTTGTATAAAACGACCTTTTTAAGGGCTTTTGGGGGGTTTGACCTATCTAACTTGGGGTTTTAACTAAGTAAAAGTTAAACATTAAAAAAAGTCCAAAGAATTCGGATGGCGTAGGGAGGCCTTGAGCTCCCTACCCCCCCCTGTATCCGTCCATAAAAATTGCTTGCCATTTTTGTTATGTATTTTTAATGGTTTCTTATTTATAGTAAATGAAGCAATTCCTTGCTAAAGAACCAATTTTGCCGCCAGCTCGGTTATCCTAAGATCATGTAAACTGCATCGTACTGATCTTGATATATGTAGCTGTTCTCAGTTTTCATTTTAAAAAAAAAGTAGAATTATAATTATTATCTTAATTGGAGTTACCTGTCGGGAACTGGAAGTGTCAGTTAGAATTTTCTTATTTTATTGTCTTTTCTTATACATCAGCAGAATTCAATGTGTAAAATGCTAGTTTTTAACCAGAAAATATCTGTAGTGCTGTACAAGTGTGGAGAAAGTGAAATACGACGATTTGGCTGCGCTTTTCGTCATCTCCCAAGTAACTCCTTAGACCCTACAGTAATCGTACTAGCATGTTACTGTAGGCAGATTCATCATTGTTGTTGTTAATCTTATCATATTCATCTCATCATCTTCAAGAATGAAGAAATTATAATTACTGATGATAAGGCAGTATGGTACTCAAACCAATTGTCCAAATGCCAAAAAATATCTTAATCTAATGGTTATTTGAATTAATTTATTTTTTTAAGCCTTTTAATTGTTTTATTTTTATTTTCTGTGTATCTATTAATAAATTTTCATATTGATTTGTATCTCTATTTTCATATAATTTGTATGATGTTATAAAATCTTTCTAAATCATTTTTTTGTGCCATATACTGTTTTGTTTATTTTATCAGTGGAAAATGTATCGGTATGTGATTTATTTAAATGATTCTATTCTAATTGATATTGATTTATATTGTTTGTTTCCCAAATGTAAGGAAATAAATAAATCTATTTCGAAAATTTTTAGACAAAGAAAAAATCAAAATCAATCATATCAATTAATTTTTCATTAAAATGGACTTAAAATAAGTACTTTTAAATCGTCAAAATTCTTTTAAAACTACCACCGGTTCGGAATGCCTGTCTACGGGGAAGGATACGGCAAGAAACCTCCGTAGTTGCTCTTTTCAATCATAAAAAAGCTATATACACTTTATCTGTGATTCTAATTGAGAAGTCTCTAATTAATTATCACAATACCACATTTTAATCACAAATATCTTCAACTAAAACTCTCTAATAGTAAAACGAATACAACTATACGAATTGCTTGTAAAACGATCCAATAAACCATAAACCATCGCAATAACCAAAGCGTTTGTAATCGAAGAATGTTATTATTTTATAATTAAACTAGCAATTATCTCACATTCTAACTGCTAATATAATCATTTGACACACAAACCGAATCACAGGATGATTAAACTATGTGAATAATTCATTATTATGTCTGTGCTATGTTGACGGAGATAGCGACATTAGCATGAGTTATACAAATGCAGATTTAACTTAAGTACATCGCGTATACAAAAAAAGTTTGGCTATAAATAAATTTCTGGCAACACTGAGCAGTGATCAGCGGAAGACATTACTTAATTTGACAGAAAATATATTATTGACATGTAAAAAATATCTAGTTCTACCTGTCAACACGACGCACTTTTTTTTTGCTTAGCTGTCCTAACACGGTCGTCCCGAAGGGGAGGCAGAGGCTTCGGTCACAAAAAGATACAGTACTGAAGTACTACATCCATACAATCCGCGCTTTAGCCAACGCACACACAAAGATCATCCTCTAGTCATTCAGGAGATAATAATAATTAAGATTCTAAAATGGTTTAGAAACTGTGTTTTTTTATTCCTTTCCGCTTTCAAAAAACAGGTTTGTCTAGAAGGTTTTCTATCAGTATGAGATAAAGTCATGTTCTGACATATTCTGGGGACACCACAACACTTTGTCCCATGACCGCAGCTCCAGTTAATCAGGTTCAATAGTGTCAAGATGAACACTTCAATTTTGTCTACCGCACAATAAGCTGGGACAATCCTCCCGAAAAAAGAGTCCGAAAATAGCAACGAGCTAAGCGTCCGGTGGCCGCCACCATAGTTTCCCGCGGTGGTGTGCAGCGGTAAAAAATAAATGTTCTTTAAAAGGACGGTAGTTGTATCGAACAAAATAACAGGGTAATAATAATAATAACCACATCACGACACACACATTGACTCATCCCTGTAGTAAGTATCGTAAGAACTTGTGTCACAGGAACTAAGCAACGATATGGTATATACTAAATAGATAAGAATACAACATCCAAGACCGCTAAGCGAAACAATGCGTCTTGCAAATAACACAAAGTCCCGCCCCCGCCGGGATTCGAACCCGGAACCTCTAGCGTAGCAGTCGGCTGTTTACACCACTGCGCCACCGAGGTCGCCAATGCTAGTTATGCTACTGTTAGTAGTTTAATTTGCAACAAAAGTGGCTGGTGTCGGACACACGTTTGCGCAGCGTCTAAAATGCTATTTACTTATACATCTCGTGCTAGAGGTACAGTGCGCTGTGTTGACATAGTTTGATTACTTGTTACAATGCTAAATTGAAATGTTATCGGACGAATGAATATACGAACCCGGGTGCAAATGTATGTTTACATTGGATAAAATAATATTTATGTTAATTAGCTTAGTTCACATCATCTCAGGCACTTTAAGATCGATTTTAATCGAGACATGTTGTACAGTTTTTTGCCCATTAAATTAGATAATGCTGTAAAAATCTTAAGTTAAAATACCCTAAAACTATTTTAGTTGCAGGTTTTTTCATTTATTTCCAAGTATTTAGTCACGTATTTATGTCTGTTAAACTTTTTTTTTTTTTCTTTACATCTGCAATCAGCCTAATGGCTTTAATCAGATTTGATGTTGACTAAGATGACTTTTGGAGAGTGTACATCCAATGATATACCATCTCTCATTTATATCGTTTGTTCAGATTGAGGCCAGTCGCACTCGTTTCAGCCGAAATATGCAATCATTTGTATTCATCAGTGTTGTAGCTAGGTGGTTTCTATGTTGTTCGAGTCTTTGTTTATAGGCCACAGAAGACCTTTGTATTTCTTCTTTGACTGTAGGGATTTTGAGGTATTCATGTACTTCTGCATTCCGTATGAACCATGGTGCATTACTTAGAACTAACAATACTTTATTCTGATACCGCTGTAGGATTTCTATGTTTAAGTGACTTGCTGATCCCCAGAGTTGTATACCGTATGACCAAATCGGTTTTATAATACATTCATATATTAGAAGTTTATTTTCTAGACTTAGAATTGACTTCCTGTTTATTATTTTAAAAAAATTACCACATCACGACACACACATTGACTCAGCCCTGCAGTAAGTATCGTAAGAACTTGTATCGCAGGCACTAAGCAACGTTATGGTATAAACTACATTGATAAGAATACAACAGCCATGACCTATACAATGCGCCTTGCAAGTAAAACTAAGTTCCGCCACCGCCGGCATTCGAACACAGAAACTCGGCTGTTTATACCACTGAACCACAGAGGTCGTCAAATTAATTTATTCAACTAATTAAAATGAATCAAATTAAGTAATTAATTGTAGCAATAGTAATGTGATCTATCAATATTACTGCACGTTTATAATGGGAGAAGAAATGATTTTTTTCGTTTTTACGACCTCGGTGGCTCAGTGGTGTAATCAGCCGACTGCTACGTTAGATGTTCTGGGTTAAAATCCCAGAGGGGTGGAACTTTGTTTAATTGCAAGACGTACTGTTTCTTGGATGTTGTATTCTTATGTATTTAGTTTATACCATATCGTTGCTTAGTGCCTGCGATGCAAGATTATATCTCAGTGCAGGGCTGAGTCAATGTGTGTGTCGTGATGTGGTTATTATTATTAC
Source organism: Choreutis nemorana (assembly GCA_949316135.1). Taxonomy (NCBI): domain Eukaryota; kingdom Metazoa; phylum Arthropoda; class Insecta; order Lepidoptera; family Choreutidae; genus Choreutis; species Choreutis nemorana. The sequence continues at coordinate 5,890,467 of OX438620.1, read as the reverse complement.
TATTAGATTTCAATTTATCGGAATTTAATTCAGAATATTTGGGAATGTAAAAACAATTATGAAAAGTGCGTAAAGTAATTAAATAATTATTTACACGGATTTTATTCTGAGCAGTAGATTTACGTGCGAGATCGTCCGGGTTGGTACCACCCTTTCTATTTACAACGTGAAGCAGTATGCTGTTTTGTTTCGAAGGATAAGAGCCGGTGTAATTACCGGGACGAGAGGTATAAGTTGTTTACCTGCGCATAGGCGGTGCTCTTGGCGCGCCTATTGAGGCAGTACTATCAATTTTAGTTGCAGTGATGTGGTTATTATTATAAAGACCAAGTCTCAATTCTTCATCACCAAAATTGCCTCCAATAAAACTTATCGCAATTTATTTATGAATGAGAGTCATCGACTTGGAGCGTTGCCTCAATGGACAAATATACAGGTTTTTGTTAACACTTTATTTAATTTTTTCCTTAAATCTGATTAAATATTATTATGAAATTATATATTTTATCCTATAATAAAGAAATCATAATGGATTTCATTAAAGGTTTTTATTATTTTTCGCTTATTTCTGTTTTTTTTTTTATTGCTGGTAAGGTGTTTTTCTGTTTGAAGTTCACATATATTTTTTTTTAAATAACTTAAAAGTGAGAAAAATAAATAAAAATTATATTTTTATTGCTTATTTCTGTTGTTTTTTTTTTATTGCTTGTAAGGTGTTTTTCTTGTTTGGAGTTCAAATAAGAAAATAATTAACAAAAAATACTTGAAAGTGAGTAAAAATTTTTAAAAAATCTACAACGTAAAGAAATGTATGTACTTTACAAAGTACTACAAAAATTTTACATAGAGGGAACTCCCTCGCCCAATGTTCTGACTAAAAACAGAAGGGTTGGTTTAAGCCGACGGAAATCAGTTGTCAGCCCGTAGACCTAGAAATCTTTTGTAGTATTAAAACACACATTTTCTACTCTTCAATTAATTTGAATAAATAGTAATAATAAATATCGCAATACACTAAACAGCGAACAATATTCAATGTCAAATAAATACAAGACAATGTGTGTGTATGTGGTTATTAATCTAATATATAAAATTCTCGTGTCACAATGTTCGTTCCCGTACTCCTCCGAAACGGCTTCACCGATCCTCATGAAATTTTGTGAGCATATTGAGTAGGTCTGAGAATCGGCCAACATCTATTTTTCATACCCCTTAGTGATGAGGGTTGTCCACCCTTAACATTTTATTTATATGGCAAAACAACGTTTGCCGGGTCAGCTAGTATTGTTAAAAAATTAAGTTTTAGGGTTCCGTACCCAAAGGGTAAAAACGGGACCCTATTATTAGGGTTTCGTATTCAAAGGATAAAAATGGAACCCTATTACTAAGCCTCCGTTGTTTGTCTGTCAGTCAGCGGGTTGTATCTCTTAAACACTAGCTGGAATAATGAAATTTTCAGAGAATGTGTATTTCTGTTGCCGCTATAACAACAAATACTATAAACATTCAGAAATTTAAAATTAAAGGGGGCTCTAATACAGGAAATGCGATTTTTTGATTCGAAATGTTGGTTAGTTCATTTGTATTTAAGATTTTATGAAGGCACGGAACCCATCAAATGCGATTTTAACTCACACTTGACCTATTTTTTGAGTAGTAAATAAAGTAAATAAAGACCCAGTAATTGGTAAAAGGAAATTTTTAAAATGTTTATAATAAATAATGAAAATGTGAAAAATTATAATACGTAAATGAAATAGATGACAGATCGCGTTAAGTCATATGAAAGATAAACTCTAAACATGTGTACCTGCGAGACAGGCTTTGCCTAGTGCAGGACTCATAGCAACCCAGCAAGTAGTCTTTGCAACGACATTGTTTTACTATGTTTTGTGTAATCTGTTTAATAATTGTAAATTTATACTGTTGTTTTATTATTTTAAAGTTCAAAGTTTTTTTTAAAATCATACATACATGCGGCCGCCTCTACTTCTTCCATAGGCTAAGATACCCAAGATACCCAATAACATGGCTCCCTACTGTGACACGGGTAACCTAATTAGGAATGGTTTATTTAAGCAAAAACCAACTGAAAACATTAAATTGACTTAATTTTACGATGCATCACACGGACTGGGGCTCGCGTAAATTAATTGATCTGCTTTTAAATGTTATGGAAATTAAGATTTAATTCCTTATTTTTTCCCCTTATTTACTTGTAAAGAAATATCTTTTATCATGACTTGTTTTTTTTTATAATTTAGGTAAATTGTGAATTGATTTGTTTATTATTTAATTAATTATATGGAAAATGATAAATAACTTAATTAATACATTTAAAAAACTAATAAAATCATGTGAACAATGGAGTGTGCCCATAGCACTGGCTGCATTTCCACGCTGTATAGCGATGCTGAACCTCTGAGCGAAATGCAGACCAGCGCTACGGTCACGACTCTCTTTTTTTAATTTAACATTTAAAATTTGGAATAATCTTTTGAAATTCGCACCCCAAGAACCCATAGTCTCGAAACCAAACGGCTCAAATATGTAATTGTTACCCAAAGATCCATATTTGCGCCTTTTGGCTTCTTCGGCGAAAGAAGCGGCTGAACCAGCTTGAAGACATGTTCTAGGGATTATTTGCTTATTGGCTAATCTATTACATATTTTTTTTGAGGACATGGTAGCTCAGTTTGTTACTTACTTTGATTAACGACAAGTCAAGGGTTTGAGTCTCGGGTTGCCGTACATTGTAGCTGCTTGGTTCCTCATTGTGCCCGGATAATGGCGGCAGATTTGCAACCTATCACACTGGGACTCAACATAAACATGCGAAATGCGGTGTTAACCCCTCTTGAATTACGGCGTGAGATTATGTTTTATAATAAAAGGCTTTATAAATTTTGACTCCAAAATAGCTTATTATAAAAACAAAGCTTTTTATTATAATTATCTTATGATTTTAATCAATACAAGGCAAACGCTATCTTCTTATCAATATATCGGAAATGAGTCGATATCTTTTGCAATCGTTGGCAAATGAGTTGAATTTTACACAATCCTCTCCAGTAGTACTTTTGGGGTAGCGTCGGCAAAAAAGTCGTCCGCCAGAATTATGTTATTTTTTTTATGAACATCTTTTATTGTTGTTTTTGCTAACCAAAAAATTAGAGAAAGAATTCCTGTTGTAATCAATAATAAGCAATCCCTTAGAGGCTAAATAAAAAGTGGCCTATTAGGTATGCCTATAAACTATTTATAGGTTCTGGTAAGTACATAATAACGACACTGTTATATGGTGTAGACTATATTATAAGGTGCCATTTATTTTTTTAGGGTTCCGTACGGTCGAAAGAAAAAACTAAACCTTAACATAATTACTTTGTTGTCCTTTTGTCTGTGTATATATCAATATTTCAGGCCGTCTATCCGCAAAAGTCCTTTTTCTCAGGAATACTAGGAGCTGTCAAAATTAAATTAGTATTCAATGTTTCTGTATATCACTTTGAGCAGTAAAGAAACGGCTTCTAAATCAAAGCAAACGAGTTTTTTTCCGAATAGTTTGATGTTCTCAAGGGAATCCAAACCTGTAGGTTATTTTCCGTTAATTATGACCGTGAATTTGGCAAAAACTATGTCATATAGTACGCGTAAAGGAAAAAATCCGAAATGTTTTGTTGTGTTGTGTTTTGTCGACCTCGGTGGCGCAGTGGTGTAAACAGCCGACTGCTACGCTAGAGGTTCCGGGTTGGAATTTGGGCGGGACTTTGAGTTATTAGCAAGACGCATTGTTTCGCTTACCGGTCCTGGATGTTGTATTCTTATCTAAGTAGTATATACCATATCGTTGCTTAGTTCCTGTGACACAAGTTCTTACGATACTTACTGCAGGGCTGAGTCAATGTGTGTGTCGTGATGTGGTTATTATTATTATGTAGATACATCACAAAAAAAATCACATACTTGAAAGAGACGTGGGATTCTCGTGATGAAAGAACTATTTTTATAATTATACACAGTCAGGTCACAAGTATTGTCACACAATAAAAACTTTTCTTTTATAATGCTGGCCACAAAAAAGTTTATTGAATTTGAATTTCGAATTGTTCATGAAAATAAAAATGTATACTTTTTAGAATTTTACTCATTTTTAAATATGGAGTGGACGCTTAAATAAGACCGTGTTGCAGTTATTGCGTTGCATCGTTGCGGTTACGCGCCAATTCAAATTTTTGACATACTGAAAAAATTGAATTAAACCAAAAGATTCGTTTATCGTACCATCAAACGATACAATGAAGACTCTAGTGTAGATGACAGGTCAAGAAGTGGTCGCCCTCGGTCTGTTAGGACTCCAGCAGTGATAAAAGCTGTGAAGGCGCGAATTCAAAGAAATCCCAAACGTAAGCAGAAACTGTTGGCCCTTCAGATGGGGTTAAGCAGAACCACGGTGAAAAGGGTGTTAAATGAAGACTTAGGGCTTCGGGCATATCGAAGAAAAACAGGACATCGTTTGAATGCTCGTCTAATGGACCTGAGACTGAAGATATGCCGCGCTTTGTTGAAGCGGTACGCGGGAAAAAAAATCGAGAAATTCTTTTTTCGGATGAAATTTTTTTACCGAAGAACAACAAACAAAATGATAAGGTGAACGCACACAGTAGTGAAGAAGCCAGCAACCGTATTCCACGTGTCCAACGAGGTCATTTTCCATCCTCGCTCATGGTATGGTTGGGAGTTTCTTATTGGGGATTAACAGAGGTACATTTTTGTGAGAAAGGTGTAAAAACGAATGCAGTTGTGTATCAAAATACAATCCTGACGGACCTTGCGGAACCTGTTTCTCATACCATGTTCAATAACAGGCACTGGGTATTCCAACAAGATTCGGCAGCAGCTCATAGAGCGAAGAGCACACAAGACTGTATTCAAAATCACGGAGGTCATTTTGAATAAACTTTAGTGTCTTAAGAATCTATATTTTGTTAAGTTCATTTTGGTATATAAATGGTTCCATAATGAATAAACTTGTTTCAATTATTTTATATTAAACATGTGACATAATTTATGATCTGACTAGGTAAATTTAGTTCGTTATCTTATTGACAGTTAGAGTGTAGCTAGAATTATTATGTTGAAAACTTGTAAGCTGTAGTAGAAAATATTGTATTTGAATATTAAAAGCTACTTAATATTACGAATATTACGATTTGAAAGTGCTTAGTTTAAGTCTATTTGAATAAAAAACATTTTGACTTAGACTATATTGTTCGGAACCCTCGGTGCGCGAGTTAGTTATTTTTATATGTGGAAAATGTTGTCAGTGAGGCATTTAATTATGTTTTAAATGTAGTATATTTTATTTTATTTTTATAGCGAGCCAGGATCGCTCTGATTCATCATTCATCTGAGCAGAAGACTTCTTCCGTCTGATGAACGTCTTTCAGCTGATGATGCTGATTATGGTGACTTTCTGTTTTTCTGAAACAATAAAAAAAGGATTGTTTTATTTGGTTGCAAAATTTTACTCACTCCTTTAAGTTTTTTGCTCGTTTTATCTTCATAAATTTGGTGGACTACTCCATTGTCTTGGTATGTGTAAATAAATATATTTTTTGCCGACCGTACCAATCGAATTATCCTGAGCTCAAGATATTCAGCCCATTAAACCCCCTGCCTTCCAAGGAATTCCAGTTTCAAGCCCCTCCACCCTTGAAACTGAAACATTTTACAAATTCCCCTCTATCGCCCCAAAACTAAAGATTAAAGTGATTAGATTTCGTTGCTAACGTTACAACTTTCCTCAGGAATCCTGATCGAACCGGTAAAAATCTGTTTGTAACCGGATTAGACTGGAACGAACCGAATGAATCTTTCAGCGTGTCTACCGTGAGTCCGTATAGTTTTCCTACACGTCAGGTAACATAGATTGCTACAGTGATTTGGTCTGAGCATTCTTAATTCATCATCAATCCGTTAGAGGCGCGTTTAAAAAAAAACTCCTATAAATTGTCATTTAAATCAAATCAAATCAAAACAAATCAAAATATCTTAATTTCGTGAACATGAATTAGAATAAAAATATGCAGTTGTTATGGCAATGGATTAGCGTTACATGTTCTACCAAATTTATTTATTGGCATACGAAATTACAATGTCTTATAACTAGGTTTACTAAGTAACTATTACATTATTTAGTAAATTAGATCAGACTTGAGCATGCAGTTTAGGTCAAATTAAATAAAAATTACTTATAAAAATTTATAATATTAATAAACACAAAAGATTACAAAATAAGTGAGCATGTCAAAATAAGGAAGATGTCAATAAAAAAATATATATATATAAAATTAATGGATATTAATAAACACAAAATTAACACGTAACCCGTCCCGGCTTCGCACGGGCATTAAATATTACATTTAGATTTGTTAATTTTAACACATTCGTAATAATAATACAACACACATATTCACCCCTTTTTGCGTCGAGCTCCTATAAAAATAGTAAAAAAAATTAATAATAATTAAATTCTTTGATATTATTTTTCAAAGTTTTAAACTCGTGATATCTTTTGAATGGAATATAAGAATCGAATAATTCAAAAAGTAATATAAAGGAATTATTGAGGTAAATAAGCAGTCTTAAATAAAAAATCATTCATTTTGATGAGGTACAAATAAAGAGCTTTTTGTAGGGGTGGTATTTTAATTTCTTTTATATAAAAAAACGCTTATTGTGACATATTGTGACTGTAATAGTTAGAGACATGCTGCCGCAGATTTTTTTGTAGATAATGGTGTGTTCTAAAAAAATGTAATATATCATTTTGTACTACCATCAATAGTTTTCGCAGCGTACGCGATGTAAGGTAGTTTTTTGATATTTTTTACACTTAACACGTAATTTAAGTAAGGATCCCCATTTTTTTGAAAATGAAATATAGCCTATGTCACTCAGGAAAAATATGGCTTTCCAACAGTGAAAGAATTATTCAAATCTGTTCAGTAGTTTCGGAGCCTATTCAATTCAAACAAACAAACAAAAAATCAAACCTTTCCTCTTTATAATATTGGTATAGATTGTAATTAGTCACAATGGCTTTAACTTGTATAAAATAGTTAAAAAACTTAAATGTTCCAAAATGTAATGTCCGAACTTGTGGTAGATAAAAAAATGACTATTTGAAAGCACTTATTTAAGTCTATTTAAATAAAAATATTTGAATTTGAAGATTTTTATTCCCAATGAAATGAAAATTATTGTACTATGTAGTGTTTTCACTGCAAACAACAGATGCAGTAACTATATTTTAAAAATGAATTTTGTACAATGTAAATAATATGTATTTTGTCTGTTGTAAATAATTTAATTTTGATTCGTATATTGTGACATGAGCTTTATCGCATTCTGTCAGCTAAGTATAAAAACATGTTCATATACCAAATTACAGAATCTGGGGTTTCTTGCCGGTATCTTCCCCGACATAAATTTTCCGAACCGGTGGTCGAGTAATTTTTAAGAAAAAATTAAATTAATTTGACGATTCTTGGTACTTTTGGATTTTATTTTGATTTTTAATATAATTAAGTATTTATTATAATGGAAGTATTTATTTTGTCGACCTCGGTGGCGCAGCCGACTGCTACGCTAGAGGTTCCGGGTTCGAATCCCGGCGGGGGCGAGAATTTGTGTTATTTGCAAGACGCATTGTTTCGCTTACCGGTCTTGGATGTAGTATTCTTATCTATGTAGTATATACCATATCGTTGCTTAGCAATTGCGATACAAGTTCTTACGATACTTACTGCACGGCTGAGTCAATGTGTGTGTCGTGATGTGGTTATTGTTATTAATGGAACACCAAAAGAGTTGATCTCTATTTTTCCCCCTTCGGTATCTGAATATACCTTAACTAGCAGACTGCGGGAACGAGGGTTCCATACGACCACTTAATGTAATCTTAGGGGTCTACTATAAACCTAATCGAGGTATTAGAGGTATACCATTAAAGCCACTAACTGGTTGCAGACGTGCCGATATGCATAAGCCCCGTCAAATGGCAATGTCAAAATGTTTTTAATTCGAATAGACTTAAAATAAGCACTTTCAAATCGTCATTTTTTTTACCACCACCGGTTCGGAATGCTATTTCTACGGGGAAGAATCCGGCAAGAAACCTCCATAGTTGTTTTTTTCAATATTCAAATACAATATTTTATATTAAAAGGACGTCACAACCTGACATGGAACTCTTAGCACCGTATTCTTGACACCTTACTGTGTAAACCTCTTCTGAGGGTTCAATAATATATATAAGAAAGCCAAGAAATGCCCTTTTTATGATAGGGGGCAAACGAGCTGACAAATCACCTGATGGAAAGTGAATACTGCCGCCCATGGACATTTGCAACACCAGAGGCTACATAATCCGTTGCCGGCCTTTAAAATAAGAGTACGCTCTTTTCTTGAAGGTCTGCAGGTCGTATCTGCAGATATTCAAGAAAACCCCTTCTTGCAGTGCAGGTCTGTAGTATTTCTCCATCTAAGGAGACGAATGAAATACTTTGTTCTTTTTATTAATTATTTGGAATTTTTAATTGAGCTTACGCCTCTGTAAAGAAGTTTATATCGAAAAACCTATTACAGGTACTGGTCAAATAAATTTTGCACGTAAGAGTTCTTCAAAGTACAGTACGGTCTGACGACGTCATTTGGACGTAAATTTGACAAGGTTTCAAGTCAAGGCATTAGCATTCAGCATTCGGCATAGAAACAAGCAGACGGTTCACCTGATGGAAAGTGATACCGCCTATTGATACGACGATGCTCTTGATATCTAGAACGCCAAGAGCACCGTCAATGCGTTGCCAATGTAGAGGTAAAGATGCTATACTTCTCGTGCCGGTTCAACTGACTTCGAACAGAAACACAATAAACATGTAAATTTATTAAGCATCTGATATTTCATGTGTAGTAATTTACGCGACCTCGTGTTTCGTCGGCTAAGTTCGTTTTCCATGAAGTTCAGTATTAAATTGTCATGAGACGTCGTTAAATAAATACGATTATTGATATACCGGAAAGTAGCGTTCGGGAATCTTCGGGTCAACCGAGAAATAACGAAGTCGCAATACTTGTCACTATATCTGTACTGTGTTAATTCGACAGTAGTGAGCCCCACGATGCAACTTGAGTGTGTGAAAACCATTTTTAATCCATTCTCGAGACATCTTTTGTTACGAGTTAGCTTCTTTCTTTTTTTATACTTTGACAAGCTATACGAATACGTTTAGTCTGTGCATAAAAAGTTGTTGAAAATGCGTATTTAGTTACGAAAGACCGAACAAAACAAAATTAATTTATTCCTAAGTATTACACAAGGGATTGTGATATATAATCAACTTATGCCCTGACAGAAACATGCGTGGAGATTAAAATGTGAAATATTCACAGACATCTAGCGTTCTGGGAGTCTACTACGGAACGATGAAACACGAGGTATCGGCCGAATGTTCGTACGTTTCCTACTACGAAAGTCTTTCGGTCGGGTCAGTCTGGTTCGCAGATACATTCATTGCGATCGAACTTTGTTTGACATATACTGCATCAAAAATCTTACTCCGAAGACACGGACACGTTGATTTCGAAAGCAGTATTATCGTTGATTTTATAATAATAATAACAATAATGCATAACGATACACACATTGACTCAGCACTCTACTAAGATACAGTATTGTATCGCAGGCACTAAGCAACGATATGGTATAAACTGCATATTTAATAATACAACATCCAAGACCGGTAAGCAAAACAATGCCTCGTGGAAAAAACACAAAGTTCCGCCTCCGTAGAGATTCGACCACGGAACCTCTAGCGTGGCAGTCGGTTGTTTACACCAGGCGAAGTCGTCTAAATCAATGTTCGAGCTGTTTATCGGACGGCCCTAAGTTTCGATGACGGCATTTCAGAGTAGAACCCCTGTTTCTGGAAGGAACCCTAATGAATAATTTAATAGGAGATGTAACTAACAAATCATTGTAGCTTGAGAATTACCTTTGACGCAGTGGTGTTAACAGCCGTTTTTCTAAAGGTTCCGTGTTCCAATCTCGACGGGGGCGATACTTTGTTTTATTTCCAAAAGGCTTTGTTTTGTACTGGAGCAATCCGGCGTTTTTATGTATGTATAATGTTACGTCCGAACATAAACCAAAACCGATGTTTCTGAATCCTGTGGACGTTCATATATTTTAGTGAGTCCTTAATTAATTAAGTGGTCGTTTAAATTGTAATATATAAACATAAACTCACGCCGTAATCCCTTGGGAGGAGTTGGCAGAGGTGTTAAACACCGCATTTTGCATGTTTATGTCGAGTCCCAGTGTGACAGGTTGCGAATCTGTCGCCACTATCCGGGCACATTGAGAAACATGGCAGCTCCAACTTACGGCGACCCGAGACTCGAACTCTCGACCTGTCGAATCGGATCGGTCGGTTTAACAAGGCTCGTAACAAACTGAGTAAATAGTTATATAGTCATTATAAAAGACATTGCTTATAATAAATTAAGAGAAACATTATAATTTTTAAATCTGTCGAAAATATTGACATTAAAATAAAGTAATACCAGTCAAATAAATATCATACCAACTCATGAATGTACAAAATCTTAAAAGTTCAATTATGCCTTTACACTATAAAATCTTTTTTTAATTTTTTATTCAAGATCAAGATCAGGCAGGCATTTGACCCCAAACCCGCCTGATGTTAAGCGGCGATGACGTCTAAGGTGGATCATGCCTGCCTAGGAGAAACCTATTCACTCTTGCCTTAAAGAGGCCCAAGTTATATTGGTCAGGGAACACATCGGCAGGCAAAGAACTCCACACCCGTGCAGTACGTATAATGAAGGAGCTATCGAAGCGTTTAGTCCGGATGGTCTTCTATCAACAAGCCACAAATGGAAATGCAGTTTAAATTTTGGCAAAAATAGTTAGTGTAGTTCCTTGGATAGATATGTAAATAATAAAAGTAATTTCATTTTGGTAGCAATTATTAATTTATATAGGGTTGGTCGCGAGTTCATAGCTCTGAGCGAAACACTAGTTGAAAGTTAAATAAAAAATTAAATTAAATTATTAAACAACAAAATAAATTTACAATTATTAAAGAGATTACACAAAACATAGAAAAACAATATCGTTGCAAAGACTACTTGCTGAGTCGCTGAGTCCTGCACTAGGCAAAGCCTGTCTCGCAAGTATACATTTTTAAAGTTTATCTTTTATTTGACTTAACGCGGTCGTCATCTATTTCACAATTTCATTATTTATTAGAAACATTCTAGAAATTAATTAGTGTGAACATCGAGGGGGAAAAAATAAAATAAAATTTTTTGAAGGTGAGCGTGTGGATTCTACACTCTAAGTGGATTTCTGAACTTGCCAACTAGCCCGTCCAATTTCTAAGTTATGCAAGGTCACCCTTTGAAGGTTGAACTGGAACTTTATTTAAACAGGAGTACGATACGAAGTCTCGCACAGAATTCCAACTGACTATTGTTTTTAGGGAGCAGGGAAAATGCAAACTGATGTATCACGCGGAGTCATAACATGGATATTACTGCGGCCCTAAAAAGTCACATTGAAAGCAATTTTTTCTGAACGGTTTTTTTTATTCTTTACCCTTTACAAGTGGTAGATCTACATGCGAGATCTTCTGGGTCGGTACCACCCTCCATTTTGTTCCTGTCGTGACGCAGTTCGCGGTTTTTCGGTTCGAAGGATTGGAGAGCCAGTGTTATTACCGGCACGAGATGTAACATGGGCAACGCATTGGCGGTGCCCTTGACGTTCCAGATATCAAGGGCATCGTCGTGTCAATAGGCGGTACCAGTTTCCATCAGGTGAGCCGTCAGTTTTTTTGACCATGAAGTTGTATAAAATAAAGACATTTTCTTTAATTATTGCAAGATGGCCGCTCATTACTATGCATCACTGACAGTTAAATACACAAGTAAGTAGAAATTTTACAATTTCACATAAGCATCAAGTTTATATAACTACCTACAATTACAAGAATTATTTATTTTAATTGTGTTGGTTTTTTCTCTATGAAAATGATCTGCTATAGATAAGTTTTTAGTATAAATGTTATTGTACTACCTCAGTAATACCTCGAACATACGCGATAGATGAGACCGAGCTCTAACCGCGTAAGTCGAAGTCGCGCAATTCGGGGTATAATATGAAAGCACATAAATAAATTCAAAATTTAATTAAAATTATGGCAGAAAAATAATACAAAACAATATTTGAACATAAAAGTTTGTTCTATGCCTTTTTTTTAGAAAAACCCGCCAGATTTGAAAATATAGTATTCGACGTACGTTCCTTTTAGAAGGTTTTATCGGTAAATAAATTTACTAGTAAATTTGTTCTTATCCACAACATTCTGTCCACGATCCCCGTGTCACAGGTCGTGGCAATTAAACAGGCGTCGAGTGTTCCGTACGTAAAAAAAACGCGAATGAAAAAACAAACATTTATAAACTGACATCGCGTTTGTAACGAGTTTTCGCCAATTGCTTTTCGTATTAAAATAAATTTATAAAAAAAATGCCGGGACGTCCATTCGTATAAATGTACGAACAATTTTCGGATTAAATTGGACGATACATCAGCTTATTTTGTACTGGGTTTTGGATTGTTTTGTGTTCTGTGTATCAATACGACCTTGTTGGCACAGAGGTGTAAACAGCCGACTACTACGCCAAAGGTTCTGGGATCGAATCCCGGCGGGGGCAGAACTTTGTGTTAATTGCAAGACGCATTGTTTCGCTAACCGTCTTGGATGTTGTATTCTTATGAATGTAATATAAATCATATTGATGCTTGGTGCCTGAAGATATTTAGTGCAGGGCTGAGTCATTGTGTGTGTGTCGTGATGTGGTTATTATTATTACTTGTGAATCTGGAGGATGAGGATCGGACTGGCTTGATTCAATATCATTATCCGATATTGTGATATCACAATGTCAGCAGTAAGTCAATACCATAGACTTTTACATGATGAAGTATCGCGTGATAATATTGATAGTGGCATATCCTCCATAAACTATTTTATAATGGAATAAAGTTATTTGTTTACCATATTTCTTTGTGACGATCACGAAACATACTCAGTAGAAGCTTGGTGCTAGTTTGGGACTCATGCAATTTGTATGAATGTTAATTGATTGAGCATAGCGAGTGAAATTCTCGTAGTCTATTGGAGTAATCCGGCGTTTGTATGTATAAATTTTTGCCCGACGATAACTCGAGTATCGTTGATCGGATCGTCGTGAAATTTTGTAGGCAAAGTAAAAAGGAATAAATCATTTTTAAGTTCTAATATGAGCTAAATTGGTCAAGGGTTTACCGAGATATAAGGGTCGTGAGTTCACAGTTCAGAGAGAGCAACAAGTTATTGTTAGTTTAAATACAATTCGGCAGCCCCTGTTATGCGATGGTGACTGCTGACAACTTCCAGACCGGGGTGAAACTTTATTTGCTGGCACCTAAGCTAGAGGTTCCAGGTTCGAATTCCGGCGGGCGCGGAAGTTTGTGTTATTTGCAAAACCCATTGTTTCGCTTACCGGTCTTGGATGTAGTATTCTTATCTGTGTAGTGTATAACATATCGTAGCTTAGGATCTGCGTTACATTTTTTTTTGTGCAGGCCAGAGTTAATGTGCGTGCGTGTTCCAATATGGAAAAATATATATTTTTGACACTAAAAAATTATTTTGGATGAAAAATTTTTGAATATTTGGCATGCTTAACTATTAAGAAACATGTAGTGTAGTGAAACATTAATGACTGATAAGATCTGTAAAAATCATCATTTGGCAAATAAACCCTTTGATTTGATTTGATTTATCTAAGATAGCAAGCAATCATAATATTTTGACCCGTTCTCCTTAGCCTGAAGACGCTTACTCAATATCTATTAAGTTAGCATCACCAATCCCTGAACCTTTATCCTCGAGTATTTTTACGACCTAACCAAGCCATTCGAGCGACTACACTTGAATGTCGTAAAACACGACTAAAGCTACGACCAGATCTAAACTACCAACTTAAGCCGCGGCTACGGATTTTCCAAAGCACCATATTATGATACTTAAGACAGAAAAAAAAACTTAAAAAAAGTAATATGATAAAAGTAATGTGGTCAAAGTTAGGGATGGAACGGCCATTTTGGATATTAGTCCCTATCTCAATATTCTTAAAATTCTTAATATTTGATATTAACTTTTTAGAGATCCTCTTTCAAATTTGCAAATGGTTTTGTTAGGTTATTTTACTATATTTATTTATTCGGATAGTTAACATGTTGAAAATATTAATATTAGATTTTAACATTTTGTGTTAACTTTTTAATGGCTGTCACAGATTTTAAAAAGAATTTTTATTAAACAAAAATAATAACTACAATCGTAATTCATTGATTGAGGGAAAAAACCGTGACACTTTTATGATCATAATTAAAAACAATTTTATGACATAACATGAACCAACAACAGTTTCCACAGACTAAAAATCAACATATAGAGCGAGACAAACAAAAAACTAATATATTTCAGTTCATATCGGCAATGTCAATTAAACATTGTGGCGTTCTACAGACTGACGTGTTTTAGTGAGTAAGGCTTCAAAAATTCTTGAAAGGTGGTAAAATTTGATGATAACACGTCCATGACGCATTTGGCGTCAGCTGAATGCTACGGTAACTGCTTGTCATCGATAGGCGTAATGATGATTTTGATGTGCAGGCTTTAAATTACTCGAGCATTTGACCACAATCCCACCTTGTGGTAATTGACAATGAGGTTAAAGGTGAAGCAAACATGGCTCAAAAGTATTAATATCAAGTTAAAGTTGAGTAACTATGGTATGCTCTGAACTCTGAACTCGCGACCCTCTATATATCGGTAACCCTTTGGCCGATTGAGCTCACAATCAAAATTTTAAATTATTTTTGCCTTACTAACCCGCTTACCAAATCTCATTACGATCTGAACAACGATGCTCAAGTTATCGTCGGACATTCATACATGCACACGCAAAAGCCGGATTGCTTAAGTAGACTCTGAGAACCTAACTCACGACGCTCCCTCGTTTGTTGAAAGGTTACCAAGATATGGGAGTCGTGAGTTCACAGTTCGCAGCGAAAGTTTATTATCATACGGAACCCAAAGTCTTTTCTTACAAACGCACATTATGACCGTCTTTATGATATCACGTTTAATCTTTACGAAAAGTTTAAAGATATATCAAACGTAACGACTTTACTTAAGTAATATTTAATTTAAATGTTTTTAACTTTAAAAGGTGTCAGACGAGAAATCTTCTGGGTTAGTATGAAATTTTACGAAAAATAACCTTGACTCCTAATCTTTAAGCCTAATTAGTATATTATATCGCATTACTACTTATTATTAAGTATTTAGTCTTTTCTAATTTCAGCCTTAAAGAAATCGATTCGAACGATTGTACAGCTCTACGTCTACGTACGAGATCGTCTGGGTTGGTACTACATCATCATCACCATCATCGGAGATTCTTCCCCGTAGAGAGGCATTCCGAACCGGTGGTAATTTAAACAGAATTTCGACGGTTTAAAAGTACTTATTTTAAATCCATTTCAATAAAAAAATATTTGATTTGATGTGATCAGCCTGCGGCAGTCCACTGCTGGACATATGCCTCTCCAAAGGCACGCCACATTCTCGATCTTGAGCTTTGAGCATCCAGTTGCAGCCAGCATCCTTACGCAGATCGTCGCTTCATCTACCAGAGGGGCGTCCAACACTAAGTTTGCCCATGCGCGGTCTCCACTGCAGAACTTGATTACTCCATCGTTCATCAGTTCTGCGACAGATTTGACCAGCCCACTGCCACTTCAGCTTGCTTACCCACGTAGCTATGTCGGTAACTTTGGTTCTCCTACGGATTACTTCGTTTCGGATTCTATCCCTTAGAGCTCTCCATAGCTCGCTGAGCAACTTTTAGCTTGCAGACCTGTCCCACCGCCAGTGTCCACGTTTCGGCTCCGTATGTCACCACGGGTAAGACGCAATGGTCAAAAACTTTCGTTTTAAGACTTTGGGGTAAAGGCGACGAGAAAACATGGTCGGTACCACCCTTCTTTCTATTTACAACGTGAAGCAGTTCGCTGTGTTTCGGTTTGAAGAATTGGAGAGCCAGTGTACTTACCATTAATATTTTACCTCTACATGGGCAACGCATTGTCTATGCTCTTGGCATTGTTACATCAATGGCATCGTCGCGTCAATAGGCGGTGGAGCTCGCTTTCCATAAGGCAAATCGTCTGTTTGTTTGCCCATAACGTTGCCCTAATGGTAAAAATGACATAATGTCGAGATAATTTAAGTTTTTTTTTTCTGATACAATACATTATAAATCTTGATCTGAAGATCTAAGATTTTAAATAATTTTTTTCATCATCGCCATCATACTTGACTCTCTGTCACTAGATAAGTTTTGATCTGTTATTCCTATTTGACAACCAAAAACCGGTCAAGTGTGAGTCATACTTGCACATGATGGGTCCTTAACGATCTTGTAAGATTAATACAAGGTGTATATCATTGATACTTTCGTAAAAGAAACGTGAAAAACCAAAAACAAATCGCGTTTCTGAAAATAACTTTTGCTAAAATTTCATGAGTATTATAGTTCATGAGATACAGCCCGCTGACATACGGATACACAGACAGTCGGACAGCGGAGCCTTAGTAATAGGGTTCCGTTTCCAGCCTTTGGCTACAACCCTAACAATGTAATTGGAGCAAAATTAAGTACTTAAAGAAACACTGAAGTTTACTCATTGTATCAACACAGAATATTAGATAGAAAACAACTTTGAACACCGTGCCGACTACATTTCAAACCAAACACAATTACAGCCAATTAAAATTCACAAGGCCCGAAACCGACTCTGCTCATTGGCTATTCTATTTGATGACGTCAGTCAGGCGCTTTGTGATTGGCTGATAAGCGTTTTAGAGACAAAGACGTTTAGATAAGTTGAACTAAAATTAATTTGGTCGGGTTTTAAAGTAAGTGTGTTTACCTTTGTTTTACTTTTAAAGTAAAGTCAACTGAGATCTGATTCCGCAGTAATGTTTTTTTGTGTGGTACAAGATAACGAAATTTACAGTGAGTTTCATATTTTATAATGATTATTTGTTTATCTCCCAGTAACTTGTAGAAGAAGTATGAGAAATCTGGCTTATGTGCTATTTTAAGAAAACGATTCAAAATTATGAATATGAATATGAAGTTATAAACAGATTCAATATTATAAAGAGTTTTAAACATATTGGTGAGTTTTTAAATAGTAAATAGCTTTCAAAACTACCCATCCGTAAACATTAAAATAAAACATTAACACAGGCCATAATTAATCCTACGAGAGGGGTAGGCAATGTCACCTCTATCCGGGTGCAATGAGGAACATGGCAGTCCCAGTGTGACAGGATGCAAATCTGTCCCCACTATTCGGGCACTACGATGATCTTGGCAGCTACTATGTACGACATCCTGAAAATCAAACCCTCGACCTGTCGGGTCGGGTCGGTCGGTTAACCAAGGCACGTAAAAAACTGACCTACCAAGCCCTCAAAACGATCACCACTCATCGGATTTCTATAATACTTTCACCTATATTTAGACTTTAAGAGTTAGTATAAAGGTGGGTGGTATAATGGTGGTATCCACCTTAAAGTACAACTCATAATATACAAAAGAACGATATGCAGTCAAAATCAGCAGGCTGCTTTGTCCTATTGCATTATCCTATTCAAGTTCTTGGGAAAAAAAATATTACAAACTAGCTCTTGCCCGCGACTTCGACTTCTGCGTAAATTCCGTTTTCATCCCTCAGGAACCAACAATTTTTTCCGAGATAAAAAGTATTCTGTTTAATCGAGAATATAACCTTTATGTATGCGAAGTCTCATCCATATCCCTTCACCCGTTTTCGCGTGATTGAGTAACAAACATACATACAAACTTTCACATTTATAATAATAGGACACGCTACAAACCTGTGACTTGCACCAACCCCCTCCCATAGGGGTTGATTGGATTTGAAAATTTAATGACTTTGTAGAGGATACCCAATCACTTAGTAAACGCGGAGAGTACCTTATAATAATGGGGAATGGGCTTTGTTAATAGTTTTTAGGGTTCCCTAACGGAACACAACTGACTGCAGCGGAACCCACCAAAATTATGATTGTTTGGGTTGCTATGCCTACGTCAAGATTCAATATGATTATCATTAGATTGTGGTGTTTCCACAAAGTTTGTCCTAATTGAATTGAATTTCGGTGATTTTATGCTGTCTACGTTTTTGCTGGGGAGTTAAAACTGTTTTGTCATAATTTTCATTGCTGCATTCTTCATATAACTCCAGATAGAATTGAACCCGTCCCTATCATTTAATAATAAAAAATATTTATAAAATTATAAAGAAATAAATATAATTACTGATAAGGATCAAAATAATAGGGATTAAACTAATTATAATATATTTAATGTGTACTGAACCCTCATAAAATTGTGACGCTCTCTTGACTCTTTAATATTAATTACACATTAAAAGGTGCATCTATATTTATAATCTTCTTTTATATTATCTTTGCTAGTACAAAATTGCAGCTTATATAGTAACTTAATTATTTTAATATCTAAAATTGTGGTGGAGGTCGTGGTAGCTTTGTTACGTGTCTTGGTTAACCGACCCGACCCGACTGGTTAGGGGTTAGAGTCTGGTTACCGTTTACCTGCCATGTTCCTCATTATGCCCGGATAGTGGCGACAGATTCGCAACCCCTCTCGAGGGATTACGGCGTGAGTTTATGTGTATGTTATGTTACATAAATATTGTATCTGTTAGAAAAGATAGATTAATTAATTATGTTCAAAAGTTAATTTAAATAGACTTAAAGTAAATCGCCACGTTTTACTTTAAGTCTATTCGGAATGCTGATCTACGTGGAAGATTCCGGCGAGAAACCTCCGTAGTTGTTCTTTTAAATAACTGATTAAAGTTAACCTGATTACACGCTGCATCATGCGTTACAAAAGACACCACTTCATCCTGGCTAACTGTGTTGCAGTGGTGGGACAGAGTACCTGGTATGTCCCATAGATTGTAAGGTTTTATAGATTCCCTGAGATTGTTTTCCCAACGGACGCGTGGAGTTAGCCCAGTCACAAAAGCATTCATTCAAATTGTATTTACTTTTCAACATAAACACCTCCTCCAAACGATCACCTAGTAACCGTGCCCGTCATCTAACCGTCATGTCAGCGGAAGTCACGACGTTTTTAGAAAGTTAGTCCTTTAAATTTTACATGTAATTTGAATAGATTGATTTACTGAACCAATAATATGAATCAATCTGAACATTATAACAAATGCTCCTAACAATAAACTTTTTAAATAATTTCGTAAACTACTCATAATCATATGCAACTTCTTGGCCTGGAAATATCGTTGAACATGAATTTTGACTCCTACATAGAGTCTATAGCCAAAACGGCGGCTAAAAAGCTTGGTGTTCTATCCCGGGTTAGGCGATACTTCACGCCCAAACAACGGCTTGTCCTGTATAAGGCGCAAATTCGGCCTTGTTTGGAGTATTGTTGCCACCTTTGGAATGGTTCAGCCAAGTATCAGCTAGCAGCTTTAGACTCTGTTGAAAAGCGAGCTCGAAGAATCATTGGGATTGACGATGATATAGCTAACTTTCATGACCTCAGCCACCGCCGCGAAGTTGCGTGTCTATCGGTATTTTATAGGATACATTTCGGATTTGCGCAGGAATTGCACAATTTAAATCCATTGGCCCCCTTTTATAATCGTAATACTAGAAGTAGGCTGAAGTTGCATCCTTTTGTGGTAAATTTTCCGACCATCCGGACTAAACGCTTCGATAGCTCCTTCATTATGCGTACTGAAAGGGTGTGGAATTCTTTGCCTGCCGATGTGTTCCCTGACCAATATAACTTGGGCCTCTTTAAGGTAAAAGTGAATAGGTTTCTCCTAGGCAGGCATGATCCACCTTAGACCTCATCGCCGCTTAACATCAGGTTTTGGGTCAAATGCCTGCCTGGTCTTGAATAAAAAAAAATCACGTTTCTTGTACGTTGTTAGTATGTTTTGTTCTAGCGGCAACAGAAATAGATATTCTATGAAAATTGCATGAGTCTAGCTTTTATAGTTCAGGAGTTACAACCCGCTGACGGACGGACGGACAGCGGAGATAGGATCCCGTGTTTTTACTTTTCGGGCATGGAACTTTAAAAATTGCATCATTTCAATACAAGATCGGCAACATGTTAGTGATGGTATTGCTAACGTCAGTAGGCTAGGGTGGCTTACCATTAGGCGACCCGTACCTTTGTTGACACCTAAATGGTATAGATATGCAAACTCTGAAAAACCATGTATTTATTATTTTATTTGGATTACTAATACACATTCATGCAACACAACTTAGATACTAATATCATTCCCTGTGTTTATCCAACGATATGTAACCACAGCTTACATAAAACATATTTACAGAAAAAAACTAATTCTAGCTGTCATAATTAGTACGCGATAAAAACAAAATTAAAAATTAAATTGGACTATGTAATCTTTTAGCTTTTAAAAAGGTATAATATACGAAGATCCTGTAACACTGGAAGTTATTCACGCAATAAAACTTCACTAGGTATAAACAAACGTAGGATGGAAACGTCAGAGTGCTCAGACAACAGTTTTAATAATTCAAAAACAATCGCCCGGGGTCTCTCTGTGCGAACAAGTTATTATGTATTATTGTGAAACTGGATCCGGATCTGACCTTTTTCTTTCAATAAAAATAGTTGGCAAACAAGCGGATGGTTCATCTGATGGTACGATACCGCCTATTGATACGACGATGGCCTAGATATCAGGCAGAGAGGAGTGCTGCGCCACCTGGTGGTTGAAAAGTGCCGGTGGCGTGGCGGTGGCGTGGCGGTGGTGTGGCGATGGCGTGGCGGTGGCGTGGCGGTGGCGTGGCGGTGGCGTGGCTGTGGCGTGGCGATGGCGTGGCGGTGGCATGGCGGTGGCGGGGCGGTGGCGTGGCGGTGGCGTGGCGGTGGCGTGGCGATGAGGTGTCGGTGGCGTTCTTTAGAAAAAAAACGCGCCTGGGTTTCTAGGCGACGGACACCAGACAACTACCGCCACTACACCAGAACCACAACGCCATCGGCACGCTCCTTCTGTATAAGCCGCGCCTTAGAACCAATACCTAAACAATGCCCAACCTAACCTTACCGCCAATTTAAACCGCTGGTGCTGGTAAATTACAGCTCTCTAAACTGCTTCACGGCAGAAAAAGCTTATGCCTCTAAATATATGTAAAAGCTATTTTTAAATACGTGTATTCGTTTCGAGGAACTGTTTAGGTAAATGCATATTTATATGCTACCACGTTTCTTGATTGTTTATTTCACGTATGCCTCAAATCCAAAATTATAACCCTAATTTTCTTTCTTGGTGTCTGTCGGTTGCGTTTTTGGAATTGGAGTTTTTTATTTGCTCGTTGGTTTAATTGTTTTTGTACCTTCAACCTTTGCTTTCGACTTTAATCTCGTAGTATTTGTATTTTACTTTCTTTTTTTTTTTGTTAAGAATATTAATTTGAGTAAAACTTGGTATGTACAATAATAGTTATAATGTTATTTGCAAAAAATTGTAGGTTACAAAATTAAGGAAGACCCGGACATTAACTTCTGAAGAGGTGTAGAAATATTTGCTAACAATCAAAAGTCATGTTGGAAGAACAGTTGCAATGTGGAATGTTAAAATTTAAATTTACTATAAGCTATAGGGAATATGCATGAAATTTTATTTCATTTTTCAATCAATTTATCGTAAAGTGTGGGGAAATAGTATATTTCTAGTGAAAACAGAATAAGAATTGAACGATAAATCAGGGAGATATCACCATTAACAGTAAACATATCTATCTCGCTCATCAGAACAACCTTTTCTATGGAAATTTTATGGCGCCTGTGTATTTCGACGTCATAGTACATATCGGATCTCTCCGTCTAACCCACGACTTTGAAGCTTTATAACTTCATTAACAAGTCAGATATTTGAGAAAATCTAATGGATTTGTGGGAATAATAATAATATAATAAATATTTTTTTTTAAAATCCATGCATATTTAATATTACGAATCAATCAAGTTATATATCAGGAACAAGATCATAACAATAAAAATGTAGTTCCACAAGTTTTATCACTTTAAAATATGCAAAAACAAAGTGAATTTAGATTAACATGTCATTTTCATTTCTAGTAGCTATTACATTCCTTAATCATTTCATTTCATTTCTTTGCCTATTATGAGCATTAATTTACCTATTCATTTGATTAAAAAGACCACCAAAATACTTAGTTTACACGTAGTCATTCAATAGAAGAACAATATTAGTGTAAAACAAGTCACTATAAAAATTAAGACATAATTAAAAAACAAACAATAGAAACGTCAATAATAAAGTACAAATTTAGGCTAACAATTAATATCAAAAAGAAAATACACTATCCCAATAATAGATCCAAATTACTACCTATGTAAAACTTTTATAACTATCAAAAACTTTAGTAAAAAATAATAATAATAATAATAACGACACACACATTAACTCAGCCCTACAGTAAGATTAAAGAATCGCAGGTGCTAAGCAACGATATGGTATAAACTAAATAGATAAGAATACAACATCCAAGACCGGTAAGCGAAACAATGCGTCTCAATGAATTAATTTTATGAAAATAATTTTATTTCAGTTATTTTTGAAAATGTATTATTTGTTTTTACCCAACCTAAAGCCATTAACTCAAAAACGAATCCAATCTCACAGCTTCTAGAATCTTTAGAAATATCCCTAAAGCATTTCCTAAAAACGGGATTTCTTTAAAACTAAAACGCTTTCCTTTGCGCCGCCATTTTTCTGAGCTCATTCTCGAATGCGCTTTGGGATTCGTAATTTATTTTTAATTGGTCAGCCAGCTTTGAATACGTCCGTTAATTCATTTAAATATACGTGTGATCAAATTCAAATGACCGCAGCTACAGAGTTAGTTAAATCATAGGAACTAGTACTCAATGAAGTATGTTTGAGGCCCCCCCACGATCGACTCTTTGTTGGAGCGATAATCGAACGATTATATGTAGAAAACTAAAATTCTGCGCTATCAAGTTGCTAGATCCACGTGCGAGGTCGTCTGGGTTGATACCACCCTCCTTTCTATTTACAACGTGAAGCAGTTCGCTGTGTTTCGGTTCGAAGGATTGGAGAGCCAGTGTAATTACCGACACGAGAGCTACATCTTTAGCTCTAAATGGGCAACGCCTAGGCGGTGCTCTTGTCGTTTCACAACATCATGGGCATTGTCGTGTCAATAGGCAGTGACCTTCCATCAGGTGAACAGTTTGCTTGGTTGCCTATGAATTTGTTTGAAAAACGGGCATATTTATTTGTAGTCTTAGACAGCTACAATGTAGAGCAATCCAAGACTCGAACCCTCGACCGGTCGGGTCAGGTCAGTCGGTTAACCAAGGCATGTAACAAACTGAGCTACTACGTCCTCTACCCAAAAACGGAGGCTGGCAATTTGAACTTAACACTTCTTATATCCTTCAATATCTCCTACGAGTATAAAATTTCAATGCTGATACTCATATAGATTAACAACAAGGGGATCTTAAGGGAATCCTTGAAAAGAAAAACTGAAACAAATCCCACCCTCAAATCTATAGCACATTCAATAAAAAGTCCTCAAAAACAGTACCCAACAGGCTGTCCTTCTCTATCGCATCAACAATGCCACATGCAAGACAGAGAAGGGCGTAAGACCGCTTGTATCAAGAGTGATTTGGTAGGGTAATATGCTATCTGATACTGCAAATGTCAAGAGATCCAAGCAAATGAGAATTTCATGACATGTCAGAGAAAAAAAGTTTAGTATGGAGAAGGCTTTTTATGGGAAATTGTTAGTGCGCCTTCTCAATTTATTTTATTACAGTACAGTACATGCATCACAATTATTTAAATACATTTACTTTTCACAGGGCATATACTCATAACAATAGCATAAACTAATCATAAATCGAAACAGACATTAAGATAAATTACTTATCAATAATAATACAGCAAAAACACAACATTAGTGTCACTTAGATCAATTTAATTTATTTACGGAATTTGATTGATTGTTAGCATCTGCAACCTAAAATCTTTTTTTACCCGACTACGGCGAAGAAAAAATAAAGATGATTATTTTTACCGGTATGTATGTATGTATGAATGTTCATCTGTTCCCTCATAACTTTTAAACTACTTATCATAAATTGACAAATGAGGTGTCGTTGAATGTGTCATGATTGTCCGCTGGTTACAGGGACTCTATGGGACATAAAGTCTTGAAAAAATATCGCCAAAATTTTAAAAATTTAAAAATTAAACTAAATCCCTATTACTGAAAAGTATACAAGACGAAGGCAGAAGTTCCATCCTTTCGTTATGGATATTCCGAACATCTGAACTAAACGCTTCGATACTCTTCTGTAAAGGAGGGCAATTCTTTGCCTGCCGGTGTGTTCCCTGCTAAATATGACCTTGGGCTCTTTATGCAAGAGTGAATAGGCTTCTCCTGGGTAGGCATGTTCTACCTTAGACTACAACGACGCTTAACATCAGGCGGGATTGGAGACTAATGCTTGCCAAGTTTAAAATATAAACATTGGCTAATAATAATAACATTAAACAAAAAAAGTCATATTATAAAAAGCCTCCATCCACACTTACCGAGCATATTATTTTAGTCGTGACCAGAAGACGACATTATTAAAACATTATTTTAACAAAAGAAAAATGTATTTTTGAGTGTCGGTTGAGTTTGAATTATTTACCATGCTCCAAGGAATGGTATGCATTATTTATGACTTTGTATAAAAAAAGGGGCCTGAAATAAAAAGGGGCCTAAAATACTTTTGTTAGGTTTCGTAGTTTTTCTATTCCTTTAGGGATTATATTTTAGTGCTGACATCTGGTGACGTACGTATATTAAACAATATTCAAGGATGAGCAAATTTTTTCGACTTCGCTTACCTGGAATAATATTTACAAAATGTTTCGTAAATACAATTTGAAAATTAATTCTAAATATTGATGAAAGGTGTTTTGTAGTCAAGTTAGATCGTGACAAATACCTCACAAACTTTAAAAACCTCCAAACAATATATCTACGGAATAGAATAGAAAACTCTATGGGGTAGTAACGAGCCACTTAAATTTAAATTTTATCTTTGTAATTTGTGCTCATCTTTTTCTCAGTTCCAAAACTTAGCTTATAATAATTTTATTTCAGTCTCGTAGGGTTCCGTATCCAAAGGATGAAATCCTGTTACTGAGTTTCCGTTGTCCGTCTGTCTGCTAGCGGGCTCATAAACCATGCGAGGTAGACTCTATTTTTTTTTTGATAATGTTCATTTCTATTGCCCCTATAATAACATACATATACTAAAATCATAAATTAATTTAAAATTTACGAGGGGCTCCTATACGAGAAACGTAATTTTTTCAATCTTTTCCCTGTTTTTGTTTATTTTACGAAATTATCTGAAAAATATATATTCTGTAACATTAACCGAAATGGTACGAAACCTTTCATGCGCGGGTCCGACTCAAACTTGACCAATTTGTTATACGATAACTAATATCGTATATTTCAAGCATAGGGTAACAAACTAACCACATACAGTCAATCCCAGACAATAAAAGGTATCCGATACTTTGAGGCCAAAAAAGGTAATAATAATAAGGTAAGGTTATAATTATAGAAAGATATATATATATTTTAGGGACTGGATCGTAATCTATGTAGGTACCCATGTCTCGCATTATGCACGTAAATTCGTCTAGATTTCGTCGTTTCGCACCAAGAGTGGCTGGCACCATAGTGTCAACCGCATAAATAAGACTTTTTGGATTGGTCGTTTCGAACCGAACTAAAATTGATTTAATTTTTTAAATATTTGGTTCACAAATAGAATAAAAAACAGTCTTATCAATAGGGTTTCAATACAAACATTACTTATGACTGAATTGTTTTCCACTCACTTGTACACACTACATAATCTAAATTTCTGATGGAAGTTTCTTAATGTAAAACAGTATAAAATTATAAAAAAATTAATGTCGTAATCCGGCTAATATTACGTACTTTGTCAGATGCACCATGACGTCATCGCCGAAGAAAATCCAAAATTCTTAGAACTAATAAACTAAGCTGAAAGAAATCCGTCTAATTGGGCTATTCACACCACGGATCGAATCACTCTTGGTGTGAAACGGCGAAGACCCCGCAGAGCGAACGTTCATTCGAAAGTTGTGTATACATGCACCCTTAAAGATAAAATATCCATAAAGCGGTCCTAGATTTTCAACAACAATATCCGGTCAGGGGAAGTACCGAGAGATAGCCGGGGAGCCCCCGTTTCCTGTTTGTCACCAAAGACTTAAATCGTCAGATACGCCCTTACAAAGTTTGACCGCGTCAAATCGCGTCACTCAAAAGAGTGAGCTCACTTCACTGACAGCACATGACAGAGAAAGTATTGTTGGTAATTCATCACCATCATCAGCTAGAACACGTCCACTGCTGGATATGGCCTCCAAATGTCTGAACCTGAACGCTTGCATCCAACGGCTACCAGCGTTCAGCTGCAAGGTCGTCAGTCCAGGTGGACTATGAGGTCATAGGGACGGCGAAACGCTGCGCCTTCTGACCCGTGGTTACCACTCCAGAACCCGTCTTCCCGTTCAATAGGGAATCGGCATGAAATTTAATTTGATTATTCAATCAATTTACCATTAAGTAAGTGGTATATTTTCAGTAAAAACAGAATTAGAATTGTATGATAAACCAGGGAGATATGACCATTAAAAGTAGAAACATATAAATCTAGCTCATCAGAACAAACATTTCTATGGAAATTGCATGGCGCCCGTGTACTTTGACGTCATTGTACATATTGGATCTCTCTGTCTAGCCAACGACTTCGCTGACAAGTCAGAAATTTGACAAAACTTAACAGATATGTGTATGCATTAAATAAAAGTAAAAAAGTCATGCATATACCTTCTGGTCAATAACTGTAAGAGAAAAATCGATAGCGCAATATACTTTCTCTATCGCAATATTTCTACAACAATCTCAAAAGTAATGCAACCTCGGCTAAAAGTAATGTTTGGCGACCTCGGTGGCGCAGTGGTGTAAACAGCCGACTGCTACGCTAGAGGTTCCGGGTTCGAATCCCGGCGGTGGCGGGTCTTTGTGTTATTTGCAAGACGCATCGTTTCGCTTACCGGTCTTCGATGTTGTATTCTAATTTATTTAGTATATACCATATCGTTGCTTAGCACCTGCGATACAAGTTCTTACGATACTTAGTGCAGGGCTCAGTCAATGTGTGTGTCGTCATGTGGTAATAATAATAATGCAACATGTTTTTTGTGTCGTCTCCAAGGATTTAAACCTTCGTTTGTGACAGGTTATTTAAACGTTATAAAGACGTCTTAAAGCAGGTAAAGCTTGTATTGCTTTGTAGGTATCGGTGAATACGAACTTTAGGTCGAATTTTAGGTCGGGGAGAAAGTCTTGTTAAATCTGTTTGTATTTTGTATGAAAAATGTTGATCTCCTCTCCACACAAAAATATACTGACTTTGGCGCCCTATGGTTTTCGATCACTGCCGAGTATAGGGAATATGTATGAAATTTAATTTGATTATTCAATCAATTTATCGTAAAGTATGTGGAAATAGTATATTTATAGTGAAAACAGAATCAGAATTGATCGATGAACCAGGGAGATATAACCATTAAAAGTAAATGTATCTATCTCGCTCATCAGAACAACCTTTTCTATGGAAGTTGTATGGTACTTTGTACTTTGACGTCATAGTACATATCGGATCTCTCTGTCTAATCAATGACTTTGAAGCTTTTTAACTTAGTTTAATAAGTTATGTTTGAGGAAATCTATCGTATTTATGTATGTATGTGGAATCGAATTATAATAAATAAATAAAAAAGTCATGCAGATTCCCTATTGAAAAAAAAGTAGATTAAATTTAAATTTTGTGTTATAAGCTATGTCTGCCATGTTCAATATAACCTGGATCTCTTTAATGCTGAGGCCACACTAACGGGAAACGTCATTTACTATTGCGATTAACGCTGGTGTAGCCAGGACTTTTCCTTTTGACGTTAGGCGATTGGTCCAGTGGCGGTACATCAAAAGAGATTTCGCAAGAAATATTGAGTTAAAGCAACCACATTTCTTTTGTCAATGTGCACCGTGATCGCGAGGGTTGGGCTTTCTTGAAATGGCATTTCGAAGTGGTGGTTGTAAAAAAAATACGATTTTAAAGTGCTTATTTTAAGTCTATTCGAATAAAAACATTTTGACTTTGACTTTGAATACAGTGTAGTAGCTTCTACAGCTTCAAGGAAATTCAAGGATTATTAACCCCAATTTTATTGTTAAAATCGACTTCGACGTTAACCGCTCCAGTGTGGCCACTCCATTTAAAGCGTTAACTATCGCAATATTTTTCTCGAGGATCACCACTGACGTTTCTCGTTAATGTGGCCCCAGCATGAGGCAAGAGTAAACAGGCTCCTAGGGTAGGCATGTTCCACGACTTCATCGCCGCTTAGCATCAGGCGGGATTGCCAAAAGCTTGACTGGTTTATAAAAAATAAATCACTTTTAGATATTATTATAGACATGGATATTTGATTATATATTATATATTTTAAACAACTAAATTTCGATTGTAATTCAGTCCACTTTCAAAAGATATCAAAATCTATTTATTTTAGTTTTTTTTTTTGTATCAAAAGGACTAGAATCTATTTATACTAGACATTGGACATTCAAAAAAGATAATCTCAAATCTCAAAAACAATTTTATCAGCGCATTCTTTAAAAACTATGTTTCATAGTTCTTTTGAATTTTCCCTTTGTTAAAGGATTCGCTTGTAAAAATCTGGGATTTTTTCATCATTCGCAGTAATCCGGTATATATTCGGGGGTGAAGGGAATTTACTTACCCCTTGCGGCCCAGTTGCCCCTTTTTGCCCCCTTATTCATCCTGAAACCGTGTAACGTTTTAGTAGGGGTTCTGTTTAAGTATCAATAAAGTTTAACCGATCGAAAAACGAGTATGGAGCCGGGTATTGTGAGAACAGCGGCCTTGAGAGCTGTCTCATGTAGGTACATATTTATCTCAAATTGGGGATCGGGCAAGGCATTGGCGGTGCTGTAAGACATCAAAAGAATCGTCGTGAATTGATACGACGATGACCTAAAAATTTTCCTTTGCCGAAAAATATATCATTATTTTTATTTGACTTCAAAAAAAATGTTTTAAGTTTGATTTGTATGTTTGTGTTGATTTATTTTGCCTATTGAGGCAGCCATTTCATTTTCCATCAGATGAACGAACGTATGACGTTGTTTAAAAAATTGTTTATAGCCGAATAATAAGTCGGAACCCTAAAAGTATTTCTCATTTATCTGTCCTATAGAGGAATGTTTAAAGTTTTTAAACTATTAGATTATTTTTTAGACTAAACTTTTTTATCAACAAACTAGTTTTAGTTTTTCTGAATACAATATCAAATTTTACAAAAAACAAAATTATTTCTACAGCAAGGAAATATAAAACTCAAGATGATTGAAGAAGATCAATAAGAACTTTATAGTTTTAAATTACATATTTTTATACATTACAATTCCTCTCCACGCGACTTGGACTGTCACCTATCCGACTTTATTGGTGCCGATTGTATGCATATATTAATGGCCAAAATATAGGCCATATCTTGACATTCAGATATGGTAATTGCGATAGTTGTAGGTGTAAGGGCTAGTGAGCCAGCCCATGGCCCATCATTTGATGCCGCTATAGTAGTGAAAAATGATGTGGCCGAATTCGAAGCATGTATGCTAGCTACACTAAGACCAAGCCTTTTTTTTCCAAACTAATTCGTATAAAAACCTAATAGCACGGCTCAAGCTCGCCGTTCCACCCTTCAATGATAGAGTCAATCGAACGGAATATCACTTTGCGATGCACTCCGGTTTATTTGATAGAGTTGTGACATTGTTTCGTCGAAAATTGAAAGAGACGAACTCTATTATAGTAGAGAACTGTAGAGTTGATAAAAACTGATGTTGGACTCGACTTTCAGGGTTCCTTTTATCTTATATAACTTTTTTGATGCTGACAAATTAATTCCTGTTTATTAGTTTAGCTAAAACTGGATAACGGCTTGACCGAATTGAAAGATTATTTGTTTGCTTAATTTTTTTATGAGAAAGATGATTATGTAATAAAATCTAAAAATATTCTGACGACCTCGGTGGCGCAGTGGTGTAAACAGCCGACTGCTACGCTAGAAGTTCCGGGTTCGGATCCCGGCGGGGGCGGGACTTTGTGTTATTTACAAGACGTACTGTTTCGTTTACCGGTCTTGAATGTTGTATTCTTATTTATTTAGTATTTACCATATCGTTGCTTAGCACCTGCGATACAAGTTCTTACGATACTAAGCGCAGGGCTGAGTCAATGTGTGTGTCGTGATGTGGTGATTTATTTATTATTTTTATTTATTCGGTTGGTCCTAGGACAGAACAGTCATCAAACAAATCTCCTCATCAATCAAGGCTATTTATCAGACAAAAATTGTTTTGCTATAATATGGTACTATGGTATACTATTTGGTTTACTGTAATTTCAGTGGCGGTACTGTCATAGAAGCCCATAAGCCCGGCTTGCCCTATCAAACTAAAATAAGTTCGCGCTCTTATTCATTCATTAACAAATCAAACGACTTTTTTAAAGCCACCGGAATTGTGGTTTTGCTGACACGTTCGCAAACTTCTGAGTGTTTTGCTGAGCTCGTCCACGCCAGCAAGTCCACAACGGAAGTATGAAGTGTATTTCTCGGCTTGCCCTGTACTAAAACTCTAGGCACGCCGCTGTGTAATTTATATTATATTACGTTTTATTTGTTAATTAATATGTTTGGATATTAAGTTTTAGCCTAAATTTGTACTCGAGTATTGACGTTTCTATTTTTTTATTTATTTTTACTTGAATGCTGTCTTCGCCATTTTTAAGGGAAATTTGACTTGTTTTTTTTTTAATTATTATTCTTCAATTTCTTAATATTAATTAAATATAAAAAAAATCTATTGCACAGCGATGTAATAGCTGACTATTGCGGATTCGAATCCCGGCGGTGTTTCGCTCACCGGTCTTGGATGTAGTATTCTTATCTATGTAGTATATACCATATAGTTGTTTAGTGCCTGCGATACAAGATTATATCTAAGTGCGGGGCTGAGTCAATGTGTGTGTCGTGATGTGGTAGTTTTTTAAGTATTTTAAATTTAAAGCAGTATTATTAAAAGTTCTACTGAACCCATTGCAGTAATATAAAATAAACTACCAACGATTCATTCCTCGCTTCATTGATTGGATTGGCGAATGTTATTTTTTTGCCAACAGTATAAAATAAATTTGGTTAAATATTTTTTGCTGTGTGTTTATTTTGGTGTAAAGGCTGGCCCGGTAGCGAAGAAATTTGTATGTTTTTTGCAAGATGTACCTGTTGTCGCTTACTGGTCCTTCTTCCGTGAAACAGTTACCTGTGTTTCGGTTCGAAGGATTGGAGAGCCAGTGTCATAACCGCCACGAGAAGTTTTACATCTTTACCTCTACATGGACAACGTATTAACGGTGCTCTTGGCGTTCTAGCCCCCTTAGACAAATGTAATTATTCCGCAAACGTTAACGCCAAAAGAAAATAAAAATGTATTGAAATGACATGTCCTCGCGCTCGAGTATCGTCATTGGTATGTCATTTCCATACTATTTTATTTTCTGTTGGCGTTATCGCTTGCAGAATAATAATGCTAGATATCAAGGGCATCGTCGTGACAATAGGCGTTATCACTTTCCATCAGGTGAACCGCCTGCTTGTTTGCTTATGATGTTGTATACAATTAATATATTTCTTACCTATGAAGTTACCCATTTCTTGCTTATTGGAAGTAAGATCACATTCTTTTCTGTAAGATGTATTAGTAGCTAAGTATTAAAACATGTTCATATACCAAATTACAGAATCCGGGGTTTCTCGCCGGTATCTTCCCCGACATAAATTTTCCGAACCGGTGGTCGAGTCATTTGTAAGAAGAGTTTAAATTCATTTGACGATTCTAAGTACTGTCTTTTAAGTTTATGGAATAATGGAATTTTGATTTTGAAACGTACTTAATTTTCTGGCAAACAAAATAGGTGGGGAAGAGTTGTTCTAGTTTATACTTTGAACCTATACATATTTGCTAACATGTGACGACTTGACAGCTAATTAACAGGATGTCAAAGGTGAGTGAAAACATGACTTGCTTTTCTTAATATCTGAATGCTGACTTTACATTATGTTTCGCAATTCATTATTAAAAGTTGTTACTGGACACTACCAGACAATTCCGTCAGCTGGAAATTCTGCCAGACGCTTTAAAGACGAATTGATTTTGTTTTGAGGACGTGGAGAGAACCAATTGACAGGTCGAGGGTTCGAGTCTCGGGTTGCCGTACATTGTAGCTGCCAAGTTCCTCATTGTGCCCGGGTAGTGGTGACAGATTCGCAACCTGTCACACTGGGACTCAACTTAAACATGCGGTGTGTATCACCTCTGCCTACCCCGCTCTGGCGATTAATTATGGCGTGAGTTTATGTTTATTTATGTCATTTAGTTCTGACGATTTGAAAGCACTAGTTTGAAGTGTATTCAAATAAATAACATTTTAAATTTGAGTCTTTATTGTTATTGAAGATACTAGGGGAAGTATTAATCTTTTTGGTGCAATCGGACCGATCAGGGGCCAAACATCCTCGGGGTTATGATTTTATGAATGCGCGTGACGCTTTTATCAACTACATTTTAGTTTTAAAAGCTTAAAACAAACTATTACATTTGAGATTAATAACTATACACACTAACCATAAACAATGGTTTATCTATTTTAAACAAACTTTAAGTTTTATTTGTATCAACTTCAAAAGTAGAGAAAATAAACTAAATCTCGATACATTATAAATAATTAAAACTAAAACAACAATAATTAAAACTTTCAAAGTTAAAAACCATTAAGATGTCCTTTTAAATAGTTTGTTGACCGTCTGTGGATATCATTTGATTGCATACAGAAGGATATTGCGTTTTATATACGTACTTAAATGGGAGCAAATACGATTACTCAGCAATTATTATAAAAGCAACTGAATTTAAGGATTCGTTCCAAATTCTTCAACGATTTGGAGCACATCCGCCACTCTGTCCCTACACTGCAAATCCTGTTTACCAGAATCAACAGAAGCGTCTTTTGAATAATCAACGAATAATGTGGTAGTGCAATGACACACAGGCTGTGCCCGGACACCCTACCGTCTGTCTTGGGACCCGCAACGAACTTAATCAGAAGAAATAGGAGGTAGTAAGAAAACAATTTCAGAATTTCCTCCCAGCAAAATGGAGACAGCAATTGAAAGGGCCCAGAGGCAAAAAATTGAGGGGGAGACAGTCAGCAGACGACTGACCGTCAAAACACCACGGTATGCCACTAACAGGGGATTAATTAAATACTAATCTAAATCCGACACTAATTTTAAGTAATGTTCTTCAACGATTAGGGTTTTTTTTAAATGCCTGCTTGCTTGCTTTTTAATGCTCCTTATAAAAATTGAAAATTTAATCCACAAGATTTTCGGATGCCAGCAGTTATACTGAACCGGAAAATTCAAAAACCGTCATTGTGCGATTCATGGTCCGACAGTGGGCCAAAATTTCTATTTTAGGTTTTAGGTTCTATAGAGCTAACCACGTAATATTTTTTTTCCTGATAAAATTGTAAAAAATAACGTTAAAATAAAATAGTGGAGGATTTTTTTCTTGTCATTACAAATAGCTGTTTTACATTATTGAATCTTGCATGAATATACCGAATCGTGTGTTACATACAACACACACATACATAAACAATAACAGCCAATTTATGAATACAGTAAATACAGATATGTCCTGAATGTCCGGGTCTGACTCGCTCTTGACCGTTTAAAAAAAAAAAACACTAACAATTGAGTGTTAAAATTACTTACTCAACTTACATGTTATACTTGCTATATATTTATTACGACTTATATACTAAATTACATGTATAATGTATGTACATCTGCGATGACCAAAAAATATATTATATGCAAAAAAAAAAGAGTTCTTCTTTAGTAATTCTCATATAAAAACTATGTCCCGTATGTTTCCAATTGAGTTATCACGATCGACAAGTCCTAAATTTCATTATCTCCCAACTTTTTCAAGTTTTAAAGTTTTCTATTAATCTAATATCATCCATTAGTTTAATAGTGGGCAGTGTTAATATGGATTGATGACTTTTAAAATCACCAACCTAATTTAATTATTATTTAATGAAAAATACTAAAACTTAAGGAAAATTAACTAGGTAATAAAAATCTTATGAGTAATTACTGCGATTATACAAATACATAATTATATAAATGCGAAATATAGAGAGAACGTAGTAGCTCAGTTTGTTACGTGCCTAGGTTAACCGGCCGAACCACCCGATAGGGCTAGGGTTCGAGTCTCGGGTGGCCGTAAGTTCTAGCTACCATGCTCCTCATTGTGCCCGGATAGTGGCGACAGATTCAACATAGGGACTCAACATAAAGATGCGAAATGCGGTGTGATATACCTCTGCCAACCTCTATCAAGGGAATACTTACGGCGTGTTTATGTTATAAATCGACTAGTTTTTCCCCGCGACTTCGTCCGCGCAGTAGTTTGAAAAGGTTAATAAGGCTTTTAATTACTTGACATTGATCCTTATATTTTAAACAATTCACACAATACCTTTATAAATTATAGCTTACGTATTATTATGATGTCTCATCTATATGTTTGTAAAGTTTCATTCAAATACATTCAGTAGTTTTTGCGTGTAAGACTAACAGTTTATTTGCTGATGGATTCTCTCCAGGGATTCCGGCATTAAGTTATATGTTACTATTTACTATATATAATATCGTATAGTAAATATGATATTATTTGATATTCAAACAAATTGCCTTAGTTCCAAACTAAGCGACGGGCTTATATTTCAGATACGCAACGATATAATTACATATCAGATTCAAGAATACAAGTAAAATCTTTACTTTTATTACCACTTTATAATAATATTAGAACCTTTAAATGAACCACATCACGACACACATTGACTCAGCCCTGCGGTAAGTATCGTAACAACTTGTCCCACAGGTATTAAGCAACGATATGGTATATACTACATAGATAACAATGCTACATATAAGACCGGAAAAAGAAAAAATCCGTCTAGCAAAGAACACAAAGTTGCGCCACGCTTGGATTCGAACCCAGAACCTCTAGCGTAGCAGTCGGCTGTTCAATATCAAAAATTAAAATAAATTCATTCCGTTAACTTAAAAAAGTAGTTAGAATCTGCAGATGATTTTTTCTTAAAAATGACTCGACCACTTTTACACAATACATTTACACCACTCCGCCACCGAGGTAGTCGCATATACAACCCTTAACGTTATAACCTAAAGATACCTAAATCTAAATATTGTTTTATAATTACCTTAAATAATAAAATGTGATTAATAAAACAACCACTGGTACTCACTCTTGTAAGAACATTAAACTGCACTTCGAGAACCTACTTCTTGGTAAAGGATATGCAATAGTTGTAATGAAATTATTTACTAGCCTATCAAATATTACTATTATTATTACAAATTAAATAAGCTTTAGGTATGAATATTTTTTATTAGAATAATAATTGAGAAACACACAGTTTTAATGATATAAACTACGTAACATAAAACATAAACTCACGCCGTAATTAATCCGTCAAGAGGTAAACAGAGGTGTTAAACAACGCATTTTGCATGTTTTATGAGTCCCAGTGTGACTGGTTGCGAATCTGTCGGTACTATCCGGTGACAATGAGGGACGTGTTAGCTACAATGTACAGCAACCCTAGACTCGAACCCTCGACCTGTCGGGTCGGTCGGTCGACCATGGCACGTAACAAACTGAGCTACCACGTCCTGACCGTGATATTAACTAAAATTAACATTTAAAAAGTTCAGTTTCAACAAAAATCAATTAAGACCATAGTGAGAGCTACAACGATGATTAAATTTGATTAAAATACTGCTAAAAAATGTCGTCGGGGAAGAATGGTTGTAGAGTGGCATAGTTTGTTTCAGGGTAGTGTTGGTCTCCAACGAGGTGGACGGATGTGCGCGTGGGGACAGAGAGCTGGAACCAATCAACTTATTTATTATTCTATCCAACTAGTTGTACAATTTGCATTACATACAATACATTTTAGTATAAATGATTGTTATATGTACTTCCAAATTATAGGTATTTATTCCGTTAACTTAAAAAAAAAGTACTTAGAATTGTCAAATTAATATCTTCTTAAAGGTGACTCGATCATCGTTTCGGAAATTTTAAGTTGGTGAGACACCGGCAAGTAACCCCAGACTCTGTAATTTATGTAAGTATATGAACATGTTTTTACTTAGACACGAATACATCTTACAGTCTTGGGTGACAGAATGCGATAAAGCTCATGTCATGAATAAAAATTTGAATGAAATTTTGCCTCTTGTAGTGACAAATACGTACCATACTAGCCCGTAATATACATGCTACTCACATAGAACATGTAATTATATGAGCAGCGTGCATGCACCGCCAACAGTTCGGATCTTTTAAACTAATTTATTTTTGGGAGGGATTTGTCTAGGTGTGGACGTCCGCGAGGTGATGATGATGGCATAGCTGAATATATTGAAGTGTTCCTGCATTTTACTCAGTGTTTTTACCAAGTGAAGGATCTTTATAAAACATTTTGCTAGTTACTGCATGAACCATTTCATTTGAAATCTCATCTTGTTCGCAAGGAAATATCATTAGCGACAGAGCTAGAAAAGGGGCTTTCATTCTCACAGAGTGCATCTCGAATGAACGGGCACGAGCACTGGTAAAGAAAAACGCTGCAGTGGAAAAAACTTTGAAGAAATGATTGATGTAAAGAAAATTTTGGAAAAAAATTAATGAAAAATTTCTGATGATAATCATATCGCAGAGCCGCTGATTAAAGTTATACAAAACATGACATTTAAAAGTCAAGCCCTTAAGCTTTGTTGTTGTCTAATGCTATTGTTGCCGTGAAACTATTTTTTTTAGTGTGCTTTCAAATTATTAATTATTAAATAGATTTATTCCGATCGAATACCAACAACCACTAGTTTTCCTTGCAGCTATTTTGCTTTCTTATTTGCCTGTTATATAGGGACGTTGCGTCTAATAAGCTAAGTGCGTGACAGAGCTTATAATTATTCATTTATGTGTAACGAACTAGCACTTTGGCTGTGCAATCTAAGTTATTAAGAATGATGGTTATTAATTAATGCCTTTAATGTTTGTGACGAACGCAAATTGCGAGAATAATCTTAATGAAAGGAATGCAATTATGAAAATAAGTAAAATACGTTCTAAAATATAACGACGCTATGGTCTTTGGCGGTCTCTGTAGAGCAGTCGTGTCAGCTGACTGCTATGCACCAGGTCCCAGGAGAAATGGATCTTGTGTGTTATTTGCAAGACGCATTGTTTCGCTTACCGGTCTTGGATGTTGTATTCTTATCTATGTAGTTTATACCATATCGTTGC
Organism: Choreutis nemorana; assembly: GCA_949316135.1. NCBI lineage: Eukaryota > Metazoa > Arthropoda > Insecta > Lepidoptera > Choreutidae > Choreutis > Choreutis nemorana. The sequence continues at coordinate 5,852,458 of OX438620.1, read as the reverse complement.
TTAGTGCCTGCGATACAAGATTTTATCTTAGTGCAGGGCTGAGTCAATGTGTGTGTCGTGATTTATTTACTTTAGTATGGTTAAGATTGCTAAGGTGGTCTCGGGTTCAAATCCTAGGAAAAAAATTGATTAATGAAAAAAACATTTTTTCTTTTTTTCTTCCATGCTTATTTATTTATTTTATTAAAAAGATCACCAACATAGTGTACACTCATTCATACAATCGAAGAACAATCACAATACAAAAACAAGTCAAATGTCACTATAAAAAGGTGAAGACTGCATGCAAGAAAAAAAAAAAGTCAAACATTTAAAACTTCAAAAACCGAGTATTTTTTTTTTCCTAAAACTCAATGTCCAGACATACAAATAAATAATCAATAATAATAATATAATATTAAATAATGTAAACCAATTACAACAAACAACTCAACATAATAATTTCATAGATTTATCTATGTAAGTCACTATATAATTGATTAGTAGGTACTAAAAGGGCTTAGGGACGAAGGGATTTGGTTCCTTTTATCAGCGTCACGGGTGAATCAGATGTTACATGATGGAAAGTGGTACTACTGACACGACGATGCCCTTGACGTCTGGACCATGTAATGTGACCGTGTTTGACATCAAATTAAAGGGCTTTCATCTCATCTCATCGAGGGCTCATCAAATAAAATTTCATATTTATGTACAACTGTACATTGTTAACGGTTTTGCTTGAATGCCACCGATATTTTTTTATAATTGATATATATATATGAATTAAACGTATATTCTCTCTAACTCTACCCAAAATATATAAAACTTTTTTTTTTTGCTTTACAGATTACTTCAAAATAGTAAAAAAAGTTAAAAAGCTACGGCAAAATTGGATACTTTACTTAACAATTTCATGTTTCATACTTTTCAGAACGCGATTTTCAGTAGACGGGTTTTAGTAGTAAACAACTATTTACTATGTTAGTATATGTTAATCAAATTTTCTGAAACAAAATAAATCGTAAATCGAATTTTTTATTTAAAATATTTAAATTTCAATTCGTGACTAAACATTGCCTGTCACGATAAAGGCCAATCCTGTCTAAATTTAACAAAGAATCCCTGAAAATACTGAATCAATATCACGTTTTGAATTTCTAAACCAATGTGTGTTTATTTAGTTTGTTCAGCATAAAACACTAGTATGAAATTCTATATATATATCTATCTAGGTGTTGTCTTTTTTAACCAAAATATCGTGGTACTTAAACCGTCTGTATTGCTAACATTTGGTTAAAAAAACTAAAAAAAGCTATTTTTATTTTTATGGACAAACAAGCAGACAATTCACATGATGGAAAGTGAGTAATATGCATTATCAAGTTTTGATGAGGAATTAAATGAGAGATGACATGATAAAACTGCCTTAAGTAACATGCTAGTACTGTTACTGTTGGCTTTATTGAGTTACTTGGGAGACTATGAAAAGAGCGGCCAAATCGTCGTATTTCACTTTATCGAGTACTACATACATTCCCAGGTTAAAACACCCGCATAATACACATTAAATTCTGCTGATAAACAAGATACACAAGGAAGTTCTCGTTCCCTTCAAGGACCACTTTGGTAATTTTGGCCTTGAGCTGATAGTCGAGATAAAATATTTTAAAGTTATTTAATGTTATTATGATTAATAAACGTTAATCAATTTCTGTAATAAATGTAGTGATACATAGCTTCACATAACAAGTGCAAAATCAATCCTCGCGCTGTCCAATTTAAGATACTTTTGATATTTGCAAGACGCGTTGTTTCGCTCACCGGTCATGGATGTAGTATTCTTATCTATGTAGTTTATAACATATCGTTGCTTAGTGCCTGCGATTCAGGATTCCTAGTGCAGGCCTGAGTCAATGTGTGTGTTGTGATGTAGTTTATTTAAGTTCCTTTACGCGTACTTTTATTGTATTCCTGTCAATAGACGGTATCATTTTCTCGTGACAAAAATATATGGACTACAGATATACAGGATTATTTCCTAGTGCAGGGTTGAGTTAATGTGTGTGTCGTGATGTGGTTGTTTATTTATTATTCTATTATAACAACAATTTACGCAAGTGCTACTCTCTGAAGCGAGAAAATTGCAGTATTACAGCCTATTAAAAATTCAATCTTCTATGGCTTAAAATTGAAAATGGAATTGGACTTATAAAGCCGGCGGCAGACTTCTTTATAATGATATTAGGTTCGCGCTACACTGAGCGATTGTACCTCATAAACGGGGGTGTAAACCTACCTGTTATTCAGTTTTATTAACGCAGCCCTTATTACAGGGGAGGTAATGAGCAGAACAGGGAGAGCTTGGGGATGTTGTTTAACTTTAAGTCATGGATTTTATGCCGAAAGCGATATACTAAATAGATGCCCAAAAAAGGGATTCATCATTTTCAAAAGGTCGGCAGTACATCTGCCGACATCATTTGCCTGAAAATCTGAATCACCAAACCAAATTAAAAAAACCTTTCAATTAAAATAAAGCGTCTTTTGAATATTGCTTTATTTGTTTGCTTGTCCAAATATAATCTATTTTTTTTAACAAATTAGCCTACCTCCACCTTGTAAGACAATTCTGAAATTGCCAAAAAAAAAAATATATTCAAAGATTACCATGACATAGAAAATTAAAAGCTTTATTTCTTTAAAATACAATCATTAAACATTACAAAGGACACCACTGACCATCCTAATGAATAGGTGGTGCGATGGAGTGGCGAGCGTACCCGAAAAAAATATTAGTAGGTATAGAAAAAAAAGTAAAGATAATGTCGTGTTCCTCTGTCATTGGGTGAACAATTATATTGTATTACAATCTAAATACTGTTATAAATTAAATATTGTATTGTATTATCTCCTGTCGAGGATCCTCTTAAAAAATAAAAATAAATAACATGAAACTTCAGAAACAACTCCGCACATCCCCTATTCCTGATTCAGGATGTAATTTTACTACGCCTGTGTTTGTTGGTCTTAACATTTACAAGAAAATTCCTACACCTCTCATTGGCATTAAACCTACTCATTTGGCTGCCGCTGTCATTAATTTAATTGCATTTCTTACAGTATGTTCGTTTGCTCTAATTTTTCATTCGTCTGACTTAGTTTTATGTATTTTTTAATTATTATAATAATACTAATAACAAAAAAGAAAGAGGTACAAAAAGAAAAGGCAAAATTAAGGCATTAAGTATTGGCAGAAGGAAAACAGCTCAGCTTTATGCTGCCCGAACATATACATTCGAGCGGCGCTGATTTTCAGCTGCCTCCTTATCCCTGAGATGTTATGAGGGAACAGTCATAGGCGCTACGTTTTTACAAAATATAAAAATAAATTTGAGAAAAAAGAAAAAACAATAAAATATAGTGCAAATTAAGCTTAAAATTAAAACGATAAACATTCTTTCACATTTTCACATTAAAATAGCTATTGCACATTGAATTATATTTAATGTATTTATTATGTATGATATACATATTGTGTATTTTTGGTAAAATTTTTGGTGAAGTTATTTTATTTGCTGATGACACATCTTTTATTTTTAAAACCAACAGAAAATATAAAGAAGAAAATGAAATAAATTCAACTTTAAAACAAGTAACAGATTGGTTTAACTCTAACAATTTGCTTCTTTTTTTTGCTTAAATTCTTAGGCATTAATATCGATTCAAAACTTCAGTGGAACGCACATTTAGAATTAATTTGTAGTAAATTAAGCTCGGCGGCATATGCAGTAGGAAAAATTAGAAATTTAACGGATCTCCCGACAGCTAGACTGGTATATTTTGCATATTTTCATAGTAGTGAGTTACTACTATGGGGTAGTGCGGCCGAAACAGATGCGATATTTATTTTACAAAAAAGAGCTATAAGAGCTCTGTATAACTTAAAGCCGCGACATTCATTACTACAATTATTTAAGGAAGTTGATATACTCACCTTACCGTCCCAATATATTTTTGACAATATTATGTATGTAAGGAAACATCTAAATGAGTTTGATAGACTAGGTCACGGTATAAATACCAGAAATAGTGATAAATTACGTTTCTCTACAGTTAGATTAGCAAAAACTAGTAAGTCATTTATTGGAAATTGTGTTCGCTTTTATAATAAAATTCCAAGAAATTTTAATTAAGAAGGCTTACTATAAAACTCAAAATTATGTAGAGGATAAAGATATATGGGAGTAATTGCACAGGTTTATCTTATTGACAGTTTAGCTAGATTTATTATGTTGAAAAATTGTAATTTGTAGTAGAAAATATTGTAATTGAATATTGAAAAAAGCAACTGCGGAGGTTTCTTGCCGGATTCTTCCCCGTAGAAATAGCATTCCGAACCGGTGGTTGTAAAAAAAAAATGACGATTTGAAAGTGCTTATTTTAAGTCTAATCGAATAAAAAACATTTTGACTTTGACTTTATATAAAAGTATTTAATAATCAGTATTTAATAAAACTTCATTTTTTCAATTTCACACCAACTTTCATCGCCTATTCACCCGAAATCGGAACGTCATTGTCTCGCCTTTTTGTCTTGCTGTCAATCCGAAGCGATATGATGCTGATAGGTATGAGTTGCAGTATGGAATTCCCTACAAATAATTCCGAGCTGTCCAACTTGATGCGGTGGTGATCCGTCTTCGAGTTCATGTGGTGTTGATGCAAATACGAGTTGATGCGGTGATGATCAGGTTATGAGTTGATCCCGTGTCGATCAATTAACGAGTTGATGCGGTGATGATCTGTTTATGAGTAGATACTGATTTGATCCGTTTACGAGTTGATGCGGTGTTGACACGTTTACGAGTTGTTGATGTCCTACGAAGTTAAACGACCCGTCTCAGCTTTTCTTTTACAATATCACTACGAGATTAATCCTTTTTTGCTTCTTGCTTGAGAAAATGCTCTCACATATCATGCAAATATTTCCAATATAGCAATAACAATAATAATCACACACATTGACTCAGCCATGCACTAAGAGATAATCTTGTATCGCAGACACTAAGCAACGATATTGTATAAACTGTGTACATAAAAATACAAAATCCAAGACCGGTAAGTAAAACAATGTGTCTTGCAAAAATATTTGGGTGAGACGCCCATTAGCCTCATTTGGGTCCTAATGTCCAGCAGTGGTCGTCTTCCAGCTGATTAAACTATTTATAGCGGTCAAATCATACTATAAATTTAACGAATTTTAATAAATAAAAAATAATCCGACTACAGCGAAGCAAAAACGAGGGTTATGTTTTTGACCGGTATGTATGTATGTATGTTCATCTGTTCCCATATAACTTCTAAAATTATTATCATAAATTGACAATTGAGATATCGGTAGATGTGGAATGATCCTCCGCTGGATATAGGCTGTATGACGTCAAATTAAATTGAGTAAGGCGCCCTCTATAGGACATAAAGTCATGAACAAATCACAGATAAATTGATTACTTCACTTCACAATTCCAGATGAGAATATTTTCTTGTTTCATATATTTTAGAGAGCGGTTTTCAGTAGTCGGGTTTTAGTTTTTAAAATTATTTTTTATGTGATCTGGTAAAAGGAAATATGCATGATATGCTTCATATCTTTATTTATTATGATTCGATACTACATACATACATAAATACAATAGATTTCCTCAAACATAACTTATTAAACTAAGTTAAAAAGGTTCAAATTCGTTGGTTAGACAGAGACATCCCATTTGTACAATGACGTCAAAGTACACGAGCGCCATACAGCTTCCAAAGAAAAGGTTGTGATGAGCGAGATAGATATATTTACTTTTAATGGTTATATCTCCCTGGTTTATCATTTAATTCTAAAAAAAATCACTGTAAATAAATATGCTATTTCCACATATTTTACGATATATTATTTCACTTTATGGAGTGAAGATATCATTTCAGCAGTGATGCAGTATGCTGCATAATCATGATGCAGTTCAATAAATCAACTAGCTTACATTTCATATTTAATCCTTATTGGAACATTATGCTATAAGCTGTACTCTCTTACCCTAGACTGTAAGATGTAATGGTGAGTGTTCCATGAGATGTACAAATTTTACCTTTTACCTTCCATTGCCGCTTGCAACTGCAGTTTCAAATTTGTATGAATCTTTGTAAAGCGCCCCTAACGGATAGTTGAGGAATTAAGATTGTTCATACAAAATCACTGTAGTAATCTATGTTACCTGACGTGTAGGAAAACTATACGAACTCTGGTCGGTGGTCGAGTTAATTTTTTTAAAGTTTGAATTTGAAAATTTTGACGATTCAAAGTACTTTTTTAATGTTGATTGCATTATTTTTTTATTTAGAATCGATTGTTAAAAAAAAAAAACTAATCCGATGAAACGTCAAATCGAATGCGGTGTTCGGGAAACTTGGCGAATACGACGCTAAAAAAAGAAAATTAAACCACGAACCGGGAGCACCGCTAGAAAAGGACGAGCTAAAAATACAAGGAAACCATTTTGCTGAAGCCAAAAATCTGAATACGAAGCTGTCGGCACCAATCCGATAAAGTCCGAGCTGGCTTGAACAGCGGCATCCAACAATACTCAGACAAAATTAAATAGCCTTCGTCGTAAACTGTACCACCGCCCTTTACTATGATATTTTCCAATAAAACAAAGTCGCTTCCCGCTGTCTGTCCCTATGTATGCTTAAATCTTGTGGAATGAGTCGCCGCATGCGGTATTTCCGGACAGATACGACCTGCAGACCTTCAATAAAAGAGCGTACTCTTATTTAAAAGGCCTGCAACGCATTATGTAGCTCCTCTGGTGTTGTTAATGTCCATGGGCGGCGGTATTCACTTTTCATCAGGTGATCTGTCAGCTCGTTTGCCCCCTATCATATAAATATGTATAATATCCGTATGAAGCCGGGGCGGGTCGCTATATGTAATAAGATAGAAAACCTTTAAGATCTCACAGCAAATATTTAGGTACATGCCTGATCCAGGCTATACTTTGACGACCGATAAACCGAACATAAAATCAACGATTACACTTCTTTCGAAATCAATGTGTCCGTGTCTTCGGAGTAAGGTTTTTGATGCAATATATGTCAAACAAAGTTCGATCGCAATGAATGTATCTGCGAGCCAGACTGACCCGACCGAAAGACTTTCGTAGTAGGAAACGCACGAACATTCGGCCGATACTTCGTTTCTGAGTAGACGCCCTGGTGTCAATCCCGGGATACCATTTCGTTGGTGATATTGCAATCACGCGTAACTTGCAGCGGGTCAACGACGCGTGCCTGATACCCCTTGTATGGCAAACGTCCATAGGCTACGGTGACTGCTTACCATCAGGCGGGCCGTATGCTTGTTTGCCACTGGTATGAAACCGGCCAAGTCTGAGTCATACTCGCACAAGAAGGCTGACAGACGGAAGGAGGCTTAATAATAGGGTCCCGTGTTCCACCGTTTGGGGACGGAACCCCAAAAATTAGATAACAATCGTTTCGTTTTTAACTAAGTAGTTGTCACTACTGAAAAATTAATGCTTTCTGTAATAGTGTCACTGCTCGAAGTTTAAGGTGGAACACCAGATTGATTAGAGTATTCAGCCAGCAGTTAAATTAAATATTGTCCACGTAAATTTTTTGACAGCGGTATATTGAGGAAGTTGTCAGACCACATGTGATCCCATTTGCCCAGCGAGCGGGTCTTGGATTCATCTTGATGCAAGACAATGCTCGTGCACACACGGCTCAAGCGACTCGGTTTGTACTGGAAGCGTCTCAAATTCAAGTCTTGCCGTGGCCGGCGAAAAGTCCGGACTTAAATCAAATAGAGCACATGTGGGATCAGTTGAAACGAAGAGTTAGAGACGGTGATCAGGAAATCCACAACCAACAGCAACTCATCAACGCTGTTAAAAGTGCCTGGGAAGAGATTCCAATGGAAAATGTCAGGCGTTTGATTGAGAGCATGCTTCAGGAGTGCGTAGCGAAACGAGGAGGGCATACTCGTTACCAAAAGATGAGCATGGAGTATTTTCTGTTGTTTTCAGTAACTTTACATTGTTTTTATTTTTAACCTTAAATGTGATTTTTTCTTTCAAAAGCAAATAAACTTTTTAATCATTATTATTGGAATAAGTTTATTGGTCTACACGGTAAAAACAACATTAGTTTTCGTTATGGATACAAAAAAAATATACATTGGTTTTATTATTTTCATGGTACAGACAAAATACCTCGTGGCCCTTATTTTGTTTTGAGTAGTATATATTCAGGGGGGCAATTTTTACCGGAAAAAATGTTTTTTAAATAATATACCTTTTTTTAATTAAAAGATCTACATTAAGGTTTTTATTATTCAACATCACAGGCAAATAGGAAGACGGCTTACCTGATGGAAAGTGATACCGCCGCTTTTTAACACGACGATTCCTTTGATGTGTGAGTGTTTGTTTCGCGACATAAATCTGTGGCTGTGACTTTTGAGGTCTCGGGTTCGAATCAAGAATATGTTTAAGATTTTTGATCTGAGCGTGTTTTCTATGTACTTAAGTATGTATTTATTTATATGTGTACATACATAGTAGTTTAGTACACATAGTACGAGCCTGTGGCTTAGTTTGGGACTAAGAAAAGTTGTGTGAATTATCCAGAGATAATTGTATCATTTATTATAACTTTAAAAATGAAGCTCGCTGATCGGAAACAGTGCAGTAGTTGTAAAGAAAACAAACAACTCACGGCCCGGAGCCGTTCGTACAGTTGCCCAACAGTACAAACGACAGCGAAGTAAAATGGATACTTATTCTCAGATATATACCCTCTCTAGCAAACCCTAAATATCTCAAATCAGGGTTGGCGATCACATATTACAAATACCTACCTGTCATTTTATTTTTTAAATCTTACCAATCTTTTTGCGTCAACTTTCAACTGTTTACTTTCTTCGAAGCATTCGGGGCACACCCGCCACTCTGTCCCATCACTGCAACTCCTGTTTACCAGGATCAACAGTGGCGTCCTTTGATCGAATAATCAACTAGTGATGCAGCTGTGCAATGACGCACAGGCTGTGCTCGGACACCCTGCCGGCTGTCTTGGGACCCGCAACGAAGTTAATCAGAAGAAATAGGAGGTAGTAAGAAAGCGGTTTCAGACTTCCCTCCCAGCAAAGCACCACGGAATGGCACTATTTTCAACATTTATAAAATCCTAGTCGTTGAAGAATATTACTTAATATTACTGGTGTAAGATTTAGGTTAGTATCTAATGAATCCCCTATTAGATACTACACCAGTAATATTGGTGGCAAAACTTTTTAAAGGCACGGAAGTTTCCCTTCGTTCTTCGAAGCATTATATACTTGCGTGTTCTATCTGATTTAGAGTTTTGCAAGTGCTAAAATCATATTTGTTTCTTTTATATAGCATAATATGCTGTTTCACCGGATTTTTGTTTTACATCCTACCAAAAAAAAAAAAAAATATGCAGATGGATTTTTGCATTTATTATATATGTAATTATTACTAAGTATGAAAAAAATCTCATGCCTAACTACAAACGAAAAATAGTATATGAAAATTTTATAAATAATATTATTTTAAATATAAACAAGTTAGGGACAACCCTAGCTTATTGCCAATACATGTCCCCAACTTCACAACAATACACTCTATGTTCAGCAAAAGATCAAAGCTGTATCAAAATTGTCTACGGATTTTAGTGATCCCTATAGTAACGAAAACCCTTTTATATTTTACAAAGCACATCTCATCGTGAACTTGTGATATTTTACGGTATCGATTGTTAGCGTTAGACCAGTTACTATAACATTCATATTTAAAACATTAATTTATCGTATTTAATTCATATTTTATTTACTTTTCAACATAAATGACACCTCCTTCAAACAATCACCTAGTAACCGTAACCGTCATCTCACCGTCATGTCAGCGGAAGTCATGATGTTTTTAAAAATAAATCCTTTAAAATTTACATGTAATTTTAGTATACTAATTAATTTACTAAGCCAATAATATGAATCGATCTGAACATTATAACGAATGCACCTAATACTATTTCTTTGTTTTTTAACCAACGGCAAGAAAGAGGTGTTATTAGTTTGACCTGTTTTGTTTGAAAGCTTACGTGATCGTGATGGTTCGCTGTGGGAACTGCTTAGTAAATAAAATAAAAACAGAACCAGTACCTACAAATACAATATGTTGATGATATTGTGGGTGAAAAGCTAAAAAAAAATAATATTGTGGCCCCCCGACTCGACGATTATTGAATAAACTAATCACCAGGTAAATTAAAATTAAAGAGCCTTTTCTTCAGATTATAGATTCATTTATATTATAGATTATATATATATATCATGGGGGCCTATTGAGGATTTTTTTTGCTTTTTGAGTTTTGTTTCGAACGCTATATTTTATTTTAATATAGCTTAATTCCACTAAAAGTCCATTCTAAATATTTTTTATTTTTATATCGCACGAATAGTTTCGGAAATTTTATCTTAAATATTAAAGTTTTAGAATAGAAAAAAATACTAGTTAAAAAATAAAAATAAAACAGACACAAAATCTTCAATTCAATTTATAAGTTAATATTTTTTATTTTCAAATTTTAAAATGTATTTTTATACGGAACCACCTAACGAAAACACTGACTTAACTGACATTTTTTTCTTATTATCCTATATTTTTCTTGTATTCAGAAAACAACCTGCGAACGTTGTTGAGTTTTTTTTTTCTATTTTGAGAAATAGAGAAAAATATTACGCGGGAAGGGAATCTTTATTTTGAGATTCATCACTTTCATACAATATCTTTATGAAGAAGTTTTTTGTAACGTCTAAGTAGCTGTATAGGTATCCCTTTGTTACAGAATACAAAATATATTTGTTACAAAATATATATGATTTTGATGTTCTATTTATATACTTATATTATATATTTATTATATTAACAGCCGACTGCAACGCTTGAGGTTCCTGGTTCGCATCCCAGCGGGGGCGGGACTTTGTTTTATTTGCAAGACGCATTGTTTCGCTTACCGGTCTTGGATGTCGTATTCTTATCTATGTAGTTTATACCATATCGTTGCTTAGTTCCTGTGACACAAGTTCTTACGATACTTACTGCAGGCCTGACTCAATGTGTGTGTCGTGATGTGGTTATTATTATTATATCTTAAACCCTATTTTTTTTTATTATTAGTCCTGACGACCCACTTGTACTTGACAAAAATTTTGCAAGCTTTTATAAAGCGAAATATGTATGGACTATTTAAAACGTATGTAAAAAATTTGAGATTAAAATTCTTATTCTTATTATTCTTGATTATTCTTTTTTTTTGTTAGACTTTTAATTGACTTACTGATTCAATCTTATTATTTATTTCTGTATATTTTAATGTGATTAATTGTGCAAGATGTAATTATCTTTAATTAAGAAATCACAAAGGATTGTATTTATTTGATTTCTTTTTGCTTTCATGGTGTTTTTCGTGTTGGGAGTTCAAATAAATAAAAGAATTAAATGTTTACATACTTATAGACAATTTCGCAGGCACTTGTCAAATCCTTGATTTGTCAAAAAAGATACTAGTCAAATTCCTTTGATTAGTCATATTCTACGCAATAATGATTCATACGTCAAAAAAATTGAACTACTCATTGGTTTCAAAAATATTTTCAATGTGACATTAATTTTGATTTAAAGCGAATAAAAAAAAAGTAAAAATAGTTTTGAATGAAATGTATGTATGTGTGTATGTAATGTATGAATATGTATTTTTATCTTATAACGATAATAAATGAGATCATTCACACAAACTGTCTTAGTCCCAATTTAAGCCAAAAAGGCTTGTGTTATGGATGCACTGCTTACCAACGATCATACAAATTTTGACAAATACATTAATTAAATCATGTCATACGCAAATTTTCGAGATCTCACAACTGTTTGTAATTATATTAGTACAAAGTCCCAGCCGGGATTCGAACCAACAACATCTAGCGTTGCAGTCGGCTGTTTAGACAACTGCGCCATAGAGGTTGTCAAATTCCGTCCGTCAAAGAGACCTCTTGCTATTAAGTATGTCAGAGATTTTTTGAATACGCCATGTCTAAATGCCTCATTGAAATATCTGTATTTTGAAGCCGATACAGTATTTGTCACTTTTCTATATTTCCTTTGACGTTATCGCCACCGACACTCACGGATGTCACGGATGTCAAGCGGCTGTCAAGCGGATGTCAGAATTGTCATAACAATGTCAAGAAAATCCGTCGACGCGTCTAATTCGACGCACCATAGCATTATTATTGCGGCTTTTGTAAGAAAAATATACACTCCTTTCAGAACTGAAATTAATTCAATTTTTTCACCAAGAAAAAATCGGTCACCGACTATCGGTAGTTTTTTTAGGTAAATATGTAAAAGAAATAAGAACAAGCAAAATGTAAAAAAAAATCACGTGTCTTAATAATAATAATAATAAGATTCAGCATAGGAGAGCCGCCTTTAATAATAATAATAAGATTCATCATATTAGGGCCCCCTTTAATAATAATAAGATTCATCATACTAGAGCCCCCTTAATTTTAAATGTCTTTATGTTTTTAATATTTTTTGGTATAGTATAGAATAGTCAGTAGTAAAGTCATTCACTGAAAATATCAGTATGATGAGTTCTTAGTAGAAAAGTTCGTACCCAAAAGGTAAAAACGGCACGGTAAAATATCTCCTTTTAAGACATTTATATCTCACAATAATTTTTAGGCTGGCGTGACCAACTGGTCTAACATGAACGTCTACCCCACACCCCAACAGTTTACCCCAAAAAAAGTTAGTGGTAACCTGGTAAAAAAATTACAAATTGTTGAATGGTACTCTTGATGCTCCCGACTTGTTGGCTTCACTAACTTTTTGTATACCTTATAAGACACCCAGAGCAACGACTTTCAATTTATTTTCACTAAATAGCTATCAGACCAATTTGGGTTACAATGCACCCTTAACAAGAATAACTAGGAAATATCCAAAAGACAGAGAAATTCGATATTTTAGCAGACAACATACCCAGTATTAAAGCCTCTTTTAAGTAGAGTTTGTTTGCTTTTGCCTCTGACACAGTAATTTGTTCGTTTTGTCTATGAAATTAATTATGTTGAGTTGTTTGTTGTAATTGGTTTACATTATTTTATATTATATTACTTTTATTTATTATGTATGTGTATGTCTGGGCATTGAGTTTTAGGCAAAATTTTTACTCGGTTTTTGATGTTTTAAATGTTTGACCTTTTTTTTTTCTTGCATGCTGTCTTCACCATTTTTTATAGTGACATTTGACTTGTTTTTATACTGTGATTGTTCTTCAATTGTATGAACGAGTGTACACTATGTTGGTGATCTTTTAATAAAATAAATAAATAAATAGGAATGTCATATTATTATTTTAATGAACACTTTTGATTCTGATATAAACACAACCTCCTGACACGCGGGCGAAGTTACTTGAAACAGTAGTTTAAGCAAGTATAGGCTATTAAGTTTTTAAATTTCTGGAATTTTATTAATTATATCTAATAGCGTTATCGTATTATTCAACTAGCTGTCTATTTCGTAATCGATCACCATTTAAACTTGTATCTCCTTAGTACATAAATGTATTTATAAATGTGAAGTGTGTAAAATTTATGTAATCGTTTCTGTTAATTATTACATTATTATCGTTAATTATTACATTATTATTGTTAATTTATGTAATTGTTTCTGTTAATTATTAAATTATTATTGTTAATTATTACATTATTAGTGTTAATTTATGTAATTGTTTCTGTTAATTATTAAATTATTATTGTTAATTATTACATTATTAGTGTTAATTATTACATTATTATTGTTAATTATTACATCATTATTGTTGATTATTACATTATTAATGTTAATTTATGTAATAGTTTCTGTTAATTATGACATTATTATTGTCAATTATTACATTATTAGTGTTAATTATTGCATTATTATTGTTAATTTATGTAATAGTTTCTGTTAATTATTACATTATTATTGTTAATTATTACATTATTATTGTTAATTAATACATTATTGTTGTTAATTATTACATTATTATTGTTAATTATTACGTTATTAGTGTTAATTATTACATTATTTTTGTTAATTATTACATTATTATGTTAATTATTACATTATTATCGTTAATTATTACATTATTATTGTTAATTAAGCCTTTCAGATATCCAACTCACCGTTTAAATTTTAGCAATTGTTTATTTTTTTTATTTTGCTGTAACCGCATGCTGTGTTTAACTATAACTATTACAAAATCTTTATTAATAGTTTTGATGTTTTATGTAATTTTGTATTAAAATATTTAACTGAAGCTTGTGTTATATATTTGCATGCTGAACTAAATAGTAAATAGTAAAACGTAGTGAAAAATTAACAACCGATAAGATCTGTAAAAACCTACTATTGGCAAATAAACCATTTAATTTGAAACCATATAAACGATAGTAAACTAAATAAAGTCGACCTCGGTGGCGCAGTGGTGTAAACAGCTGACTGCTACGCTAGAGGTTCCGGCTTCGAATTCCGATAGGCGGAACTATGAGTTATTTGTAAGACACTTTGTTTCGTTAACCGATCTTGAATGTTGTATTCTTATCTATGTTGTTTATACCGTATCGTTGCTTAGTGCCCGAGATATAAGATTATTTTAGTGCAGGGCTGAGTCAATGCGTGTGTCATGATTTGGTTATTATTATTAAATAGTTCGCTATAATCTGCAATAGTTAAAGGGCCACCGGACATAGGAAACGCAATGTACTAAATCATGTCATGACACATATCCGATTAGATTCAACCAGGAAGCCGTTCAATAGCATTCAGTATTTAACCTCTTTCATTGATATTTTGGAAACATACAGTTTAAATGAAGTAAAAATTAAGTGACCATAGTGAAAGCGACAACAGTTATAAAATTTCACATAAAAACATAAGCCAACGCCGTAATTAATCCCTCGATAGGGGTGGGCAGAGGTGTTAACACCGCATTTCGTTGAGTCCAAGTACGGCAGGTTGCGAATCTATGGCCACTGCCCGGATGGGCACAATGAGGAACATGGCAGCTACAATTAAATTTGATTAAAATATTGGGTAAAAACTATTTTACATCTGATTCATCTTATTGTATATAAAACTAACGACCCGCCCCGGCTTTGCACGGATATTATGTATGTATTATATACATACAAAAATTACTCTAGATACATAAAAAATCGCATCAAAATCCGTTGCGTAGTTTTAAAGATCTAAGCTTACATAGGGACAGATAGCGGGAAGCGACTTTGTTTTATACTACGTAATGACGAAAAGCTGTTCGTTGGTCTTGCTTGAAATCGATAGGCACCGATTTGAATAAATATTTTAGGGTTCCGTACGCAAAGGGTAAAAAGCGGAACCCTATTACTAAGCCTCCGCTGTTCGTCTGTCATATTAGATAGAATAATGAAAAATTCAAAAAATATCCATTAATAATAATAATAACCACATCACGACACACACATTGACTCAGCCCTGCAGTAAATATCGTAAGAACTTGTATCGCAGGTGCTAAGCAACGGTATGGTATATACTAAATAAATAAGAGTACAACATCCAAGACCGGTAAGCGAAACAATGCGCCATCCATTTCTATTGCCGCTATAACAACAAATACTAAAAACATAACGAAATAATTTTTTAAAGAGGCGTGATTTTCATCATTCTTCACAGTTTTTGCTCGTTCTTATTTCTTATTATATCTCTAAATAATTTCGTATTTAAAAAGTACATATACATGTTGTACCTTGCATGGCGGCATGGTACCATTCAGTCTGACCGGTTTATTTCAAGTTATTCGCACTAATAATAAAAGCATATTATTCAATTAACGAATTTTTAAATGACAGGGGCTTGCGTCACCCCTTACCTATTTAAAATTTAGATATTCTGACATTGTCTTTTTAATTATTTGTTTTTTTTTTTCTTTTAGAGATTTACATTTAATTTAATTTATAATTATTCTGTATATTATTATTATTGTTTGATATTTAACTTTACTTATTTTATCGTAACTATAATTTAATTGCTTTTAATTTAATTTAATATTTTGATTGTATTTTATATTTTTATGAAATGACTTTCGTATGCCAATTGGCTGCACATACCTGTCTTACTTTGCCTCAACATCTGCTGTATTTACCTAATGTATTGTGCACGAATAAAATGAATTTGAATTTAATACAGGGAAGGTTTGAATGATAAAAGTAGGGGAAATGATCCCTGAAGAACGGAAGAACGGTCGCGTGGTACAAGGTACGCGTGGTCAACTGTTTAAAGTCAAAGTCAAACTCATTTTATTGTTGAATATAGTAATAAAATAATGCAGTTGTTACACTATGTTCTGCCAGGAGTCATACAATATTTAGTAATTATAAGTCATTAAAACATTCAACAAACAAACCTTCTTAAAAATTAAAACAGATTAAAATAATTGTTATATTTAAGTAAAACAAATACGAATGGTTATCGCCGAATTGTTTTCCGTAGCGTATTGGGAAATGATATTAGATTGCGGCTGTTAAAGAATGTACTCGACGAATTGGTTAAAAACATTTTGATTAATTTTTTTTTTTGATTATCAAACAAAACTATATGGTGAGTTATGTGTTCACAGGACCATGATCATGTTTTTTTTTTAAATCAAATCAATTCTGTATGTTTATTTATGTTTTAAAAATGCCTTGTTGTCATAAAATTAAATAAATTTCAAATGAATTCGACCGGGTGATAGGCACAAACGAAGATATGTGACCAAATTTTTTATAGATCCTAGTGAAGGTACAAACAACCTCTGTGGCGTAGTGGTGTAAACAGCAGACTGCTACGCTAAAGGTTCTGCGTTCGAATATCGACGGAGGAGGAACTTTGTGATATTTGCAAGACGCATTGTTTCGCTTACCGGTCTTGGATGTAGTATTCTTATCTATGTAGTTTATATCATATCGTTGCTTAGCACCTGCGAAACAAGTTTTACGATACTGCAAGTCAATGTGTGTGTCGTGATGTGGTTTAATATTTATTTTTAAATAATAATTATGAAAACGTCCTATATACGAAATATTTTATTGACACCTCGATCAAGCTTCGAAAGTGAAGTGAAAGTTATTTTTACGACAAAAAAATAATAGAAAGCCCTCGACGTCACGTATCCACGTGTAGGACGTAAGACACTAACAGAATTAAAGATTCCCGGGAAAAGTATTCTGAAAAAAAGTAACTTTCCCCACTTTCGGGGAAAAACTTGGTCGAGTTTTTCCACGTGAGCGCCAAGGGCCTGCTCTAGAACTGACTGGAACCGCTGACTTGCCATGCTTTTTCTTTATTCTCTATCGAGTGACCATAATGTTTAATAATCGCGTATATTTTTTATTTTTTAAATATTCATTTCTTTGGTCCCAAGACAGCCGGTAGTATGTCCGGGCACAGCCTGTGCGTCATTGCACAGCTGCATTATTTGTTAA
The DNA here is from genome assembly GCA_949316135.1 of Choreutis nemorana. Classification (NCBI taxonomy): domain Eukaryota; kingdom Metazoa; phylum Arthropoda; class Insecta; order Lepidoptera; family Choreutidae; genus Choreutis; species Choreutis nemorana. The sequence continues at coordinate 5,834,833 of OX438620.1, read as the reverse complement.
TTATTCGATCAAAGGACGCCACTGTTGATCCTGGTGAACAGGAGTTGCAAGGGTGGGACTGAGTGGCGGGTGAGCCCCGATTTATTTCTCGTTAGGCGAAACAAAGTTCATTGAATTTCAAAAGCTTTTTTACTAAATTGGACTAAAATGGTTACATAATTACAGTAACCATATCAACAGAATACAAACCTCATGGGCTAATAAACAAGAGGTTCACTTAATAGAAAGTGATACCACCTCCAGTTGGCACGATGATATCCTTCATGTCAAAAAGTCCAAGAGCACCTTAGAGGTAAAAGATGTTATAGCTTTCGTGCCAGTAATTACACTTGCTCTCCAATCCTTCGAACTGGAACGAAACTGCTTCACGGCATAAATAGAAAGGAGGGTGGTACCAACCCAGATGATCTTTCACCTTTTATGTATATGTAGATTTATATCTACTACCTCTATTGTCATCATCATCATCATCGTTGGCCAGTCAACTGCAGGACAATACCTCTCCCAAGGCACGTCACTTCTCTCAATCTAACAATTTAACAATTTAATTCCCTTTTATAATCGGAATACTAGACGTTGGCTGAAGTTGTCCTTTTGTGGTATATATTCCGACCATCCGGACTAAACGCTTCGATAGCTCCTTCATAATGCGTACTGCAAGTGTGTGGAATTCTTTGCCTGCCGATGTGTTTCCTGACCAATATAACTTGGGCCTCTTTAAGGCAAGAGTGAATAGGTTTCTCCTAGGAAGGCATAATCCACCTTAGACCTCATCGCCGCTTAACATCAGGCGGGTTTGGGGTCAAATGCCTGCCTGGTCTTGAATAAAATTAAAAAAATCTTGAGCTTTGAGCATCCAATTGCTGCCACCTTAAGCAGATCGTCGATCCATCTAGGAGGGCGTCCAACACTACATTTGCCCATGCGCAGTCTCCACTGCATCACTCCATTACTACACCAGTGTGGGTATTCTAAAAGTCCAATCGGAATTTACACAAAATATGACAACAACAACTACAAATGAGTACTAAACGGTACTGCTAATGGTGCTGGTGGTAATGGTAGATTTTGGTATTAGAACAGTTTGAATCTTTACCTCTATATGGGTAAGCGCATTGCCGGTCTATTGGTGTTCCAGACGTCAAGGGCATCCTCTTGTCAATTGGCAGTATCACTTTCCATCATGTACCATCTGATTTATCCATGACCTTAATAATTTGCGTCATGAACAAGAATATTTGCTCTGAGGTCATGTTTGTCTCTATCTATTTAAGTATGTATTTATCTTTATATGTACGTATATAGTTGCTTAGTACCTATAGTACACGCCTGTGGCTTAGTTTGGTAGTAAAACAAAGTGTGTGCATTGTCAAGAGATATTATTATTTTTTATTAGTTTAAATATTTTAAAGCTTTTGCGAGATACCTTTTAAAAGTTATTAAAAAACACGCAAGATATTTCGCTTATGTTTAACCAAATATCCCTACTACTTAAGCGGTTCTTGCCTTAACAAATAATATGTAAAAGAACAGGGATACTTCTGACACGAGAGCATTCTGCTATCAAAAGAATAAGTCTACCATTGTTTAAAAATTGTATGAACTCGTCTATGTTTTTTTTTTTTTCAAATATCCAGCATATTTTCAAACTGATGGTCACCCTACACCGTCGGCACTCGACTGCAAAGCATCAATCAATCCGCTAATGGCGTCAAAGTCAACGGAAACCGTTAGTTTGTGAAAATGTTATTTTTCTATCTACGACTACCTCGGGAACTTCCAACGAGTTGTGTGGAGGTACTTCAGAAAAATAGAAATTGCCTTAGGAAAATGTTATCTTATTTTATATATTTCTTTAAGAAATTCTATCTAAGAATTCTTTTTTTAATATCCTTGTCATTGTGTTTAGAGACGCTGATCTCGCTTTCTCTCTTCTGCTTCTTTTGCCTCTGTGGTGTAAACAGCCGACTGCTACGCTATAGGCTCCGGATTCGAATCCTGGCACAAGCGGAACTTTGTTTTATTTGCAAGACGCAATGTCTTGGATGTTGTGTTCTTATCTATGTAGTTTATATCATATCGCTAATTAGTGCCAGCAATACAAGATTATATCTCAGTGCAGGGCTGAGTCAATGTGTTGTGATATGGTTATTATTATTAAATCCCTTACGTAAAATTTTTGTAGAAATAATTTTAACAGAATGTTTTAGTATCCAATTCAGGTTGTATCTCCATTTATTTTTTAATTTCCTTCAAACCCGAGTCACTAAAGGGGTAAGTACATTAAGAAGTGTCTGAAAATTTCGTCATTTTCTTTTAACACTTTTCAAAACCTCTCCGGGTGAATTCTAAAGCGACTTGGCACTAATCTTCTTAGAGCAAAGAAATAGGAATACGGAAGGGCCTCACAATTTGGCGAATTGACTATCTGGCAACACTCAGTGATCAGCCAATGACATTGCACAGTTTGACAGAAAACATGGCATTGCCAGTTAAGAAATATGCAGTTAGACCTGTTTCCACATATTACTTTTGCTGGCTGCACTTTTGGCATTCACATTAAAAAAAATCATTAAAATGTCACAATTCATCGAAATTCGATAAGTCGAATCACGATCAGCGAAATTACTATTCATAAAAATGGATCTCACCCAATGTCTTTGTCGCTGAACGACCGTGTGTCGGATATTTTAACGTGTGAAATAATGACCGATTCAAGATAATTCACGTGGCATTAGCAATCAAGCTATTGTTTAGTTATTTTTAGTAACAAATTGATTTAAATGATGTTTTAAATTTTACCACTTGTTTACAAAACATGAAAACCGATATTTTTCATCCATTCCTTACTGCAAATTTGACAAATTGTGATTCGGTCAAAAGTTTATTTGGTTAGGTCTATTGCGATCAATTGTGAATTCGGTGAATCGTGATTCGACGAACCGAACTTCGGTGAGTTGTGGAAGATTTAAAAAATAAAAATTATTTTTATTCAAACTAACTCAAAATAAATTATAATCACATAAATGTGGCTGTAACTTTTATAAATAAACTAACCTCTTTATTTAAAAACATTTTAAAATTATGATTACATGGATTTAATTTTATCCTATTTTTGACAATGTTTCTATTCTTTTAGGTTACACCACTGCACCACAGAGGTCGTCAGAGTTCTATTAGTAAATGTTTATGAATATTTAAAGTAAAGCCATTATTTTAGGGTATCGCGCTATTTGAAATAGATATTAAAAATATACAGAAACCAGTGAAAACAATTTTACTTCCTTGTAGAACTCGAGGATTTCTTTAAAATTTGAAACTTCCCCGTCTTTAAGCGCCCATAAAGAGTGTCAACTAACTTTTTTAATTTCAGCAAGCAGCCATAATCTGTCAGATTTCTTGCTGTCGTTAGAAGTGGCGCTAGTTGTCCTGACAAATGCAGGCTTCATCAGCTAAGTGGACCATAAAATGTACTTCAAGTTTATTAATATTAAACATTCAAAGAAACAGCTTTTTTGCAGAGGTGTAAACAACAGACTGCTACGCTAGAGGTTCTGAGTTCGAATTCCATAGGGATTGGAACTTGTTATTTGCAAGACGCATTGTTTTGATGGTCTTGAATGTAGTATTCTTATCTATGTAGTTTATACCATATCGTTGCTTAATTCCTATGACACAAGTTCTTACGATACTTACTGCAGGTCTGAGTCAATGTGTGTGTCGTGATGTGGTTAATTTATTTTAAACTTGTTACTTTGTTGTATTTTAATTATAGTAAGACAATGGAGACAGGAAAAAACTTGTATTATTTTTTACAATTCGTACAATTCGTGTTTCATAAAATGTATAACATCTTTATCTCATGATCAGATCAGACATCAAGTGAATCGTCCTGTCAGTAAGCGGCGGTATCACTTTCCATCAGGTGCCGTCTGCTTATTTGCCCGTGATGTTTAAATAAAATGTCAATGCAAATTTATTAGTGTGAGATTTACTCACACTTTCACAATGACAGAGAAAGCGAATTATCCTTTGAGACAGTACAAAAATTTTAGATTTCTTAGTTTCTGTTTCATCTATAAACCTTTCTTACAATAATAAAAAAAAAAACTGTCAGAATATTCCAACTTTTTTTTTAAATTTACAATAAGGTAAGTAGTACATTTTGTACTAATTACTTTCTGTTAGTAATTTGTTTAAAAAAAATTAACTATACCCATACTCATTCAATCATTTATTTGATCAAAGAAATGGTATTTACATTTCTTTACACACATAAATAAATAGTGCACATGTTTCGCCTTTCTAATAAGACAAGCAGATTAAAATATTTTGCTAAATTGTACTGAAATTTTTTCATCGATTCAGGCGTGAAAATATGAAAACCTGCCTATAACCTGTAATAGAAAAACCTGCCACATTACTATGGTATTTGTAATATCGGAAGATGTTCCAGAAGAACGGTCTGCTATGTAAATGCACATGCGTCTTAGTGTGTGTCTTTACTGAGCGACCTTCAGTTTACACACACTGAAGCAATGTGCATGTACACGAAAACTAACACAACCTTATAACATTCCTGAATTGGAATAAATAACTACAAAGAAGTTTCTACATCAAAGGTTCTTGTTTCAAAATTCCCGCCACCGGCAAAGCTTAAACTTGCCAGTATTTGCTAAACGACATCATCTGTCAGGCGTGACGCGGAAAAAGATAAAAAATAAAGACAGATAAAAATTCCGGACCCTGTTCCACGAAAAGCCCTGTGTTTCCCTTTTACGGAAGTTTTTTCCCCCCTGTAATTAGCTTAATGGGAGTTTTTTGGCCTTATTTTGTAGTATTGGAGGTGCACAAATATCAAGCCTCCGATACCGCGATGCTTATAAGTGTGGGTCGCTGTATGGAATGTCATACAAAGAATAGCAGTTCAAGTTTATACGACGTTGATTTCTTTTAGTTTTTTAGAATCCTTTTGAGCTTTGTAATGTATGCTTAATTGCATTAAAATCGTTTAGAAAGATGCCACTATTGACTCAGATGATCTCGTACGTAGATCTACCACCTGAATGTATACCACAAGTTCGTGTAGTTTCCCTACACGTTAGCTAACATAGACTACTACAGTGATTTTGTATGAGCAATCTTAGTACCTCATCAATCCGTAAGAAGTGTTTTACAAAGATTCATACAAAATTTTGACTGCAGTCGCAAGCAATCGAAGGTAAAACTCAGTGTAGACACACTGTACTTCTGTGTAGTAGAAACAGAGATAGGTAGACTCTAGCAAGCCAAAGATATCGGGCGACCTTGAAAGGTCTGCTGGGAGCCGCTATACAAATGGCATACAGGATAGCTTTGTGCGGGAATACTTGCGGGTCCCCTTTAACCAGCAGAAGATAGTGGCATACCGTGGTGGTTTGGCGGTCAGGTGTCTCCTGACTGTCTCCCCCCTTAGTTTTTTGGCTTCTGGGCCATTTCGATTGCTGTCTCCGCTTTGCTGGGAGGACAGTCTGAAATCAGTTTCTTACTACCTCTTATTTCTTCTGATTAAGTTTGTTGCAGGTCCCACACAGCCGGTAGGGTGTGCGGTCACAGCCTGTGCCTGTCATTGCACAGCTGCATTATTCGTTGATTATTCGATCAAAGGATTAACTGTTGATCCTGGTGAACAGGAGTTGCAGTGGTGGGACAGAGTGGCGGGTGTGCCCCGGAAAAAAAAATCCACCAGAAGACGTCTGCTAAGGAATAATCATCATAGTGAAGTCCTTTGAAAATGTATCGCAATCTGCTACAAAAAACCTGACTCAAATTTAAATAGCACAAAATGAAACACTCGATCATAAGCACAAAGTTATTCCGAACACAAATCCCTGCAATTAATAAACCGGTAAATTAACAGAAAGGAAAAAAGTTAAAAGGGAAAAATATCGCCGACGGTGGCAATTTTTTTTAAGTGGTAACTTTTATAAAAACAAAGGGTTCGCCTTCTTTTTACAATTAAGTTGGTATATTTCTGTAGATTCTGAGCTTTCTTTTCACTGTGTCTATTACGAAAGATACAATAGGTATCCCCTTGATGAGTGTCAAGGAATTACGAATGAATGATCTTGTGGATGTGGCGATTTAGACAATGTGTTTTGTTTAACGTAACTTATTATGTGTTTTTAGTTTGTTAGTTCATTAATGTTTCTTTAAATGTTGACTACATATTATAAAATTAGTCAATATTGATCCAAATGTATTATTTTACCGGGTTGAAAAGTGTATGTAGGTCAGCCGACTCTACGTGCGCGAAACCTTGTGTCTACCATGAATTCGCATAGTTTTCCCACATGTCAGGTAACATAGACTACTACAGTGATTTTGTATGAACAATCTTAATTCCTCAACTATCCGTTAGGGGCGCTTTGCAAAGATTCATACAAATTTGTAACTTCAATCGCAAGCTACAATCGAAGCACACTTGCGTTATTTGCAAGACGCATTGTTTTCGCTTACCAGTCTTGGATATTGTATTCTTATATATTTAGTTTATACCATATCGTTGCTTAGTAGCTGCCATAAAAGATTATATCTTAATGCAGGGCTAAGTCAATGAGTATGTTGTGATGTAAATATTATTATTATTATTTTAGATATACAATCCCATACAAAATTCTACTTACAAACTGGCTTCAAATAATAGTTCTATTGCAAAAAAAACATAACATTTAAGAAAGGTGTTTATTTTCTTTAAAAAAAAGAAAAAAAAGTTATAATATTCAGATGTCCGAGGAAAATTTCTATAATTTGACTGTGTGTCTATAGAACTTATAAATACAATATTGTGCTGCATTTAAAAAGAGTTAAGTACTCATTATTACGTCTCTCTCTGTTTTAGAATATTTATTTTCTTGCCAAATGCAACATTTTACTTCCAGAGACATCAAGAGCATCGCAATGTCAATAGACGGCGGTATCCCTTTCCATCAGCGAGCCGTCTGGTTGTTTTCATTTCCCATTAGTTTGATTAAAAAACTTTGTCAACAATTAATATACCACATCACGACATACATATTGACTCAGCCCTGCAGTCAGTATCGTAAGAACTTGTGTCACAGGCACTAAGCAACGTTATGGTATAAACTACACAGATAAGAATACTACATTCAAGACCGGAAACCGAAACAATGCGTTTTGCGAATAGCACAAAGACTGAGACCCCTGAGGAACTCTGAGGGACAAATCATGAATACTTTTTAATTGTTATAAAACGCCACATCTGATCCTACCTCCGATTGCCTTCCTGCATCGTTGGCACGGCCCATTCATTAACCGAGCTACGGTTTAATTCTCTCTAAAGAAGTTAATGAGACATCACGAGGCGCCATTTTTAATTTTATGCTTTCATCCCAGTCCGGTACTAAAACCTTTACTTTTACTGGTATGCTGTGTTTTGTATATAAATTGGGGATGATAACGTCTGGGGCCAACTTGCCTGACTTTGCTCAAGTAGTTGTTCCCTTTTTAGGTTATTTTTTAATTAATAACACAACATTCTTACAGTTTAAGTATTATTGTCAATGGGTTAGTGCATTTTATGCATGCAAATTACAAGTATGCACATCTTTGGCCATGAGTAACAACTTAATTTATGTTAGTAAGCCATATAATATAATTAAAACAAAACAATTTAACAAAGGTAAAAGAAATTAAAATTGAGGAAATGAATGACAATCTAATAGTGTAATTCGACATAAATAATGATCAAATATTTTTAGGTTATATTTTGCGCAATTTTTAGATTTTCCCGCAAATTTCCTTCGTCCGTGTTCAATTTGTGTTCTTGTTAACTTAATGTAGAATATGTTTTATTTCCTCTCTAAATAAAAATAGAAGAATCATTTAAATTGGATGATCAGTTTTGAAAATTACCTCTTATGTACTTTACCTATGTATAATATTACCGAGATATATAGAAATATATAGAAGGTTAGATATTTTTGAATATTACAATTTTCGTTAAATTGTTAACGAGTCTATGACTTTTAAACTATCGAACTCGCCACTTCTAAACTGATATACCTACTAGCGTTGATCACTACGCCGTGAGGGCCGTCTGGCCAATTATTTGAACAAAATAATCAAGCCAAACAATTTTGAACTCTATACTTAAGACATTAAGCACAAAATTCTAAAACTCTAACTGAATATTATTTAAAAAAGCATCCCTATTCCGACCACGTTGCCGAGACATTACTTTTTAGTGATAATTATTATTATTATTACTTCTTATTCTGCAGCATAATTACGAAAATTAAGGTTGTATATGCTATTAGAGTTAACAAATAAGAATATTCTGTTTTGTTAAGGAAAAAAATATAAAGAAGTGAAATTCTTTCGCGTGTTACAGTATTCCCTGATAAATATAACCTGGGGCTCCTTAAGGCAAGAGTGAATAGGCTTCTTTTGGAGACATGTGTTACCTTAGACTCCATCGCCGCTTAGCATCTGGCGGGATTGGGGTCAAATGCTTGCGTAGTAAAAATTAAAGCAAGGTTTAGTTCCGCGTTCGAATCCCGTCGTCACTTTATGTTATTTTCAAGACGCATTGTTTCGTTTACTGGTCTTAGATGTAGTATTCTCACCTGTGTAGTATTCACCTGCGACACAAGATTCTACAATTTATCTCAGAGCTGAATCAATGTGTTTTGTAATTTTATTACTATGTTTATTTTGAATGAATTCAAAACATTTTGTAAGCTTTTATTAAAATAATAATGTAAAGCAAATTAAGTTAAAACTTAATACAATAATTAACAATATAATTTTCAGCATCGGGTCAGTATCATACAGTTTAAAAGGTCCAATAATGGTGCAATTACGCTTGACCGCTACCGAACCTGCAAAATACAAGAGAACGGAGTGTTTGAAATCATTTCATCTTTTGTTAGTCAAATAATATTATTATAACCGACAAGCGTATTATCTTTACTAATATTATAACCGACAAATTTACTTATCCTTGCAAGAGGTTCCGGGTTCGAATCCCTGCGGGGTCGAAACATTGTGATATTTGCAAGATGCATTTCTTAGCTTACCGGTGTTGGATGTTGTATTCTTATTTTTTTGCCTGCGATACAAGTTCTTACGATACTTAGTGCAGGACTGAGTCAATGTATATGTCGTGATGTGGTTATTTATTTATCTTTACTAATATTATAACCGAAAATTTTTCTTATCCTTGCAAGAGGTTCCGGGTTCGAAACCCTGCGGGGTCGAAACATTGTGATATTTGCAAGATGCATTGCTTGCCTTACCGGTCTTGGATGTTGTATTTTTATTTATTTAGTATATACCATATCGTTGCTTAGCACCTGCGATACAAGTTCTTACGGTACTTACTGCAGGGCTGAGTCAATGTGTGTGTCGTGATGTGGTTATTTATTTATCTTTACTAATATTAAAACCGAAAAAAATTCTTATCCTTGCTAGAGGTTCCGGGTTCGAATCCCTGCGGGGTCGAAACATTGTGATATTTGCAAGATGCATTGCTTAGCTTACCAGTCTTGGATGTAGTATTCTTGTCTATGTAGTTTATACCATATCGTTGCTTAGCGCCTGCGATACAAGATTATCTTAGCGCAGGACTGAGTTAATGTGTTTGTCGTTATTTGGTTATTATTATTGTTTGCGATGTCTACGCAAAAGCTAAAACCCAAGACTGAAGTAAAACGACTAATTAAGTAGCTATTTCTACATATAAAACAAAGTCGCTTTCCGATGTCTATCCCTATGTATGCTTAGATCTTTGAAACTACGCAACGGATTTATATGCATAATATCCGTGCGAAGCCGGGGCGGGTCGCTAGTAACTTAATATTGTACGTACTTGAAGCTTTACATAATAAGTGCAATATCAATCCTTATGCTGTACAATTTAAGAACTGTACAAAGTCCAAACAGGTTAGGCTGATTCATGGCCGTGTGTAAGATATGTGGATTTTTGAGCAAAATATTCTCTCCTCTTTAATTTGAAGACAGTCTCGAAAAAAAATTACTTTTTCTCATGTAACACACGGTCATATTAATATACTACAGTAATAACATGAAGTAATATTTATAATATATTATTATTATATATTTACCTATTACATTGGTTCAATTAATGTTGATTTATTCTTAAAATAATGTCATTGATCTCTTATGAATGTAAACATGTTAACATACATAAAGACAATACTTATTTCAATAGACATTCCCACATTTTGAGAAGAAGTAGCCCTAATGAGAAGCACCCCTAATGAGAAGTAGCCCTAATCAGAAGTAGCCAAAATGAGAAGTGGCCGTAATGAGAAGTAGTCCATTAGCGAGTCGGTTGCTATTATAAGAATTAGCCCTAATGCGCCTAAACCTTAAGTTACCTGTTATAAACATGAATCGATTGACACCTCATCTATCAAAATCGGTTCATTAGTTCAGGTACTACGGTGGAACACATATAAAAACAAACATACATAGACTGCTAAATTAGTAATGTACCTTAATACGTTTTATATAGGTAGCTGGTAATTTTGGTACCACCCTCCTTTATATTTCTATCATGAAGTAGTTGGCTGTGTTTCTGTTTGAAAGGTTGAAAAAAAAGTGTAATAACCTACACGAGAGGTAAAACATCTTTACGTCTACATGGGCAACGCATTGGCGGTGCTCTTGCCATTCTAAGAGATCTTCAATATGTGGTATCACTCTCCATTAGGTTCCGTCTGCTTGTTTAAGAAAAAAAGAAAATAAAAAACCACGACGCGAACGCTTTTGCCTTGCATTATGCATTTAGTTGTATGGCTTAGATGCAATTTGCCAGAGCCACTCACCCTATGCCGCATCCTGCCCCAGTATAAACCGTACGCTATAAACATATACTACGTAACTATATAATCTATACTATGTACAAGATATTAATAAAGGTACAGGTTTTAGATCTACGTGCGAGATCGTCTGGGTTGGTACCACCCTCCTTTCTATTTACAACGTGAAGCAGTTCGCTGTGTTTCGGTTCGAAGGATTGCAGAGATAATGTAATGGGCAACGCATTGGCGGTGCTCTTGGCGTTCCAGACAGAAAGAGCCTCGTCGTTTCAATAGCTGGTACTATCAATTTTGTCTTAGGTGTTATCTGCTTGTTTAACCATGACGTTGTAAAAGAAGCCGCTGCGCCATGGAGGCCGAACAAAACAATTTTTTGCCTTGGACAGACACTTTGTGTGAATTGACAACCTCTGTGGCGCAGTGGTGTAAACAGCCGACTGCTACGTTAGAGGTTCTGGGTTCGGATCCCAGCGGGGCGGAACTTTGTGTTATTTGCAAGACGCATTGTTCCGCTTACCGGTCTTGGTCTTGGTTGTATTCTTATCTACGTAATTTATACCATATCGTTGCTTAGCACCTGCGACACAAGTTCTTACGATACTTACTGCAGGATTGAGTCAATGTGTATGTCGTGATGTGGTTTATTATAATTTTTTTAATGTAAAAAGATATTATTATTATTTTTTTAATTATGAAACTTTTTATTTTATCTATTTATCTTTAATATTTTATTGAAAAACCAGAATACTAAACAAAAATATTCATAAAACTTCATTCAAATAAAAAGGATAATTTCTATTTTAATTTATTGCATAATTTGTAAGTCATTTGCGATAAAAATATGTACGAAATGAACCGAGACTTTTTAATGTAAAGAATGCAGAAAGAAAAAAAATCTAGACGGTCCTTTGTTAAAATATTATAATATGTCAAAATTTTAAATCTTCTTATTTAGGCTCATGTTTGTCTTTAATTATTTTTTTTGTAAATTCAGTACAAAATCATAAGAAACCAAATGCTTAAAGTAACTATTTCTTTTATAACATAGATGTTTTTTCGAATAATTTATTTATTTAAACTATATATATATATATTGGTCGATAATCTTATGTTTTGCCAAGTGATTTTTTTGTTTTAAATTTTTTTATTTTTATATTTCAAACTTGAATACAAGAAATAAGCTACATCCAAATCAGTTCCAAATCAATCCAAACCACCAATGCTTCAAAATATAGTAAAAGCTGATTGATGATGTGTGTTCGGATTTACAATAACTTTCCTGTGGGTTTGACATTGCTCGATAAGGATTTATTAATTAAAAAAATGTTTAAATGGTTGTGTGAAAATAATTTTAATGATCTTAAAGTTTTTTTTTTTGTAAAAATTTTATTGAGAAATTTATATTATCGGCTGTAATGGCGCGATCGCGGATGGTGTGATCCAACATTCAGTAGTGGAATTATAATAGTTAAGTTTTTTATTTTTATTTTTTATTTACAAATTTTTGTAATAATAAAAATTTGCATGTCCAACGAGAAAGGCAAGATGAACATGAGCACTATGTATTTATAAGAATATAATAATAATAAAAATAACCACATCACGACACACACATTAACTCAGCCCTGCACTAAGTATCGTAAGAACTTGTATCGCTGGTATACACTAAATAAATAAGAATACAACATCCAAGACTGGTAAGCGAAACAATGTGTCTTGCAAATAACAAAAAGTTCCGCCCCCGCCGGGATTCGAACCTGGAACCTCTAGCGTAACAGTCGGCTGTTTACACCACTGCGCCACCGAGGTCGTCTTATTTGTAATGAACTGTATATACCATGTTTTGAGCAAATAAATGATTGATTGATTAATTGATTTTGAAATTACCAAATCCTCATACAAAATCAAGACTTGAACAACTTTTGGGAACAACATTTATATCTACAACCGATAGTATATAAAGACAAGAAAAAAAACGGTTTACATCATATTTTTGAACTATAAACAATGTTTAATGCGTTTCATTTCAAGAACAATTTTATCTTCTTTTTCTGCTTCAAGTTTTTCCCCGGGGACTATTTAAAGTCCAACCAAACTGAAACCGTATGTCAAATGGTATAAATCAAGGAAGCCTTCATATTACTAGGTATAATTCAAAGACACACGGACTTATGAAGCAATTTTGTCATATAAAACACATTAGTAAGGTATAATAAAGCTGCTACTACGCCTCAGATAGACTACGGACTACGGGCTACGGTGCTACGGTTGCCAAATAGTATGGATAATTTTTAAATCCACTTTTTTACACTAACCTTTTCATGGTTTCTTTGATTAGTGAAAGGCTTTAGTAATATTTTTAATATGGTTTCAAGTTTTTTAGTGATGTTATTGGTAAATTATTTTTATTGTAAACAACATGTATTAAACTGGTTAAGGTTTTAAAACATAGTTTTATTTCACAAATTTTATTAATTATCTTTCAGTACTTACGAATGATGTTTTTGACAAGAAATTCTATTTTCAAATTCAAAATAACACAAAACTTTTTTTAATTTTCCCAGTTGACTACAGCATGGAGTTTTTCAGCAAAGGTGTCGAAAATCCGACGCCGGGTTGGCAACGCATGCGTGATGCCGATAATATTATAAGCGATTGTCTCCTTCAGTGACTCTGTACCATCAGGCGGGCCGTATGCTTGTTTGCCACCTTAATAGAAAAAAAAAATCAATAATCGTTGGTAAATAGTAAATTGGTAACAGTTTCAACGTAAATGGTAACCACAAAGCAAAATATACTCTAAAAAACCGGTCAAGTGTGAATCGGATTCACACATGAATCCCCTATGGTCCCCTATCATATTACAAGATTAAACAATATGTACTATAAAGACATTTTCATATAGTTAACAAGAACAAGCAAAATATTTGAAAAAATCACTTTTTTTATGAGGGAGCCCCCTGAATTTTAAATTTTTCAAGTTTTTAGTATTGGTAGTCATATCGGCAAAAGTGATAGACATTCTCTGAAAATTTCATGACTATTATGGTTCATGAGCTACAGTCCGCTGACAGACAGACGGACAGCGGAGGGTTAGTAATGGGGTCCCGTATTGCCCTTTTGGTACGGAACCCTAAAAATGGTAATTAAGAATATTTTATAAAAGCCTTCTCCACACTAAACTAACAAACATTAGTCTCTTAAATTAGGTTGAGAGAAAAAATATTAAATCCACGTTTTGTTCCAAGTGCTTCTAAATAGAGCGGTACCATTTGAATTGTTACTTTTTAGGGTTCCGTACGAAGAGGAGGAAAAAAGGAACCCACTCTCCGAAGACGTTTATAAAAAGATGCGTCCGTCCGTCTATCAGTATCTCAAGAACTATAAAAGCTAGCCTCTCGAGATTTTCAGAGAACGTCCATTACTGTTGCCGCTTTAACAACAAATACTAATAACATACTAAATATATCAAAATAAAATAGTAAAAAAGCCTAATATATCTTGCATATGTAAGACACATTGCATGGTAAGTTAATTGACGACCTCGGTGGCACAGTGGTGTAAACAGCCGACTGCTACGCTAGAGGTTCCGGGTTCGAATCCCGGCGGAGCGGGACTTTGTGTTATTTGCAAGACGCATTGTTTCGCTTAATGGTCTTGGATGTTGTATTTTTATTTATTTAGTGTATACCATATCGATGCTTAGCACTTGCGATTAAAGTTCTTACGATATTAGTGCAGGGCTGAGTCAATGTGTGTGTCGTGAAGTGGAAAAAAAATCTGGTAGATGGCCTATCCTAGTGTTATTTATAAAGTTATTTAGTGAAATTAATAAGGGATATGTTTGTGTTACATTTGTCTTACCCTGTTTTAACATTTGAAGGCCTCCTCCAAAGTCATCCAGCAGTCTCGATCTTGGACTATTTTAAACCAATTTTAAGACCCTATTACTAAGACTCCGAACAGTTCGCTTGCCCGTGACGTTTATAAAAAGTTCTGTCAGTGGGCTGTAACTCATGAACTATAAAAGCTAGCCTCTCGAGATTTTCAGAGAATGTCCACTACTGTTACAGCCTTAACAACAAATTCTAATAGCATAAAGAAATTAAAAATACATAAAAAATGATCTTGTCAACATTTTTCTTATTCTTTTCTATTTCGAAAATATCTCAATATTACCTATAGAATAACAATAGAAACATTGTCAAAAATAGAATAAAATTAAAACCCTTTCAAAATTTTAAAATACACACAAACAATCACTTGAAATTACCATAAAAATATGTTATACCACACGACGGGCCATCCAGCTGGGCCACTAAGATGGGCCATCGCATCTCCGAATGGCTAAGGATGACCCATTATAAAGAGGAGCTTATTTTAACGACCTCGATAGCGAAGTGGTGTAATAAACCGACTGCCACGCTAAAGGTTCCTAGTTCGAATCCAGGATTCGTCCTGGATTGCATTGCGTTATTTGCATGATGCTTTATTTCGTTTCTCACTCTTGGATGTCATATTCCTATACATGTAGTTTATACCAAATCGTTGCTTAGCACCTGCCACACAAGATTCTTAAATCTAACTGTGGGGCTGAGACAACGTGTGTGTCGTGATGAGGTCATTATTATTACTTTATTTTCAATTTAAATCGGAATATTTGGGAATGTAAAACTATATTTTTAATGAACTACACCTATTTTACAAGCAAACAATTCAACAGATATTCACTGGGACTCAATATCGGATGTTGATTGAATCCTGTACAAACCGCTCCAGTTCAAAGAGCTATGCTTTTTTCCCCTATTTTGTTTGAGGAATTCCAGGAAATATGCGAGTGAAATGAACTCAAAGGTTTTTTAGAAAATATATGTATGTACGTACGTGGACAGCGGACGCTATTTTGAAAGGCTCTTTCCGGAATGTCTGAGTTGATGTTTCGGTTTTGGTTCCGTTCTTGGTAAAAATTATAAAAAGTATCGTAAATTACTTTTCATTAAGGATTGCAAATAAATTTTAAAGCAAATTTCCATTACACTAATTAAATGCGTGAAGTTTTTAGTTTCGTATAATCAATTTTATTAATTGTTATTTATGACTAATATGTACAATTATGAACTGTGTGAAAAGTAATTAAATAATTATTTATACGGATTTTATTCTAAGCAGTAGATCTACGTGCGAAATCGTTTTGGTTGGTACCACCCTCCTTTCTATTTACATCGTGAAGCACTATGCTGTTTCAGTTCGAAGGATTAGAGAGCCGGTGTAATTACCGGTACGAGAGGTATAAGTAGTTTACTTCCACATAAGCAGTGCTCTTGGCGTTCCAATACATCAAGGGTATCGTTGACTCAATAGGCAAAACTATCAATTTTAGTTCAATAGTCTGGGGGTGGCGGTATCACTTTCCATTAGGTGAATTGTTTGCCTTTTTATTGTAACTGCCTTCTTGGAACACAGTACCTCGCCGCGTTTGGTGTGGCCAGGTATTCTATTGAAATACTTCCCCTCTAAATGCAGTACCTTGTATGAAGGTTTATGAATTACCTGCAAGTTAGGTATTTTAAATCGTGGAATTTAGGGAGTGCTTGAATAAAGTATAGTAAAATTTTTATGAATACCTCTTAACTTAAATTATAATAAACGTGAAAACAAATCAAACGGAACCCTAAGACTACGTTTTACACGGGTTTTCACCTGCAAAGGTGTGATAAAATCTCTCACGTCATATTTCCGTTTTATGCAAAAATAAAACGCATAAATTCACTTCAGATTAAGTACTTGATGATTTAAATCAAATCAAATATATTTATTTGTGAACATAAAATATTTACATGCACATGTTGTTACATTAGGTAGTCCATATGTTCAGCCAGTCACTAGGCATACAAACATTATTTATCGTGTCAGAAAAATGTCTTAATAGTCATTATGCATTTAGATGTTTGTTTTTATACAACTAACAGAATTTTTCAGGTGGTATATCTACGTGCAAGATCGCCTGGATTGGTACCTCTATCCCTCTAGACGTTTTTTGAGCGTTGGCGTTTTTTCGACGTTTTTTCAACGGCTTCGCAACGTCAACGATCAGCCTATGTGCCCTAGCACTACACGCGTTAAAACAAATCAACCATGACCAATGAATCGATTCAGCCCATAAAATCAATTACTCAAAAAACTCACACACACATAGTAAATCGATTTATTTTAATACACAATTAAATAATTTCTCCACATAAAAATCGAAGCCGGACATTTATCTTGCATATTCTTTAAGTCCTGCCTCAGTGACAGTTTCAAGTAAAATGAAATCTATTGTCTTTGGTATTTTTTTGTTGGCTTTGATCAGCATAAGCTATGCAGATCCATTAGGAGGCTGGTACAATCAAAGACAGTGGGCATTTGAGCCGTCAATCTGCCCATATGGCTATATTTTGGCAAATAGAAAATGCGTTCGTGTGCATCAAGAACTGAGAAATATTATACAAGTCCCAAATAACTGTCCCAATGGCTACGCATTCAATGGTCGTGCGTGTGCCGAAAAAGTCTGTAAGTTCTATTCAATTTTAAATTCTCATAGAACAAGAAATCTAAGGCACCCAATAACCAAAATAATAAAATGTTCAGCATGTTAAAATTGCATAAAGTAGTTTCTGATTGAATTCTCAGCTAGCCAGTGTACTGACACGAAAATAACGTCTTTGACAAATTCATTTGACATGTAACTGAATGATTTATTTACTATTGTGTGTCATTTAAAATTTCTCATTCTTAAAAGTTGATTCTTTTTTCCCATTAATTGGAATTTGTATTATATATTTCGAGTCGTTTTTAGAAAGGACATCGTAAGCGACAAAGATCAGGCAGTCTTACATTTTTATTTAAATAAAATTGAAGCTTTACTTTAATTTACAACACCTTAATATCGTTAATGACAACAAATAATTTCATTTATAAAACTATTAAATTTAAACTCTCTCCTGTAAAAAGCAAATTATCGCTTCTCCATTAAAAGGCTCGAATGTAAATTTTATAGGATGTGGAAATTGCGTACATTCTATCACATTTGACATGTCAATAATATTTATTTTTGTAATTAGTCCTGCTTTGGTATTTGATCAAAATTTTGCTTGTTCTTGTAAAATGAAATACCTATAAATGGAAAATTTCAACCTGCATGGGAAACAGCTTGGTTAACATACCAACGGCATCTATATGGGATCACTGGGCGTATGGAACACTTTCCAACAGGTTAACCACGTGCTTCTTTGCTCATGCTGTATTCAAATAACTGTCTTGACTAGCTCATGTTTATCTGTTTAATTCAACAATATCGCTCATCTGCCACACTGGTTATAGTTACCGTACCTTGAAAACTTCGTTAAAGCAAAATGTTTGGCCAACACCTGTAATAGGTTTTTCGATATAAAACTTTGAAACACAGGTGTATGCTCAGACATTTGCAGTTCTGACCTCGATGGACACATGATCAATAAAACAAGTATTCCATTGGTCTCTATCAATAAATATCAGGCATTTTTTTTACTTCTTCTTTTAACTTTTAACACTTATAAGAATTTTTACAGGACGGTATGGATAATATAGAAATATAGCTGTTTCTACTGTACTGGTAAATAAAATAATTCACAAACACAAGTCGTCAATTTACACTCCGTCGAAAACAAAAGAATTAATTTTGGATTAAAGCTATTAAGCTGTCAAATTACTTACGGACATTTCTAAGAGCTTAATTTTATTCGTATTTAATAATAAAAACATAGTTGAAATATAAGTACAGTGTAGTAGGTGTAGAAGCTGCGGCGGATTGTCTTAATAAATAGAAACAAATATTGTTTTTCAGAAACACCTGCCGATTTCAGAAGATAATCAGATATATTAACCTCAAAATTAAATGATTTTAAAAATTCCTAAATTTCATTGAATAAATTTGCAAATTATAAACGAATTTTTTATTCCATTTCTGCATACAAAAATAATTAATAAACCACATCACGACACACACATTGACTCAGCCCTGCAGCATGTATCGTAATGACTTGTGTCGCAGGTGCTATGCAACGTTGTTAAAACTACAGAGATAATACAATAGATACTACATCCAAGACCGGTAAGCAAAACAATGCGTCTTCCAAATAACGCAAAGTTCTACCCCTGCCGGGATTCAAAACCTGAACGTTTAGCGTAGCAGTCTGCTGTTTACTCCACTGCTCCACAGATGCCATCAATTTAATCATCTTGTCACAGACTACCGAATAGTACTAGCGCTCTTGTCAGCCAAAAGCTGTATATAAACTGTATATTCCAGCCCCCTTAGTCAAATGCAATCATTCCGCAAGCGATAACGCCAACAGAAAATAAAATGACATTACAATGACGTAACACAAGCCTGAGGAAATGTCATTTTAATGCATTTTATTATCTGTTGCCATTAACGCTTGTGTGCGGTGGCTGTAATTTTAAAATAATTACATACCAACATACAATTCCATTTTATATATTTTAAGGCTTTATGAGGTTTTTTATTGAAAATTGGTCGCAAATAATTTTTATCAATTTTAATCTGTACAAAAGACAATATGTAATATAGCTATTATATAACCTAATATTTATATCGTTAAATTCACAATGTAAAACAAATAAATAATAAAAAATTAAGAAACTTTATTTCGTTAATCAAAAAACAGTAATTGGAATCATCAAAATCACTCGACCATTACATACCTACATTTATAAACATGAAAAATAACAATAAATATTTAAATTGCCGTTTCATATCATCCCTACAGATAGGGTATTTATTTTTATATAGGGATTTAATGTTTCAGAAAATGTATCATGATCCATTAAATTATCTTGTATTCGACATCGAAAATTCACTGAATTTTTTTCATTCTTTCGGCTTTATGCTTATATTTAAATTATTTCTGATAAAACCTTCGAAGGTCGTTGGCACGACTTTGCCTTTATATTTTACTAGCTTCAACCCGTGAGTTTTTTTGCACGATTTAAATGAATTGTACATTTTTCTTCTGATAGAAGAAAGGTGGATGTCATCTTGCCTCTTCGACTCGAGAATAAATAGGCATTTTTCAGGCAAGCATGTCAAATTTAATGTCAAAATGTTTTTTATTCGAATACATAGATAAGAATGCATCATTCAATACCGTTAAGCGAAGGAATGCGATTTGAAAATAATACAAAGTTAAGCCACCGCTGGGATTCCAAGCCGAAACCTCTAGCGTATCACTCGGCAGTTTACACCAATGCGCCAAAGGTTGTTAAATTATAATTAAATTACATATAAAACAAAGTCAGTTACACCATTTGTAAATAGAGAATAGCTGTACCGATATTAAGAACTTTGATTAGTCCCAACCAATCGAATACTTAACCATCGGAAAAGTTCATTAAAAAATCTAAAAATATTAAAAATAAAGGAAACATTATTAATTTTAAGAAGAAAAGTTCTCCATCTCATCAGGTTTGAGAGTTTTGTGTTGTTTTTAACCCTTAAAAGGGCAGGTTGACCTAAAAACATAGTGTTTACGTGTCCAAAAGACTTGTTATCCCAACTCTGGACCCTTAATGAAAATATTTGCATACTGCCCGCCGCGTCGCGTGATGAGCATAATAGATGGTTTTATACGTACGTTTGTAAACGCTCGCTCCATGCGAAGAGCACTACAACTTCAACCTCAGAGTCGGCGCAAAAGTCGGTTACAAGTAACTTTTTTGCTGCCGACTCCGCACACCCGCTACAGAAAACTGTAGTTGCGGTTTCTGGTGGCGACAACTGGATGTAATCTGGTAACTGATTTATATGAAAACTTAATTTGCAAATTAAAAAACCCCATATTGGTCATTTGCGAATATTCGATCGTTCATCTCCACTTTCACCACCTTAACTTCTGAATGGGGTAACCGGTATCAATCAAACATAGCTATGAACACGCTCGATTAAATCACCTTTCAAACAAAAATAACGACATCGAAATCGCTTCATTCATTCAGACTTATGATGCCACAGACAGACACGTCAAACTTATGATGCCACAGACAGACACGTCAAACTTTTAACTCCCCTCTTTTTGCGTCATGGGCTAAAAATATGGTGGCCAGGCTGGTTGCTGATAGCCGACACCGGACACACTTATAAGGCTTTAATCAGGAACATCAACGGACGCTCACATGTGACTTTCGGCGTCTTTTGAGACAACTTTTAGGATGCCAAAACAAAGGTTTTACAAAAATTTACCTTAATCCGTCACATTACGAGGATGAAATATTTTTCTTGAAAATTGAACTGGACTATTTACAATAAAGGCCTTGGATTTAGCCAGGTAACCCTTTTGCGATGTATTTTAATACGATTTATCTAACACTCAAACGCTTTCATCCTCAAATTACAGATGAGATAATAAATTTGTATACTTGTATAACTTACAAAATACCAGTAAAATATTACTTTTTAGTTTAACATACATTCGTTTCAGAAGATTTTTTTTTCCAGATGTTCTCAACTTTTCCTTAACATGTTTATTCAGCTGCCTTAAGCTGCATTCTCCAAAAAATATGAGCTCTGTCAGAATTTTCAGTAAGAAAAACATAATTTTTACTTATTAATAAAGCGATAAATGAAACACACATACAATTTGTTATATTAATTTAATCATGCACAAGGAGACCGCGGCAAATCAATCAAGAGCGTTTTACTTCAAGACGTTTCAAAAACTGCGCCTTTAAAATCATACCTATAAAACCGCCTTGATATGATATAGTTAGCGCGACCCAGATCGCCCAACCTAATTTCACGAGTACCCCAAACTAATTACGATTGGTTTAGCCCCGTAATTTGGGGGTTGAATCGATTTTAATGACCTCTCCGAACAATATAATTAGATTAAAGTTTTTAGCCCCGACGTCACAAGTTAGTACGTCACCCATTATTTGGGTTGCTGATTACAGGCCATGTGATTACTAAGGCAAGTGATTACTTGGGCAAGTGATTACTGTTGAGTGTAATTAGTTGTGTAGCGAGATTGAAGGGAGATTATTTTGAATTATTTACAGTTATCTTCTTATTTCTCATCTTAATGTTTATATCCTTTATAATTGACATAAAATTAAAATAATTTAATACCATTTACTTTAATTTCAAAGATTTTTTTTTCTTATAAATGACTCGACCACCGGTTCGGAAAATTTATGTTGGGGAAGATGCTGGCAAGAAACCTCAGATTCTGTCATTTATGTAAGTATATAAACATGCTTTTTAATAAGACGTTTATGTACTTACTTATTTTGTTTCACATAAATTAATAGATGAGTAAGAAAACTAAAGGGCTCGACGAAGCCCATAGGATAAGCAAGTTGAAGGAGCAATCTGGCCATATACCTCCGTGCCTTTAAAAAGTTTTGTCACCAATATTACTGGTGTAAGATTTAGGTTAGTATTTAATTTATCCCCTCTTAGTTATTGGCTTGCCGTGGTGTTTTGACGGTTAGGCTTCTCCTGAACGTAGATCCCTTTAGCTTTTGGCCTCGGGGCCGTTTCCATTGCTGTCTCCGCTTTGCTGGGCCGTTTCCATTGCTGTCTCCGCTTTGCTGAGTTTGAAGCTGCTTTCTTTCTACCTCCTATTTCTTCTGATTAAGTTCGTTGCGGGTCCAAGACAGCCGTTAGGGTGTCCGGGCACAGCCTGAGCGTCATTGCACAGCTGCATTATTCGATCAAAGGACGCCACTTTTGATCCTGGTGAATAGGAGTTGCAGTGGTGGGAAAGAGTGGCGGGTGTGCCCCGAAAAAAAGCTCCAAAAATGATAACCGTTAGAGAAATAAGATTGTATAGTGTCCCGCATGGTTTGCTCCGGGCGAATTAGTCTTGGTCGGTCCCCTATGAGGTGGACAGACAGGTGCTTCTTCTTCTTGATTTAATTCTGCCCTTTTGTCGAGAAAGGCAAAGAGCTTTAGCCCATACAGCACAAGTCTTCCGTGTTATATTTTTCTTCTATCTTACTTGTTTCTACAGTAACATGCGAGTATTGTTACTGTAAGCTTTATTGAGTTACTTTGGAGATGACGAAAAGAGCAGCCAAATCGTTGTATTTCACTTTCTCCACACTTGTATAGCACTACAGATATTCACTGGTTAAAACACTAGCATTTTACACATTAAACTCTGCTGATACACAAGAATAGGACAATAAAATAATAAAATTTCGACCACCACTCCCCGTTCCCGCCAAGTAACTCCGGATAGACAGGTGCGTGGGGGTGCTGCAGGGAGTTGCCAGATGGAAGCAAGAAGGGTCGCATCGCCCAACCTTCAGATTTCTTCAAAATCAGTACATAGTATTTTAGTAAATAAATAAAAATAAAGCAAAGTCGCTTCTCGCTGTCTATCCCTATATATGCTTAAATCTTTAAAACTACGTAACGGATTTTGATGCGTTTTTTAATAGATACACTAATTCAAGATGAAGGTCATGCATACAATAATAATAATAACCACACACGACACACACATTGACTCATCCCTGCAGTAAGTATCGTAAGAACTTGTGTCACAGGAACTAAGCAACGATATGGTATATACTACACAGATAAGAATACAACCAAGACCAAGACCGGTAAGCGGAACAATGCGTCTTGCAAATAACACAAAGTTCCGCCCCGCTGGGATCCGAACCCAGAACCTCTAACGTAGCAGTCGGCTGTTTACACCACTGCGCCACAGAGGTTGTCAATTCACACAAAGTGTCTGTCCAAGGCAAAAAATTGACCGTTAAGCGAAACAATGCGTCTTGCAAATAACACAAAGTCACTAGCGTAGCAGTCGGCTGTTCACACCACTGCGCCACCGAGGTCGTCAAAATACATGCATAGTCACTTTCCATTACTGAACCGTCTGCTTCTTAGCCTATGATATTGTATAAAATAAATACAGTAACTGACCGTCCACGTCTCAGTAATAGAAGTAAGTAACACAATTATTTGTTCGAAAATCGCCCAACAAGTTCGCAGCTTACACAAAGTTGGTTAAGTATTGAGTACGCCTCGGTCCAGTGAGTACATGTTTGACAGGCCATGTAGCAAGGCATTAGCGAATTACCAAAATCAAAAGAACACCTAAAAACGATTAAATACACATATTACATACATACAATTCATACATCGTCGAGTCATTAAAAAAATGATTAACAGAACAGAAAAAAAAATTGTTAATTACACTTTTTAGATACTTCTTACATCCATCTATGGTCGTTTAATAAAAAATCATTTGACGTTTTTAAGTACTTTTTTTAACTAACGGAATAAAGTCATTTAGATTTTTTGATACTATAATAATCCTAGTTATATTACAAGCATGAAAGTTTAGACGTTAGTTGTATGTTACTTGTATGGAATTGATGGATTTGTATGGAATTGAGAACACAGATAGTTTATTATTAATTCAAATATTAATAATTAAGCGCGGAAACCCCAATTATTTTAAAATTACAAACAAAATATATACAGTAACATCGAATTAATTGATACATTTCCATTTATTGCCTTTATCAACAAATAAGATACCGTTTATCCCAATAAAAACAGATTCCTGATGGATTGAAAACCTAAATCTACGCAGAAAAAGCGAGGGGCAAAACCAGAATAATAAACACACCGTCACACCGCGGTACAAACAAATAATAAGACATTAAGACACACCTGTAGGTAAAAATGCCGTTTAAAACAATCTTGAAACCTTAATTTTTTATTTGACGTAAAAGCAATTCACCTTTCTGGAACCATTTCACGAATCTCCATAGAAAAGTGTCGTACGCGAATTGAAAATGTTGATTTAACCAGACAATAATCTGATTCGACACAAAGCGGACTTTTACACCTACTGGATAAGTGACAACTAGTTAATCCGGTCTCCATAGCAACTAGTTCTGAATATCGTTCTTTTCGCCTAAATTGGGCCGCACACTCGAAATATAAGTTAGAGAAACAAGTTATAATTCTTTTATATATTGGGCGTCTCCCGAGATGTTGGATTATGTTGTGACAATAGAAGAATTGGTGATTAATTGTACGTTTGTATAGTTGAAAAAAACCTATAATAATGTCTCACTTGGACTATGTAATATCTTTGTGATTTTTTTATAGCAACTCCAAACAAAGCTAACGCGTTGTTCAACACAACCATTGACACAGTACATATTTTTTTATTTATTTACACACGAAACAGATTACAATAAAAAAATTACAATTGACAGTATATTCTTAGTCTATGACTGTACTGTAGTCTAACAACTCGTGTGACTAGTAGTGTAATATAGTAGTAGTGTAATATGAGCGGCAAATTTAGAAAGGAATCATGGAAATAATTTGTGAAAGAAAAGAAAATATTACTAACAAAAGAAAAACAAAAATAAAACTTAAATCTAAGTAAAACAGGATACGATCTTACGTTTGAAAAAGCTGAACTTTGAATTAAATATGTCTACATCTGCTTTATTTTTACATACTACTAAGGAAGCAAACCCCTGATGGTAACTGTGTGTAGTCTCGCAGTACCAAACACGTTACTAATGCTGCGAGAACTTTGTCACATTCTTTTTGAAGAACCCTGGCAGTCACTTGGGAAAACCATGGCATGGAGTTCATTCCGCACCATGAGCGTTTGCAGGTGAGAGCTTCTTTGAAAGTGAATGTGATCAAAACTAGCTAAAGAAGAAACACTTAATGGAAACCTTCTTTCTATTTCTAAGATTATTTAAGATCAGTATGCTTTTTAAGGCATTGCCATCACCATTGCAATAATAATAATAACCACATCACGACACACACATTGACTCAGCCCTGCACTAAGATATAATCTTGTATCGCAGGCTCTAAGCAACGATATGGTACTTAAATAAGAATACAACATTCAAGACCGGTAAGGGAAATAATGCGTCTTGCAAATAACACATAGTCCAACCCCCGCCGGGATTCGAACCCGGAACCTCTCGCGTAGCATTCGGCTGTTTACACCAATGCGTCACTGAGGCCGATAGCTAGTGCCAAGTATTATTTATTATTAATTAATTTTGATGAAAGATGAATCCAATTCTAATTCTAAAATCTGAGAAACTTTTCGTACTGGGATGGAAAAGAATTCATTGAGCACTGCATAGAAGATCAATTTGCATGTTGTTGTTGCTGTGCAAAGATTGCCAGTGTAGTGAGGGAGATGACTTTTTCATGTGGAGCTTGAAGCCCTAGCAACGGTCTGGGGGCTAGAGCTAGCAGAGGACTATTGGAGCAGCGCTTGCAGGTCATGCAGCAAGCAAGACCAGGGCGGCGGCGGCGCCGTGTTGTAGTAATGCAACGTTGGACTGCGCAGGCTCGCACGTAGCGCCAGTCAAACTCGGAGCCGCGCCCCCACCCCACTTAAAATTGTATTTATTTTATAAGACATTTGTAATTTCGTATGCCAGTATGGTATAACATGCCACACTAACCATTGCCATGACAACATTATCTAATTTCATGTTCACGAAATAAAGAAATTCTAATTTGAATGAGATGAATAATGAAAGGATGAAAATGAGAAATGGAATGATAAATCTGCGTACAGTAACATGCTAGTACTGTTACTGTAGGCAATAGCTCAATAGAGCTACTTGGGAGATGCCGAAAAGAGCGGCCAAATCGTCATATTTCACGTTCTTCATAAATAATCACTGGTTAAAACCCATTTTACACATAAAATTTTGATATTATATAAGACAATAACATTTTTCCGCCACTTCCCGTTCCCGCCAAGTAACCTTTTCGTTCCTATATTTTTACCTTCTTAGTGATTTTTTTACTTATATTTTTCCCTGAAAGAACGCCTTTCGTAAGCACTGGACTAGTTAAGTTAAAAACTGAAATAAAACTTAGTAGAGAACTCGTTAAACCATTTTCGTTTTACAAAATCATAGTTGAGTGATTCATTAATCTCTCTTAGCTTCAATTTTCAAAGACCTTTACCACAAAACATGAAGTTTTGCCTCAACGAGCGAAACTACCGCAGAACGCTTAACAAAATACGACGAAAACGCGACAGTTCTGACGGATCGGTTCCCAGCGAGGTCCCTTGGTGGGGGGTGGTGAAAAAAAATTAAAATTTGAAACTTCCACTAATGAACTTTGAACGTTTGCAATTAGTGAGGGGTTCCGCGGGAAACGATTTTAAATCAGCCCCGGAGTTTATGAAATATAGCTTGCAATTTCTATGAGATTCGTTTCTGATTGAAGGATAATTTTGAAATATTGTCCCTTTCATGAACTTCGCTGGGGATTGTTCATTAAAGAGCTCTGTTTGATCATTCTGTTTTGATAAATGATGGTAACATTTTCTTGTCTTTATTTTTTCATGGGCAAACCAGCAGTCGCTTCTCCTGATACCGCCTACTGACACGACAATGCCTTTGATCTGTTGGAACGACCATCTCTACACTAGAACATGTATACTTATATTGTAACAGGCAAAGTTTGTAAGGACGTGGTAGCTCAGTTTGTTACGCAACGACCCGACTCGACAGGTCGAGTCTCAGGTTGCCGTAAGTATCTAATTTGGGTTTTTTATCAACTAAGCAATCATTTGACCCCAATCCCGCCTGTTGTTAAGCAGCGACGGAGTCTAAGGTGGAACATGCCTACCCAGGAGATGCCTATGCAGTCTTGCCTTAAAGAGCCCCAGGTTATATTTATCAGGTTATATTTTTTTTATTTTTTAAACTTCATTTTCCCTCGAAGTTTTGTGGTATAGGTTTGTGTTGATGACCTCTCTGGTGCAGTGTAGACTATAGACAGCCGACTGCCACGCTAGAGGTTCCGGGTTCGAATCCCGGCGGGGTCGGGACTTTGTGTTATTTGCAAGACGCATATATTAAATTTTTATAATTCTAGTTTATACCATATCATTGCTTAGTGCCGGCGTTATAAAATTATTTTAGTGCAGGGCTGAGTCAATGCGTGTTGTGATTTAATTATTATTATTGATTTATCAAATCATTTATTGTCTTCCCTTTTTTCATAACAGACAAAATCAATTAATCAAAAAATTCCTTCCGCATCCCCTGGTACAGTTAGCAACAACATATACTTCGTACCGTCGCGTAATTTCCCGACCGTATAATAAAATTAATCTCCCTTCAAAGAACAAAAGGAACGGAAGAATTGGCAGAAAAAAATGCAATTTCATAAAACGTGCCCCTATAACGCATGGAAGCTTATCCCGTCTGCTAAGATAGACATGAATGAAGAATTGTTTGACCATAGTCGAAAAAAAACAGACAGTAAACACATTTAACCAACTGTGAAAAGGCTGACGAAATAGTAACACTTTAAAAAAGAAAGAGAGAAGGTTCCATTTAAACTTTTTAATATGTTAATAATAATGATAATAACGACATCACGACACACACATTGACTCAGTCCTGTACTAAGATAAACATGTATCGCAGGAACTAAGCAACGATACGGTGTATACTACATAATAATAATAATAACCACATCACGACACACAAATTGACTCAGCCCTGTACTAAGTATCCAAGAAATTGTGTCACAGGAACTAAGCGACGATATGGTATATACTACATAGATAAGAATACAACTCCAAGACCGGTAAGCGAAACAATGCGTCTTGCAAATAACACAAAGTCCCGGCCACGCCGGGATTCGAACCAGTAACCTCTCGTAGCAGTCGGCTGTTTACACCACTGCGCCATCAAGGTCGTCATTCAAATTAATAATCATGTTAATGTTCCAAATCTATTAGTTAAAACGTTTGTAAATTATGAAAATACCGAAAGGCGCGTACTCACTTACAAATGTAACACGTAACGCAACTGATACTGTATCAAGTGAGTACGTTGGAACAAGCCTGTTGCGAGCAGCTCGCGAGCGCGGTGAGCTCGCAGCGACGCGTCGTTTGGCGACAAAGCACAAAGAAGCTCGCAGTGTGCTTTTTGAAGGCTAAGCGAAACAACTTGTAGTTATAACGTAGCATCGGCGTGAGAAAAGAACAAATTAAATATCTTTTTCATCGTCGCCAGCACAGAAATTTCGATGTTTGTTGCGATGACCGTGCACTTCATCATCTTCACTTGGAAATTGATACAGTATCAGATACGCTACGTTCTACACCGCTAAGTGAGTACTCAGCTTAACGATTTTTATAATGTAATAATAAATTCACAGTTTTCGGATTTTTCGCTTTACCTGTGCTATATTATCATGCAATATTTTACCTTTGCTATATTATATGCTATTTGATATAGCTTCTTGCATTTCATGATTCCGGTTCAACGAGAAGCCCTATTAGGGTTATGTCAGCTGAAAGTTACTCACATAGCTAAATGCTTGCAACAATAAACTCATAACTAACTCGTTGCCGACGAAACTTCCAGCAACAACAATTAATGGAATCAAATTCTAATGACCATTTTGGCTAGTAAATAGATAGCTTTAACAGGAAAATGTAAAAATGTAGTTAAAATCGTGTGACACTGTTATTTATTAACTTTAAAAAGCTTTTTAGCGGACGATTTATTTACCTTACGATTTACCTTCATCGATGTATAGGTTAAGTTATTTTAATTAAAAGCTATTTTATTTTATGTTCTAAACAATGCAATCCTATAGAATAATAGCTTTTAACCAATCAATATAGGTATTATTGTATGGATACAGTGACAGGAAATGTCCTCAGCAAATGTCCAACCAATTCAACTTTGGGTGGACTTTTTTATGGACAAGCGATAAATTTCAGAGATTTCAATTTAGTTTTTTTTAATAAGATCGGTCGATACACGTTTCTGTACTGTTCTTTAGGATGAATTTGCTTTAATATGTGTTGCTTGATTCTAGCTTTAATTAACCACCTCACACACCCCACATCACAACACACACATTGACTCAGATCTGCACTAAGATATAATCTTTTCTCGTAGATACATAGATAAGAATACTACATCCAAGAACGGTAAGAGAAACCATGAGTCTTGCAAATAACAAAGTTCCGCCCCAGCCGGGATTCGAAACCCGAACTTCTAGCATAGCAGTCGGCTGTTTAAACCACTGCGCCACCAAAGTCATCAAACTAAGTACAAGTAGCGATAATTTAAACTTAAATTCTCGATCCAGGAACCGGTTGCTTTACAAGTTATCAAAGAAAAATCGTCCACGATCGTCAGAACCGTGCAGTGTAAAAGCCACGCAAAACATTTAGCAGATTAAAATTGTTTTTTTTTTCGCTGACATTATACTGAAGTTATCTATGATAGAAATAGACAGGGATATTATTCAATTTATTTATTACTGCTCCCTCATACCTACGTAGTTGTGAGATGGGCCATCCTACGCCATTCGGAGATGGCGATAGCTTTGACGCAACTACTCAATTAATATTGTTTATTTGCTATAAAATATGGAACATTATTAATAATAACCACATCACGACACACACATTGACTCAGCCCTGCAGTAAGGTATAATGTTGTATCGCAAGCACTAAGCAACGATATGGTAAGAACTACATTGTTAAGAATACTACATCTAAGACCGGTAAGCGAAACAATGCGTCTTGCAAAAACAGAAAGTTCCGGCCCCGCCGGAATTAAAAACTTAACAACGCAACACCCCCCAAAACTCGGTACTAAAAATGGTCATGTTTTTTTTTTTTTTTAATTGGTGTATGAAGAAATCTCTTTTTAAATAATATCGTAAACGATTAAGACCAAACCGTTCTGTTCTGTTTAAATAATACAAACGAAACAACTCCCTTTGAGCAAAAAAAAAAACACAAAATTACTAAGTTTATTAAACTTTTCGCGGTAAAAATTTCCCTTAACAATAAAAAGGGAGCAGTAAAAATAAAAATCAACCCATTTCCCTAAAAACATCCAAGTAAATTACTTTCAATAAAGTGGCTTTAAAAGACATTATCAATCTTATCCCTTTGTGATAAGGGTGTTTGTTATTTTTTTGCTGACTGTACAGTATGATGGCCATGAATGAGTGGCTGTAATACATAGGCGGCGATTTGGCGACCTACGAGACGCGTCAGCTACCTGCGTTTAGTGATGGGACATCGACTGATATCGATGAAAATTAACGACGTTAAAAATGGCGTAATTTAATTTTGATTGTTCACTTTAAAAATAATTGTGAACTTAATTATTCTGATTGCAACTATTGTTTTGCGTTTATTTACTTACAATAGTTATATATTGATAAGAGGTTAAGTAATATTGTCATATAAGATGACATGAAGATGACATATTTTGGGATAACACACATTTACCACTCTGTCCCAGCACTACAGCTCCTGTTCACCAGGATCATCAGTGGCGTCCTTTCATCGAATAATGGAGCTGTGCAATGAAGCACAGGCTTCGATCCCGGACATACCACCGGCAAAACTGATGGCATGTGAAAAGACACTAACAAGTTATATTTCTGACTGGTGAATGTTACAAGGACGTGGTAGCTCAGTTTGTTACGTGCCTTGGATAACCGACCCGACCCGACAGGTCGTGGGTTCGAGTCTCGGGTTGCCGTAAGTTGTAGCTGCCATGTTTCTCAATGTGCCTGGATAGTGGCGACGGATTCGCAACTTGTCACACTGGGACTCAACATAAACATGCGTAAAGCGGTTTGTAGCTAGCACCTCTGCCAACCCCTCTTGAGGGACTACGGCGTGAGCTTTGTTTCTGTTTATTAAGAATGTTAAAAGGAGTGAAAAAGTATACAAATTTAATCAGTGATTCACTAACTGAACTTGTATCATGGTGTGTGTATGTCTAAGTTATTTACAATGTCGTAGGTAGCTCATTTTGAATGGTAATAGAAAACATACTTAAAGAGACGAGGGCAAAATAAAACAGAAAAATTATCCATCTCTTTTCATGAATTTCAGAACTTTAATGAAAAATTTGTGAATTCGGCCATGAAGAAACTTTCATCAGGAAACCTATTTACCTAACTTTATTTATTTAAACTTGATCAGAATATTCACGAAACATGTACTAGACTATGAATTTATAAATAATCTAATTTGTTGTTCTTGTTTGTTAACATTTATTCATACCAATAAATGTTGATACAAATAAGGGTTAATTGAAAAAAATATTATATATTATAAACGGGAAACCCCGATAACTTAACTATATCAAACATAACGAAAAAAAATAAAATTACATACAAATTCCAAAGATAAATTAATAAAAAATCATTCACCTACAAAAATTCAGACAAACAAATTATTATTCAACGATATTTTCATAGTGACTAATACAAGAAGGCATCAATAATTTCCATCCATTAGCAAACATAAAGTTTCGCTGTTTTTAATATTGACAAAGAAATTCTCCTAGTTTCTTATAACATATATTCCACTGCCATTGTCATAAATTACTTCACAAGTACATTAATCTGATAATTTATCGTTAAAAGTTTTTATTTAGCAGTCTTTTTCTATTTGTTAATTTATTGTTAAATAATTATTTATTTTGTTTCATGTTAATTTTAATTTCTTTGTTTTAAATTCTATATTATTTGTTTGTAAATTTTCAGCGGAAACTTGATCGGTTTATGTTTTTTTTTTATTATTTTTGAATGGATTTTAATTAATTATAGTAACTGTTTGTTTCCCATTAAAAATAATGCGATCAGCTGTTAATTTGTTGAACACAAAAATTAATATCCTATATCAGTAATGGAATGATTAAATGAACTTTAAAAGTAATGTTTTAATTAGTTTTTCGAAATCCGAGACAGTAAATCTAATTACTGAACACGGGGCCCAAAAAGACGAAAAATTCCAGAACAATTCATCAGATTTCTCGATCATCCACACACACTAACAATTAAATACCTTATCTAAAACTAGAATTAATCCTGTAGTTTTTCACCCGTTTGCTCTGTAAAATTGCTACTTAATTGTAAACCTGTAATTGGCCTATGTTGTTAGTTATACGTTACTTTTTTATATTCTTGTTTATAAATAAAATTAAAATCATATGGCAAGCCTATTTCCGACTGAGTATTTTCCACTGATGCCGGGCTTTAGCATCCTTTTTTCCACCATGTCCACTTCTTTACGTCCAGCCAGCGCTTTTTGGGACTACCACGTGATCTTGGCTTGTACAATATGGTGTAGCCAACTATTTCCAAGGTAGTCTGGAGGACTGCGTATTATGTGGGCATACGGAGAAGATTTTCCTGCAGCATGTCTACTACCCGGAGTTCCATTTCATCACAAAATAATAAAACACCATGTCTTTATAGCTTGCTGACAAACAAATGAATTTTCAGATAAGCGTCCTGTTGGCTACCTTCGAGTACAAAACACTAGAAGGCGTTAAAAGATTTTGGTTACCATGACAATGCGTACATACCTTTTAAAACACTATATTTGTTTGTCACATTGCTGTGAAACAAATGTTAATCGACTATTAAAAGTGCATAGAATCGATAAAAATTAATCGATAAATCCACGACTCTCCGCCCAGCACTAATCTTAAAAAAGCACCTGTGATTTGTTGAAATGTTTTTTCTTGATTCCCTACTGAACAACGACGATGGATTATTGTCTCCTTATTGGTTGCCGGATTTATGAGATCGTTTCAGCGTTACCACAGGCTTGTGTGCCTGTTCCTTTTTAGAATTGACTCCAAAATTTAAGATGACATAAACAACCCTACCCTACCCTACCCTAGCCTAACTAAAAGTTTTACCAAATTTTTTAGTCGATTACATTAGCAGTAATCAAAACAATGTTGTGGTAAATATACCTTTCAATATTTTTTACGTATTTTAACAACTGAAATGTGCCTAAGCCAAATAAAAAGCCTAACAATATCAAATATTTTTGAGTTCGGTGTCGAAATGAAAATTTAATTATCAAAGAAAGTGAATGAATTTTTGAAATCTCACGAGCAGTTAAGTTAAGTTATAAACTGCCACATACAAACTTCTTAGCTTTACTATTTGTATACTTCGCTTCGCTTCTACTTTTTACACTACATCATGAGCAAATAAGCAGATAGTTCACCTGATGAAATTTGATACCACCGCCTATTGACGCGACGATATGAATACTTTTGCCATGCAGAGGTAAAAAATGTATAACTCTCGTGCGGGTAATTGCATTAGATCTCCTATCCTTCAAACCGAAACACAGCTTCACAGCAGAAGTAGAAAAGATTTTGGTACCAAAACAGACGGTCTCGCCCATAGGATTTCACCTGACAAAAACGAAAAATGCACATATAATGGAAGTTAAGATCTATAACAAATTACCTGCAGATGCAGTATATATGATTTTCAATAAATTTAAAATACACTCACGACATAAACTCACGACAAACTGAGCTACCACGTCCTATACCCTAAAAAAACCTTTATTAAAAATACCCTATTTAATTTTCTCGCTTGTAAATGCTTATATGGCATAAATTATTTAAATTTTATAATGATTTTAGGATATCCAAATAATGTTACATGGATTGAATCATTGTGAGAAAATGTAATATTAAATCATTTGACATTTGCACGCCTATTACTTCCTGGCGAAACATGCTAGACTGTATGATTAAGTAATTTGTAATACAAAGTTCAGTGAATAAATATACTGTTATTAAAATGATGGATTGTAAATATTACAATAATTTCTTTTGACATAACATTATACGCTTAAAACCGCTTAAAACTACTTGTTTTATTTTCATGTAGGTATCCGATATTTCCAATAATTACTTTCTCTAATCCCACTGGAGATGACTCAGTCCGAGCCATGTTTTAAATTTACCTGCGTGTTATTAAAGTTTTTAAACTAATGTAAAATTTCATATGCGTTCTGTTTTTTTCCATTGATTAACTTCCTTTTTTTAAAGCTCCACAACAGGGTCCAGGTTGGGAACATTGTGTTATTTGCAAGACGCATTGTTTCGCTTTCCGGTCTTGGATGTAGTATTCTTAAAAAAGTAGTTTATACCATATCGTTGCTTAGTACTAGCGACACAAGATTATACCGTTTACAGACGGCCACACATCAACATAACTTGACAAAACTAGTGCAAATCAATCATTGTCAGTTGGGTCTTTGTTGCAACTCCAGTAGTTCATGTAGTAACTTTTCTATATTTGAATTCAATAGGAATACTTAAGTAGGTACTTGTTTATTGTTATATTTCGTCTGTATAAAATGTTTTTATTGACATCTGTAGATATTATATACATTTTTTTTGTAACATTTTATACTATAACTACGATTGTAATGAAAGATTGTATTGTGATATTGAAAAGAACAACTACGGAGTTTTCTTGCCGGATTCTTCCCCTTAGACAGGCATTTCGAACCGGTGGTAGTTTAAAAATAATTTCGACGATTTAAAAGCACTTATCCCAAGTCCATTTGAATAAAAATATATTAAATATTTTATTTTGATATTGATTTTGACTTATGCTGTATAACATATGAACGTTACAAATTCCAAGTTGGTTAGGTTGATCTATGGCCGTGTGTAGGGAAAAGAAATATAACGTTTTTGCTAGCTAAAACTAATTTAAGATATTTTAGAATTTGACCACAACCACTTGTCAGTTCTACCACCTTCTATGATCGCTAATCAATTTGTTACCTTGTTCTATTAACAACCGAACATCACTAAACAGCACTCGTCTCTGTCTTACTTACCAATAGAAACCCGAGTAAAAAAAGGACAAAATATTTGTTTTAAAGTATCCAATTTGAATGCGCATGAAGTTTTTGATAGACGTTTTTAACGTTCCTCTTAAGGTTGTCTGATAGAGATTTTTTGTGATAAGTCCATCTTAGTGTTCATATTCTGTCCGTCTTTTTGTGACTGGGCTGTCATGAACCGTGATTTTTAATAATATTAACCACATCATGACACACACATTGACTCAGCCCTTATTTGTTTTTGCTGGGCACTTTCCGCACTTAGCCGCTTAATTGGGCCATTGTACGTGTCGTCTGTGTGTTCCCTATTTCAGCTAACCCAGACACTCCCAGAAGTCCAGCAGTCTTTTCAGATTGCCGAAAGCTTCCGAGAGTGTTGGTAGTGTCTTGAGGATATGAGCCCGTTGTGCGGCTACACTTGTGCATTCCATAATCACATGTGCTGGCGTTTCTTCTGCCTACATGCGACATCTGCTTAGTGGGCTGTCAGTTACACCTATAAAGAAGAGATGCTTGTTTAGTGGACCGTAGCAGTGACTCAGCCCTGCACTAAGATGTAATCTTATATCACAGGCACTAAGCAACGGTATAGTATATATCACATGGATAAGAATACAACATCCAAGATCGGTAAGCGAATATGCATCTTGCAAATAACATAAAATCCCTCCCGGAATTCGAAAAGGAAACCTCTAGCGTAGCAATCGGCTGTTTACACCACTGCGCCGCCGCTAAACTTTAAAAATACTTGCGTTCATCACACAATATCTGCCGGAGTTGGGACTGAACCTGAGATCTCATTTATCGGAGCTGGCTATTTAGACCGCTACGAGACAAGAGCCTATCTATCTTTATAGTTACTGTTTACGTTAACGCCTAGCGTATTAAAGCCTAAGCTAAGACAAGAACTCCTTAGAGATGCCGCCTCATTGGATTGAAACAATTATTCTTCTATTTCTGACAGAAGTTTGTCTTATGTTTATTATTGATTTCTAAGATGTAAAAATTAAATGTCTTAAAAACCAATTATTTATTCTAATTATCGTCATCATATTAGCCAGCTTAAAGACGCCCCTTAACACATACCGTAATGAAAAGCTCGTCAACGCAAAATTTGTTTGACCATCACCTGCAATAGGTTTTTCAATATAAAACATTGTAACACAGGTGTATGCTCAACAGTAATTTGCAGTTCGGACCTCGATGGACATATTCTGCATAGAATAAAACAAAATCGCTTCCCGCTGTCTGTCCCTATGTATACTTAGATCTTTAAAACTACGCAACGGATTTTAATGCGGTTTTTTTTAATAGATAGAGTGATTCAAGAGGAAGGTTTACAAGCGTATAATACATTCATGGTATCCGTGCGAAGTCGGGCCGGGTCGCTAGTGAATAACCGACCGACTCGACAGGTCGAGGGTTCGAGTTTTGGGTAACCGCAAGTTGTAGCTGCCATGTTCCTCAATGTGCCCGGATAATGACGACAGATTCGCAACCTGTCACACTGGAACTCAACATAAACTTGCGAAATGCGATATGTAGCACCCCTGCCAGCCCCTCTATTATATTTTATGTGTGTGTCGGTATGTTTTTCTTCAAGACCGTTAAGAGGGTTGATTTCTATTATAATTAAAGTTAAATATATTGTTTGTTAGTTGAGTAATTCTGCAATAGCAGTGAACTTAACGAGTGTTTGCCCCGAGATACGTTGTATCGACGACATTGACTCTTTGTCGGCAATGTACGGTCAGCAAAAGAAGTCAGTAAACATTCTACAAATGTTTATATATAATATTATTATCTTTATTTAACTTTAGGTTTTTATTTATTATTGTGATTGTTAGCGTTTACAATATTCATACAAAAGTAAAACAAAACACACATACAAAATAAAATTATAAAACCTAACCCAGAGTGCCGCCAGTCGCGAGGCAATGCTCAAGCTACCGGTGGTAAGAGCTGCAGAATGCGCGTCGTATCCATTTATTATTATTATTAAAAATTTGAAGGTCTGGAAAGACATTGGATTTTAATTATTTGGCACACAGAGAGTTTATCACATTGATTAACACGTAGGATTGTTTTTATCCCGAAATAATGTTAGGTTACTAAGAGAAAGAAAAAAATCACCTACGCTGACGAAGTTCGTGCCAAATTAGTTTTTGTACGCTAAAGGAAAATTTTATTAAGTATAAAAGCTTTCATATTAACGTCAATTTTGCTCGCGTGTTCCTCGTAGATTTTAAAAACATATATAATCTCAAGATTCTTTCCAAAAATAAAAAATATTTATTCTTGTACATACAATACTATCACTTCTATTTAAAATGAAATATATTTTTAATTATTAAATTTGTTATTTGCTTTGATTTTATATTGAAAATTTTGTCTTTGCTAAATTTTAGATAATAATTGATATAAATTATTGAATCATTATGTAATTGAGTGTAGGCCCGTTCAATTATGAATAAATAGTAAGTATTTAAGAATAAACTAATTAGGGCACGCCCGCCACTCTGTTCCACCACTGCAACTCTTGTTCACCAGGAATGACAGTGGCGTCCTTTGATCGATTGTCAACGAATAATGCAGCTGTGCAATGACGCACAGGCTGTGCCCGGACACCCTACCGGCTGTCTTAACTCAATCAGAAGAAATAGGAACAAGTAAGAAACCGATTTCAGACTTCCCTCCCAGCAAAGCGGAGACAGCAATCGAAATGCCCCAGAGGCCAAAAAACTATGGAGAAGATAGTCAGGAGACGCCTGACCATCAAAACACCACGGTATGCCACTAACTAACTGGGGATTAATTAAATACTATAATTCTTACAACATTATAATTGGTGGCAGAACTTTTTAAAGGCACGGGGGGTTTCCCTTCGTTTTCACAAGACCTAGGTAATAAATATTATTACACGCAGAAACTTGAATCGAATTTAACATGATTGACCGTTCGTCATGCTATACTCTTACAAGATATAGTGGGCAGTTTGTACAAATTCTTGATCCGACGTTGAATATTCGCAGAGAGGTGACGGCACCAAGTTAAACCAATAAAGTTTGCCCTTAAAGTTACCATGCCCGGTTAGAAATTGGGCTACGCAATGATCGATATCAAGCCACGTTTTATTTAACCGTTCGCGCACTATAGGGAAAAATTTAAATAAATGCCGCCCCTTAGTCGAAGTATCCCATCTAGTTTGCCATTCGTCGATTAGTTTTTCCTGAAAGTTTTCGTTAAGATTTTTTTTTCAACCCTTATTAAAAAAAACGGTTTCAATAATATTCACATACGGATGAGCCCCAAACATTTCCTCTTAAAACGTAAAATTTAACACCATTCAAAGTCAAAATGTTTTTTATTCGAATAGACTTAAAATAAGCACATTTAAATCGTATTTTTTTACTACCACCGGTTCGGAATGCTATGCATTTTGCACACAAAACAAAACACAGTGATATTTTTAATATTCTTTTTGGAATTCTACAAAAACTCCCAAGTCGCTGTATATTAATTCCTAGTGTTATTTTCGTTGCTAGCCTTACGTACATGGAGCAACCTAACCTGTTTAGACTTTGTACCGTTCTTAAACTGTACAGCATAAGGATTGATATCGCTTGTTTTGTCGTGTATTCTGCCGTTTGTATAAGAGGTACCTGCATATACCACGCTTTGCTGACTTCTATTGTTATATAGGCTGAACAGTAGTAGAACGTCGAGTTATGGGTTAAAAATTAATAGTTTAAAATACACTAGAAAAACACGCTTGGAATGCCAGTGTTGGTCTAGCGTAGTGTTAGTCTGGTTTCATCAGACCTTGAAACCTCATATAGCGGTCAAAGTTCATTACAAGACTTTTCTAAGAAATCCAAAATCATGAAGTTCCAGTTCATATCTTCCGGCTCCATCATCAGATCAGTTCGACAGTACCATATTATTGTATTGTCATCAGAACAACATACAGCTGGCGATTTTCATTACGCTACGACCTTTGGAGATGGTTAAAAGGATACCCTAAAAATAAGGTAAAAGATATGAAAGAAACTTTAAGAAGGTACTTAGGTAGCATTAATTTAGTGCTTAATTTTAACCATGTTACGGTAATTGGTTGTTATTTTAATGTTTATTTGTGATTATTTTTTTATCAATCAGTGGAAACTTCATTGGTAATTGTATTATTATTTGTTAATCTGAATTAAATATGAAACTGTTCCTAATTCCTATTTTTTTTATCTTTTGTGATGTTTTTTTTAAATAAAAGAATATTCTACTGTACCCCTAACAAAAAGTTAAAGGTAAGCTCAAAGAACGTTTAGAAGTGAACTGCGCTAAGGAGGGTCATTTTTGAACTGCACCTCTTGAATATACAACTACATACATAATATATACTCGTACAATGTACCTTTAAACAGCTGAATTAAACTTGAGAAAATTATCCTTGTCGAAAGCTGAAATTTTCGTTCTAAATTTTTATCAGCGATCTTCTCTGTGATTTTAAATTAGAAACCTTAAAAAGAGTTTTCATTTTTAATGTTATTTATTAAACTTTATTTGCTTCTTTACTCGTTTTTGCATAATAACATTAAAATCTAATAAAAAACGTATGTACAATAGAGCGTGGCCATAGCACTGGCTGCATTCCCACAATGTATAGCAATGTTCATCCTTCAATGTGTTGGTGAATTTGTTACTTTCATAATAAATAAATCCTATTTTTTTGCCTTTTTTACCTTCACCGAAGTTTGCTAGAAATAATTTTACTACGCTAACTCGTTTTCGATGTAAAATTATTTGATCCGTGTCCCGGGGAAAAAAATATCCCGGGATTTCCCGCAAAATCATATTTTGTCATTTAAACCTGTTATATTGATATTTTAAATACCTACAGCACAAAATAATTAAATAATTAAAAATACCCATCGGGTTGACAATTAGGATATTTTGTAATAAAAGGCATACATATACATTGGTTTTTCTTAGAAATGTATTATAAAATCTAACCTTTTACACTTTCCTAAAATATAGTGTTTTTACCCAATTACGGCGAAGCCAAAAGCAAGCGCCTTCTGTTTACCTACTACTATGATTATCTGCATGTCATGATTAAACAGACATGGTAGTTATACAGTAGGTGCGACCACGGCTCTACCTTGACCATTTTCGTTTTGATTTCAATCAGAATTATTTTCTTATTTTGTCCTTTTTAAACGTAGTCGGTTTATAGTTTTAAACTTATTTTTTAAGCGCAGTAAAAAGTTAGTTCGATAACTTATTTAAATCTTTCATAGCAATTTCATAGTAATTTTTTTAAATAAATTCTGTTAAAACTTTAGTTATAAACTCATTATTAAATAACTCATTTGAATCTATTAAACAAATGAATTTTAAGCTTTTCTAAGACAACTTTAAAAAATTCCCACCTACCGGAAGCCCCGGGAAACGAAAAAAATATTCCCGATTCTCCCAAAGAGGCCAGGAAAAGCGAAACCTTAATGTATACGCTCTGTCGACCAGTCGCAAGCGGTTAATCTCCCAACGACTCTAAAATCAAAATATGTTTGATGACTTCAAATCATTAATTATTAAAAATATTACATATTGTAATTATGTTTTATATAAAGGTACTCATAGTAGCTTTAAATTGTATGAAATAGTCATGAAAACTTAAAATGTTCCAAATTGTAATAAAAACTTTTGTAAATTTTTGGAAAAAGCAACTACGGAGGTTTCTTGCCGGTTCCTTCCCCGTAGATAGCATTCCGAACCGGTGGTAGATAAAAAAATGATATTTGAAAGAACTTATTTTAATTCTATTTAAATAATATATGCATCTATAATGTTGTTATTACTATATATCGGGGCACACCCGCCACTCTGTCCCACCACTGCAACTCCTGTTTATCAGGATCAACAGTGGCGTCCTTTGATCGAATAATCAACGAATAATGCAGCTGTGCAATGACGCACAGGCTGTGCCCGGACACCCTACCGGCTGTCTTCGGACCCGCAACGAACTTAATCGGAAGAAATAGGAGGTAGTAAGATAGTAAGAAAGCGGTTTCAGACTTCCCTCCCAGCAAAGCGGAGACAGCAATTGAAATGTCCCAGAGGCCCAAAAATCTAAAGGGGAGACAGTCAGGAGACGCCTGACCGTCTAAACACCACGGTATGCCACTAACTAACAGGAGATAAATTAGATACTAACCTAAATCTTACACCAGTAATATTGGTGACAAAACTTTTTAAAGGCACGGAAGTTTCCCTTCGTTTTCACAAGATCTAGATAATAAATAGGACTACACGCAGATACTTGAATCGAATTCAACATGATTAACCGTTCGTCATGCCAGAGACTACACTATACTATATTACTATATATAACGTCCGTACTATCGACCGTACGATAGCAAATCTATATATGCCATCGTTTCGTTCGTGCCATCTAGTTTATACGTAAATCAAAACCCTTTAGAATGGGATCCATGGCAAATTGACTAATTAACCTCAAAATCCTTTAAGTCAGTTGAAAGTTGGAACAATACCCGAGAG
The DNA here is from genome assembly GCA_949316135.1 of Choreutis nemorana. NCBI lineage: Eukaryota > Metazoa > Arthropoda > Insecta > Lepidoptera > Choreutidae > Choreutis > Choreutis nemorana. Next base: position 5,792,679 of record OX438620.1, on the reverse strand, counting down.
TTGAGGACACATGCAAATCAACCCGAAACACAGAGACAAACAACTATTACAAGAGAGCTTGTTAATTATCTATTCTCCATCTAATTTAGTTCAGCACTAACAGGGCTGGGTTAAATTGGGATTCTCCGCAAAGCATTAAATAAATTAAAAAAAAACTAAACTTGGGCAAACAAATAGATGATTCGCCTGATGGAAAGTGATACCGCCTAATTCATGTCTTAGAAATTCAAGAGCACCGCCAATACGTTGCCAATGTAGAAGTTACTGTATACTTCTCATGCCGGTAATAACACTGGCTCTTCAATCCTTCGAACCGAAACACAGCGAACTGCTTCACGTTGTAAATAGAAAGGGTGGTACCAACCCAGACGATCTGTTGATGTGTGTCATACACGTGGTTAAGCTTCAAGTTATTAATGCCTACTAAAGGTTAACTATTCGTAAGTATTCAAGTGACAGTCAAAGTGAATATGTTCCACGAAGGACAACAAATTGAATGTAATTAGGAAAGTTTAGTAATAATTGAAATATTTAACTGAACCATTAACCGGGGCAGGACCCTGTTTGGAGTACATCAAACGTAGAGAATGTGACGAGCTACAGTTCTTGGACAACTTTCCCGGAGCAGTTAAGTCCGCTAAGTCAGCGGACGACAACAGAAAACAAAGACTGATGGATACAAGGTTACTCGGTACTCAGATAAAATAGAGAAGCCGTCTAGAAACCTCCTTATTTTTTTATTTTTTTTAAGTTTCTCATTACTAGTTAGAACACTTAAGTTTTCTAATGATTTTATAAAATTTGAAGATTTTTGACAAATTACTATGCGAAATATGATTTACAATTAGTTTTAAGTCTACTTAGACTATATTTAATTGTATGAAAAATAGAGGATACAACGGATTTAATGTACGCATATTAAAAAGTATCCAATAAAAATTATCTAATGTGATAATTTTATTGTGACATTATAACTAAATCTTAATTGGTTTGTCTTAAGTTGTAGCTGCCATGTTCCTCATTGTTCCCGGATAGCGGCAACAGATTCGCAACCTGTCACATTGGGACTCAACATAAACATGCGAAAAGCGGTGTTTAACACCCCTGCCAACCCCTCTCGAGGGATTACGGCGTGTTTATGTTGTACCTGAATAGTATATCGCATACTTGTGACTTATTGTGACATTCGATCTATACTTTCTTTAATTTTAATGATGTTAATTAGATTTATTTAGTTATTATACTATCAAAAATATATTGTTATTAACATGTTACTGACTAGCATGTCGAGCGTCTACTCTAGGTATGAACCTGTACGTTTTAATTCCTATATCCACTATTGCTGGGATAGATGTCCAGTGACACGTTTTCAAACTATGCCACTGTAATCCCGGGCCAATTCAAAAACCAGTTGAAATTTACATTTGACAAGCTTACTGGCAGATGATTTTTTCGGGGCACACCCGCCACTCTGTCCCACCACTGCAACTCCTGTTTATCAGGATCAACAGTGGCGTCCTTTGATCGAATAATCAACGAATAATGCAGCTGTGCAATGATGCACAGGCTGTGCCCGGACACCCTGCCGGCTGTCTTGGAACCCGCAACGAACTGGCAGATGATAATGATTTTGAATGAAAGAAAGCATTGTTAGACAAATATTTCCGTGCCTTTCAGAGGAAAATGCGCGGGTCTTCCATAATTCAAAACATTTGGCAAGTAAATCATTATTTTCATATTTAGAATTTATCTTAATTCTTAGTTTAGGTTTTACAAAATTAATATTAAATTAAATTAAAACAAATTCACCTAGTAATTAATCCATTGAAGGTAAAATTGGTAGGCAGAATATTAAACACCGTATTTCCCATGTTTATGTTTAGTCCCAGTGTGACAGGCTGCGAATCTGTCGCCATTATCCGGACACAATAAGGAAAATGTCAGCTACAATGTACGGCAACCCGAGACTCGGACTCTCAGCCTAGGTATTATTAATATTGTTCATATACCTCGACCTCGACAAACTCGATGGCGCAGTGGTGTAAACAGCTGACAGCTACGTTTAAAATTCCGAGTTCGAATCCCGGCGGGGGCGGGACTTATTTGCAAGACACATTGTTTCCCTTACCGGTCTTGTATGTTGTATTCTTATCTATGTAGATTATACCATATCGTTGCTTAGTTCCAGTGAGACAAGTTCTTACGATACTTACTGCAGGGCTGAGTCAATGTGTGTCGTGATGCGATTATTATTATTATATCGTAATCATATAGATAGGGGATGAATCTTTGTATCGCTCGAGCGAAGCTGAGGCGGATTGAGCAGTCATTTACACATTTCGTGGCCCCATATCTAAAACCTTGTAACACCCCACGTGTAATTCAAGCTTTTCACCAATACGTACAGAACTTTCCCCATTATTTGATAAACTCCGCGTATTGTATGTTTTGCTTGGAACATTTTCATTTATCGCTATAGCAATATTCGAAAGTTTATGTACATTGTACATACATACACTTTGTTGCAATTGTTGTAAGAGACTTTAATCTTTTTACATGTATATATATATTGTTGTATAATATTTTACATAAACGTAAACTCACACCGTTATCCTCCGAGAGGATAGCAGAGGTGTTACACACCGCATTTCTATGTTGAATACCAGTGTGACAAGTTGCGAATCTGTAGCCACTATCCGGGCACAATATGAAACATGGCAGCTACATATTACGGCAACCCGAAGATCGAACCTTCGATCTGTCGGGTCGGGTCGGTCGATTAACCAAGGCACATAACTTTTTATCTTTTGATAATACATATTGAACTTAAAACTAGGCAAGCATTTGACTCCAATCCCGCCTGATGTGAAGCGGCGATGAATTCCAAGGTGGAACATATTTCACTCTTGCCTTATGATGATGATGATGATTCATTTATTTGCTAAAATAAGGTAATACAAGTTGGTAATTTATTACAATGGTTCCACTTATTCTACCTATCTGGCGTGCAAATGCTCATTACAATTACAAATTCTATTATTTAAACTATACAAACACTAAACTAAAAATTATTATATATTACGATTTATTTAATTAAACAGCCCAATGACGAATATGATTAATATAGAAAAACGGATTAGGTAATTTTATTTAATGGTAGTATTAATAAAAATATTACATAAAACCTAGTAATGACGAAAAAAAAATTCTACATCAATCTTAAAATTAAGCACAAATTAATTAACAGGAGATTTTTTGATCCCCTTATAGGGGATAAATAGCATATTAAATTTTGTTTGAAGCGTAGCTGAGGCGTGTCGTATAACACACATAACGACCACATTACATAAGTCAACAAGTACATACATACATTGCGTTAATTTAATAAAGTGGACATTATCACGTAAGATTGACTCATTCTCGTCAGATTTACGACCTCGTTGGCACAGTGGTGTGACCAGCCGACTGTTATGCTAGAGTTTCTGAACTTTGTGTTTTTTGCAAGACCCACTGTTTCGCTTACCGATCTTGGATGTTGTATTCTTATATGCCCACGTTTTTATACACTCACTTTCTTGTTTGTTTGTCTGTCTTTCCGGTTGGATTTTTGCAACTCAATTTTGAGGCACTTCCCGATAAGCTAGCAGGCTGAAATTTTCAGGGTCCCTAAAACCCGATGACAATGCAATTTACAACTATAAAACGGCTGGACCGATTTTGATCAAATTTGTATGGAGTGACTTTTGAGGCAGAAAAAAAATAGATTTAAAAATCTCAAAAACCCACGTTTTTATATGTCCTTAATATAAGAAAATAACCCTACGGGGCTGAAAGAGGGGCCACTCAAAACGTGGGGGCGTATTTTTGCAAGTTATCTTATTATCTATACACGTCATGTAAATATATCCCATTAATAATCCCTTAAATAATATACGCCCTAAAATAATATTTTTGAATCTATTAATTATTTGTAGTTTATACTCGTTTCTTCGGGCCTCCGATACAAGTTTATATCTTAGTGCAAGAAGTCAATGTATGTGTCGTGATTTGGTTGTTATTTTTATTATTTATTAATTCTTTACAAATTTTTAAACAAAATGTCACAATTTATTTTGTAGTAGATATGTTGCCGGAATGAAATTTTCTTAATTTTTACATAAAAAATTATTAGCTAATTATTTAGTTGATATGATACCAGAATTAAATTTTCTTAATTTTACATGTAATAATTATTAGCTAATTCTTTAGTTGATATGTTACCAGAATTTAAATTTCTTAATTTTTACATGAAATAATTATTACCTAATTCTTTAGTAGATTTGGAACCGGAATTTTATTTTCTTTAAAATCTTACGTCGGTTTCGGTAAGCGAATAAGGCAATCAGTTAAGTACAGATTCGACGAAGTACAGTTTACTATTTGTCGAACTTTGTGATTTTCGTACGATTTCGTACCAAACCTGTCAACTAGTTAACGAATCAATAATAATTAACAAAGGTAGTGCTAATAGATTAATGATTGATGGTCGCGGGAGCGCAGCGGAGACCAATCATGAATTTTCAATATTTTTAACAACAGAACTACATTTCTTAAGAATATACTATGGAATTAATAAAAACCAAGCCAATGATGTCATGTCATGACAGGATGTCACGTCATGACTAGTGTATCTTAATAGAGAGAACATAAACACATAACATAAACTCACGCCGTAATAAATCCCTCGAGAGAGGTAGGCAGAGGTGTTAAAAAACGCGTTTCGCATGTTTTATGTTTAGTCCCAGTGTGACAGATTGTGAATCTGTCGTCACTATCTGGGAACAACGAAGAACATGGACAGCTACAATGTACAGCAACTCGAGACTCGAACCCTCGACCTTTCGGGTCGGGTCGGTCGATTGACCAAAGCACCTAACGAACTGAGCTACCACGTCCTCATGAGCTACATTGAATTTAAGTAGAGATTTATTTTATTTCTTTATTTGTAGATAAAACAGTGGACAGATTGCAAATAATAATACAAAAAAATTGAAAAAATTTCACAAACATAAATCTGACAACCATGAACATATCTCACTAAAACACAATATACAAACACTCAAAATAACGCTACATACATAGAGGGAAAGAACAAACATGATAACAAGGACATATTAAAACACAAAAAAAAACAATAAATATATTAGAGCAAAAACCGTTACTGTCACTCTTCCCATCCCAATGCAAGAAGAAAAAAAAAAGGTATATGAAAAAATTTAAAACCATATTTTTTTTAATTAAGCTAAAAGAGATATTCAGTTAAATATATAAAAATCTGTGCATAATACATTAGACGTACAAACATACATACACACATGAATAAACGTACGAACAGACTAAATACTTAATCTATGGTTAGTACCTTTAGTTAGTTTTGCCCGGTCTTGCGACCGTTCCGTGTACTAGCTCGTACATCAGGTAGGTACTAAATTACACGGTGAACCGTGCGAAAAAACCAAACTCATGTGAGAAAGCATTAGTGGTGTCATATTGCCTCATTTTAAGCGAGGGAAAAGATATTTGATAGCAGTGGCGGCGTTAAACAAAATACGGATATCGGTGACATGAACTTTGCGAGGCCTCCGTTTAATTAAATGAGTTCTTTGGTAAAGATACAGACCAGAAACTGGCGCGACCTTTTTTTAGGCCTTGCAAAATATCACTCATTCCTACAGGTGAAATGTCTGCTGGTTTATCTATGTCGTTCATAAAAAAATGCTTATTAAAATCTGGAGTTCCTCATAAATTGTAAGCATGTAAGCATTTTTGCGAGGCCCCTTGATTCGCGAGGCCCTCGGTGGTCGCCGATGTCGACGTCGCAAAGCTCCGCCACTGATAGGCTACGATGATTATAAATCTACGCCGTATGCAGTCTTATTTCCGTGCCTTTAAAAGTTTTGCCACCAATATTACTAGTGTAAAATTTAGGTTAGTATTTAATTAATCCCCTGTTAGTTAGTGGCATACCGTGGTGTTTTGACGGTCAGGCGTCTCCTGACTATCTCTTTCTTAGTTTTTTGGCCTCTGGGCCATTTTAATTGCTATCTTCGCTTTGCTGGGAGAGAAGTCTGAAATCGGTTTCTTACTACCTCCTATTTCTTCTGATTAAGTTCGTTGCGGGTCCCAAGACAGCTGGTAGGGTCTCCGGGCACAACTGCATTATTTGTTAATGGTTCGATCAAAGGACGCCACCGTTGATCCTGGTGAACAGGAGTTGCAGTGATGAGACAGGGTGGCGGGTGTGCTCCCGATGCAGTCTAGTTTCTTTTTTAAATCGAAAACCTATGGTTATACGATATCAGATTAAACCTAGGTATGTTAATTTCATCTTAACTTAAACCAAAGAGTAGAGCAACCCTAGTTTGGTCACGCGACCACAGACTATAGAAGGCTTTGCCACCATATTGTTTAATTAGTCTATAACATGTGATGATCGGATGACGGACGGATCACCCGATGGAAAGTGATACCGGCGACTATTGACATAACGATGCGCTTAATGTCATAGAACGTCATGAGCACCAGCGTTGCCCATGTTATACGTCACGTCCCGGTAATTACACTAGCTCTCCAATCTTTCGAACTGAAACAAAGCGAAATACTTCACGTTGTAAATAGAAAGGAGGAAGATATTGAACGTAAATCTACCTGCTGGTTCTAGGACATTCCCCCCAATATGTCTGAATTTTTAGCTAGGGCTGCAAAAGAACTAATTGAGCTATCTGTACATTGCGAAATGAAATTTTGTATTGAACTAGCAGATCGTCCAATAAGAATAATTTATTTGCATGAAATAAGGGAGGAGTTCAATTTTTATAAATAGGTAATACGTATTTCACTTGTAGCAACCAAGTTCGCTGCATTTCGGTTCGACGGATTGGAGAGACAGTGTACTTACCGACACGAGAGCTATATCATCTTTACCTCTACATGGCCAACGCATTGGCAGTGCAGTTTCTGTTGCTGTGTCAATTTCCATTTCCAACCGTTTGATTATTTGACTATGAAGTTGTATAAAAATAAATAAAAATGCATATTTTTTAATTCTCAGCATAAGGTACATTGAATTAATGTTAGTTTAGTGAACGGGATAGCGTGGGCTTGAAGCTGTTCTCCAAATATTGGCACTGGTTGACTGATAACGCTCTAACACTAATTCTGTACAGGCAGGCGGCTTGCTTAGCACCTAGAGCCTGGTGGCTTTCATGGTAGGCTACTTGATAACTAGCTAGGCGCCAAGCGCAGTGCGGCCGGTCGTGTAAATTCTAGAACATTCGTTTTTCCAAACCACTCGCTAGATAATAATAATAACAATAAACCACATCACGACACAAACATTGACTCAGCCCAGCAGTAATATCGTAAGAACTTATGTCGCAGGTGCTAAGCAATGATATGGTGTAAACTACATAGATAAGAATTCTAAATCCATGACCGAAACAATGCGTCTTGCAAATAACACAATGTTCCGCCCCCGCCGGGATTCGAACCCAGAACCTCTAGCGTAGCAGTCGGCTTCTTACACCACTGCGCCACAAAAGTCGTTGCTAGATGACTAGCAAGGCGCCAAGCAAACCGCCTAACTGTAGCCTTTAAGACTATTTAATGAATATAATAGAATTTTTATTTGCCTAAAACATGCTTATAACAATACAGATTTTATTAGTTTAAGTGATATGCAAAAACAAAGCCAACAATTAATTACTTTAGTAGTCAATTTTCTTTAATAAGACCTATTTAATCCAAAGACATTATATTTTTGCCGTCTCTATAAAGGATGTGATGATAAGATCTATGCTTGCTTAATATTAGGTTTACGGATAGTCAAATTTCTAACACACGACTCTAGACGCCTCAAAGCCCGCCTCTTTACTTTGGACCTAGTGATGCGCTGGAGTCGATAAATATACCCAAGTATCGATATCGATAAAATTGAAAAATCCTTCTCATCTATCTATAGCAAGAAAAGGATTATCTCTGTTTTGGGTTTAGCTAGTTTTGAAAATGATAAAATTATCTGTAAAAATTTTCACTCATTGCTAATTTTTTTTGAGTTAGAAAGGTTTCATAGAATTTTTACATTAATCCTCTGTGATAGGTCGGATTTTTTCACAGACGTGCGATGTTGGAGCCTGTCAATAGTTGATTAAAGTAAAATGAACATTTTCAATGATTGACAAAACCAAATTCAATGAAGTATCTTAAACTTGAAAGAATAACTAATTTAATCCTTTAGAAAATTTACAATAACATCGTTTTAAAATAAATAATTGGATAACACCATATCTTACTCTTTACAATAATTGCTTTATTAAAGATCTTTATCCCTGAACATTTACATTTGCAACTTTTCGGAATGTGATTTATCTCCTTCAATTATTTATAGAAATAATTTCAGAGATTCGACCATGAAAATGTTACAGAGTTTCTTTCAAATTAATAATTATGAATGATTAGTAAAGATCAAAAGGGATAATTCTAATATATAAAGAAAGTTTTTTACGTACAAAAATTTTTAATTTCCTGAGTAAAGAACTTTCTACCACTAATGGTGACAAGTACCATAGCATTGTTGCATAAAATATTGTTTAGGCGATTTAAATTTCTATGATAAATAATAACAGTTATCGATAAAACTATCCATACACCCCATCCCTACTCCGTTTGCTCAGCAAACCGCATTTTGCGGAAGTCGCCCCACAAGCGATTCCAAAATTAGATTTGCTTTGTGATTCCTAATGCTGATTAAAATCTTTCCAGCAGAATTGTTCCGAAGAATTCTTACAGTCACACCTTACTTACATTAGTAACATCTTAGAACAATTAATAAATAATTTAAGCTTAGGATATTAAAGACCCAAAATGTATTAAATAACTGACAATTATCTATAATTATAGTTAAAATAATAAAAAAGGTCTGACAGAAATAAATCATTGTAATTAAAACTTTTATATAAATATAGTACATATGTACACTGTATATGACTTTGCTGATCCTTAATAAGTAAATACAAAATAAAAAGATCATGTACATTGAACATTCATTTCGTTTCGAAATATAAAAAAATTCTCCAACACAGTTTTTACACGACGAAGTCACAGGCAAAACATAGTATGTGGCACTCATGATTCATTAATTAAGTATTTTTCAAACAAAGCATTTTAAAACAAGTAAAGCCTAAAATCAAGGTAGAAGCCTAAAGTTGGTCTACCCATTATGTATAATTATGATTATTTAATGGACCCTAACTGCGGCCCTATTGGCCTTCGCAGCGTAACCGGACTAACCGCGCGGCGAGTGCTTCCCCGCAAGGGAGCGAGGCGCAGCGTAGCTGCGCTTCGCCTCCTTGCGTCGATGCCCTCAAAGCCGGGCATTACGTTGGGTCTACAAGCCTTAAGGCTAGGAGGCCTCAAAACTTGTAGCCCCAACGGGGTTAATTATGTATAAGGAGTTTTTCAATGTAGACGTTAGTTGTCGGCCCTTTGAAAATCGATCGAGTTTCCATTGAATCGATCGAGTTTGTTTGCATTGAAGAGTTTGTATAGTTTTTCTACACGTCAGGTTATAGATTACTATAGTGATTTTATATTAGCATCCTTAATTCCTTATCAACCCGTTAGAGGCGCTTTACAAAGAATTAAATTTTTAACTGCAGTGGCAATCGAAGGTAAAACCCATGGTAGGTGCGGGAACGTTTTGAATAAATAAATTACAAAATAAAAAATCCCCTGATTATTATAGGAGATATTAGCGTACATTCGATTGTTCATCACCAATTTCACACCCCATAACTTTGAATGGGGGAACTGAAATCAACAAAATATAGCTAAGAACACGCTCGATTAAATCACCTTTCAAACAAAAAAAATTACACCAAAATCGCTTCACTCGCTATGAACAAAGAGACAGACACACTGACCAACACGTCACATTTTGCGTCGGGGCTTAAAAAGCGATCGTCCGTTAGCGTTTGACATTTGTCAGACAACAAACGCCCAATTGAAAGAAACGTAAGCACTACATTTAGGCTGACTTACTGTAAGCACCGGCTATTTATTCCGGCACTCTTTAATTCAATTGCCCTGGATTAATGATGGGGAAAAATTTAGTTGCCCGAGATGCGAGTTGAGTGGCGATTAGGTCAGTCTTTTATTTTAGTTTCAGGGTTCCGTTTTTAGAAAAACCAATTTAATAATAACTGACTATATAAAGCGATTTCAATTTGGAAATTTAAATAATCTTTACATATTAAAGTTTGACTTCAAATTCATTTTAATTCAGTAAAAAAATTTAAACAACAATGCTAGAGTCTACATTATTATACAGCATTTCTCCAAAAAAGCGTCCTAACAATGACTATTAAAATTTACATGTAATTATTTTGAAAAATCAACTACGGAGGTTTCTTGCCGGATTCTTCCCGTAGAAATAGCGTTGCTAACCGGTGGTAGTTTAAAAGATGACTGTTTAAAAGTACTTATTTCAAGTCCATTTGAGTGTTGACCTCGGTGGCGCAGTGGTATAAACAGCCGACTGCTACGCTAGAGGTTCCGGGTTCGAATCCCGGTGGGGGCGGGACTAGTGTTATTTGTTGACTTGTGTTATTTGCAAGACGTGTTGTTTCGCTTACCGGTCTTGGATGTTGTATTCTTATTTATTTTGTATATACCATATCGTATCGAAATTTGAATTGTATCCAGTGTTCGTGCTCGCTTATGGTAGCGTTGGGTGCCGGCTCGTTCACTTCCCTCTAGTATGGTCGAGGAGGGCGATGGCTGAAATCCACGTTATACTCGTGATCGGGTGCTGTTTGTGTGGACTGGCTCACTTGGTCACAATATTTTATTATGATAATTTCCGATCCCATTGTTCGGTAGATTAAATTCGTTGCATCCCTATGTTTAATGCAATTACATAAAATGTATTTAAATAAAAGCCTTAGCAGACTTAAAATCATTAATTATTAAAAATATTACATATTGTAATTTGCTATAAACGTAGTCATAGTAGCTTTAAATTGTATGAAATAGTTAGAAAACTTAAATGTTCCAACACGTAATGAAAAACTATTGTAAATTTTAGAAAAAAGCAACTACGGAAGTTTCTTGCCGGCTTCTTCCCCGTAGATAGCATTCTGAACCGGTGGTAGATTAAAAAATGACGATTTTGAAGCACTTATTTTTAGTCTATCTAAATAAAAACATTTTGAATTTGAATATTTTGAGCCTAATATGTTGTGTATAAATCTTGGAAGGATTTTTTAGTGTTGCGTGTAATTTTGTATCTGTTATAATTATATTAATATGTTTGAATTTTAAAGTAGGTCGTGTAATCAATTTCTTAATTCCATATTTTAATCCTGACTTTTATATTTGACATGAAATATTTTGAATTAAATGACTTCTTACAAATTTTTTACATCCACAGCTAACATACTTTTACAACAATCTTTTTAATTTAATTTTAATTATTTAGATAATATGGCATTCTGTCAGAATATAGTGTAACACTGTATACATACGTGATATCTGCAATATTTTATATGTACTGCATTCAAAATAAATTTGAATTTCGAAAAATGAATAAGGTTAATTAAACTACTTTCATTACTCATGAAAATGATTATAGAATGTTAAATAAATTAATACTCTACCACTATTACTGAAACTACGCGGTACGCTGTTGTTAACAGACGAATATTTATTACGGACATCATATAAGTAAAATAGGAAAAACATTGATACTGCGATTCAGACTAAAAGCAACGCCATCTGTTAATCAATTAATAAATCATTAATTAAACAAGTGTTATAGTAAAGAGTTCATGTAAAGGTAAATTTGTATATTTTCTTTTTCCAATAAAAACCAAAGCCTTAAGAATTTTTGCGATTCTTTTTCAAATTCATTTAACCTGTTGTCAAATTGACACCAGAGTCAAGAGCTTGTACAAGAAATAGAAAATTAAGTTTTTTACGAAGACTTAACCGCCGGAAACTGTTGTTTATTTATATTCTGTACCTTACTAACACAAATTGAGTTGTTACTCATGTGCAAAGATGTGCATACTTGTAATTTACATGCATAAAATTTACTTGCCCATTGTCAATAATACTAAAACTATAAGAATGTTATGTCATGCTGTTAGTATGCCAAATAAATAAATAGAGATACACTAGACAATTACAATTGTGAATAAAGAAAATTACATTACATTACTTTAAATTACCAAAATTTCATTTTAAATTCCGAATGAGCGTCAAACTTAAGCCCTTAAACAAGTTGGATGATTAATTAAAACAAAACAACCCTCCTTGACTTACCTACTGAACCAATTTAGTGAAACTGTGCCTAATGAAGGAGCACTAATCTGACGCAACTTGACATTACTATTCGAGACAGTAAGACTACCTTAGATATGTTAACCATTTATTCATACATCAAAAATATTGTTACGTCATTCGAATCTGATTTAAATTTAAGTTAAAATAAAAATAATAACTCTCAGTAATAAACTAACAATAATAAAATTTATTATGTATTAATAAGATTAAAGATGCTTGAAACCGATGGTTTTCCTGATGGAAAGTGATACCGCCGCCTATTAAAACGACGATGCCCCTGATAACTCAAACGCCAAGCTGCCAATGACCATGTAGAGAAAAAGATGTTATTCCATTGATGGATACCACTAGTGTTGGAAATTACAATCCTTCGACCCGAAACACAGCGAACTGCTTCACGTTGTAAATAGAAAGGAGGGTGGTACCAACGCAGACGATCTCGCACGTAGATCTACCTCCTAAAATTTGAGTTCACTGCACAGCTGCATTATTCGTGTAACCTGGTTAACATGAGTTGCAGAAGTGAGATACAGTGGAGAGTGTGCCCAGACTGTCCTGACCAATAACTGGCCATCTTATCATCACATCAGAGTCAAACCATTTCATCATCAGGACACAAGACGTAGGCGGAATCCTTTCGTTGTAAATATTCCAACTTCGAATGCTTCGAGAACTCTTTTATAATGCGTTCTGAAAAGGAGTGGAATTCTTTGCCTGGTGAAGTGATCCCTGATCAGTATAACCTGGGGCTCTTTAAGGCAAGAGCGAATAGGGTTCTCCTGGGTAAGCATGTTCGTCCTTAGACTTCATCGCCGCTCAACATCAGGAGGGATTGGTGTCAAATGCTTTCCTAGTTTAAATTAAAAAAGGCCCTTCCAAGTATGTTTGTTTTTGGTAGGTAAGTTTTTTTGTTTTATTCTTGCAAATAAATTTTGTTTTTATAATCCAGCTCCAACTCCATTCTAAGTGTAATTGCAGATAGATTTGATTCCTCTGTCATAGGCCATTGTATTTGTTTTGCATCACTTATAATAATTGTTAGTAAGTAATGAATTGCTGAATTAAAATCAAGAATATGATTGTGTTATTCAGGTTGTGATGTTCTTATTTTATTATTTTTTTTGTGTGTGTTTTATTGTGTTTTCTGGACTTTTGTTGTCTGTAATAAATGTAAATAAATGTCTGAAATTTCTGTTAATCTCTTGCGTCATCTTACCGTTTATTCAAGTAGAGCAACTTACAACTTAAATAAGGATTATCCGTACACATAATTAGCCAAATTCCATCGCCCTTACCTCCTTAACTCGGGGTTATGTTATCGAATATAATATCATCTGTCTTCGATCTCGTCTATTGTTATTATACCTTCTACTCCTCATTTACATGGAAGGTTACAGCCGTAACATATTTTCCTGTTACAAAATAAATAGGAATTTATTTGAAGATATGCAAATTTTCATACCACTGCGGTGGCAAACAATCATACGGCCCGTCTGATGGTAAGCAGTCACCGTAGACTTTGGACGCCTGAAATAAGCATAAATCTTTACTTTATTTATTTTAACTAGTTTATTTTGAGATTTAGATAAAATTATATAATGATAAATATAATATCTTGGATGTAATATCTATCCATGTAGTTTATACCGTATCGTTGCTTAGCAACTGCGACACAAGATTATCTAAGTCAATGTGTGTGTCGTTACTTGGTTATTATTATTAAATAGATCTACCACCTATACATATGTAAAATAAGTGGCATTACCTTTTTTCTTCCAGCTAACTTTTGTGACATTGTAGCAACATGATAAAAAACGGAAAATTAAACGAAATTCGATTTTGAAGTACCATCTACTATTACTATCTACTAGTTCGTACGGAACCCTCGGTTCGCGAGTCCGACTCGCACTTGACCGGTTTTTTAATTAACAATAATAAAAATAAAAAAAAATAAAAAAAAACTGACATTTAAAGCACATCAACTCGTAAACGAATCAATTTTCCATATCCAAGTTGACAGGTGCCTTAAGTGCAATGATTTAACAAGTGAAATACTTGAATAACCTCACTTCATTCCTATATTTATCATACCAAGCATATATAATTAAACACACACGTTATTAACTTAGCTAAATCAGTTCCTATACTATTTCATAACCGTGAAAACAAATTTCAAATCACCTATCTTCTATCTCGCTTTTCTATCTAACCAAATCTATGTACTACGTACAGATAGATGCATGGTTTTGTGGTATTAAGTATGCAATAGCTGTGAAGATTCATCTGGCGCAGGTGAATCTGCATACATCTCCATTTCCAGTTTGGATCGCATCCAAAACTGTCAAGCATTAAATAAAATAACCGTAGATTTAACTGTAACGTAACCCGTGTGGTGTTTTATGGAACTGATGATGCAGGGAAATGTCGAAGAATATGATGTAGGTACCTAAAAAAAAAAAAAAAAGGTTAATACCACTAACGTGACAATCAAGCATACGTCCTGCCTGATGGTAAGCTGTCACCGTAGGATATATAGAATAAATTAACCAAACATCACGACACACACATTGACTCAGCCCTGCAGTAAGTATCGTAAGAACTTGTGTCACAGGCACTTCGCATCTACATGGCATAAACTGCGTAGGTAAGAATACTACATGCTAGACCGATAAGCGAAACCATGCGTCCTGCAAATGTCCTGAAGTTCCGCCCCCGCCGGACTCGAACCCAGAACCTCTAGTCAGTCTGCTGCTAGCCGTGGTACACCCATCAGTCAACTTCTGTTTACCAGGATCAACAGTGGTTCAGACCTGTAGCACATCAGAAGAAATAAAAAGCAACAAGAAATAGAATCACTTCCCAGCAAAAGCGGAGACCGCAATATGAATGACTTTTTAAATTATTTATTAAAATTTGATACCACATGTATACACCAATCCGTTACATTTTCTCAAATATCTGACTTAATAAGTTATAAAGCTTCAAGTCGTTGGTTAGACAGAGAGATATGTACTATGACGTCAAAGTGCACAGGCGCCACACAACTTCCATAGAAAAAGTTGTTCTGGTGAGCGAGATAGATATATTTACTTTTAACTGTCTTATCTTCCTGATTGATCGTTAAATTTTTATGCTGTTTTCACTATAAAGATACTATTTCCATGTACTTTACGATAAATTAATTGAATAAACAAATTAAATGTCATGCATATTTCCTTTTTCAATCGACCTAAAGTCAAAAAAATTAGATTCACAATATGAAATGCTCGCAAGGGAACTTTTCGAATTTGACTCAACGAGGCAACTATACCAATTTTCGGTTACAAATATTAATTACCGCCATAGTTACATGTCGGGAACTCCAGAAAACTTTGTAACATGAACTCCAGTTGAGTACCAAAGGTAATGTACGATTATTACACATAGTTTTAAGTTTCCGCCACACTTGATGTGAACTTTGTTAATTATATTCCTATTAATTCACCCGAATACGTCACAAGTTGATTTGTTTGACGCAGGATTTTGAGGTTAGAAAGTTTGGAATTTCTGAAATCGATCGATCACAGCGTTTGGTGATGCTTTTTTATTATTATAAGGGCTTTGTCGCTAAGCGATAATCTCGCACAGTTAAAGGAATACAAAACAGCTACAAAAAGAAATACAAACAATTAAAAAAAAATTAAGCCTAATCAGCCAACTAAAATAATTTAAATCATCATTTCTGTAGATTACGGATGTTAGAATAAAAAAAGGTTGCATTTTACTCAATGCATGAGAAAGCTTGCTTCGAAAATGTCTCGACAAACATTGCAACTTTATACTCAATAACTCCTAAATTATATTGTATTGTGTAATTGCTTTCGAAAAAAAATCAGGCGTTTTTTAAAGAACTATACCTAATTATTAACCAAGCAAATCTACTGACCGGAGCTATAGTTTGTTTGTGAGTATGAATAAATGTTTGTCCGACGATAACTTGAGTATCGTTGGTCGGATCGTCATGAAATTTGGTAGGCGGTTTAGTGAAGCAGAGGTTATTTTTAAACTCGAATATGAGGCCAATCAGTCCAGAGGTTACCGAGATATAGGGGGTCGCGAGTTCATATAACTGTATACTACTACTATTTTACTATTTTAGATGTCTATTAGATTTTAATTTTGTTTGTTTTCCTATAATTGTTATATATTTGTTTTCTTTAATATTATTGTTAATTTTGTATCAATTTTATTTCATTATATTTTATTTTATATACTAAATTTAATTCAATTATGTAGCTAATAATTTTGTAAATGCTGTATAATTCCTTAATTGGGACACACATATGTACCTAAGGCGTTTAATTATAAGTTATTTTCTGTGTCTGATGTGTGTCCTGTGGGTTTATTAAATAAATAAATAAATTACAGAAACTGTGGTTTCTTGCCGGTATCTTCCCCTACATACATTTTCCGAACCGGTGGTCGAGTCATTTAAAAAAAATCAATTGACGATTTTAAGTACTTCTCTTAAAGTTTAGGGAATAAAGTTATATCGATTTTGAAAAAAAAAATGAAAAAATATTTATTTACACCAAAACATGTTGCATAAACAGCAGTATGTCTTTTGGTCCCCTCACTAGGCAAGCCTGTATCGAGGGAACCTGTTCCCAGGTTTAACAATATTATTCAAACATTCCTTTCGGCAAACAGTAATACTTTACAAGATACATGATAGTAGTTTTGCAAAAAATAAATACCAATAATAAATATAATTAATTCCATGCTTCAGGCAAAAACATAAATAAAATAAAATCCATCAGGTCGATTCTAATTAGGTACTGTGTGTTACTTCGTGAAGGGGTTTATTTTTATATTGCAGTGTTTTGCTGCTCTGTTGTAAATGTATAATTTTTATGTATGGATTATTTTATATTTTATATCGATTTTGATTGATAGATCAATCTTAAATCAAAATAACATTACATTCAAGTTTTTAACTGTAATTTTAACTATATCACAAATTCAAGATAACTTAATATAGGTAAAATAACATTGTTTTCTCCTTTTTTAAGACAAACGAGATTCGAATAATAAAAAGCTAGGGTATCAAAGGCGCTTCATTACAGGGCTAATGAAAAAACCGAGTACCAGCCCTAAAATATCCACTTTGGAAGAATCAAATATGAATCAGCTCGTGTTTTGAACTCTCAGGGATTAATAATAATAACCACCTCACGACACACACATTGACTCAGCATTGCAGTAAGTATCGTAAGAACTTGTGTCACAGGAACTGAGCAACGATATGGTTAATACTACATAGATAGATAAGAATACAACATCCAAGACCGGAACATCGAACACGGAACCTCTAGCGTAGCAGCCGGCTGTTTACACCACTGCGCCACCGAGGTCGAGGGATTCTTATGAATGAGCAGTAATTCTACAAAAATTAAAAGAATTACTAAACATTGATTTCTCAATTTAATTAACTGAATTCGTAGTATAATTTTTACAAATCCATAAAACGAATTGCTTTTAGAAGAATTGCTAAGCGGCCATTTTAGGTAGCCTGGCCGGTATGAAATACAAAAATCCTTATATCTCATGTAAATACAGCTGTGTTGGTGTTTGTACAACGTTCTGTACTTTTAACTCTTGTAAACAAAAGCAGTATTTAAATTATTGTTTATTCGATATCGTATGGTTCCGAGGATTTAAAAAATATGGATGAGGTTGTTTATCGACAACTACACTTTGCTTTTGACTCTGTACAGACGGCCACACATAAAGTTTCACATAGCAGGAACAATACTAATACGCTGTAAAACTTCAACAAAGAAAAGCGCAAGTCCAATCTGGTTAGGTTGATCCATGGACGTGTGTACCGTCCTTAAGTCGTAGGACAGAAATATGAATATTGCATTTGTAATGAATTACCTGACGTTTACCAAGATGGCGCACACACGGCCTCATGTAAAGCTATACTGTGAGTATTAAATTTTTCATTAAAAGTCTTTATTTTTCACACACATTGACTCAGTCCTGCAGTAAGTATCGTAAGAACTTGTGTCACAGGAACTAAGCAACGATATGGTATAAACTACATAGATAAGAATACTACATCCAAGACCGGAAAGCAAAACAATGCGTCTTGCAAATAACAAAAAGTTCCGCCCCCGCCGGGATTCGAACCCGGAACCTCTAGCGTAGCAGTCGGCTGTTAACACCACTGCGCCACAGAGGTCGAGAGGTGGGTTGACCAGCCCTGCACTTAAATCTACAAGCAATGTGCTATACAATCCGTTCTAGTAATAGCACAAAAATCTGCCCCAGCTAAGATAAAACCTAGTATTTTTGACATAGCAGCCAGTTTTTTTTACTGGCCACAATCTTTTGTAATGGTAAGTGACGATGCGGCTGAAGTTTAAAATGAAAATTAAAGTATTCAGAAAACCAGTTTTCTCTTTTTTTATTGAACGAGCGAGCGAAACAAGACATGTCCTCAGAGTTTACTGGAGCAATCCGGCGTTTTTATGCATGTTTGTTTGTATATATAAATGTTCGTCCGACGATAACTCGAGTATCGTTTGTCGAATCTTCTTGAAATTTGGTAGGCGGCTTAATGAGACAAAAATAATTATTTTAATTAGAATACGAGCCAAATCGGTTTAGGAGTTCCCGAGATAAAAGGCTCGCGAACTCACAGTTCGGAACAAACCACTAGTAGTAATATAATTTAATACATTTCTTGGGAAGTAGTAATTTTTTGGATTAAAGTTTTTCGCCACATCCAGTGTTTCAATGGTCCGTTGTCATCGTTATGCGCGGCCACGTTTAACCTCTAAAATACTTAGTGCCTTATGAGGAGACGCCGCCGCCTGTTATTTTTACCTTATTTTATATCTGAAACATGCTTGCTGCTTGTTGACACCCTTCCTAACATTATCTCTTAGTTACTTATTGAAGGGTTAGATACCTTTTTTATGGACCCTACGAATATTTATTTTATAACATAGTAAAACTAATACAAATCGCTTAAGCCGTTTTCGATTTTTAACGAGACTAACAAACAGCTATTAAATTTTATATATGAAGATGAAGATAACAAGACATGACCAAACAAGACGGTTCACCGTATGGAAAGTGACACCGCCGCAACGCGACAATGCCCTCAATGTCTCTCAACACCAAGAGGAACGTCAATGGGTTGCCCAATGTAGAGGTTTAACATGCCTCTTAATATATATGTAAGGGAATATCTTTTTTTTAAATATTATAATTCAATACCCCATATATGCACAAATCCGTTAGATTTTCTCAAATATCTGACTTATTAAACTAAGTTTTAAACTTCAAAGTAGATCCAATATGTACAATGACGTCAAAGTACACAGGCGCCATACAACTTCCATAGAAAGTTTGTTATGATGGGCGAGATAGATATATTTACTTTTAATGGTTGTATCTCCCTGGTTTGTCATACAATTCTAATTCTGTTTTTACTGTAAATATCCAATTTCCACATACTTAAAAATAAAAATATATAAATTTATTGAATAATAAAATTAAATTTCATGCATGTTTCCTAATCATACAACTTGCCATAGTCCCAAACTAAGCTACGAGCTTGTTCTATGGACTAAACAACCATATACGTACATACAGAATACAATTAACAGATCTATCTGTCTCTATTACTAAACTCCACAGTGTTGATCCGTCCGTCCGTCAGTCAGCGGGTTGTATAAGCTTTATCTCATGAACGGTAATTGGTAGAAGGTTAAAATTTTCACAAATTATAAATCTATATTGACACTATAAAACAAATAAAAATAATTTCATGAAAGTAAAAAAGTAGTAGAGTAAAATAAAATCAAACCAGAAACTTTTTTTTTCGGCAAAATAATGGAATTTTTTACCATATTTTAAAATGTTTATAAATAAATCAAGGAACATAAATAAAAATCCGAACGAATTTTGACCCGCCTTCTTTTTTTAAGTCGGTTAATAGAAAGAATAGGTATCTAATTTGAAAATAAATTTAATTATGTAGGCTTTTCGGGGCGCACCCGCCACTTTGTCCCACCACTGCAACTCCTGTCCACCAGGATCAAATGTGGCGTCCTTTGATCGAATATTCAACGAATAATGCAGTTGTGCAATGACATACAGGCTGTGCCCGGACCCGGCTGTCTTGGGACCCGCGACGAACTTAATCAGAAGAAATAGGAGGTAGTAAGAAAGCGGTTTCCCTCACAGCAGTAGACAGCAATTGAAATGGCCCAGACGCCAGAAGACGCCTGACCATCAAAACACCACGGTACGTCACTAACTAACAGGGAATTAATTAAATACTAACCTAAATCTTACACCAGTAATATTGGTGGCAAAGCTTTTTAAAGGCACGGAAGTTTCCCTTCGTTTTCACAAGATCTAGGTAATAAATAGGACTACACGCAGAAACCTGAATCGAATTTAACATGATTGACCGTTCGTCATGCCAGAGACTACACTCCAACATGATATGATGGGCAGTTTGTATAAATGCTTGATCCGACGTTGAACATTCGCCCTAAAACATATTTCTTCCAGGCAACCTATCAATATCTTTTACGTAACTTGCATAGACAATCTTATTATTATGTTGGTACATAAAACCGGTCAATATTCCCGTGGTCGCAAAGGTCAGAGTGCGAATGACCATATCGTACACTTCCTTGCAAAAACACTTGTGTTCTAACATCGTGATATGGCAATGTGTTTGAAGCAGTTGTGTTATGATGTACCCATTCTTGAATAGGGCTGGCCCTTCATTAGGTATGTTTATTTATTTATTAGGACACCAGCAATACAACCTGCAAAATAAAACGTCTAATGTCATTATAGAACATGCGAAGTACGCTAGCACCATCTTTTTAAACTGTATATCAGAATAATTAATTAATGTATATAAATAGGTCGTTTTTATCTTATTTTGATAGAAATCTCTTAAATTTTTAGATACATTGTATGTTTTAAATGTGTAAGATAATAGTATGGTTTTTTCCACTAATTAACATTTTTATAAGTATTTTAAATCTGACAACATTTATTGGAAATGCCCCGTAAAATCACCTGGCGGCCATGTTGATTACGTCAAATTGACGTCACATTCTCGCATTGAACTTTAAGTACCGTACGTTCCTGTATTTTTTAAATTATACTTAATCATATTTATTTTCAAGAATTAAAAAAAAAACATTATTAAATAAAATTAACTTTAACGTGTTTGTGTTATCTATACTATAATTCTTAGTCTCTAATGACGTCAAACCGACGTCACCAACATGGCCGCCAAATATTTTACAAATATAAAATAAAAAAAATCCTCATATTTCACTCCACACACTTTAGTCCATCGGACATAATATTTGACGATCCAATTATAAAAAACGATCAATTAAATATTAAAAATTTCACATTATAATTCATAAAATCTAACATTTTACCGCAAAAAATCCGCCAATTTGATACTTTATATTTTAGTGACACGCGAAATTAAAAGTAAGCTACATACACCAAAATGCATACATACATATGAAACACATAAACCAGTTTTTTTGCTTTGCCGTAGTCGAGTAGAAACACGCAACCCTAGCTCTTTAAAATTATGTGCCACTTATATTGACACGTCTTGTATATTACTATGCAATCATATAATTCGCAGTTTCCTATTGAAATGTACGAAATATTTATTTACTACTATGCTGGCCGCAATAATTAAAGAGAATACTTTGTTTGGTTCATTCTTATTGGCTAGAATGCTAAAGGTCATAAGTTCAATTTCTTTAGGATTTAGGATACACCGATAGGTGGCGCTTTTTCAAAATTTATATAAAATATATTGTATTGATCTACAGTTAAGAAACCCTTTCTCCCGACTGATTTATCAATGCACACCCAAAACTACTGAGCCCATAAAGTTTAAACTTAAAATTTTGATAGTTTAGAGGTAAGAAACTTCCCTAGGTAGATAGGGTTTATTTTATATAATACGTACGTACGTATAATAAAATTAATAATAAACCACATCACGACACACACATTGACTCAGCCCGGTAGTAAGTATCGTAAGAACTTGTGTCGCAGGCACTAAGCAACGATATGGGGGCATCCAAGACCGGTAAGCGGAACAATGCGGTTGCAAATAACATAAAGTTCCGCCCCGCCACGGATTCGAACCCACAACCTCTAGCGTAGCAGTCGGTTGATTACACCACTACATAACAGAAGTCATCAAAACGTACGAATGAGACTGAAAATAAAACTTATTAAAAAATACTTCTGCAATATATCTCGCTATTTTATAATTGATAAAAATAATAATGCAATATTTCTTAAAACATAAATCGCCCCCAAACGGGCATCAAACACTAAACCATTGTAACTGAAGCATCGACTCCATCAAAATTATGTCAAAAGGTTAACGATTCACGACAAAAAAACATTTTCTTTGACATCTATTGTCAAAAATTTGTATGAATTGAATGAAATATTCGTGGATGCACACAATCGTGATGTTTAGTGGGATTATTTAATCTGATTCCGGTACTGTTTCACAATAAGGAAGCGAAAACAATATTGCTTAATTTCGTCTGAGTCACTGGGACTTTTATTTCATTTTTATAACTTGTAATAGACGCTTTTAGACTTTAATATAACAAAACATAAGCGTTATCTTTCGAGATGGATTGGCAGAGGTGTTACACACCGCATTTCGCATGTTTATGTTGAGTCCCAGCATGACAGGTTGCGAATCCGTCGTCACTATCCGGGAACAATGAGGAACATGGCAGCTACAACTTAAGGCAAACCAATTATGATTTAGTTATAATGTCACAATAAAATGATCACATTAGATAATGTGCATTGGATACGTTTTAATATGTGTATCCGGACACAATGAGGAACATGGAACGTATATTTCTTGGCACCCCAAAACTCGAGCCCTCGACCGGTCGGGTCGGGTCAGTCGGTAAAACAAGGCACGTAACTGAGCTTCCACGTCCTGAAAGGTAATTTTGTTAATTATAATAATATGTCTACTCGTATATTGGAAGCTCAGAATGCTTATCTTCATGGAAGAATCCTGTAAGAAACCTCCGTAGTTATTATTTTTTAATTTTCAGTATTAGCCAGGAAAAATATCACATTGTTGCTTAGTTACCAATTTTATATGCACACGCTTTAAGCTTACGGCCAAGTCGATAAAGTGCATTAAGTATTTTGTATTTTATGGCCATGAATGCAATAACATTGTAATTTGTTGCTGCACATAATAAGGGTCATAGCACACCTGTCAACTCGTAGACGCATCATTCAACACCGGCATTCTATAATGCGACACAGTTACAATTGCTTTTGACAGCGAGGCAAAAGTCAAGACGATGACGGGTCATGGCTTTCCGCTTCCCAGTTCATAGGCGTACTGCGACCATACGTTTTAAAGCTATACGCACTGGGTATTCAAAATGAAAATACAGTAAACTTATGCGAACATTAAGCAAATTTTAAATAACTCATAGCGGAGGCCACCTACCTATGTAGGGATAGCAAAACAATTACTAAATTAAAAGTTACTAAATAAATCGAAGAGACATAGCGAAGTCAGTTTTTGGTGTTTTGGCAGAAAAATTACGTTTTTTTCATTTAGAAAATCGCAAATAAATAAATACACTTTACGTCTTTTACGTGAGGTTGCCATTACAGTGGTTGCTTGGCAACGCATACGTTACGCGTTATGTCCAGCTCAGGGTTACCAGATACAATTGTTTGAAATACCTAGAAAAATAAAAGAGAAAATTAGGTACATTTTCTCACAAAAAAATCACTCCATCTACTCTTTTTTGTCGTTTTAAGGAACGGAGATGCCGGTATTTATAATACAAGTTTGTAGAATAATACTTTATGTATCAAAATATAATTTTATAATATTTAACAGCCATTTCTAGTTTTTAAATTACGTTTATTTTAACACCAAAATTGTATTTTAAAAACTTTATGATTATTTTTATTATGAAGGAGAAGGGCTGCCACGCAAAATATTACAAACGACAGAAAAATAGAGGTTATATAATATGTAAATTAAAGATAATATGTATTATTGTATCAATTATTACAACTTTGTAAATTTGTGTATTTTTTTTATTAGTTTGTTTTGCTATCCGTACACTTTGTTACATAAAAGAGAGATTTAGCCATCCGTTGTTACAATGTTACTCAGTTACGAACAACTGTTTACTGTTTATTATTTAATTTATGTAATTAAAAAATAATAAATTATGACAACTGATAAGTAAACTCGGATATTATTTTTCTTTATTAATTGAATTTTTTTTTTCTTTTTGTTAGATTTTTAGACAAAAAGGTTAATTGTTAAATATGTTAATTTCATGAGAACCTATTACTGATTCGTCAGTCCGTCTGTGACAGCGGCGTGTTTCTTAATAATTAATAATAATCAATAATTGTATATATTCTTCGATATCAACCAAAATAAAAAATAGGTATTAGGTATTACATTTGTTTAATTGTAATATTTTCCAGTTTAATTTAATTTTGTTTTATCTTGTTCAAATAAGACAACTAGAATTTGTGTTTTGTTAGATTTTATTTTATGTAAGCTGTGGTTACCTTTAATTGGATGAACACAGGGAATGTTATTAGTCTCTAAGTTGTATTGCATGCATGCGTATTATTCGTTGGTAATCCAAATAAATAAATGAAATGAAATTAAGTAGTTATTTCGATTTAAATAAAATAATAGAAGATGAAAGAACACTATATTATGTAAAATTACTATTTTCTTTAACTTTAGGGTTCCGTATCTCTAAAGGAAAAACCCCTTACAAGATCACTTCGTTGTCCATCAGTCTATCTTTCTGTCGGCCCATCAAGACCCTCTTCTCAGGAACGCTCACAGCTATAAAGTTGAAATTAATACCAAATACTGAGGTCTGCGGTATCTTGGAGCTGTGAATAAATCAACTCTCAAAATTCACGCAATCAAAAGACATGGTATTTTGTTTCGCATTTTCCATTCGAATAGAGAATCAAAACCTTCAGGGTAATTCACGTTGACCTAGGTCATCATGAAATTTGACTAGTCACAATATCCCAAAAGTAGGAAAAAATCCAAATCAACCAGAAAAAATTATAATAAACCACATCACGACACACATTTTGACTTAACCCTGCAGTAAGTATCGTAACAACTTGTGTCGCAGGTGCTAAGCAACAATATGGTATAAACTACACAGGCAAGAATACTACATCCAAGACCGGTAAGCGAAACAATGCGTCTTGCAAATAACACAAAGTTCCACCCGCGCCGTGATTCGAACCCAGAACCTCTAGCGTAGCAGTCGGCTGTTTACACCACTGCGCCACAGAGGTCGCCAAAATCGTATTTTTTTGTAACATCACAAAAAATTTAACATAATCGGAAAAAAAACGGAAAAAATTTGAGGCTCGATTCTCGTGATAAACGAACTAATTACATACCTACAAGTTTCTACGGAACCCTCGGTATGCGGATCCGACTCGCACTTGACTGGTTTTTTTTGGTGTTCTTTAGATTATCAACCAACAAGCTAATTTAAAATCTAGATAAAAATATGTCTGGTCGACAAAATTATTTCCTTTCACTCCAAACTCGGCGTACATTTTTTTATTTAATTAGTTATAAATTAGAATGAAAGCCCAAACCATTGTTTTCTCATCAAAAAAGTTTAATTACTTTTGCCTATTCTTTGTTTTTTAAAAAAAAAAACGAGATTAAACGATAATATCAAAGAGAAAATGATTTAGTCAAAAGTAATTTGTAATTTAAAAAAATAATAATAAAATTAATGTCATTCTGTTCAGTATATATTTAATGTAACAAGCACTTGTTTTTGTTGTATCTATATTTTTATTAATATAAAAATGTTGTAAAAAAAAAAAAAAACAATAAAGGAACATCCAGAACCTTATACAAAGTAGAAGACACAATTTTCTTACAAAATAATAAATAATAATGAATATTTGTATTTTCTTTTGAAAATATGTTTTACTAAATATCAAAACTGTTATTGATTTATTACAAAAAAAAAACCAGGACTACTGATATAATCTTTTAATTTTTTTGTACATGTATAAAATTTCCTGACATGTATAAAAATGTCAGGAGTATACCCTACTCAAGCATAAAAGCCGTTAAATAAACAATAAATTCCATTATTATTCATAAAATTTTGAGCACAGAAAAAGCCGGTTGAACAAACTAGTGCTGTTAAAATAATTTCCAACAATGTTTCTTCCCGTGTATTTTTCGTTTTCAATAGGAAACTAGGACTTTAACGATGCAAGTCTCGTGTGGAACTCAAGGGAACTTTTCGAAACCGCTAACTAACTCATACAAGTATTAACAAGATCAATTTTTAACATCTGTAGAAAAGAACAGCCTGCAAGTTGCTCCCTAGGGTGTACCATTAATTTAAAATCAAATATGATAGACCAATCAAAAGGTTATAATTAAGTATAATCGTTTCTAGTGGAAATATGGAATATGCATGTCTTTTTTTAATTAAAATTCGATACGACATATAGATGTACAAATCCGTTAGATTTTCTTAAATATCTAACTTATTTACTAAGTTATAAAGTTCCAAAGTCGTTGATTACACAGAGAGATCCGATATGTACAATGACGTCAAAGTATGCGGGCGCCATACAGCTTCCAAAGAAAAAGTTGTTCTGATGAGCGAGATAGATATTTTACTTTTAATGTTTATGTCCCCCTGGTTTGTCTTTCAATTCTTATTCTGTTTTCACTGTGAATATACTTCACGATAAACTGATTGAATAATATAATTAAATGTCATGCATATTCCCTTTTACCGAAGTCCAAACGTAAGCCACAGGCTTTTTATCATGGGTATCAATCAAAGATATACCTACATACAAAGTAAAATAAGGAAAACAAAAGAAAAAGTCCTAGACCTCAAAAAAGTACTCGTGTTTAACACAAATAACTGAGCCGGGATTCGAACCCGAGATATTACATGTCACAGCGAGCGCTACACCACGAAGGAATAAGGTATGAAGTAATATTTTCAGTCTTAAATATCTGTGCGGTTGCAAACGGTATCATTTACCAGCCGGCTTCGAAACTCGGTACAACACTAGTGCGAAAAAAAATAAAAGTTCGAATTTTAAAACGCGTCATTTAAAAATTGTTCTTTTTTGAAATTTTTCAAATTTGTTGTGATGTGCTTTTGTTAGTGACATAGAGTTTTTGGGACCTTGATCGATTTTTGGTGAGCTTTATTTCTTTTTTGTTTTTCGTTTAAAAAAAGGATTCGGAAAAACAAAATTAAAGCTTTTTTAGTTTAAGTTTAAGAAATACTTTTTAAAGTTTTCTTTTAAATAAAAAATAATTATAATAAAAACACAAGCCACTAAATTATTACAGGTATTGCTACAGGTATATTTTTAAATATGAAATTAAAACGAAATTTAATTAATTCATAATTATACACCAAACTTCCATTAGTATGATAATGCCAAAAAATGTTTATTTACAAATCAAATCACCTGCTTAAATTAATACAATATTAAGTACCTACTAACCAAATAACTTGAGTTGACATACATTTTTTTAATACTCGCGAGATTTAACAAAATTTTATCGCGTTATAAGACATTTAAATTAATAATAACCTTTGATCTTTATGAGAGAAATACCTAGAACGAACATAACAAGATCTTTCATAACTTTATTCAATACAATATAATACAAAGTAAAATGAAGAACAATTCGTTCATTCGAAAATAAACTTTATTACAAAGGATTAAAAGCTAAATGAACAGTTCCCTATCAATGTACAATGTAGTCAAATCCGTCCTTCGCGCCTACTTACGACCAGAGACAATAACTTTTTTTTATTTAATTACAATGTGCTTATTGTATAGTTCACAGTAGTCTGTGTGGGAATTAGGTAATCTGTGTTTTATCTAGGTTTTGTTTGTTTTGATTTAATTAATTAATCAATTTTACACTTTTTAAACGCTAATTGTTACGTATTCATACTTCTTTATTGAGAAAAAAGTTTTCTCTTAAAAATAATCATTTTAAACTTTGCAAAAATTAAAAAAAGGAAAATTAGGTTTCAGATGAAAAAATGATCTCTGTGAAAATAATATACATCCTCATTAAGAACAAACATCATACATAAACATAACATACATAACATAGGGTGGCAGCAGGGGTGTTAAACACCGAATTTCGCATGTTTATGTTTAGTCCCAGTGTGACAGGTTGTGAATCTGTCGCATCAGTCGTCATCCAGGGACACTGAGAAACATGGGAGCTACAACTTACGGCAACCCGAGACTCGAACCTTCGACATGTCGGGTCGGATCGGTCGGTTAACAAACTGAGCTACCACGTCCTGTATACATGTCCTTACACCATACTTCTGATAAATATAATTATTATAACGACTTCCAACTTTCCTAGACATATATAACTATGGAAAAGTAAATTTATTTAGGTCTACCCAAAAACGTCTACTCCATCTTTAGAGTTCATTTGTCATACATAAACATTAACCAAATCTCATTACCTTCATCATTCGTCATTTTGACGACCTCGGTGGCGCAATGGTGTAAACTGCCGACTGCTACGCTAGAGGTTCCGGGTTCGAATCCCGGCGAGGGCGAAACTTTGTGTTATTTGCAAGACGTATTGTTTCGCTTACCGGTCTTGGATGTTG
This sequence comes from Choreutis nemorana, assembly GCA_949316135.1. Classification (NCBI taxonomy): domain Eukaryota; kingdom Metazoa; phylum Arthropoda; class Insecta; order Lepidoptera; family Choreutidae; genus Choreutis; species Choreutis nemorana. The sequence continues at coordinate 5,763,520 of OX438620.1, read as the reverse complement.
TATTCTTATTTATTTAGTATTTACGATATCGTTGCTTAGCACCTGCGATACAAGTTCTTACGATACTTACTGCAGGGCTGAGTCAATGTGTGTGTTGTGACGTGGTTTATTATTATTATTATTACGTTCTTAAATCTCTTCTATGGATTTAACTTTAAAGTTGACGATAGGAAATAAGGCAAGAGATAATTACCTCCGTGGCGCAAAGGCTTAGAACGATGACACGTGAGGTGCCGGGTTCGAATCCCGGCTCGGGCAGGTATTTTTGTGATGAACACATCGTTTTCTATCTATTTAAGTATGTATTTATCTATATTGTTTAATACCTATAGTACAAGACAGTGGTTTAGTTTGGGTCTAAGACAATTTGTGTAAATTGTCCCGAGATAAATTAAAAGCTCTGCTCCAGTGTTTCTAGCTCGATGCATACAAGTAACAAAACGTGCTTTGTTTCAACTAGAATAATAATAATAATAAATATTTATTGCCAAAAACAAGGTACTATAATTAACTTAAAGTTAAAGGTATTAAATATTGGCAAAAGCCAAACAGATCAGCTTTATGCTGCCCGAACTTATACATTCGACCGAGAATGTAATATATCTAACAAAAACTCAGCTTGTTTTTTATTGTTATTTAGAACTAAGCAAGTATTTGACCCCAATCCCGCCTGATGTTAAACGGTGATGAAGTCTAAGGTAGAACATACCTACATTAGAGAAACCTTCTCAATCATACCTTAAAGAACACCAGGTTATATTTATCAACAAACAAATTATGCTATTTAGTCAAAAACTTTCAACATACCAAAAGGCTTTCGTAATTTATTATTGAGAAGACATTAACAAATCTATAAGAGCTTCGATCATTATAATGATACAGTAAACTATTTGCAAAACCGGTATTGAATGGAGCTGGAGATATTAACACATAATTATACTTGAAAAAACAAAATGATGAGATTACAAATAACTGGCATTCCATCCCACAAAGACCGATTGGTTAAAGTTGTGTGCGTGTGTTAATCATTATTATAGTGTGCGTGTCGTCTTTACTGAGTACACTAAAGGTTATGCACACCGAAACATCATACAAGTACACGCCTGACGAAACACAACAGTCTTAACCAAACCACAAAATTTAAATAATAAACCACACACACATTGACTCAGCCCTGCAGTAAGTATCATAAGAACTTGTGTCACAGGCACTAAGCAACGATATGGTATAAACTACATAGATAAGAATACTACATCCAAGACAGGTAAGCGAAACAAATATAAAGTGTAAACAAATATAAGTGTGTGTTTTGACAGATCCCCTCGACGTTTGCGCTAGGGATGTCAACTTTGACTTAAGCAAAAATCAAACAATGAAATAAAAGCCGTGGCAATAAAACGAATATTCAAATGTTTATTGAAGTACAATGTTTATCTGTTGATATTTGTTACTGAAATAGCTTTTAGACGATTTTTGTATCATTGAAATTCATATATAATTATTTAAAAGTAGGTTTAATAAAGGATTTGATTAGGAGTATTTTAAAATGATAAAATTGTTTTAAATTCCAATTCTACTTAAAAACAATTTTAAAACTTTAAAATCAACGTACAAGACAGGCTCGAATCAAATGTTTGCGGTGGGTGTCAATCGCGCCTGCGTTCTTCCCAATCCTTCCTAACTTTCGTCTCCGTGAATGACTCGTGGATGATGTCTATGTGTGCTTTACTAAAGTGCGAATTGTATGAAGCTTTACTTCTATACTTTCTATTTGTGGTCAAGTGATCTTCTTGAAATGAAATGACTGACTGTACATGCTCACAAACACTCGTAACTCGTTTGTTTTGCTGACTTGACAGAAACGGCTTTAAACAATTTGACATGAATGACAGCCAGTAAAAAGCAACTGGAACTCCATAACTTCAGTTCCAAATCCAACCTTATTCTTTGCTGAGTAAAACACATTTTGGAACATTAAAATGTATTACGTATTGTAACTGGGGTTGGTTGTAATTGTAAGTGACATAAATTTTCATTTACCTCCTAAGTCGCTAAATTAGAAAGCCCTTGACAATGTAACGAAATCTTATGGGGAAACCAGTATTGTCATGGTTATGTGACTTAGCATACAGTGATGCATATTATACAAGTAGGTAACCTAAAGAAACCTATATTATATGAACATATTTGGCTTAGATTTTATTATCGACTTCGTTCGCTTCGCCTAGAATCAATGAAGCTTTGTCCTTCGGCATGATGCAGTCAAATTTTATCGAAATGTACAGAGTACAGACGGTCACACAGTTTTCACATAACGAGTGCAATATCAATCCTTATGCTGTACAACTTAAGAACGAACAGTCCAAATAGGTTAGGTTGATCAATGGCCGTGTGTACATCTTTTTACTTTTAATGCGTTGCGTCCCAGAAAAAAAAAAAAAGAACGTCACAATATAAATTATATACTATTATTCATTTTAATTTTTTTCATTATTTTTGGTAGATCTTAGTTGCGCTAAGATTCGCATACCTGTTCGTTAATCAATTAGCATATCTTACGGGGGCTTGCAACACCCGATGCGTCATGAGCGCTTACTTGCTGCATGCGATGTGGTGACCGTACAAAAGCATGGCGTTAATGGGCTGCAGCCCTTAAAATCAAATTAACCTAGTTGTTGCTTGCTTGGTGGACCACAGACATAATTCTTTGGCTGCTTTAAGATCTTCTAGGGTAGCCTTTCTCAAAGTGAGCTCCACAGGGCCCTGGGGCTCCGTAAGACCTGTGCTAGGGTTCCGCGCGATGAAATCAATCCAAAAACAAAATCTCATTACGTAATATTTGATTCACCAGTACAGTAGACCACTATAGTGATACTTTATAATTGTAATTCTTATCCTTTCGAATCATTACAGTTCAAAAGGGTTTGATATTCACTGGTCTAGGGATTCTGAAATGCGTTTGTTACAACTATCAAGGACTATATAAATAATAATAACTTTAATTTAGATAACTATTTGAATGAAGAAACCTTACGTTTCGTAATGTTTGCTTGCAACCTTTGTTTTCAACGCCAAAAACAAACTGTTTCTCGTATACAAGTTAAACAGACTTAAATATAAAGTCTCCTACGAGATGCAAGGATAAAAAGCCATTCAACTACGTCTCTTGTATTTAACGAAATTAAATTTCTTCCACCGAAACAATGCTACGGTAATCTCAGGAAATCATCAACAATAAAATACGCGAAACAAAACGAAATTGCAAGCCGAGCGCGTGTGTTATGCAAATCGGGTTCGCACGCCGCGCGGGAAACAATGACGTTGCCATGACAACCGGCAAAATGGCCGCCCGCGGCGGGAGAAGCGACAGCGTTAGAAAATACACGGCAATGGAAGGAAGCAATTTGGACTATCAGTATAATGATACAGAAGCGCAAAAAATGTTTGAGCCAATGAGTGAAAGGTGAATGAAAGTAAAAAGGAATACTCTAGACTAGAACTTAAACTCATAAAGTATTCCCATAGGAAGGGTTGCCAGAAGAATTACACACCGTATTTCTCATGTTTATGCTCAGTCGTAGTGTGAAAGGTTGCGAATCTGTAGCCACTATCCGGGCACAAAAAGGAAAATGACAGCTACAACTCACATCGAGCCGAGACTCAAACCTTCGACCTGTCGGGTCGGGTCGGTTAACAAAGGCACGTAACAAACTGAGCTACCTTGACCTCCACTAGACTATAATTATACTCGCGTCTGAGATAAGTTGATACTAAATTGGTGTCTAATAGTTTCGGTAACTTATATTTTTCTAGATGCATCCATGAGAAGAAAAAATGTGTATATGTAATTCTGGACACCAAACGTTTCGGTTGCAAAACTGAAAAGAAAAAAAGGCCACGAAAAGCCCACAGAGTTCGTTCAAAGAGTTGCAACGTACGCAATTTCTTTTGATGTTGAGACCCTTATTATGGATGTTTTTTATGCAGTGAAAATACGTTTTTTTTGTTGATGGTGTTGCCATTATCATGGCAATAACTTTGAATATTTTCAATGTCAAGTTATATTCACTATCAAGTTTTGATGAGAGATGAAATGATGGTGAGATGAGTAATTGATAGAATGATGAATCTGCCTACAGTCACATGCTAGTACTGTTACTGTAGGCTTTATTGAGTTACTTAAGAGATGACGAAAAGAGCGGCCAAATAGTCGTATGTCACTTTATTGAAACTTGTACAGTACTATACAGAGTCACTGTTTAAAACACAAGCATTTTGACCTCGGTGGCGCAGTGGTGTAAACAGCCGACTGCTACGCTAGAGGTTCCGGGTTCTAATCCCGGCGGGGACGGGACTTTATGTTATTTGCATGACGCATTGTTTCGCTTACCGGTCTTGGATATTGAATTCTTATCTACGCATTACGTCGCTTAGTGCCTGCGATACAAGATTATATCCTAGTGGAGGGCTGAGTCAATGATTTTGTCGTGATACGGTTATTATTATTATTACTTCAGACGTTAAATTCTGTTAATATACAAGAAAAAATAATAAACAGTTGTCGTTTCCGCCAAATCCTTACTTTAAAATACTGTATCTTTAAATGTTGTTTGCCACAACACTATAGTTATTTTAAAATATTGCAACCCTGGGCACGATTTTAACGAAGTTTTCGTTCGAACTCTGATCGGAATATTTTTCAAGGTATCACTACAAACAATGAATCAATCAATTTTTCATCCCTTTCATATATTAAATACGTATTGAATGAATGAATTCACCTTTATTTAACAAAATAAATACAATAATCTATAAATTTGATGTTATTCAGTTTTTTTGGAGTCAATCAAAAAAAAAAAAGTTGGTTAATTTTAAGAATTTTGAAAGGAATTTTTAGTATTGCGTATTGATTTAGTATTTGTTTCAATTATTTTAATTTTTAAGAAGGTATGGTTTAATGACTTATAATTTTTTAACATTGTTTGCCTCCTGGCAGAATATAGTGTAATACTGTATACATCTGAAATATTATATATGTACCTACTATATTAACAATAAATGAGTTTGACTTTGATAACATTTACATTTTTTTAAATATACTTAGGAGAATAAAAAAAATTAAAACACCTTAGACAACGTAGTCTACAGACGCTTGCAACACCAAATGGATAACGCGCGGGTTGCGCCGTCTAGTATTCACTTCCTTTGCGTAGCGTAACGGTCTTACTCACTTAGTGTTTGCTGTAACTATAAATATTTTACAACCTATGTATTTTAGCAAAAAATTGTGCTACATTGTGCCTCCTCACTATATCTTTTTATGTACTACATAAGTTTACAACAGTTTCTCTGTGTGTGTGTAGAGAGAGTACGGCTAGAGCGAATTTGATGTAACCTTTGAATGTGTTAAAGTGTATCCAATCGTCTTCTAAGAAATTGTGTACCTATAAGGGCCAGACAACGCCTGTCCTGAAATATATACACATAATATACACCAGCAACCCGCCCCGGATTCGCACGGATATTATGCATGTAAACCTTCCTCTTGAATCACTCTATCTAATAAAAAAACCGAATCAAAATCCGTTACGTAATTTTAAAGATCTAAGCATACAAAAGGACAGACAAAAAGCGAATTTGTTTTATACTATGTAGTGATAATACTATTTACATAATACATAATGTAAAATCAATATTTAACCGAACATAACCAAAAAAGATGTTGCAATTTGACCCCCGAATGAAAGAACAAAAAAATGGAAACTATCCAAGAATTTGAATATTTCCCATGCTCCTTCATTCATTGAACTTACGAGTAAATAACATGGATTTATGTTAAAGTATTTTAAAATTCCCATAACCTTTAAGAATCCCATGACCTGATTTGATTATTCTGTGTAATAACAGGTCTTATTTTAAGCAGAACAAAGTTTTTAAAATAATTGCTAAGCCGCAAAAGTTTTATCACTTACTAGCTTATGCCCGCGAATTCGTCCGCGTAGAAGTCGTAAATGGTTCTGATAGGATTTTTAATTGCTTGATTATCGTTATATTTTAGACAATATCTTTATAAATTACAGCCGGTGTTTTATTCTGATGTATAAGCTGTATTATTGTAAAGTTTCATTAAAATCCATATAGCAGTTTTGGCGTGAAAGAGTAACAAACATTCATTCATCCATATATCCTTAACTTTCGCGTTTATAATATTAATAATCAGTACCGTTATAGGAAATTAAAAGCCATTAAATTATTTTTCAAAGTTATTAGCAATCTTCTAGGATATTTTTCAAAGTTATAAGCAAGACTGTGACCTAATAGTAATCTTATATAAATGAAAAAAACACATTAACGCATAAACTCACACCGTAATTCCTCGAGAGGGGTTGGCAGAGTTGTTAAATACCGCATCTCGCATTTTTATGTTGAGCCCCAGTGTGAAAGGTTGCGAATCTGTCGCCACTATCCCGGCACAATGAGGAACATGGCAGCTACAACTTACGGAAACCCGGGACTCGAACCCTTGACTTGTCTGGTCAGTTCGGTCGGTAACCAAAGGGCACATAACAAACTGAGCTAATTTTATGCTAAAAAAGAGAGTCCCAAAAAGTAAAAGAGAGAGAGCATCGCTATACAGCGTGGAAATGCAGCCAGTGCTATGGTCCACTCCATTATAGACATGATTTTTATTAGGTTTTTTATGTATTAAATCTTGTGAGTAAACACTCGATTGTACTCGATTAATTAATTGCATGACTATTAAATCAAATTTTTTGGCGACTCGTTCTGTTTGTGATCGCCGGCGACTAATCGACAGTGAATATAGCCAGGGGCAGTGGGGTATTTATTATACAGGTTATTTCTTAAAAGAAATACTCTATTTATCTTATACGTCAAAAATAGGGCGGTAAAGCTAATTTCGCAATCATTGTTTCTACCTATTTTTTTTATTCTGAGACTGCGTCCTGTTTTTAAAACGAATTGTCCTGGTTTTTTTTCAACTATATCCTAGTTTTAAAAATTTGTGGTTGGCAACCCTAATATACAGCCTAAGAAATGGTTAACGTTTCCGTTCGAAGGATTGGAGAGCCAGTGTAATTACCGGCACGAGAGGTATAACATCTTTAACCTCTACAAGAGCAACGTATTGGCGGACATCAAGGGCATCGTTGTGTCAATAGGCGGCGGTATCACTCTCCATCCGCTTATTGCTTATGACGTGAAAATACTACCGTTTTTTATCTACGAGTAAAACAAAACAAAACAAACTAATTTAGTTATAAAGGAATTTGTATTCTATTTTGGGCAATCACCTTTATTAAACCAATATATTAACAAAGCAAAAAACCCTGTGAATAATTGACACAATTAGGTATATATAATCAAGCAAAAACTCCCAGTATATTGACTTTTTGTTTGTTCGTAATTGCAAGTTGGGTAACGTATTAACAATTTCATTGTTGGGAAATTTTGTTAGAACGTTGTAAATTAATGGTAAATGCTTTGTGGCAACATGGTGACTAACGGTACGAGATGTTATGCCGACGTTCCATAGGTAGATTCTCTTTTCTTTACATACCTATTAAAATAAAATATACCGCGACGAAAATAATTGATGTATTTTGGTAGTTAAAATAAAAATGTTCAGAAATAAAATTATCTAAAATATTCATTTTTATAATAAAAAATCAACATACATCATTAATATTCCTCCCAACCTCAAAAGAAATGGTTACCAACGCTTTCCATTTCAGGACAACAATGTTGATCTTACTGTACCTGATGACCACGGTGGTGACGTCCCAGGAAGTGCCCACTCCAGCCAGCCTGCTCGGACCCAGGGACTTCAACTACCATGCTTACCAGAACCAGTACTTGGAACCTGAACCTACCAAGTAATCTTATTTTATCTGTACTGATTCTATTTTTCCACAATACTTTTTATCCATCTAACTAAAGCGCCACACAAATTTGCGTCTTGTGTCTGACACCAGCCACCGCCATATTTACATATAGTTAACATAGGCAACTGACACCGAAAGTTTCCGCGACACTTTGTCCGGTTGCCGCCACCGGACAACAACAACTACAGTTTTCTATGGCGCTGTGGCTTTGTCCGACACAAGACATGAAATGAAATGAAAGGTCAATCGTTTCGTTAATAAGTTCAAAATAAGTCAGAGGCTTTTGCTACGCTAGAGGTTCCGGGTTCGAATCCCGGCGGGGGCGAGACTTTGTGTTATTTACAAGACGCATTGTTTCGCTTACCGATCTTGGATTTTGTATTCTTATTTATTTAGTATATACCATATCGTTGCTTAGCACCTGCGATACAAGTTCTTACGATACTTAGTGCAGGGCTGAGTCAATGTGTGTGTCGTGATGTGGTTATTATTATTATTATTAGGCTTGACTGATTGGCTAACTGCTTTTTTACGTGTTCCGAAAAAAAATGGGAAAGTTACCCCGAAAAAAAAATTGTTGCCTACTGGGTAAAGTGAAGTGTAGGTAGTTTCTATGGGATTTCAAGTAATACAAACAAGAAAAAGCGAAAAAATATCGAAAAAATCACGGTTCTCGTATTCCCATATAAGAACGGTTCCTCATTAATTATTAATTAATTTACGTTTTTAATTTTTGTTTTTATAGCGGCAACAGAAATAGACATTCTGAAAATTTCAAGTCTCGCTGTTATAGGTTATGAGATCATGAGATACAGCCCGCTGACAGACGGACTGACAACAAACGCTTAGTTAGATCCCGTTTTTCGTCCTACGGAACCCTAAAAAGTTTTTATATTTATAGGTTACAAATAAAGCCACGGAGCAACCTTAGCTCCCGGTAAACGAGTTACCCATTAAAATTATTGCCTGGAACTTCTAAAAGCGATATTCCTTAGTTTTGCTAATGCAAAATCGATAGTTCCAATAATTCACCACCTCCCACGAATCCACAGAAACATTAACGGGTTGTTTTGACTTTGTTTTATATAATTGTTGATTGCTTGGTCTGTGTTTGAGAGCTTGAGTTTAATAATTAATAAATAGTTGCTTGTTGGTAGTTTGGAGTTTTATCCAACGACCTCGGTGGCGTAGTGGCGTAAACAGCCAGTTAGGTTCAGGGTTCAAATTCAGGTGAAGACGGAACTTTGTTATTCGCAAGACACACTGTTTAGCTTACCGGTCTTGGATGTAGTATTCTTATCTATGTAGGTATTAACATATATTGTTTAGTGCGTGAGATACAAGAAAAAATCTTAGTGCAGGGCTGAGTCAATGTTATTGAAGTATAAATCATCTCAGTTTCAGAGCGAGCAAAATTAAAAATAATCAATAGAAACCGTTCTCTAGTTTTAGCGAAACCGTGTTAAACCGCTTGCACTTTAATACAAGGGAGTTAAATATTAAATTCCAATGTTTTTGAGAAAGAAGCGACGCCTACTGACTAACAGTAATGACGGTTCAAATTGTGATGCTTTCCCAGCAGGACAGACACGCATCCATTATAACAAGACCTCAACAAAACCGGACACGACTATTGGACGTAGTTCAAATTATGTTGGACCTTTTATTAAGTAGATACAGTTTCCATTGTAACTTGACCTACTGTGTCTGATGAATGTGAACGCACCGTAACACCTTCTTAGTTGTACCTCACGCGGACAGCCCCGGTCAAACTAAATAAATATTTCGTATTATATTGCATGTTTCGCATAAAGCAGGTCACATACATGTGCTATAACATAAAACAATAATAATAACCACATCACGACACACACATTGACTCAGCCCTGCAGTAAGTATCGTAAGAACTTTTGTCACAGGAACTAAGCAACGATATGGTATATACTACATAGATAAGAATACAACATCCAAGAGCGGTAAGCGAAACAATGCGTCTTGCAAATAACACAAAGTCCCGCCCCCGCCGGGATTCGAACCCAGAACCTCTAGCGTAGCAGTTGGCTGTTTACACCACTGCGCCACCGAGGTCGTGTGCTATAATATACATCAATAATAATAACCGCATCACGACACATACATTACATCAGCCCTGCGGTAAGATTGAAGAATTTTGCGTCGCAAGTGCTAAGCAACGATATGGTATGAACGTAAATAAGAACACTACATCCAAGACCAGTAAGCGAAACTGTGCGTCTAAAGCTGCTGCTGCTGTATATAGCTGTATATTATAGCACGATACATCTTAATATAGCTCATTTCATATTTCTATACAAATTGACAGGAGGCCACTCAAGGCGGCTATTATTTATTTTTAAGACTTCGTACCTTAAGGTACCGAACGATTTGAAGATGTATATATAGCACGATATAGTTCGATATATTTTCGTATATTACGTTACATACCTTTTGTACAGGGTATTTGAGAAGTCTCTGTGAAAGATAGCCAGAGATGGTCGGCCTATAAATTCAATAGGCATGTTACCAAAATTTGTATTTACCCGAATGGAAGAATATTCCCAAAAATTTTAAAGGCGATTTTTGTATATTTTTAGTTTCATACCTTCAAGAGATACAAAAGTTTTCAAACCTCAGATCATGTATTAATCTTAGCAATATACTTTGAATACGACAAATCTCAATATTTATACCAATCCTTAATGTTTTGGTATAATTATCACTACATAGTATAAAACAAAGTCGCTTCCCGTTGTCTGTCTGTCCCTATGTACGCTTAGATCTTTAAAACTACGCAACGGATTTAAATGCGATCTTTTTTGAGAGGTAGAGTGATTCAAGAGGAAGGTTCATATTTGTATAATACACGCATAATATCCGTACGAAGCCGGGGCGGGTCGCTAGTATAATCTAAAAAGAACACGCCGTTTATGAACGTGCGTTGCTCGAGACGTCAAACCGTGATATAAATAAATAAAGGTAAATTATATAATCTGCTCTCTGTGTGATACCTTGCTATAATATAAATATTTACAGCCGCAATATAATATATATTCCAGCGCAAGTCTGTGAACGGCTGTATATCGAAAATATCAAATTTGTATTCATCTACCTATGGAAATTTGCTTTTTAACCACTTTAGCTGTTGCCTAAAAATGGACAAATCCAATCTGAGAATCGAACCTCGAACCAGGGATTCTTTCAAGCCATCACCGCTTTTCTCACTGTACAATAACAATGAATAAATAAATTTAGATTGTTTGATAACATAGTAAAGTTGATCAAAACTTTAATTACTTAGTTGCAAATCTACGATCGACTGTTTGAGAAACTAGAACTGCGCTAAACTTTGACTAGTGTTTTAATATGGGTTCACTTGACAAATGTTAGTATTGAATTTCTTTAATTAGTTCAAAATTCAATTTATTTCGTCAGTATAAAGTTTTTATTTATGCTAGTTAGACAAAGAAAAATCTACCTTTTCAGTCATACAAATTTTATGAAGTAAGTAATGATAAAATATTCTAAAAATGGAAATAATTGGTTTTATGTTTATTATGAAACACTAATCATATTTTCATATCCATTTATAAGTACGTCTTACTTAATTGCTTTGGGAAAGAATTCGAACAAACTGTGTTTCGCTTACCGGTCTTGGATGTAGTATTCTTATCTATGTAGTTTATACCATATCGTTGCTAAGTGACTGCGATACAAGATTATATCTTAGCGCAGGGCTGAGTCAATATGTGTGTCGTGTTGTAGTACTTCTTTTTTAAATTTCAACAAAAACCTTATTCAATTCTATTTCGAAATCAAAGCAGCTTCAACGGTGAGTGGTATACTATAAAATATCTGCCAGAAATATTAACTGCAATGAGCTACAACAGACTAAACACCAGGCTATAATATAGACAACTGTATGCCTACCATAAGTTTTACCTTCGATGGTCGCTTGCGACTGCAGTTACAAATTTGTATGAAATATTCGTATGGATTGTTGAGGAATTAGGATTGCTCATACAAAATCACTGTAGTAATCTATGTTACCTGACGTGTAGGAAAACTATGCGAACTCACGGTAGACACGCAGATCCGCTAAAAAAGAGGGATATTCTGAACAACGCTCCGATTAAAGTTTGAGGTCACCCTCCTAAGTCATGATCTGGCACCATTTGGCTTGTTTTAATTGCCTAAAATCACAATCATCTGAAAGGGATACCTTTTTCATTGCCGAAAGATGCGCAACAGCGTTGTAGAAGGCCTTAAAAAGGTATCTACGGTGAAGTGAAGAAAGTGTATCGAAAATTGGGATGCCTTAAACTTTGAATAGATGCTAGTTTATTTTTTTTAATTCAAGACCAGGCAGGCATTTGTCCCCAAGTCCGCCATATGTTAAGCGGCGATGAGGTCTAAGGTGGATCATGCCTGCCTAGGAGAAACCTATTCACTCTTCCCTTAAAGAAGCCCAAGTTATATTGGTCAGGGAAAACATCGGCAGGCAAAGAATTCCACACCCTTGCAGTACGCATTATGAAGGAGCTATCGAAGCGTTTAGTCCAGATGGTCGGAATATCTACCACAAAAGGATGCAACTTCAGCCTACGTCTAGTATTCCGATTATAAAAGGGGGCCGGTGGAATTAAATTGTGCAATTCCTGCGCACAATCTCCGAAATGTATCAAAATCCGAAATGTATCGAAACGTTGTGAAGAGTTCTTTGAAAAGGTTTAATAAACACACTTTAATTAAATAAATTGATATTTTAGTTTCTCAAAACTTACCGAGTGCCACGAATAAACACACATACACACACATACATATGTTTGGATATTATTAGTAAATAAAGCACGATTTCATATTCATACGCGGTAGCCAACTTAAAGGTTTCTGCCCAAATTTAGGGAGAATTTTAGGGTGATGGTTTTAGGGGTTTTTTTTTTCATGGGACATCCCCAATAAGCTACTACTACTACTATATAGGCGACAAGGGAGATATTATCTAAATTTATACTAAGAATGAAGACCTTAAAATATATTATAAATAAATTGATTTGATTCAAAAATGAAAGAACACCAGATCTTTTGTAATTCCTTTCAACAAAAAAAAAGTATTTTATTTAGGGATTTACATTTTCAAGATATGGCAACACTGTATTTATGAACAGCACACACGCTGTAAAGTTGGTCTGCAAGTTGCAGTTTGGCAATCGATGGATAATAAACTAACTTTGGATAGGTTCCCCGCTCGAAGTCAAGTCGAAATGAAATCGAAGAGAAATTTCTGTTAAGTTGCCTTGTAAATCGGCAACGATGATAATTGATTTAAAATTTTTAAAAAGACTTATTTACCCTTTTTTTATTTAACTTGACGGCGCGTCTATTTTTAAATTGTAATTTTAAGGGCTGTATGTTGAGACGCCCTTGACGTAATGCAGAACACTGGTGCTTGATTAAAAAAAAAACATAAGAGTTAGTGAGACAGCGCGGGAAGAAGAAAAAAAGGAAGAATGGGAGATTGATTTTTTGGACATTATTGAATCGGATGTTCGTAGTAAGATTGAATTTTATTACATTACCGAAGCACCACATGTTCTGCAGAACGTCTTTGAAGTGACTTTTCTATAGTAAACTTTTGTGACTCGTTAAACGTGATTTTAACTCCTCGCCCGTTAACCCACGCCTTGATAACCCATGATGGAGGGCCCAGAGAGATTGGATACTGTATCTGACAATCCTGGTGTGCCTTCAAACTCATATAATACATTGTTTTTATTATTTGTATTTTTATATAAATCTTTACTAGTATTATAAGGGCGAAAGTTTCAAAAAAATTGGATATGTATTAATGTACGTTTGTTAATTTTTCACGCAAAAACAACTGAAAGGATTTTAACGAAACATTACAATAATATAGCTTATACAACAGAATAACATATAGGCAATAATTTTAAATTTTGCGTTTATCTAAATTGCTGTATTGCTTTGGCAAAATAATTATCTAAATGTTTTTTTCTTTTCTTTCTATCTAAAAAAATATGAAAATCATTTCAAGTTACGTCCGAAAATCTACAAAAATGTATGTACTCTACATTCATTCAGTCGAATTCATAGCCGGCTGTTTATGTCAATTAACTAATTGATGAAAATTAATTTAACTCCAATTCAGAAATTTAAGTTAAGAATGCATCAAATTTTTCTCTCAATTTTTCATTGTTTGAACCAGTTAAGTATATAATAACCACATCACGACATTCACATTGACTCAGCCCTAAGATATAATCTTGTATCGCAAGCACTAAGCAACGATATGGTAAATACTACACATGTAAGATTACGACGTCCATGACCTATACATATGATATTCAACTCAAAACCTCAATTTTTTGTTGACAATTTTTATTTACTTACTGATTGCTACAGTGAAACGCTCACAAAGCTCACTAAATCAGAAGGAGGAAAAATCGGCCCGATTAATTATCTCTTACAAAAAGTCGGTTTTGAAACCTAAAAGAATATTGCTCTGGTGCCTAAAATAAGGTTATTTTTGTTCATGAAGAAACGGTCCAGTGTTATTCCCAAACGACGCCCCGCCTCCACCGCGCCCACCGCTGGTAGTGACGTCACGACCACTAGAAGAATCCATAGCACGCAGCGAACTGAACCTCGAACCTCAGAACAACAGCATCGCTGAACAGTCACAGATCAACAAGGTAAGCTCTCTTCTAAGAGGTACTTTTCTCTCTGTCATAACATAGACAAAAGGAGAAAGCCCCGTGGCACTGATGTTTGCTACCCCTGCTGATGATGAGTCACATAATCTTTGGAGCACGTTTGCCTAGAGAATGTCTTTTCACACTCGACTTCAAGAGGTTATTTTTCTATGTAATCAATACGTCATTAAGATAACTTTTCGGAGAGTTTTCAAATTTTTATTCTTGTTAAGTATACATTTCTTCAAATCCGTGAAAAAGTTTTATTTTATCTTATGTTACAAAATCCACAGCTCTAAAAAACAGATACATTTTTTTTTTTCTATAAGATCATTTAGCAAATAAAGAATTTATTTTATATCATTATATAACGTTATTTGCAGTTGAAAAAGAAATGATCGAACCAAGACTGAAAAATAATTTTACAAAAAAAAAACAATATTGTAGCTTAAACTTTAAAAAACATAATGTAGTAGTACCCAGTTAGGATGTGAGTGTTTGGAGGGTGAGTGTGTGAATATTTATCTTTCCTACAAATTCCATACTTTTCTTCCTACTTCTCTAAAGGTATCATTCAAGCCGCAGTTCTTAGCACGGATCAAGAACTACAGGCCATTCGTTGCACCAGTGGCTACCACCACGTACCCCTACGACGGTCACCACTCACCGTACCAGGTGGTCAACAAATATGAAGAGCAAGGCCCGTTTTCTCCAAGGCAGGATGATCAGTATGAAGATTATGAGGTAAAATATAGAGTTTTAGCTTCTCATGTCAAAAATAAGTAGACGTAAGTTTTTTACATCATGGTCAAACAAGCAGACGGTCCACCTGATGAAAAGTGATTAACACGACGATGTCTGCAACGCCAAGAGCACCGCCAATGCGTTGCCTATGCAGAGAAAAAGGTGTTATACTACTCGCGCTGGTAATTACACTGGCTATCCAATCCTTCGAATTGAAACAGCGACCTGCTTCACGTAGTAAATAGAAAGGAGGGCGGTACCAACCCAGACGATCTCGCGCGTAGATCTAGCGCCTGTAATAAATTGATATTAATATTATGTGATAAAACTTTAAATGACAATGTTTTACTCTACATCTTTTGTTTGAAGCAGCCTACTTACCGCTTCAGGTTCTGGGTTCGATCCCGGCGAGGGCTGGACTTTGTGTTATTTGCCAGACGCATTGTTTCGCTTACCGACTGTTAAACATAGATATTCCGTTCCGGTCGAGTCATTCGAGTCTCGGGCTGCCGTACGTTGTAGCTGCTATATTTCTCATAATTCTGAAGTTTGTACCATTTTTCAGCTAATAAATAAATCTTTACTTAACATGTAACACGTTCCGCTAAATACTTTCGTTGTATGCAAGTAAAGCGGAATGTATGAGAGAAATATAAGAAAAAACCCGGCTCGATAAACACTGAGGCCATAGTTTTATATTTAGGTCATCTCACATATTGTAGCCTTTGTTACGGTGACTTGCAGTTAGATATCCGATCAAGCGAGCCGCATAGGGTGTAGGAAACGGGCGATTTTATCAGCGGAATATCTTTTATTCGACCTCATAGGTAAACAGACAGTTCATGATGGAACGTGTTACCGGCTATTAACACGACAATGCCCTTTATGGGTAGAATGCCAAGATGACACAAAAACATGTTCTTCAAATTGTCCCTAAATTCACTGACACATGCATGTTTGTTCGGAAATTTAAAAACATTTCAAACACTTCTTGTTATAGAAGAGTTTTTTTTTTCATAGTTCTCGGTATATTTTGTCGGATCCCCATCTTATGGCCACTATCTCATTTAATATTTTTTCCTCCATCATGTATTATGAGATGATTGATTGTCGTGCATTGTTGGCAAGTAACAGGTGTATGCCAAATGTGTGGGTGAACTCTAATTAATTTTTACCTATTTCTTTAGAACACCTACTATGTCTAGACTCGTTAATTCGTGATGATGCAAACCTTTTAACTACCCTAAAATTCGCTTTTAGATACAATGCTGTTTGCGAATAAAAAACAATAATAACTTGGACGGAAAATGTAGTTGTAGGCGTAAGCCCAGTCCAATAAAAGATTCATATTTAAAGAATTCATTTATTGCCTTTAATTAGAACAATTGATTTACTAAGCCAATAATTACATTCAATCTGTGCATTATAATAAATGCACCTAACAGTAGGTTAAGATAAAGTTCAATTTAGAATGCAGCAAAGTTATCTTTACCTCTACATCGTTGCTTTGCGTTCTGAGAGATCAATGATATTGTCGTGTCAATAGCCAGTGGCATCATTTCCCATCAGGAGAACTGTAATAATAAATTAAAAACCACATCACGACACACACATTGACTTTGCCTTGCAGAAAGTATCGTAAGTCACAGGAACTAAGCAACGATATGGTATAAACTACATAGATTAGATTACAACATCCAAGCGAAACAATGTCTTGCGAATAACACAAAGTTCTTCCCCCGCCGGAATTCGAACCTAGAACCTCTAGCGTAGCAGTCAGCTGTTTATACCACTGCCTTACCTACCAATTTTAAAATTTTAGCCACTACTTCCCGTTCCCGCCAAGTAACTCCTGAAATAAATAATGTTTAATCAATTTTGTTTTTTTTCTAAGGATCAGCCAGCACCTCTCCCGCCTATTTACAAAGTGCTGTCCAACTACGCAAACCAAAGAGTTTTGGATCACAAACCGAAACAGAAATCAAAGAAAGCTCCAAAGAGGCGTGAAGATTACACTCAATATGATAACAATGTCAATGGCAAAGACTATGATGATTATCATAATCAGGTGAGGTTTTTTTATACCACTTAGATCGCTAACAAGCACCGCCGCGCGCCTGATGGTAAGTAGTCACCGTAGCCTGTGAACGTTGGCAATACTAGAGGCATCACGCATTGCCGACCCTTTAAGAAACTTTTAACACCTTTTACATAAATCCCTTTAAATTAATCCCTTGAGAGTAGTAGGCAAACGTGTTAAACACTACATTTTGCATATTTATGTTGATTCCCAGTGTGACCTTTTTAACACCGTGGGGTGCGTCATTGCACGGCTGCATTTTTAGTTGATTATTCGATCAAAGGACGCGACTGTTGATCCTGGTGAACAGGAGTCGCAGTGGTGGAACAGAGTGGCGGGTGTGCCCGAAACCCCGCAAAAACTCAGAAAGCTTTCCTTTGATAATCCACTTCTGCTCTTCTTCATTCTTCTGGTTTTGTTTCTCAGGGTCACAACTACGCATTCTCTTATACAGTAAGAGATCATAAAACCGGCGATGACTTCTCACATTCCCAACATAGCAGCGGTTCAGCGACCAACGGTGAATACAGGGTTCGATTGCCGGATGGGAGGATGCAAGTTGTATCTTATACCGCTGATGAAAACGGCTACAAAGCTGATGTTAGATATGA
The DNA here is from genome assembly GCA_949316135.1 of Choreutis nemorana. Classification (NCBI taxonomy): domain Eukaryota; kingdom Metazoa; phylum Arthropoda; class Insecta; order Lepidoptera; family Choreutidae; genus Choreutis; species Choreutis nemorana. Next base: position 5,745,453 of record OX438620.1, on the reverse strand, counting down.
CGATGAAGAAAAAGCTAAAGAAAACGCTATAGACTATAACACACCAAGGATCGCTCCAGTCGACTATGCAAATCACAATGAACCTATAAATTATAGTGAAAGAAAAGCTAATACTTTTGATAACTATAATAATCCAGGTCAAGTCTATAATAACCAAAGAATAGAAGAGAATAGAGACTACAAACCAGTAATAGAGAAACCTATCCAAAGTGATTATCAGTACAGTGATTCCAAAGATTACAATGAAGATTACAGCCTGGAATTCGGAAAAGATTATGAATATCAACCTCACAGAAGCAAATTCACCAAATTTGCTCCACAAAACAAGCAGAGAGTTATATTTATACCTAAACAGAAACATAATAAAAACGTTAGACCTTCGTACGCGGAATTGAAACCGTTGTTCGTTCAAAAACCAAAAATATCAGCTGTGCCATCCACTGCGAACTATCTTTATTCTAAAATACCAATAGAATTGAGCGTTCCTTCAACAACCCCTAATTACGAACCTACTACTTCTGAACGAGTGGTTCTGATTGGAGGGAAACAACCCTTATATACCAATATTAAACCTTCTCTTGTATCACCAACTGTTTCACCTACACCTTATTCTTTATCAGAATTTCGAAGTTCGACCCCTGCAAGTGTTTTCTCGTCAACCCCGAGTAGTTTCCTAGCCTCTACAATAACTGCCTTGAGACAAAATGTAGATTTAACTGGTCCAAAACCCGTGTTTTCTAGTTCTTTTATAGACAGGATTAATAAGTATTTAAGCTTCAAATAAGGGAACAGAAACCAGTCTTATTTATAAAGTAGTTATTTTAAATTGTATGATAAAAATTTTATAACGTATATTGCTCTAAGATGTTAAGGGGATCGTCGTGTTAAAAAGCGGTGTCGGTTTCCATCAGGTGAACCGTCTACTTGTTTGCCCATGACTTTGTATAAAAAGTCTTATTAAATGATTATAAATATAATCAACCACCAAAATGGGCACATCGTAAATATAATTCTTTGTATAAAAACTAAAAAAGAGGTATCTTTTTATTTTTTAATAAATAAATCTGATACATTACACCTAAATTAAAACAAAAGTAGAGCTCGACCATATAAGGAAATAAATAATGAAAATTGTTTCTGTTATTATTAAAAGTACAGCATGGCAAAAAAGATTGCACATGGTGGCAAGTTAAACTACATATTTTTTAACTGGCAATGTAAACCTTATAAAAAATAAAATGTCATTGGAAACTTGGCGGGAACGGGAAGTGTCTGTTAAAAAAATATATTTTTTTGGTATCTCAGCGATATAAATATCATTTAATGTATAAATTTACTAGTTTATTTTACCAGTGAATATTTGAAGTACTGTACAAGTGTGGGTAAAGTGAAATACAACGATTCGGCTGCTTTTTTCATAACTCCCAAGTAACTAATTAGAGCTTACAGTAACCGTTATAGAATGTTACTGCAGGCCGATTCATCGTTCCATCTATCATTTTCATCATGTCATCTATCATCTCACTATCTTCAAGAAAGAAGGTATAACACTTACCGAAGAATTGTGATGTGTGGGCTAATATTTTTGCCTTTCGCGACATAAGTGGAGAATAAATTAAAAAAAATAGTCACTGTGTTGCCAGAAAGTGACTTTTTTTGCCAGCCTGTAAGCTTGTTAGTTTTTAAGTAACAGTTAATTTTAAAATGTACATAATTTATTTTTATAATTTTTATATTAAATTATTATTCCTTAAATAAATCTTACAATCTCTTCCTACATAAAATTTCCTGAATAGAAAATTTAATTAGAATCTTACAGAAATTAAATATTTTCAATAATCAAAGATCAAAATGCTTATTTCCTTTCAAATTATGAAACCTCAAAAATACTTTCGAGTTTTCCTAAAATTATTTATAATTGATTAATAAAATATATATTTATAGATACGTATTGAAATTTAATTTATTTTCATTTATTTCAAAGTACATAAAACTTAAAACAGATTTTTTCCCCTAATTATTACGTACTTACTTACTGAAATATATTAACCATTTTAAATAAGTAAGTTTTGTATTGAATTCTTTAGAACATAAAAACAAGATATCGTCGGGGACAATGCTTAAATACCGCGTGAATACATTTTTTTTTTTTTCAGAAGAGATAAACTAACGATTCTCATCTCACTAACAGTGATTTCCCATATATTTTTTTGACGACCTCGGTGGCGCTGTGGCGTAAACAGCCGACTGCTACGCTAGAGGTTCTGGGTGCGAATCCCAGAGGGGTTAGAACTTTGTGTTATTTACAAGACGCATTGTTTCATTTATCGGTCATGGACGCTGTATTCTTATGTAGTATATAACATATCGTTGCTCAGTTCCTGCGATAAAAGATTGTCTTTGTGCAAAGAGTCAATGTAAGTAAGTAAGAACTTTATTCATAAAATAACACGGCATCTCACATCACAGTGTTTTAACAATATGAATTAAACGATTACATTAAGATGCTGAATATGTGTGTCGTAATGTGTTTTTTTTGTTGTAGTTCCGCGGATTCATTCACTGTCAGTTACGCGAAATTTCACTATCACCGACGATATTAAATTTTTAACATAAAATGTATGAAAAAATAAACTGAGCTGATCAAAGAAATTAAGGTTTAATCAAGTAACCAAGAAAAAATATTAATTGTAAAAATGTCTAATTTAGAAAAATAAAAATGACAAGGACAAGGACGACCTCGGTGGCGCAGTGGTGTAAACAGCCGACTGCTACGCTAGAGGTTCCGGGTTCGAATCCCGGCGGGGGCAGGACTTAGTGTTGTTTGCAAGACGCATTGTTTCGCTTACCGGTCTTGGATGTTGTATTCTTATTTATTTAGTATATACCATATCGTTGCTTAGCACCTGCGACACAAGTTCTTACGATACTTACTGCAGGGCTGAGTCAATGTGTGTGTCGTGATGTGGTTATTTATTTATTTATTTGTTCCCTTATATTATATAGCCTGTTGTTGTTGTTGATGCTGTAATGAGTATATTACCTAGATTTTTGGAGTTTAAAAAACTAAGAACCATACACAAAAACTTAAATTTACACCGTAATTAAACTAGGAAAATAGAAAAAACGCTTTTTCTATAGTAAAACGGTTTTAATTGGCTAAAATATATTTAAAAATTCTTTGTTTATAATCAAATAATTTGGCTTCTTTTCAATTCATATACCTTCTAACGCCTCCTCTTAGAAAGTCTTTTAAATAATAAAAATATTTGAAACCTTTGCGTTTTTTAAACTATAAAACACCTAGTTCTTAGATAAGTCCTATCGTATGGCAGTATATGAACTGCCGATGATCGCAGACTACTTCGCTAGTGATGGGAAATCGATAGTATCGAAGTTTTGCTAACAAAAAAAAGGAATCTTTATGAGATAATGGAACAGCTTACACAAATTGCCTTCAATTTAGTCCGAAACCAAGATATAGTTTAGCAGGTAATTCAGAATTTGATCGTAATAAAAAACGTATACACAAATAAATAAAGTATTTCAGAACTCAAGGAAAAAGTATTTGTCACGGAAACATTATAAGAACCGTTAGTCTCGAAAAATTGAGAGTAGCAATTCATTGATAAATTTTGATATTTGAAATTCTTTACTTAATTTAAGAACAATACATAAAATATATTATTCTAATACGCATTCTACAGCTGTGTTCAGACGTTTCTTAGGCTATCTTACCTTTATCAACATTCAACAGGACTACGGAAAAATAACTTACCTATTTTAAAATAAATAAACCAATTCATTGTTTACACTGAGGAACTTTATGGCCCAATAAAATAATACAGCACATTCATATCGTAATAAACAAAAAGGCGTTCTCTAAATAAGGAATCAAATAGGTAAATTTATAAACATTAAAAGCTTATTATATACTAACAAGATAAACTTAAACAGGCATCACCGAGTGAAAAAGCTACGACATTTAGCAATTGATATGCACAAAATTGGTAATTAAAGAAACAGAGGTTTTCGCACATAAGATCGGCCAGCTGGTAAGCAATTTATTATAAATTTGTAAAAATGTATGATGAGTGCAACTACAGAGGTTTCTTACTGGATTCTTCTCCTTTGATCAGCATTTCGAACCAATGGTTATTTGATCTATCCAAAAGCGCTTCGAACCTGTACGCCCCTATCGTCTAGTGGTCGAGCAACCAGTCGCCGGCGACTATTACTTCCTGTAGTTTCTCTAGGTTTATGTGCACAGTGCAGTGGCGACAACAAGATAATTCTGAGCGTCTACTCCGAAATAACAAAAAACGGAGTATCGGCCGAATGTTCGTGTTTTTCCTACTACGAAAGTCTTTCAGTCGGGTCAGTCTGGCTCGCAGATACATTCATTGCGATCGAACTTTGTTTGACATATATTGCATCAAAAACCTTACTCCGAAGATACCGACACATTGATTTCGAATGCAGTGTTATCGTTGATTTTATGTACGGTCGGTTTATCGGTCCGCCCGAAGTAAGGCCCTTGGTCACAGGTGATCGTCAGGAACATGGAGTCTAATGGAGACGTACTCACTGCGGGGGACTGTCGACGTGAATCGGACGTCATGCAGAAAAATAGCTCAGGCTTTCGATATGTAAAAATTAGAAATAAAATTCAAAAAGCTTGACGACCTCGGTGGCGCTGTGGTATAAACAGTCGACTGCTACGCTAAGGGTTCCGGGTTCGAATCCCGGCGGGAGCATGGTTTCGCTTACCGGTCTTGGATGTTGTATTCTTATCTATGTAATATATACCATGCTTCGTTCCTGTGACACAAGTTCTTACGATACTAACTGCTGGGCTGAGTTAATGTGTGTGTCGTGATGAGAAAAAAATAATTAAATAAGCTGTTTGGGATTTATATGGAGGCAAATATTTTAACATTATTGTTATGGAAAAAATGAAATATTTTTAAATTAATTGCTTTTTTTTTTCATTCACTATATAATTAACAAAGCTTCTTTTACCAGTTCTTGGTTCTATTTCTTCAGGAATGTAAGAAAAAAAATAAAAAAAAGCTAGGTTTGGCTCTAAACTGTTTAATCTTGGTTTATCGATAGATATACCTAATATTAGTACTTGTTACATCACTAGGATGCACCTTACCTACATGCGCTGAGTCGAACGTGGCAGGGTGCCAAGAACTAGATATCGGGGACAGCCTATATAACCTCTATATACAAACCTATACATATTGTATATGTGTATTTTAACCACGAAAATCGAGAAGATTTTTTTTTTTACACAAATATGCTTTCCATGAGTTTTACCTTCGATTGCCGCTCGCGACTGCAGTTACAAATTTGTATTAATCTATGTAAAGCGTTTCTAACAGATTATTAAGGTATTAAAAATGGCTCATACAAAAACACTGTAATAAACCTGAAAACTATATGAACTCATGTTAGTCACAAAGGTGACACGCGAACTTCACACCACGTGACCTTTCTTTTGGGGACATTTTTTACCTGTTTAAACTCTATATTAGAGCGAACAAAGAAAAAAAGAATTATTCAAATCGATCCAGCCGTCTCCAAGTTTTAGCCAGACTAATTAAAAGCCATGATTTTAATAAGATGTGGCGTGGCCTTATCTATCCTGAAAATGAATCAGACGGCAATGCCTGTCTGGTCTCCTATTATTCGAAACGTCCATAGGCTGAACGTTGACCGCTTACCATCAGGAGTGCAATATACTTGTTTGCGATCTTAATGTTATAAAAAAACAATTCCCATCATTTGTGAAAGAGTTACTAAAATTGGAAATTATCCCCTAAATAACTACCTGTATTATATAAGTAGATATTTCAAAAAGAGATATTAATATCTCAATTCTATGGACATACAGTACCTAATTTAATCCTTATATTACTGCAATCGGAAGTTCCTGCGTTATAATAATAGATAAAAATTTGGTTGTACGTCATTGCCGAGCTGCATTAGTTGATTATTCGATCAAAGGATTCCACTGTCCTGGTGAACAGGAGTTGCAGTGGTGGGACAGAGTGGTGGGTGTGCCCCGAAAAAGATATATAGAGAGAATATCTACGTTAATTGCTAAATTGTTACCTATAGGTAGGTTGACTATAGGCAAAATAATGCGGAAATTACTTAAATACAATTACAAATAATTTGACAACAGTTCTATTTCAATGTTGTTAATTTATGTGAAGCGTTAGAGGATTCATAGTTTTTAATTGCGATGGCTAATACGGAAATACAATATATAAACTAATTATGTAAATAAGAGGTAGGTATTTACTAATGAATAAACAAAACCACATCACGACAAACATATTGACTCAGGTATGCAGTTAGTTTCATAAGGACTAGTGTCGAAGGAACTAAAGAACGATATGGTATACACTACATAGATAAGTATACTACATACAAGACCTTTAAGCGAAACAATGCGTCTTGCAAATATGACAAAGTTCCGCTCCTCTATGAACCATTAATTAGCAGTCGACTGTTCTCGTCACTGTGCCACAGAGGCCAAAAACTTATTAAAAAACAAGTTGATATAATTACATAAACTACAAAACCAGGGGTTTCTTGCCGGTATCTTCCCCAACTGAAATTTTTAAGTACTTTTTTCTAAGTTATTTTGATTTTGAATGTAAGTAATGTACTTGTAGTTATGCGTTGAATGGTGAAAATATTATTAAGTAAATGATGGATCGAAATATGCATAATTAGTGATGCGATGACGTTTTACATGGAAAAGCAATACCTTCTCTATTTTGATTAGCAGATTTGGGTGCTATAAATCATTTCGGGACACATCCGCCACACTGTCCTACCACTGCAACTCCAGTTCACCAGGATCAACATCCGATCCATTTGACCGAATAATCAACAAATAGTCGCGCGACCCGCAACGAACTTAATCAGAAGAAATAAGAGGTACTAAAAAAGTGATATAAATCATTTAATTGCGCCTACCATGATTAAGCCATACACCTTCGATTGCCGCTTGCGACTACAGTTACAAATTTGTATGAATCTTTTTAAAGCGCCTCTAACGGATTGATGAGGAATTAAGGTTGCTCATAAAAAATCACTGTAGCAAATAATTTCTCAAGGTAGACACTCTGATGAAACAAGTAGCTTTTACACACGTCCTTGTCTGCGTTGAATCTCTATATTTTTAACAAATTAGAACACATGACCCTCCCTTAAAGTACATTCTCGAAGATTTTTTAATTGGATGAAAAGTTTCAAAGTTTAAGGACATTTTACATCTGAGTACCTATTATACGAATTTTCATTTCTATATACCCACTTAGGAGTTGAATATTGTTCGTGTGTACATTTACATTGGCAATACTGTCTCATATATGGTTACCCTGCAGTAGAGTTAGTAGTATAAAAAAGATGTCTGCCGCCTTACTTGTTAAGAATTTAAAAAAAAAACTTACTTACCTCCCACGTAACACTTATAATAAAAATAGATTGCTACAACCTTTAGTCGTTTATTAAAAAAAACATCTTTAGCTAGATATCATCCTAAAGAATCCCTAACGGATTTTTCAAGTTTATTTATTCAATTAAAAGCAAAAAAATTATACACATTCAAGATGTAACTAGACAAAGAGAGCAAAAAACTAAGAATAATTATTGAAAAAGCGGGAATCTATCGTTCGTTATTCAATTTTAATTGGAGTCTCGAGTTTTCTAGTATCCTGGTAAAATAGATATTGAAGCAGGACTTCTTGTTAAACCAAGCCATTTAAAAAAAAGTCCTATATTGTTTCGTATGAATAAATTGTAAAAGGTACATATTTTGTTATTGTTATTGACATTTGTTTTTAACGTTATTTTTTCTTTGTAGTTACGTATTTGCAAGAAAGGCAAGTAATGCGTTGGTAGGACAGTTTTAAGAAGATAGCTGGTCCAAATTAAATCCGCATAGTAAAGATACATCACAGTGGAGAGTTTTAGAGGCCTTTGTCGAAAGACAAGCTGTTAGAAGTTAAGATAAACCGGTTGCCGATTGTGATAATCAAGAAACATACAATTATTGTATATCCTAAACTATAAGTATATGGACATTTTAAATAAAAACAGCAATAAAGGTTTTTTTATATGAATTTGTATTAATTGACATTCTATATTTGTTGTAGACAACTTCTTAAATTTTTGTTGAGGCAAGGGTTCCTAATTTAACTGTATTATTTTTTGTTAAAACAGAGATAAAATATTGAGGGTTTACCTATCTCTCATGGTGCATTTACATGCATCATTAAAATTGTGCAACACCGAGCAATGTTTACGTCACGACACATTTATGGCAACATCAAGTAATTGAAGACAAAATGGAAACATGTAGCACCTGGAGCTAGCGAAATTTCTCCTGAATGTTCAACTAATCGCTCCAGATTTATCCACTGCAGTTGCCAAGAAATACTGCTCAAAAAATTGTCCGTGTATACCTTACTATTATATCAGATTTAAAAAAATCGTACAAAATTTAAGTAGAGAAAAAAGGTTTCAGGGTTATCGCGTGGTTAATGACAGTGGAATTGCAAACGTCCATAGGCTACGTTGACTGTGACCAACAGGCCGTACCCATACCTACTTGTTGGCCAACTTAGGGGTATACAAAACTTCTTTGCCGGGTTATTTGGTTTTTGAAACGAAACATCTTCATCATCATCAGGTATTTCTGATCTATACTAACAAAAGCTTCCATAAACAACGCAAGACATCGATGACTATACTGGAGTATATCTGAGTACTAGCTTGCAGGTAAATAACGACCTCTGTGGCGCAGGGGTGTATGCAGCAGACTGCTACGCTAGAGGTTCTGGGTTTCGAATACCGGCGGGGGCGGAACTTTGTGTTATTTGCAAGACGCATTGTTTCGCTTACCGGTCTTGGATGTTGTATTCTTATCTACGTAGTTTATACCATATCGTTGCTTAGCAACTCAGACAAAAGTTCTTACGAAACTTACTGCAGGGCTGAGTCAATGTGTGTCGTGATGTGGTTTATTATTATTATTATGAAATAATCAAAGCTTGCAGAACTGAACTCCAACTAAGTCTCTATTGCATTTGGTTTTGCCTGAGATTCCATTCATGGATCGATACTGCAGGATGCAACATGATCTCAATGTTCACCTGGTTGCTTTTCCTGAACTGGAAGTGTTTGCGGATGGATGGATGTCGTTAATGATGCTTGTTATAAGTTCTGTGAGAATGTTTGATGTATTTGATGCAGTTTCTGTTATAATGATCGGTATTTATTATATTTCTTGTTTGCTATGATTTTGATATTGAATATTTTGTCTTCGTTAAATCTGTAATAATTATGTATATGTTGTTGAATAATTATGTTATTTAGTGTAGGGCGGTTTTAATAGATAATAATAATAATAACCACATCACGACACACACATTGACTCAGCCCTGTAGTAAGTATCGTAAGAACTTGTGTCACAGGAACTAAGCAACGCTATGGTATATACTAAATAGATAAGAATACAACATCCAAGACCGGTAAGCGAAACAATGCGTCTTGCAAATAACACAAAGTCCCGCGCCCACCGCGATTAGAACGCATAACCTCAAGCGTAGCAGTCGGCTGTTTACACCATTGCGCCACCGAGGTCGTCAAAAGATACATTAATTATTTATTTATAAATAATAATTTATAAATAATTATAAATAAATTATAAATACACTACAAGACTAGTATTGGTGAAATTTTGTTCAAATGTGGGTATGTACTAAGTGAACAGGTTCCAGACACAATACACATAATGATCAACTTAAAGTGGTAATAGGCCATCCATGTTAATGTCCCAAAATTTTAGAATTTGTTGACTCTCTACGTCACAGATGTTCACATTTCTGATACCACAAAACCCTGGTGTGACGTCACCTAAGAAAAATAACTTTTTTTTTTCCCCAGAATGTTAGGACAGAAAGTAAGCACACACTGACATTCAGTTGATGCCCTTGATGTGTGGCATATTTTATAGAGGGCCCCCAATGGGTTGGCCATATAGCAAAAAGTGTTTTTTGAAAAACATCATTTGCAAAAAACCAGCAGATGGTTCACCTAATGGAAAGTGATACCGCCTTTTGACAGCCTGACTGTGCCCTGCACAAGAGTAAATTATACTGTATCCCAAGTACAGAAGCAACAATATGGTATACATATAAAACATAGATAAATATCACTATGCCAAGACCAGTATGCAAAACAATGTATCTTACAAATAATGCCTCTGCTGGGATTCAAACCCGAAAGCTCTTGCATAGCAGCCAGCTGTTTCACTGCTGCTCCACAAAGGATTGAATCTGATAATCTTTGACAGTGAAATATTTACTTAACTTTAATTTATTTTAGATTTTTTAAATGAATACCTGCTAAAAAAATCAAGGCTAAATAAATAAAAACTTTTGAATATTAGGACAAAATGTCAGTCACATCAAAAATTTTAAAATTATTTATTAAGTAGTAATTTATAAATTATTGTACGGGCTAGCAAAAAAGTCTAGGAAATACATAATTCAACTTATCTGGCAACACTGAGCAGTAATCAACAATGACATTTAATTTGCCAGGAAACATGGCATTGCCGGGAAAAAAATGTTGTTCTTCATATCACCACATCATTCATAATTTTTTCTGCTAAGCTGTACATAGTGGTAACAAATTTGAGTTAAAATACATGTAACTCTTGCATCAAATACTGTCTATGCTTCATTTACATGTAAATCTTTCTTCCATAAATAAAACTTCTCATACAAATACCTCATCTCCTCTAACCACACTATGTCCCTTTCTATCGAAGTCTTCACACATTCAAACGCCGAAACCATTCTAACGTCCTTTTCTTGATCAACAACGATCAATCCAAGCACACTCACATAGTCTCCTTCATGGAAATCGACTCTTTGCTCTCTTTTCTTCACTATACCGTCTAATAGAGTCGACATTACATTTATATGTACATCTCCGACGCGCGATCGTGAAGCGAAACTTTGTAGTAGGTCTTTTAAATCGGGAACGTTCGTATCGCTTCGTTTCGAGTCATAGTAAACAGCAATGGAAGCTGTAGGATCAGTCACTTCCAAATAAACGCTAGACTCGGTCCGGTTGTAAGCAGCAGTCACGATACCGTGGATGACAACGTTCTTAAAATTGATACCGAATATTTCGTAGTTGTACTTGTTTCCCGCGTCTCTGTTAGCGCGGTACAGGTCCTGTATGTACAACTTTAGATTATTCTTAGGCAGGCCGCTCATTAGAATCTTTTTAAAAGTAAAAAGTAATCACATAAAGTATAACTGAATTTCCGCCAAATTGTGTATTTGTTTACCTTTGAATTCTGACAGTTGTGACATGGCATTTTGTGAAGCGTTCGGAAGCGTTTCCATGAGACTGTCTACGTGAAACGGAACTGTAAATGGAAGTATTTAAAAAACGCCTACTTTTAAAATCCTACTACACTATCAATTGTTTTAGCTCTACTTGTTTCACTACATTTAAATCATGACATGATGCACAACATGAAGCTAATTATATAAAGTGGCAACAAAATTAGGTATAAATATTTTGTTGCCACTTTTTTCCACAGAAGATTTTTTGGCAGACTTTCCCGTCGAAAAGCATTCCGGATTGGGTAGATACAATATTTATATAAAGTTGATTTAAATAAATTAAAAACATTACATTGACCCTGGTGCTTTTTTACGAAAAACCATCCTAGTATGAACACTACAATCACCTAAAAGGTGATAAACAAGGTGAATGGAAGAGTAATGCACAGCAATACAAAAATTCTTCGGCACCCTTAGTATACAAAATGTAATTATTTTTAGTACCTACATCTAAATGGAACTTTCTTTTTAATCGAAAGAAATGAGCTTGCAACGAAACGTTGGTTTTTGACATGCCAAGAGTCCGCCAGCAACCGTCAATCTTATCAAATGACGTTTATCAAAACTTTGATTCCGGCTCGTTCATCACATCTTCGGCACTTTGTTTCACTGTCATTTACCAATCAAATATTTAGAAAACTCTCTCTTAGGTATGTAGATCAATAAACAAGGTACTTTTTTATTTTCCCTTTAATATTGCTTACAATTAAGCCGTTACCTTGGTTATTTTCCTTAACTTTTATTAATTTTTAAATTAATCGATATTCATTTATAATTAGGACGATGGCGACCGGAATACCTGCTGAAGAAATCGAGGCGTTATGTCAGAAACCAGATCCTTCAACCAAGGTAATGATATAAATTTCCTGTATAATACATAGATCCTACACTTTTACACCTCAAAGGTGACATACAAACATGCGGCTCGCCTGATGATAGGCAGATTGGCCTTTGCCTATGGACGTTTGCAATAACAGGGGTATCACAATGTCAATATTATCATACATATGCGTTATCGCGATCCAGTATCACGTAAATATTTATGTCATTGACCATACCATGATACTTTTTGAATAAATTATAATTTCATGATACTAGGATTGTGATATGGTATTGACAGTATGACACCATTGCTGTTCCATTTTGTGTGTACTTTTCAGATTAACATGATTTAGACTAGTTTATTATAAAGAAGACAAGTTGTTTTTAAGTTTAAGGTCATCATTAAAATGATGCTTTAAAAATCTTTCACCTTTATTTAGGATGATCTTTTAGGGTGGACATAGGTTACATTTTGTGTCCGTAAAAAATATTAAAAATAACCTATGCAGTCATAGACAAAAGCTAGTGTTATAAATATAATAATTATGTACATAATTTATTTTATTTTTATTTATTTATTTGGTTGACCAACAATTAAAAACACAATACAATATAGTTTTAACATTTTAAGAACTTTTTCAGTGTCTTAATCACTTACAGGCTAACACAGCATGCAATATAATATAAGGTTTAACATTTTTTTTTCTTTATTAACTTAACTAAGTTGTTAAAATTACAAAAAACAATAAGTAAAAAGACATAAATTTTAATAACAGTAAAAATCCTACCCATAGTATCATGGTGTAGGTCGATAACATCACTGAGGCTATTGGCAATTTTGCAAAGTCTAGCTACAGGCGAGTTTGAGCCAAGAATCGTCCTAAGCGGCGGGACCAGGGGTGCGATACAGTTGCGAGGGTATCTACATGGAGCACGAAATTGAAACAGGCTTAAAATACTAGGGGAATGCACTAAATGATTGAATAATTTATAAATAAAAAGCAAATCCAAAAGATCTCTATGTCAATGATTTTTATGTTGAAAAATTTGTGTTGTACCAAACTTGTTTTGAACTCTCAAATCAGTCTTAATATGAATCAATAATTTTTTTATATTTAAATAATCTTGTCCTCTTGTTGACCTTTAGCTTTGTTGCTTTTATCTCGTGCCACAACTGTATTATTTATTTCTTTATTTGGAGATAAAACAGTGAACAGATTGCAAATAATAATACAAAAAAAAACATAAATCTTACAACCATGAACATATCTCACTAAAACACAATATACAAATACTCAAAATAACGCTACATACATAGAGGGAAAGAACAAACATGATAACAAAGACATATTAAAACACAAAAAAAAAAAAAAAAATAGAGCAAAAACCGTTACTGTCACTCTTCTGATCCCAATGCAAAAAAAAGGTATATGAAAAAATTAAAAACCATTAAAAATAAATGTACAAATAAAACAATAATTATTTTTGTTGTTATTAATTTTGTCATGGATTTTAAGACGAGAATATTATTTAACAATTATATAAGGAATAAACTCAGCTCTACACTAAACACTTGTATGAAGCACTACATAGTCTAGATGAAAGATAGGAATATCATATTCTATAATAGTAACCAAATACATGCATGTTGTAAAACAAAAAATTTTCTTCTACTGGGATTCAAACCATATCAGCTCATTCACTTGAGATAAATTTAATATTATATATGAATGATGCTGAATAATTTTCTAATAAAAGTTGTTGCCACACTACAAAATACTGTATACACATTTAATTAAGGGTACTTCAGAATGATTCCATATGACCGAAAAATATTTAATACTACCAAACCTCGACCTCGTTGGCACAGTGGTGTAAAAAGCCGACTGCTACGCTAGAGGTTCCGGGTTCGAATCCCGGCGGGAGCGGGACTTTGTGTTATTTGCAAGATGCATTGTTTCGCTTACTGGTCTTGGATGTTGTATTCTTATTTATTTAGTATATACCATAGCGTTGCTTAGTTCCTGTGACACAAGTTCTTACGATACTTAGTGCAGGGCCGAGTCAATGTGTGTGTCGTGATGTGGTTATTTATTTATTTATTTACTAGTTACTTTATATGTATGTTACTATGTACATATTTAATGCTGGATTTATCACTGGCAGGATAGGTATAATATCCTCAACGTTTGGGCAACTCATTGGTGCTCTAGGCGTGCTAAGACATAAAGAGCATCGCCAGTGATCACTTTCCATCAGGTTCATTGTCTGCTTGTTTACACATTTATAGTCATTTTTAAGAGAAATTCAAATTTATTTGACAATTCTATGTAATTTTTCTCAAGTTAAGTTTAAGAAGTGTTTGTTTGACATCTACAAATTTAATCAAATGAAAACATTGAAAGTAAGAAACTAATTGTAAAGCAAAATTGGGTGAAAAAAGGTTGGAATAACTTATGTCTTTAATTTCCAGGACTTCATGTTCCAACAGACGATGTACCGTATAAAGGACCCGAGGAAGTCTCTCCCGTTCTACACTGGGGTGCTCGGCATGACGCTGCTCAAGCAACTCCACTTCCCCGAGATGAAGTTCTCTCTGTTCTTCATGGGCTATGAGAACCCGGAGGACGTACCGAAGGACGAGAAAGAGAGAGGGGTCTGGGCCATGACTAGGAAAGCCACGCTGGAGTTGACTTAGTAAGTCCTTACTGATATCATAAACGCGAAAGTATGTAAGGATGTATGGATGAATGGATGATTGTTACTCTTTCATGCAAAAACAACTGAATGGATTTTAATGAAACTTTACAATAACGTAGCTTATACATCAGAATGACGTTTCGGGTGATAATTTATAAGAATTTGTGTGAATTGTCCAAAATGTAACGATAAATCAAGAAATTAAAAATTCTGAACCATTTTCGACTTCTAAGCGTACGAAGTCGCAGGCAAAATGTATTACATTAATATAAAATATAATAGTTTACTATTTAAAGCACCATACAATAAACTTGAGTTTTTCTGCTTTACAATCACACCACTCACACCTCTCGTATCTGTGTGCTAGTCCTGCATGTAGATAGTATGGAACTCTTTATTAGCAAGTTTTTCATGAGGTACGGCCTTATTATGTGGTCAAATTCGGTGGATGCCATACGGGTATTTAAAATGCAAAAAAGATGCCTCAGATCTGTCTGCGGTGCACACTTTTTGGATACCTGCAGGCCTACCTATTCAAAAACAAGAAACTCCTACCACTTCCTAGTCTTCATATGTTTGAAACATGCTTATTTGTGAAAAACCACGTCAGCTTATTCAAACCAAAAATAGAAAATAACAGTAAAAGGTGACCAAACAAAAATAATGTAGATGTACCTCTCCAACGACTAGACCCTCTAGAAATCTCTAGAAGACTTCCACTACTTCTAAGACTTCTAGAGACTCTAGAAATGCACCTATAATGGCAATATGGATCTACAACAAATTACCATCAGATGTGGCAAATTTGACATTCAATAAATTAAAAATGCAATATTTAATTCTCTTCTTTGTAGATGCTTTAATGACATCAATGAATATTTAAATTGTAATGACATATCTGTAACTAATTTTCAGATTCCCAAATAATTGTGACATTGTTAAATCATTTGTAATAAGTTAAATTAATATTAAGTAAAGATTCCTATTTTAGGTAA
Organism: Choreutis nemorana; assembly: GCA_949316135.1. Taxonomy (NCBI): domain Eukaryota; kingdom Metazoa; phylum Arthropoda; class Insecta; order Lepidoptera; family Choreutidae; genus Choreutis; species Choreutis nemorana. The sequence goes on along the minus strand of OX438620.1, from coordinate 5,729,486 downwards.
GAAAGACATTTGCACGCTATTTTCAATAATCTATTTAAGACCTTTGTAACTAATGTTTAGTTCTGCGAATAAATATATTATTATTATTATTAATAGGAATTAATACTGCAATGTTCAAGCCTCAGAGAGAAACACCGCCATTTGCGATTTCATTACGATTTGTGCTATTCCACCCTCTGCCTTGTCCTTTGTTCTTTATTTTGTTTTTATATTGACGATTAAAGTACTTTTTTGTAAATATTTTGACAGTTGACAGACTGTCATAAAGCCCAGTATCCATGTCCATCAAAAATATCTCAAGTTTTTTTTTTCTTCCAGTAATTGGGGCACAGAAAGTGACGACACGACCTATCACAACGGTAATTCAGAGCCAAGAGGTTTCGGGCACATTGGTATATTAGTTAAAGATGTAGATGAAGCCTGTGCTAGGTAATTATATTTTAAATTATAATTTTACACATTACAACACACACATTGACTCAGCCATGCAGTAATTTATTCTTGTATCGCAGGCACTCAGCAACGATATAGTATAAACTACATAGATAGAAATACTACATCCATGTCCAGAAAGCGAAACAATGCTTCTTGCAAAAAAAAAAAAACGAAAAAAATTCCGTATTCGAACCTGGAACCTCTTGATTAGCAAGCAGCTGTAACTCAGACGTAATTCTTAGCTTTTAATTAATTTAATTATACATAGTCAGGTCAAAATTCTGTCACATGTTTAATATAAAATAATTGAAACAAGTTTATTCATTATGTAACCATTTATATATCAAAATAAACTTAACAAAACATAGATTCTTATGGTCCATGTCAATATCGGCGGCTGCCTTAATCAAGGATGTCTTGAGTGACTTCAAATTGGCTTTGAGCACGCCTTTTCCTCCAAGTGTTGCCATATCTTGTAATGTAACGGATTCAAATCTGGACTAGAGGAGGGCCAGTCTTCGTGCCGGATGAAGTCGATTTCACGCGCCGTCAGCCAGTCTTGTGTGCTCTTCGCTCTATGAGCTGGCGCCGAATCTTGTTGGAATACCCAGTGCCTGTTATTGAACATGGTATGAGAAATAGGTTCCACAAGGTTCGTCAGGACTGTATTTTGATACACAACTGCATTCGTTTTTACACCTTTCTCACAAAAATGTACCTCTGTTAAGCCCCAATAAGAAACTCCCAACCATACCATGAGCGAGGATGGAAAATGACCTCATTGGACACGCGGAATACGGTTGCTGGCTTCTTCACTACTGTGTGCGTACACCTTATCATTTGTTTGTTGTAGCTCTCTTCTACGGTAAAATTTTTTTCGCCCGAAAAAAGAATTTCCTGATATTTTTTTTCCGCGTACCGCTTCAACAAAGCGCGGCATCTCTTCAGTCTCAGGTCCATTAGACGAGCATTCAAACGATGTCCTGTTTTTCTTCGATATGCTCGAAGCCCTAAGTCTTCATTTAACACCCTTTTCACCGTGGTTCTGCTTAACCCCATCTGAAAGGCCAACAGTTTCTGCTTACGTTTGGGATTTCTTTGAATTCGCACCTTCACAGCTTTTATCACTTCTGGAGTCCTAACAGACCGAGGGCGATCACTTCTTGACCTGTCATCTACACTAGAGTCTTCATTGTATCGTTTGATGGTACGATAAACGAATCTTTAGGTGATATTCAAATTTTTCAGTATGTTAAAAATTTGAATTGGCGCGTAACCGCAACGATGCAACGCAATAACTGCAACACGGTCTTCTTTAAGCGTTCACTCCATATTTAAAAATGAGTAAAATTCTAAAAAGTATACATTTTCATTTTGATGAACAATTCGAAATTCGAATTCAATAAATATTTTTGTAGCCAGCATTCTAAAAGAAAAGTTTTTACTGTGTGACAATACTTAAGACCTGATTGTGTATACGAAAAAATTATTTTTCAGATTCGAGCAACACGGCGTTAAGTTTATAAAGAAGCCTCAGGATGGAAAGATGAAGGGGCTGGCTTTCATTCAGGACCCTGACGGTTATTGGATTGAAATCTTCACCGCTAATGTTGTTTAAAGATAAGTTTTATACCATTTACTGCCTTATGACCATTTTATATTTAAAAAAAAACGATTTAAAAAGCCATCCTAGCTTAAGAAATAATATTTAAATAACAGTTTTTATTTAATTTATTTCAAAGTTTGTATATATGGTAAAAAAACACTTTTTGATCAGTCTGCTTGTTCCGGCTAATCTCCGAAACGGCTAAACCGATTTTGACGGGACCTTCACTGGCAGATAGATGTGTAAAGTGTTAGGGTTCTTTTAGTTTTGGGCAAGAATGAAGGACCCGAGTAAATAATAAAACCGGTACAGTAATATCATAATAATAAAAAAATCAATTACAATTTTCAAATGAAATAGAAATCGTTTCTATTTGTTAGATATTATTTATGTAAAACATAATATCAAAAAATATATTTGTACCTAGTCTTATGTAAATGAAAAAGAATTTATGCAACTTTATATTAATGAATAAAGTGATTTTTAAAAGTTATTAAAAAACTAATACGGAGCTATTATTTTTATTTATACATTTAAACCTAAATCTATTTTATTACCGCATAATAAAACAAGAGTTGAAATATTCATTATTTATTAATGATATCATTAATATTATTCATATTTTAAAATAAATTATATGTGTAAGGAAATGTGATAAAAAGTAAACTTGAAATCTCAAAAGAAAATACCAAAACTACCTTTAAATTCAGAAAACAACACAAATTTATAGATATATATATATGTATATATCTATAGTTGAGTTGAAAATGGAGAAATAATATCTAGCTCACCCCACTGACTTCCTACCATGTGACCGTTCCTTTGGGACCATTTTCCCATTTTTTGCGTTTTAAACCTTCCCTGTGTCAGAGCGAGCGAAGTAAGAAAGAATCATTCAAATTGACCCAGCGAACAGCTCTTAATTTTTATAAATAAAATTTGATACAATATTCAACATTATTTTTGAATAATCGAGTAAGTGAAATTCTAAGAGTCTACTGGAGCAATCAGGCGTTTGTTTTGTATGTATGAATGTATAAATGTTTGTCCGACGATAACTCCAGTATTTTTTAACGGATCGTCGTGAAATTTGATAGGGAACTTAAGGGAGTAAAGTTAATATTTCAGTTCAGATATGAGCTAAACCAGTCAAGGGGTTCCCGAGATATAGGGGTCGCGAGTTCATAGTTCAGAACGAACCACTAGCATTAATATGCACCAATCGGTCCATAGTATTATGTACATGTTTTGCGATACATATAGCTTATACTATTGCTACTATGTACAAATAAAATTCGAGATATGATTTGAGTTTATTTTAATTTTATACCTATTCTTATCACATTTTACCATGTTTTTTTTCTGTGAACAGTCGTCGGCTGCCATCTTTGCCTTGTCTTTAAAAAATGGTAATTAATCATTTTAAAGCTTACAGTAATATTTTTAAAATGAAGGACATTAAATTAACCGAAATTAAATGCGTCGTATCATCCATCCATACAATAAATCAATTAAAATAAATTAATAATAAAACAAAATCAATCTAATCCATTATGAGGAGTGTACCCAACATATATATTTTGCATATCAATACTTTCTACTATCAATAATTTAGTGAATAATCGACTATCGATCGGCAAATTTAGTTATAAGCATGTATTGTTTTGTGCCTATTGTAGTTTGCTGTTCTATAAAAAATAAGTAGATTATTTATTTAATATAAAAAAATCTATTAAAATAAATTATCAATATGGAACATAAAATTTACCGCCATGTCACAATAAATTGAATTAATTCGTTATTGTTTATATGACACAAATTATAATTTTACGCTACAGCATATAAGGGAGAGTATATTATGTATTAAATTATATGAAAAATATTTTCCATTTATATATAATTCGGCTTAAGTTTCACTTGTGAAAATGAATTGGCAAATGTTTTATTTGATCTCAATATTAATGACTTCGGTAAGTTTTTTAAATTATAATTATTATTAAGTAATATTATTTATATATTTAAGAGAATAAGGAATTTGTAAATACTTAACATCAGTCATATATTTTTCGGCTTATATGGCGCACCAGGGTAACTGTGCTATGCAAGTGGTTTCGGGTTCGAATCTCGGAGTGGAATTTTGTGTTATTTTCAAGACTCATTGTTTAAAATTCTGTGTTTGGATGTAGTATTCTTATCTAAGTTGTTTACACTATATCGTTGCTTAGTGCCTGCGATAAAATTCGTGGTGTGGTTTTATTACAAACAATTGCTTCACATAATAATTAATACATGATACAAATGAGTAAATGTAAAATGGTTATTCTACCCGGTTGTGCTTGACCCTTTCAAGGCCTAACCAAACTCAATTTAATTTATCAGGGGGAAATTGCGTGTCTCCGTGTTCGTAAATGCTAATCTTCTAAACAACTCAACCGATTTCAATGGAATTTTGTGAATATGTGCATAATTATTTTTGATATTTTGTGTTACTTTATACAAGGTCATTTTAAATTTATGGAAATGTTACAAATGATAAAAAAATCTATTTGTCGTTCATTTTTGAACATAAACATCGTTGTTTTTTTTTTGTACGCTAGTGTTCTAATGTATTCAAAGATAAATATATAAATACATTTAGTAAATAAATAACATTGAACATATGCGTAAATGCACAAATTAAATCCTCGACCTTGGTGGCGCAGTGATGTAAACAGCCGACTACTACGCTAGAGGTTCTGGGTTCAAATCCCGGCGGGGGCGCACTTTGTGTTATTTTCAAGACGCATTGTTTCGCTTACCTGTCTTGGATGTTGTATACTTATCTATGTAGTTTATACCATATCGTTGCTTAGTTCCTGTAACACAAGTTCTTACGATACTTTCTGCAGGGCTGAGTCAATGTGTGTGTTGTGATGTGGTTGTGTTATTATTATTATTGAATACTATTAAAACTTATGATATAAAAAACTTGTTTTTACAAAGTCATTGCTATTTTATAGCATGCCCAATCACAGGAAAATGAAGCTTCACAAAATTCCCAAACAGACCCAAATATTCTAATAAAAGATTTCGCCGGTGACATATCAAGCGATCAACTGTCAGAATTGCTGTCAAATTTACCAAAAGGTGGTAAACGAAAGATTACTCTGACACGAACTTTATACGGCCACGGTAGTGAGCCAAGGGAATCGCAGGAATTTGTAACTGTCAAAAATGACAATCAAAACGATGGTTTGACGGTGTTGCAGGAAAACGTTCAAGATGATTTAGATAATGGCGTACGTACATTTTTTCGTGTCTTTTTATGTATCTAATAAACAGACAAATCTGATGGATTTCTTAAAATATCTGACTTATTAAAGTCGTTGGTTAGACAGAGAGATCCGATATGTCAAATGTTACAGTCGCCATACAACTTCCTTATAAAAGGTTGTTCTGATGAGCGAGATAGATATAATTATTTTAAAGGTAAAAGTTTGCTGGTTTATCGTTCAATTCATTTTTTTTTTCACTGTAAATATTATATTTCCACATATTTTACGATAATTTAATTGATTAATCAATAATAAGTTTTATGACTATTCCGTATTATCTGAATTATGCAAAGAGGAACCAAAACTATTGGGTTGTATTCTGCTTTTAGTACTAGTTTTAAGAGAATCATTTTATTTTTTGTTGATGTTTTTTCCCTCTGCCTACCCCTCTTGAGGAGTTAATTACGGCGCGAGTTTATATTTAAAGGGTCAAAAAAGTCTAGAAAAATCCACGAAACTGCCAATGTTGGTGCCAAATAATGATTCTGAAGAAAAAACATTGGCCAGTTGGTCCCAGCTTAGTGAACATGATGTACCAGATTCTAATAGTGTGTTTGGCCAGTTTGGTATACCAAGTGCAGATGGTATTGATGAACCGGAACCAGTGCAAGGTCACATGTCCCTTGCCAATGGAAATTATGTTCAAGATGGATCACCAAACAGCGTTAACAATGTCGTAAGTGTTGTTTTAATAGAAATTAATTTCTTATTGCCACTTCTTATTTCTTTGTCTTGACAATAATTTTTCTCAGAGAAAAATGAGACGTGTTAGTGACAAATTTTTCAGGAAACTTTTAAACTTACTCAATGTTTTGTATTACTTTCGCAATGATGGTATCTAATTGTAATGTAATTGTCCCTGTTCAGAATAGTATGATTTTTACCTTATTTTTAAAAAATACGCACATAATTTGTGTAAAACTCTGAGCTTTCATTTTAAATAAAAATGAAATGGAGCAAATGTAAAATGAATCATAGGTAGTTTGTTTTTTGATAATCACACAGGATCCTAAAAATTATTCGGCGTAAAAATCAAAGATAACCTATCCTGTGCCCTATTTGTTGACTAAGCTAAAAATCTTTTTTGTGTCAAATTTTATCGAAAAGCCTTCAGCAGTACAAGCATACAAACCTTCACTTCTATAATATTAGTAGGATAGGATAAAGTAAGTCTTGAAAGTCATAGAATAACAAAGACATTCATGTGTCAGGGTCATGTAACCCCAGAAGAAGAAATCTTTGATATCACGAAACCATTAGGTAACTATTTGAATGAAAGAAGAGAAAGAAGAATGTCCGGTTGGAATTTTAAAAACGGGATAAGGGTAAGTTACTGCATTTTAATCTTTATGCACTAGATGTTAAGGATTCTACAAAAAATCACGACTCAGGGCTAGCACACGACGCGAGAGATGCCAGTGGCGATTTAGAAGATTTTATCTCTTTCTATTTGGACTTCTTTCTATTATGACGGAGAGAAAAGATTCTTCTTCTTTGCATTTATTTAGAGTCTAGACCTGCGAATATTTTGAAACATGTTTTCGTCGAATGAATAATTGACTGATTCGAAATTGGTTAAATCACCATAGAGCTGTCGACTTCTTGTATCGAATCTAATGATTAAAATATAGTTTTGGCTCTGATACCTTAAACGAACTTTAAATCTCCATTTAAGTAGCGTGATTCTATTTCATTGACGTTTCTAGGACATACGGTATGACGATCCGTACGAAAGAGAAAAGTTCGTTCCAGAACATTCTTACAGACGGAAATGTACCAATGACGCTTTCCTTACTATCGCTCGGATGATCAACAGAAAACATAAGTCTGTCGTAAAAGATTTTCTACGCTTACTGATTTTAAGAATCAAAAGGCTGATTAATATGGCATTGAAAAATAATGGTTACATACATTTAGCCTTGTTGCAGCCTATTATGTTAGGTCGTGGTAGAGAAAATGATTTTCTAGTGAAAGAATCCACTACTATAACTAGATCAGAAGATAATTGGGTATCCGGTGATATAGATTATCCTCCGTTAGTAGGACCAACTGTATCAAAACTTGTATACGATTACATAACGAAAAATTTGATTAAAAACGACCTTTACTACAATGGCAATGCTGATGATGTAGATAACAAAAACGGTTTACTGGTTTATCTGAAACGTAAATATGTTAATGACAGAAATAAAAGAGTTAGGTCCAAATGGGTGGATGTAAACGGTGTGGAATCTCACCCGATCGATATTCCACGGTATCATGAACATGTGACCTACCCAGATTACGATGGATCAAAAGAAAGTGATGAATATAACAGTGGGCACGAAATAGATCAAGAACACGATGAAACCGAATTCAATCTTGAATTAAATAGAGACGACATTGATACCGTAGGACATGACACATATAAACTCCCTAAAAACAGGCAAAACCTGGATGTATTATGGGATCCTAGTTATCAACCAGTTGATTATTTTGAAAATTCTGATTATTTAGACAACAGTCCTACACAAGATGAAGAATTTAATGAACATCAAAACAACTACAAATCTAACCAAATTAATAAAATGATTTACAACTGGCCTCCCTACGTCAGTAGAGAAAATATTTTACTCCAACAAAAAGAAAATCCGAAAATTGATAGTGAAAAACAATTCTATGACAAATTATTTGCTTCTGAATTGGCGAATCATTCCCAGAATAGTAACGTTATTCAAAACGAAAATCAAAATAATGTTCTTTATACCGTTTTAGACGAAACATTGCCTGTTGACATTGAATCTAATAAATTCACTGATTTAAAAGCAGAAAATCCTAAAGGAATTTCAAAAAACAAAGTTGGGAAAAATCTAGATATTATTTTCAAAACTATAGATCGAGATCATAATATGAATGTAAAAGTTCAAAGTAGCAAACTTGATAAAATTAATAACAAAGCAAACACAATTATAAACGAGAGTAAGAATGAAAATGTAAAACCTTTTAATGATCTTGAAGAAAAATATGTCTCGCCATCAGCGGATTTTCTTGACAAAAGAATAGATTTATTTACTAATCTAATTAAAGCACCCGATAGATCAGTCGAAATGTTAAATGATGATCAGAATGAAACCAATGATGATTATAATGAAGACGTTATAATACAACCCCAACCAAGTTTCATGTATAACTATAAAAATAAAGTAAGAGCATACCCAGATGAGTACTACGACTATAGTGACGATGATTTTAAATACGATGTTGAATATCAATCTTATAATCCTACATACGATACATATTTAAAAGAATTGTACAATAATCATGTTTCTAACAACAGAAATAACATGGCATATGAAGATTTTAACACGAATACTGCTAATGAACATGTAGAAGAAGAAAAACCTTACCGTTTAGTACAAAAGCCAAAATTTATTTATAATGCAAATGATGATGAACCAATACCTCCTTGCCTTATCGCTAGTATCAATTCGGGAAGAGTTATCGTTATTCGAAACGATGATTTGACAGAGGACGGTAACGTTAAGGAAAACGATCGTAATTCTATTAATCAATACTACAATAATGAAGGCTGGGAAATTCCACCTTCAAGCTCAAAGAGCACTAGGCTTCACGGAATCAATAGACCGAACGCAATGCATGTAAATCAATACAGTGTCTTAGATGGCAAAGATAATGTATTCGATAATAGATATGCAAACTATAATCATGTTAGACCTTCGACGAGACCTTCAAGTCATCGTTGGGTTAAACAAAGAAATTTCAAAACCGATCAAGCAAAAATTAAGAAAGGGAACAAAATCCCTTTAAAAAGGTAAGGGTGATTTGGCAAGGATCACTCGGACAGCAAGCTATAAGCAAGGGACTAATGGTTTAATTTAAACATTGATACAATAAAAATATACGTTTTAAATTGTAGTTTTTCTTAAATCTTTAATTGTTTTATGTGTAGGTATAGTCATAAGCTTGATAATTCCTCGTATCGGAACGTTATTGCATTTTCTCGACATAAATTCTAATTTTTATTCGAAAAATATGACTTTGCCACCTCGGTTCGGAAATTTTGTTAGGGGATAATAATTGCAAGAAATCATCTGTCCTAATACTGTAATGTTTTAAATCTTTTTCAAACAAGAACATCTATCAGCTTATTTGAATGGATTAGTTAGTTAATCATTTATCTAATTTAGCCATGACATAAATATCTATTTATGGGTTTGTTATATAATCTCCAAATAAGGTCTTGAATAAGCTACTTGCAACTTATCTGACGTAAAAAAACATCATTGGCGTTTCAAATAAGCTACGACAACAGACGAAAATTTTGTTTAAACGTTTCCCTTACGTTTCGATTCAAACAAAAATAATAGTTTCGTTTAGTAATCGCATTTAAATCGAAACGTTTAAATGCGATGACACCATCTCTAACTTAGAGATAACAAACTGACACATTAACTAAATTGGCTAACGCAAACTATTTTCAACGGACTTTTATATAGTGGTTAATAAATTTGTAAATAAGTAATCAACTACATTGCGAAACAAAATCTTAATGAAATTGATTCAGCTTATATGAGGCAAATTATCAAAAAAAATATCTTTAGAAACTTTGCTACTATATACCTATTTAGAACTTATCATTTCTATACTTTTTATGCGACATTTTGTGAAACGGTGACGATTCAGTGAAAATAAGTTTAAAAAATTAATTTCTACAGCACAATTCGTCGTGCAACCAATATGACATGTACCCGATAAAGTTTAAATATATTATTATCAGAACGAATCACAATTAAATGTAAGTAATGCCAATGTTTGCGCGTTTGTTGCGTGAAAAAAGGTGACTAAGTTATTCAATTTACTTTAACATGGAGTGACATGGTTATTTCACACCTTTAATCGGTTACCCACCATTCATGGTTTCATTTTGCTGGTGCCAACACAATAGGCTGGGCAAATATGGATGTTAAAAGTTTTCTGTTATTACTCATTATATCTTCTGTTTTCTGCGATGATGCGGTAAGTGATAACTTTGATATTGTATTAGCAAATACAGAAAAAGAAGAAAGCAAGCAAGTTTATAAAATGAGAATTGAAAATCTTAAAAGAGAAAGAAGACCTTCTAGTTTTGTAAACCCTATTTAAGAACCCATTTCTGAATTAGAATTACGAGAAACCTCATCAAAATCGGTCGCATAGTTTGTAGGAAAAGTCTCAACAAGGATACGTATCTTACGTTCAAAAAAAATTGCTTCACATCTGAATTGCGTCCGTCTCCACCTTTGAAATGTACAGTTTAACAGGACAAAGTTCATGAGTTAGTCTTCGTATATTACATCGATTCAACGACGATTTCACTCCAACTCAACTAACAGTATGGCATTGAAATTTGAGCTTTATGTCGTATATCTTACAGTAGATGTTTAAACATTCATTTGTCGTCGTTGAGGACGCGTGGATCAAATGTCGTCGTGTCAAAATGACGTCATAATAAACGTAATAATAATAATCAAACAATGACACACACATTGATTCAGCTTTGTACTAAGATATAATTGTATCGTAGGCACTAAGCAATGATAGATAAGAATACAACATCCAAGACCGGTAAGTGAAACAATGCGTCTTGCAAATAACACAGAGATCCGCCGTCGCCAGGATTTGAACCCGGAACCTCTGGCGTAGCAATCTGTTAATGTTTAAACTTCTATTCTATTAACACGGTACAAAGCTTACATTTCATTGCCATACTGTCAGTTGAGTTGAAGTGGGAAATGCGACCAGGTTCAGTAAGCCTGCAAATATTCTTGAGGGATTACATTTAAGAGATATGTTACCTACCTTTTGCATCTTTCAAGAGCAAACCTAAAGAAGTTAAAGGACAGACACGAAAGACAACCACAGAGGCTGTCAAGAAGAAGGACAGTAATGACACATTAAAAACTACGACGTCACCACCGGTGCCTAGTCGACGGTCTGTGAGTACAATACCCTTCACGTTAGAAACAAAGGCCAATGGTTAGATATCTTTGGATATAATTTAAAAAAGTAACATTTTTCGGAGCTCACCCCGCCAGTGTGTCCTGCCACTGCAACTTCTGTTCACCAGGATCGACAGTGGCGTCCTTTGATACAAGAATCAATGAATTAACATCAAACAGAAGTTTAAATTTTTTTTTACTATACTAGGTCTTCAAGTAACTTTTCAATTCATTTTCTCCTCGTATGAGGAAAATGTTTAATTTTTTAAGTAACTACTTCACCTGAATTTTCTTGATTTATCTTTCAGTAAAGATAGTTTAACTAAAATCAATTATTTTGTCGACAACTTTTTTTCAACTGTTTCTTCTTTAACGCAGCATTAGGTAACAAATAGGTATATTTAACTTTAACATTGTACACCTTTTAACATTCTGACGTGAAAGCAATAAATATATTTGAATTAGTGTTAGAGTGGTGCTGCTTTTTTAGAATTGCCACTTGCAATACACAAATTTGGATAAGGCGATGTGTGTTCTTTATTCTTAGGTGTTATGTCATATTTTTGATCACATTTTCTAGATGAATGCTGGAGTACCGATCCACCTGAACTCTGCGCCGGCCCCACTAGAAGCTCAGTATTGCCCCAGTACTGGAGTACTGCTACAAGTTTTGGATGTCCTCATGAGATCATTCCTCAATGACAGCAAAGCCAAACAGCTATCCACCTTGCAAAACGTCCTAGCTTTCCTGAAAACCTACATGAAAACACTACCACAAAACTCAAACTATGGAGATCTCATAAAAAATTACGATCAATTTCAAGATCTGATCACGGAAAAGCTGCCGTTTTTGAATGATGATAAACTAATTGACTCCGATCGGAAAGTCACTGATGTGGTGACGGATCTTTTGTTCAAGTATAAGGTACCTGAAATTGTAAATGATGATTGCAAAAGGGCGCTTGGTCAAGTGATAGAAGCCGCCAAGAAAGCTTACGTGCAGCTAGCTAACAATCCCGTTTGTAGTCAGTCGTCCAATTCCTATGGCGTACTCCCAAACTTACTTCCAAATCTAAACGCTGACAACTTTGGAACTCCATATAATTACCCACAACCTAATCCCGGTGGAAACGTCTTAAACAATGGAAACCACAACAGTCCTGTTAATTCTTGGAGTAAAATTCAGGAATTAATTCAAAACAAGCATAAACCACAACAGTGGAATGCTTATCCTCTCAATGATCCTGGTGTAGATTATAGAGTCAGACCTAACGTACTAAATTCAGCAAATTCCTTGTTCAATACCTACCCAGTCGAACAGCCAAAATTGCAAAGGTTGTCTGATGAAATATTACGCTATTTGTTGAATAATGGGTACAATCCAAAGCAAAGAAATGGTCCTTATGATACGCAAAATTACAGACCTTATACAAATAATTTAGGTACTGTCCAGCCTAATTTAGGTAGACCATATGATAATTCAGCACCTCTTTACTACCCTTTAGCCCCGAAATTAAATGGCCCTATTCCTAAAGATCGAAAAGATTTTAACCCTTTGGGTAATGGTTACGTTAATAGCAATTTAAAGTACAGTCTGAACAAACCTTCAATTGGAATCGATTACCCTCCAGGAAGATTACCATATGAACCTAGTCAAAATCAGCTAAATAATGCCCAAACTGCAAAATCACCTGGAAGTATAAACGAACAACCCAACTTGTCGAATATTTTTGTAACCGCGAATAAACAAACCGAGAATTTGATTTTACAGAACAGTAACAATCCTCCATTACCAGGAAACGTTCAGTCGCCGTTCGCCGGCATAAATCCTTACCAAGGTCAGTCAAGTTTGTTAGGTCCACCTGTCCCTGGAAAAGTAGCTTACCCTAACATGGGACAGTACCCTTACATTCTAAACAGACCACAATACTTTCCAAGATACCCTTATCAGTCCAATGGCGATGTAGCAAATCTAAACGGTGGAAGTTTAACCAATTATCCTCATCAATTATCCGTGCAACCTAACAGCGATAGCGCTCAATACAATTTGCCACCTGTGACTGATCAATTTAACAATGCCGGAAACCCGGGAGTTATTGAGCTAACTTATTTAGTGAAGAGACCCAATCCGTTGAAGTACCAACCTTATTATTATGTAAAATACAGGCTACCATACGATAAATTTTTAAACACCGTTCAATCTCTGAGATCGCCGGATCTAGGGTCCAATGATAAAAATTTGACAGAACACCTAATCGTCAAGTCTAATGTCGCTGAATTGTCTCCAGATTTGAAGGATTACCCAGAAAATCACTTGGCTAAGCTAGTACTCAGAGAAGGGAAGTTGACCAGTGCAAATTTCATTGATGAAAATCAGCGATCTTATGAACTAGCATCTGAAAATGATAAAATCCTTAGGACTAGCAATGCTTCAAATTCAAATACGTCGAGCACAGATCACAAGTTGGTTTCCAATTTGATCTCGAATAAAGAAAAAGATCCAGTGGGATTACAGCAAAACCAAAATGGGGTTGTATTCACTGAAAAGCAAGTAAATCTGAGGCAAAATCAGTTTGTCAATCCACAAGCAGTTATCCAAGTCAATGAGAGGCAAAATCCATATGTTAGTGCACAAGAAGTAAGTCACGTCAGTGACAGGCAAAATACATATGTTAATCCACAACAAGGAAGTAAAACCAATGAGAGGCAAAATACGAATGTTAATCCACAAGAAATTGGCCAGGGGTCAATTAATAGTGGTGGGGCGGTAACTAAAGTTTCTGAAATCGGTTTAAGGAGACCTCTAATCTACAGATCATGGGGATACCGAGACCAGAGTAATTTAGATTCACAACCGAACGCAAAAGATAACAATTTGCTTCAACAACAGAACTATAGATACCTTGATCAAAATCAAGGTAATTCTTTAAGATCTCAACGGTACAATGAAGAACCGAAAGGCGTGCCTCTAAACGACAACTCACAAAGCTCTTACTCATATCAAAGGTCCGTAATTCGAAATGGGATGGTACATAACTCTCCCGATCAGTCAGAGATGAAAGGCGGTTTGATACCAGCAGTTATAGTTAGTCGAAACGGAAATGACGCAGGATATTACCAGCCGATACTTCAAGATTTGTATTAAATAAATAGCTCCGAAGGAGTCGTATTTTCTTAATCAGATCTTTAAAACATGTAGCCTTTGTAACATATTTACTACGTATACCGTATTTATAGATCGTATGGTCCAATATAATATTATTCTTCAATAAGAAAATAAACATTTTAAGTATCTTAGACAGCTACGACCATCTGCAATACATTTCTTTATCCTATTCGACGAGTCCTGCGACCCGGAGGCTTTAGCATCTTTACCGTAACTTTACCGGGGCAATCTGACCCTATCAAATCGATCAGGCTGTATCGTCTTTACAAAGACAACACAAGACGAAAAGAATAGGCACGACCGCAATTCCTGTCTGCCTACCAGAGGTCCACTACGTTGACCATCGACATTTCTAGGACTTGTCTACTCTATTGCCCACCACTTCTTCTAATTTTTGTTTGTTTTTTTTTAATGCGAGTAGGATATATAATAAAATAAATGACACTGTAATTTTAGTTAACGTGTTTTATTTTAATTAGTAAATATTACATGAAAAAACCAACCATACTAAGTAAAGAGGTGGCCATATATCCAGTTTAAAACCTCATAAATTACAGATGACAGAACAGCATGTAGGTATATAACCCAGTGCGAGTAAGGCCCTCATTCCCCAAAGGTTGTGTATTTCATTGAAATCAGGTCATTCTAGTACTTAATAAAGTAGGTATCTTACGTGTACCCAAAACTGATAAGGTACCTAACAAAAAATCATGTAGGTACAGTTTTCCTAACAATCTTTTTTACCTAACAAATGCAATAGTTACCTACCGTAGGAAGGATTATTGCATTTGTTGTTTCTTAATTTCCTAATAAAGTAGCTCCATCAGTAACAGTACAGACAAAAACTTACATACAACATCCGAGACCCTATCCTAATTCGAAGCTATACAATGCGTTTTGCAAATAACACAAAGTTTCGTCTCCGCCGAGATTCGGAGACAAAAATATCTGAATATGATGTATTAAGCAGTACTTTTAATCCGTAGTGTATATGGGCGTTTAATTATGGTTTTTAAATAATTATTTTTAAAGCGCCGTCTATTAGTTTTTATCTGCATTAAAATCCCTTTAGTTAGAAATAGTAACTAAAAACAAGTAAAGAAATGGTTAAGATACTTTTAATTTGAATTATTTGCAATTAAAGTTTTTGATGAATGATTCATACCCAGTTTATACCTTTAAGCATTATTTTGGTTTATTTATTTATTTTAATTAAAATACCCAAAATGGAGGACCTAGGATAGTAACTTAAAAAGTGTTGTGTAGGTTCTATTTGAATTCTGTTTCCTAAAGATTCAAATCTATTTTGATTTAAGACTAGTAAGTCAATTAAGACTTCATAAGACTTTTTCTTATGAATTCAGATTTAGTATTATTTTCAATTATATTTGTGTTTTTTTTTATCTTTTTCGGGGCACACCCGCCACTCTGTCCCACCACTGCAACTCCTGTTTATCAGGATCAACAGTGGCGTCCTTTGATCGAATAATCAACGAATAATGCAGCTGTGCAGTGATGCACAGGCTGTGCCCGGACACCCTACCGGCTGTCTTGGGACCCGCAACGAACTTAATCAGAAGAAATAGGAGGTAGTAAGAAAGCGGTTTCAGACTTCCCTCCCAGCAAAGCGGAGACAGCAATTGAAATGGCCCAGAGGCCCAAAAATCTAAAGGGGAGACAGTCAGGAGACGCCTGACCGTCTAAACACCACGGTATGCCACTAACTAACAGGGGATAAATTAGATACTAACCTAAATCTTACACCAGTAATATTGGTGACAAAACTTTTTAAAGGCACGGAAGTTTCCCTTCGTTTTCACAAGATCTAGGTAATAAATAGGACTACACGCAGATACTTGAATCGAATTCAACATGATTAACCGTTCGTCATGCCAGAGACTACACTCCCACAAGATACGATGGGCAGTTTGCACAAATTCTTGATCCGACGTTGAACATTCGCAAAAAGGTGACGGCACCAAGTTAAATGAATAAAGTTTGCCCTTAAAGTTACCATGCCCGGTTAGAAATTGGGCTACGCAATGATCGATATCAAGCCACGTTTTATTTAACCGTTCGCGCACTATAGGGAAAAATTTAAATAAATGCCGCCCCTTAGTCGAAGTATCCCATCTAGTTTGCCATTCGTCGATTAGTTTTTTATGAACGTTGTCGTTACTATCAAATAATCTACTGATTTTAGCCCTATCCTTCGGTTTTAGAAAATCTGAACTCATACCATTCCGCGAGTTGTAATACATTGCCGCACGCCGTTGTATTTCCAAATCTACCGGTAAAACGCCCGCAAGAATCGGCAGGCCTCAGTGCTGACGGTTCTATACGCTTTACAAAGAAAAATTAACGCTAATCTCTGACTCTGAAGCAATTTACGTCGCGCAGCGCCAATTGTGGCTCTATCCGCCCACACGGGGGCTCCGTAACAAATGCAACCCAAGAAAGTAGCAGTATAAATTATTTTTAATGACTTAAACGACAATCCCCAGGTCGAAGTTGATATTCTATTTAACGCATAAAAATTTCGTTTTGATTTTTCGCTAACTTGCTTAATGTGCTCAATAAAATGAAATTTCTTTTCAAGTATCAAACCGAGATAACAAACTGAGTCTTTTTAACTGTAACTGAATTAAATTTAAAGCGCGGTAGCCCTACTAAGTTTCCTTTTAACATTAAATACTGTGTTTTATGGGCTGCGAACTCAAGATGATTTCTCTTTCCCCAGTCGGCCACCAGACGTAGGCAGGACTCAGCTAACAACTCAACTCCTGTTCTTGTATGAGATTGAATAAGCAGGAGACCGTCGTCTGCATATCCCGTGAGCGAACATTTAGCCGGTAACGGTATAGACAAAAAGTCATCAAATCCGATATTCCAGAGATACGGCCCTAGCACTGAACCCTGTGGGCAGCCCCGAGTCAAAGCCTTCGACACTGCATGATGACCAAGTTGAAGCTTAGTTGTTCCATTTATAAAGTAATTGTATATTAAGGAATATACATTGCTGTAACAACCTCTGTTTTTAAGTTTGAGCAATAAGATTGGCCACCATGCATTATCAAAAGCACCAGAGATATCTAGGAATACACCTATGACGTATTTAAACTCCGATGATTCTACCGATTTTCTCACCGAGATAGCCGCGTCGATTGTTGATTTGCCGATAGTAAAACCGAATTGACGTTCGTGAAAAGTTGGACCGCCCGGAAGAAGCCGAGGTACGATAAGACGCTCTAGAAGTTTACCCAGGGATGGTAGAAGGGTAATGGGTCTATACGATTTCGGATCATCACGTGGCTTATCACCGCTTTTAGGTATGATTTTAATTAGCCCGCGGCGCCAAATTTGAGGAAAAACCCCTTCAGCAATGCTACGGTTATACACAATTAAAATAGAATCCCCAGCGGACTTTACGGCTTCCTGGATCATCTTATTCGATATTTTGTCTTCCCCAGAGGCCTTATTAACCGGTAACGCCCTAACAATTTTGACAAATTCATCTAAAGTTGGAAGATCGGACGAAGGAGATGTTGGTGGAACTGCAGCCATGAGCCTAACTTCTCGATGATAGTCGGTATCATTTTCAGTAGTGTCGTCCGGAATGAGAGCGTTAAGAAGGGCCTCCGCCGTCTCCTCAACACCAAGAGTGTGAGCATCATTTATTTTGATATTTGAAATAAATGCTTGATCAACTGATTGCTCTATTAGCTTTGAACTCATGATATATGGGTGACCATGGCCCCTCTTTGTCTAACCTATCAACTACTTTCCGAAGTAAATTAGTTTTTGATTTTTGGACTGCAGCACGGTAGTGAGACCTAGCAACTCTTAAAGCAATTAAAGCGCTATCATACCTATCTGACGAAGTATCTTGTCCTAGGGATTTTTTAGCTTTATTTAATTTACGACGTGCGCTTCTAAATTTCTTACGAATTCCTATCAGAGAATCATTCCACCACTCACATCTTTTCACACTGGATATAGATGTTCGTCCCAGTGTTACATCAGCACAGTAATTGAAAGTATCCGTCATAATTTCAGCGCTTTCTGTTGCCGATAGACGCGGGTGAGTGAAGTCTCCAGCATGTGACGCAAAAAATGAACTAAAAAAGCACCAGTCTGCACGTCTGGTTTTATAACGAAAGCTTTGTGAACGGGGCGCGATATCTTGTGTCAGCTTAGGGTTGTACTCGTACACGATCAAACGGTGATCACTACATGACGCATCAGGAAGGACACGCCAATTAGAGATTTTTACGTACGCACTTGAAAGTGTGACGTCAATGAAAGATTCGCCCATAGGGCTGCTGTAAGTAGGTGGTGAATCAGAGGTGTGATGAATTTCTAGGTGCATTTCTGCAATAAACTCTTCTACTGCGGCGCGACGATCCGCATCTGCTGATCTAATTTTACCAAACCAAAGGGGGGAAGACGCGTTGGCATCCGCGCCTATAACTACAGCCTGCCTAGGAAGTGCATATAATACGGACCGCAAGTGATGTAAGTGAGGGTCTACGCGATCAGAGAACTGAAAGTAACAGCTAACTACAAATATACTAAAAGAAGGACACGAGACCTCCGCAACGGCACAGTGGGACGACGAGAAACTTTTTTTTTTTATCTGTAGCAAGAATACTATTTGTAAAGTAAAGATAAATAGGCTTGTTATTGAAGTGGACAAAAAGGGCGGGATTTTAATTGGATGTTGACACTATTTTGACAATTTTTTAAATAGAAAAGTCGATCTTTAACGAAATCAATTATTTAACTGTCTTTTTAATAATGAATCTGTAGGGAACCTACATTATTTATTACTATTTATTTTTATTTATTTTACACACTTATACTAATTTATTGTTATCAGAAAAATATTTTACTAAATTTATTTACAAGAAAAAATTATATTTACAACTTTTAATAAATACAAAAAAGATTAGATAAATACATCTTATATATATATATATATATATATATACACACATAACAAAACAACTAAATAAATTAATATATTTTATTTATGATATCATATTACATCTTTTCACGGCGTATCCGAACACATCTGTTAATGCGGTGAACCGCCTGGTCGTCCCTGCATTTCTGCGAGGAAGTTTTAGATCTACCGCATATTATGATATTGACGCAGAAATCGAACCATAACAGATTGAAAAGAGATCTTCAGTCGATACTTAACCGACGCGCGACGCACTATATTTTATTGTTTTATATGTTTTACTCCTTATATTAATTTCTAACCCTGCTTTAATTACTGGACTATTGTTATTGCCTGTGATTCGGATTGCTGTGTCAGAACTGGTTTGAGTGTATGTTGTGACTTTTGTGTGATTCAAATATACGTCCCACAACTCAGGATTTTAATAGTGAGTTTAATTTATTAATACTACACATCCCAACTCACTAAAGTGGTGACCCTGTTGAACTGTTGCGTTGAAAATGAGTTGTGAGAAAGGTGACCACACCCAATCGCGTGAAGCGGAATTACCTGCTTTAATCGCCACAAGTGACTCATCAGAAGTTTGTCGAGTTGGAGTCCGGATTCCTCCCTTTTGGCCTGAAAAACCCGCTATATGGTTCGCTCAGGTTGAAGGGCAGTTTGCAATATCACGTATAAGCGAAGATGTTACGAAATTTTATTACATCATATCACACCTAGAACATCAATATGCAGCAGAGGTCGAGGATATTATCACAAATCCTCCCTCGTCGCAGCGGTACGAGAAGCTCAAAGCAGAGCTCATCAAGCGTCTCTCCGTGTCCAGGGAAAACAAAGTTAAGCAACTCTTGATGCATGAAGAGCTAGGTGACCGCAAGCCGTCGCAGTTTCTCCGGCACCTGCAGCACTTGGCAGGACCCAACATTCCGGAGGACTTTTTAAGGACAATATTTACTAGCCGTTTGCCTAGTTCCATGCAGACCATCATAGCGTCGCAGGCAACGTTACCGTTGGATTCGCTGGCAGAGTTAGCCGACCGCATACACGACATCGCACCCGCATCGCCACAAGTAGCTTCCACATCTGCTCAGAAGTCCCTAGTACATGCAGAGTCGGCACTTGATGTCATGGCGCGGCAGATTACGGAGCTGACAAGACAGGTTAGCGCGTTGACAGCGAGAATTGATGAGCGATCCCGTTCCCGTACTAGGGTAAAGCACAACCAGCGCAACCGTTCGTCGTCTACGAGATCCCAGTCCAGCTACAGGCGTTTCCCGGTTTGTTACTACCATCACAAGTTCGGTGAGGAAGCGAGAAAGTGCGTCAGCCCGTGTGTCTACGCTGCGGGAAACGGTCAGAGCAGTCGGTAATGGCGACTGACGATTGCTCTGCCACTGGTCGCCTATTCGTCACAGACCGTAGATCGAGAGTCCAATTTCTAGTGGACACTGGAAGCGACGTTTGTGTTTTCCCTCGGTCTGCGCTACGTGAACGACGAGAGAGGACGGATTTTCAGCTATGTGCGGCAAACGGTTCCACCATTTACACTTATGGCTATGTGCATTTAAATTTACATATCGGCTTACGTAGAGACTTTAATTGGCGTTTTATAATTGCTGACGTTACAAAAGCTATCATAGGTGTAGATTTTTTATGTTTTTATAATTTACTTGTTGATGTACGCAATAAGCGTTTAGTTGATAACACGACCAATGTTTCAGTTACTGCAAATGTTATCTCAAATGCTGATGGTTTGATTTCTAGCGTCAAGGTATGCAACGGTAAAGGCAAGTATCACGATTTACTAGCTCAGTTCCCAGAAATTACACGACCAGCCGGCGCAACACGCATCACTAAACATAACACCGTACACCATATTCGCACAACAGCAGGTCCACCAGTTTCTTGTTCCCCTCGTAGGTTGGCACCAGATAAACTCAAAATTGCGAAGGCAGAGTTCGAGGCGATGATCCAAAATGGAACCGCCAGACCATCAGACAGCCCGTGGGCGTCACCATTACATTTGGCACCCAAAAAGGACAGTGGTTGGCGTCCATACGGGGATTACAGGTTACTCAACGCCAAGACCATCCCTGATAAATACCCCATCCGGCACATCCACGACTTTGCCAACAGTTTATCTGGTTGCACCATCTTCTCCACCATAGACCTGGTTAAAGCTTACAACCAGATTCCCGTTTTTGAAGCCGATATACCGAAGACGGCAATAACAACACCTTTCGGTTTATACGAGTTTCCTTTTATGACGTTCGGATTAAGGAATGCGGGTCAAACATTTCAGCGTTTCGTCGATGAAATGACCCGAGGCCTGGATTTCTGCTTCCCTTTCCTTGACGATTTTTTGATCTCGTCAAAAACCGAGGAAGAGCACGAGGAACACCTCCGCCAAATATTCACCAGGATGAGCAAATACGGTATGTTGGTGAATACGGCAAAATGTGTTTTCGGAGCTTCCGAAGTTACTTTTCTTGGTTACCGAATATCACGAGACGGGACAAAACCGCTAGAGGATAAGGTAGAAGCCATAAAAAATTCCCGGTCCCTAAAACTGCTAAGGAACTTCGTCGTTTTTTGGGCATGGTTAATTTCTACCGTCGTTTTCTTCCCAAGGCTGCTCAGATTCAAGCCCCACTCCACGCTTTGCTACAGGGCTCTATTAAAGCTTCCCATCCAGTTAATGTCAGTGGTGAAGCGTTACGGGCATTTCAAGATTGCAAAGATAGCCTTTGCAGTGCTACTTTGCTCACCCACCCCCATCCTGAAGCTGAACTCGGACTGGTAACTGATGCCTCTGACTTCGCTATGGGCGCTGTCTTACAGCAGCGTATTGAAGGTAATTGGCATCCGTTGGCGTTTTTCTCACGGAAACTCAGTCCGTCTCAGCGCATCTATTCACCGTATGATCGCGAGCTCTTGGCGATATACGAGAGTATTAAATACTTTAGGTACATGCTTGAGGCTACGCATTTTGCAATCTACACTGACCACAAGCCGTTATGCTACGCCTTCCATCAGCGGAAGCAAAACAGCTCTCCCCGTCAGTGTAGACAGTTGGACTTCATTTCTCAATTCACAACGGAGATTCTTCATATTTCGGGTGAGAAGAATGTCGTCGCTGACACGATCTCCCGAGTTGAAGAACTTCAGCTACCGGTTGAATTGGAAGTTATAGCCCAGTCTCAAGCATCTGACCCGGAACTTCAACATTTTCTTGAGGCAGAAACTTCCCTGCGCCTCAAGAAAATTTCTATGCCTGGTAGTCGTACTGAGCTGTACTGTGATGTCAGTACGACGACTCCCAGGCCCTTCATTGCCAAGCCGTTGCGAAAGCACGTCTTTGACAGCTTACATTCGCTAAGCCATCCAGGAGCCAACACAAGCGCTAAATTAGTTGCGCAGCGTTTTGTTTGGCCACAGATGAGGAAAGACTGTCGTGAATGGGCTAGGACATGTTTGGTCTGTCAGCGCGCTAAAGTAAATCGACACGTTTCGTCGCCGATTGGCACTCTCGATTTACCAAGCGCGCGTTTCAAATATGTTCATTTAGACTTGATCGGTCCCCTTCCTCCATCTGCTGGTTACCGCTACTGCTTGACTGCTGTCGATCGCTTCACGCGATGGCCAGAGGTAGTCCCTTTAGCGGATATTACAGCAGAGTCTGTGGCTAAAGCTTTTATTTCCACCTGGGTGTCACGATTTGGCTGTCCTGCAGACATCGTAACAGACCAGGGTAGACAATTTCAGTCGGCACTGTTTAACTATCTAAACTTATCGGGTTCAAGTAGCGTCGGACTACAGCATATCACCCACAGTGTAATGGTTTGGTTGAGCGCTTTCACAGGCAACTCAAGGCTGCTATCGTTTGCCACAGCCGTTCCAACTGGTCTGAGATCCTGCCTATCGTACTTTTAGGTATCAGAAGTGCCTTCAAACAGGATCTCAATGCTTCATCAGCTGAGCTGGTTTATGGCGAACCGCTTAGGCTACCTGGTGAATTTCTTGGGCAAGAGGCTGAAGGTTACACGTCCGATGTTACTGATTTTTCGGCACGAATAAGAAATTTTATTCAAAATTTAAAGCCAGTACCCACTTCACACCATAATAATAAACATAAAACTTTTATATATAAGAGCCTAAACACCTGTAGCCACGTATTCCTTAGGGAAGACGCGTTACGAGGTGCACTGCAACCTGCTTATACAGGGCCGTATGAAGTTGTGGAAAGGGGGGACAAAATTTTTAGAATATTAGTCAAGGGAAAGAATATGACAGTATCGGTAGACCGCCTCAAGCCAGCCTACATATTGTCCGAGGAGCCCGACGACATTGAGTTACGTAATCCTTCCCAGATTCCTATTCAGGAACGTAAAACTCGTTCTGGCCGTAAGGTGCATTTTCCAGATTATTATCGCCCTAACTAGGTCTCTGGAGGGGAGTGATGTAGGGAACCTACATTATTTATTACTATTTATTTTTATTTATTTTACACACTTATACTAATTTATTGTTATCAGAAAAATATTTTACTAAATTTATTTACAAGAAAAAATTATATTTACAACTTTTAATAAATACAAAAAACATTAGATAAATACATCTTATATATATATATATATATATATATATATACACACATAACAAAACAACTAAATAAATTAATATATTTTATTTATGATATCATATTACATCTTTTCACGGCGTATCCGAACACATCTGTTAATGCGGTGAACCGCCTGGTCGTCCCTGCATTTCTGCGAGGAAGTTTTAGATCTACCGCATATTATGATATTGACGCAGAAATCGAACCATAACAGATTGAAAAGAGATCTTCAGTCGATACTTAACCGACGCGCGACGCACTATATTTTATTGTTTTATATGTTTTACTCCTTATATTAATTTCTAATCCTGCTTTAATTACTGGACTATTGTTATTGCCTGTGATTCGGATTGCTGTGTCAGAACTGGTTTGAGTGTATGTTGTGACTTTTGTGTGATTCAAATATACGTCCCACAACTCAGGATTTTAATAGTGAGTTTAATTTATTAATACTACACATCCCAACTCACTAAAAATCCTAAGAAAATTTCTGGCTACGCGCCGACATGTATGTAATTCGATACAGTTTTTAAAGTTATTAAACTGTTTTGAAAGACAAAAAAGTCCGTCGTCTTTGCAGGCTTTTAATATACAGCCCTAGACGGTTTTAAATTGAGAGTTATGGTTGAGAACCTTAAGCTAAAACAATTTTCATTTCATGCAGTGATAACTAGCAAATAGAGTAATTTTAGACTCTATTAAATGTATAAATGCAAATGTTTTAACCAGTAAATATCTGTACTTCTGTTCGAGTGTGGAGAAAGTGAAATACGACGATTTGGCAGCGCTCTTCGTCATCTCCCAAGTAACTCCTTAGAGCCTGCAGTAACCGTACTAGCATGTTACTTAAGACAGATTCATAATTTTCATTGTTCATCTTATCATTTTATCTCATCACCTTCAAGAAAGAAGAAATTATAATTACTGATGATTAGGCAGTTTGGTACAAAAACCAATGCCGTTAAAGAAATACAAAAAAAATGACGTTGACAGTTTCGAATTTGTTTTGTTTTGATCACGTTTTCTATAAAAAAAGTGAATACTCCAGCTGTTTAAGTGATAAAAATCATAAACAAACATTAAATATTTTAAGAATATAATTGTACGAGAGCTACAAGGGCTATTAGTCGCAAAATTAAATTTTACTTACGTTTTTATTCTGTAAAGTGAATGGCTGACCCACGACCGAAGTTTATTAAGCCGGGTGGTAAGTAAAACTATATTTTTTTAAATCTAGACGAAATTCCTTTAATTTAAATTTCAGTTTAAACAAATCTGTTGTTTGTGCCTTTAATTTGTTGTAGAATTTTACGTCATAAAATGACATAAGCACTTATTTACTGCAATATTGGAACAGAAAATCTTTACTTTATTAAACTAAATAATTGTCATTTTAATAAATTATTACTATTAATACTCACAAAAGATTGAAAATAAAATAAAAATGTAGTAGATATAATTCTGCATTTACAGTGAAATTCTAAAAATTAAAAAAATCAATTTTAAGGTTATTTTAACGAAACATTTTTAACAGGGGAAGAATCTTTTTATCCAACCAGAAACAAAGATGGCGTAATCGAAACACTGATCAACCCAAACACAGACACCGCTTTATCGCAAGACAACGATTCCAGAACCAGTTTTGTTTACAATCGTTACCATCACTTGCCATTGCAAACCCAACGGACAAGGCTCCCAGTTTTCCAGTACAAAAATCATATTTTGTACCTGCTTGAGAAGTATCAGACGCTTGTGCTTATCGGTGAAACAGGATGCGGAAAATCTACACAAGTACCTCAAGTAAGTAATTAAAAAGTAAATAACCTTATCTTAGCAATAAAAATCTAGCCAAATTGATCACAGACGGTTTGCTTTCAAATAAGCTTTGTCTTGCGAAAGCTGATGGTGTTGAATGAACTCCATACAATGTTTTTCCCCAGTGACTACAGCATGCTTGATTCCCCTGGTATTGAAAACGTCCGTAGGCTGTGGTGACTGTACTATCAGACCGGACTGTATGCTTGTTCGTCAATTTAGTATTCAAAAAGAAAACTTTTTTTGTTGATTCAAGTATTTTTGAAATAAATAATTGTTAAATATTTTTAACCTGTACTCAGTTTTTCTTAGCTTTAAACTAAATTAAATGCAGACTGCCATATGTAAAGTTTAACATAGCAATATCAATCCTTATGCTGTACAAGTTAAGAATGGTTCAGATTCCAAACAAATTAAGTGTTGATACATTATCAACTCAAATTTATAAATATTATTCCGCTTTATTATAGTTATAGAAAGAAGTCAATGTTATTTGGATATTTGTTAAGCGTATACTCCAATAACTATAGAAGTTTTACTCCAATTTACCTTAAGTTTATGTTGTTTAACCATGAATTTTATTCATAATGTAACACAAAATCTTATGACTTTTAATAACATGGGCTAACAAGCGGGTGGTTTACCTGATGGAAAGTGATACCGCCGCCTAATGACTCGACAAAGCCTTTCTTGTTTGGAATGGTAAGTGGTAATTACATTGGCACTTCAATCCATCACATTAGGACAATAACAAATAAAATGTGGTGACGTGATATGGACTTGTTTAGATATGGTAGGTGAATGAACTATAGGATTTGGGAGATGTGGCTCAGAGATGTAAACAGCCAGCTGGTACACTAGAGGTTCTGAGATCGAGCCTAAGTGGGTGTGGATCTGTATAGGGTATTCTTATCTATGTAGTTTATACCATATAATTACTTAGCACCTACAGCACAAGATTCTTTAATGTTACTGTAGGGCTGAGTCAATGTGTGTGTTGTGATGTGGTTATTAGAAGATACTGTTTAATATACGGTAATTCTGTACTAACAGTCATCAAATTTTACTATAAATGATTGTACAATTTTTTTAATGGATACACAATTGCAATCAATAAATAACTTGCACAGTAATTGGTATGTTTTATGTTATTAACAGAAAAGAAACAAGTGATTTAATTTGAATAGCCAATAGCCATTTTGATATTAGGTTTAATAAATAAGTAACCTATTTCTAACAGCAAACAAAAGAGTGTCTAAGGACATAAATATTATAAGACAATATTAATTAATTAATAAACAAATAATAATTCTTTCTTTTACATCTTATCTTTCTTATTTTGGGTTATTCCCTGTCTCGCCCAATGGGATTTGCCCTACTGGTGATAAAATATCATTTAAAGTTCCAGTTGTTGCCAATGATGACAACTTATCTATACAAATAAATTTCTAAAGAAATAAATAGAAACGCAAGCGTCAATAGGCAATATGAACTTTTTCATATTTAAATATGATATTTGCTTCTTGGTATTGTTATATCACTTCAAAAATAATCCATGTGTAGAATACATAAACCGCGCTGTAATCCCTCGAGAGTTGGCAGAGGCGTTAAACACCGCATTTCACATGTTTATGTTGACTCCCACTGTGACAAATTGCGAATCTGTGGCCACTGTCCAGGCACATTGAGTAACATGCTAGCTACCACTTAGGGCAACCCGAGACTCGAACTTTCGACCTATCGGGTCGGATCGGTCGGTTAACCAAGGCACGTAACAAACTGAGCTACAATGCCCAAATTCAGTAAAATATTTGAAAATATCTAATACATTCAGGTATTTTGTCGCGCTATGCGTGACGTCAAAGTCTATGATAATATATTAAACAAGTAGAAATTATAACATTCCGTGATTATAACATTTCATCTTCTTATCTGTCACCGTTAATGAGATACAACCGTCTGACTGAGGGACGGATGGACTGAAAGTGGAGCCGTAGAACAGGGTCCCGTTCGCACCCTTTGGACCTCTAAAAACAAATATTTGGACACAATTTACTAATGATTTAAAGAATTAAATAATGAATTAAAGAATTATTTAAAGAACTCACGAGGTACTTAACTGTTTTAAGCTGTTAAACTGAAACCTATCTTTAATAGATTTTTAAAAGTTACATTGACTTACAGATTCATATACCAAGAAGGTTTTTCAAAGTAAATAATTAGTTTAAGCAACTGAAGGATTTGATAAATCTAGTGTTGCAAGCTTCCGTCGCCATATCCTTCTCTCTTTTAGGCTATTACAGAATTAAATTAATTCTTCTTAATAAAAAGTACAATATTTAAAAAATAATATTTACGATTTATAGATTCGTAGTTTCAAATATTAATATAAGATATAAGATTCAAATATAGAAGAGAATACTGCATACTAGATTTGTAAAACAAAAAAACATTATCAAAGCTAAGCGAGAGTGATAAGAAACGTATGGAAAAAACGGTTAAATGTTAACTACCAACAAGCCGTGTTTTTTGTGTTTCAAAAAGTCGTTAAAAATACAAAACCGCGTCAAATATACTCGGCACTATCTTTGATCATTTATCATTTTCTATACAATAGTGAGGTAACTCATTTTTTTGTACGTTCTTTTCGGTTAAATTCTCCATTTTGTTTTAATGAATATCCATTTGAAATAAAGGAATTCATAAATAGCATAGGTAAATTTATAAGTTTTTCATGCTTTGATTTTTTTGCAAAAATAAATAATTTCTCGTTGATTCAAATGTCGTTTTTGTTTGTTTCGGCTTGCTAAATTTATGTTTGGAATAAAGCAATTGCACAGGTTGTATGCATTGAAACAGAAGACATACTAAACTTATATAGTTTTGATATTCTTAGTTCTAGTTTTGATATTCTAGAATTAGAATCTAGATGTAGTTCTCGAAAGATAGAAATAAGATGGATATTTAGGTTACCTTACTAATATTTTTTATCACTCGTCCCCAAAGAAATAGAAAAGAAACAAACCTTCATCTTTGTTAATATTAAAAAATATCCTTATTTAACAATACGTTAAAATTAAAATTGTGTCAATGGAGCCCGCACTAATCGAGCAAAGACTTAAAACACTTGTCATTTCTACTTGATAAATCAACCCTTTATTATGCTTTATCGCGTGAATTTTTCGTTTCGGCGGGCAACACCGCCCACAAATTTCCCTCGAACCTGGCCAGTCTGTGACAAAACCGCGCTGCGCACGCATCGTAACGCAGTCACCGTGTGATATTTTACGTAAAACCCGTAGATAGAAAAAGAAAACCATAATATAACCTAACAAAAGGATGTGAATTGTAAACATGCAGTTGCGATCAGTAATTATAAAAACTGTTCCCAGTTACACGGACGGTTTGTGGAGTGATATTTTAGTTTTTCATTCATTGTTTTGATAACAACCGACGTTGCTAGTAGGGTGCATTGATTTTACTCTGCGATGTTTTGGAAAGAGTTCCGCTTGAGATTTTTATGAAGATCACAATGGATATTTAGCAGAGCTGTGAAAAACTCCGACAAGGACTGCAGGGAATCTATCGAAATATAGAAACTTATTTATTTTCGATGCAATGGAACAAACATGTCACAAAAATCGCTTGTTTATCTAACGTACAAACACATTGCCTTGTATTACGTAGTGTTTATCTAGAGGTGGTTGTTAAAAACCAATTAACCGTTAGTTGTAAGGATAATAGATTTTACAATAACGCAGCATGAGTGTTAGCGGGAATTGCGCAAATCGGAAAAAGATTAGAAGCCCTCCAAGTTGGAATTTATAGTCGGAATCGTTGCCTCGTGATATTGATAGACGTCAAGAAAAATGTGGCATTCACCGCACACAACCAAGATACTATCGCGGTTCGTTGTAATCATCTTAACGTATTGCATCTTTATGGATGTCCTATTGTTTCTACGAATAAGAAACTATAGGATCGACACGTTTGAAACTGATACTCCATCGAACACCACAACCGTGTATTCAAGAGAAGCGAGTTACGAGGATGTGGTATGGGTACCGTGCACCATAAATCCCCTGTGCCACCCTACGGTGAAGTCTTTGATGGTCGATCCGATAAACCACTACATATTCGCCCCGCTGTGTTCAATATTGGATATAGCGCTGGGGATATCGGAACGAATGCTGTTCTTGACACCGAACATGATCTCTCTGCTACACGTGATAGTAGCGATGAATGGTGGGAAGCTGCTCACTTGCCAAAGCCTGGCCGCGAGACGAATCGGAGTAATTCTCTTCCAAATTAGGATGTTTTTAGATGATCTAGACGGACACGTAGCGAGAGAACGCAAACACATTAAAGGTGAACGCTCGGATGTTGGATCTCTAGGGTACTGGGTCGATGGCATTTGCGATCTGATCGGAGTGGTGTTCATGATCGTGGGAATATTGATTTACTTGAA
The DNA here is from genome assembly GCA_949316135.1 of Choreutis nemorana. NCBI lineage: Eukaryota > Metazoa > Arthropoda > Insecta > Lepidoptera > Choreutidae > Choreutis > Choreutis nemorana. Next base: position 5,699,117 of record OX438620.1, on the reverse strand, counting down.
AAACAACCCTCCTAGACGAGGCTATAAAAACACTTCAGCTAACAGTCTCCCATACCACAAACTAAAAGAAATAAACTCATCAGAAGACATAGAAAAGAGCCATTCGGTAGATGCAGGTGCGAGCTACAAGACGAAGGTTTCATTCAAAGCGATCGTTCGAGTGTTGGGCCTTTTCGCAGGACAAATGGTGCTATCTTCGCTAGCTTGGAATAGATACATAGATATATTTCAGGAGTTGATTGAAAACTGTGTGAATTACGACGTGGTGAAAAGGGAGAGTTCCTTTAGATCGGTTAAGTTCTTCCTTTCCACCGGTTTGTGGAGGGTCCTGAACCCCCACAGCTACCTTCATGTGCTTTCTGTCGCTGTATTCTGTGATAAAACCTGGGTGTTATTGAACGCTGTGCATTACAGTGGCTATATAAGTTTAGTTTTTACGGTGTGCGTCACTGAGTTTCTGGTTAATAATTTGAGGCTATTCATCGTAGATGGAGTCAAGTCTTAGCTTTGTTGAAACCTTCTCTATTGTTTATTGTTCATTATTGTATAAGTAAGTGTAATTTTTGTAAATGCTAGAAGCGTTGTTTTGGACTAATGTTAGAGGAATCGAATCAATAGCGACCTTCATATGTCTGTTTAATGGATGAAAAGTATTGTATATCAGACAAGCGACCCGTTCCGGCTTCGCACTTATAAACCTTCCCTGTATCACTCTATCTATTAAAAAAACCTTATCAAAATGCGTTGGGTACTTCAAGATCTAAGCATACGTAGGGACAGACAACGGAAAGCGACTTTGTTTTATACTATGTAGTGATTTCGTATGTTAAAAATATTTCTCTTATTCAAGGTTGTTATATCCTGTACGCTTCATAGTAATGATTAGCTAGTGCCATGTCTTTTAAAAGAAATATTTGTTAATCAAAGTACGACCAGGCATAGTACTACTCTTACAAAATTTGATACAAAATACGATACATTTTTTAAACAGATGGTGTTGGTCACTCCTAATTCGTGTCTCACACTATTAGATCAACTTTTAATGATTTTTTTTTAAATGTTTTTCATCAGCATTTATTTTAACTTTTTAGTATGTCAAAGCATTTATTTAAATTAAGATAACTGTAGTGGTCAATAGGTCGGTAATTTTTCATATATGTACACAACTGTGTTTGGAAGAACAGAAAACTGGTACAGACTGAAAAGTGAGATTTTTTAAATTTTTGAAGTTTTCGCTCATTTAAATTTTTTACGAGTACCTGCATAGTGGATTGAAATTGAAAATACTTGATAGTAGAAATAAATGTCCAATTTCAGTAAAAAAATATCCTCATTTCAAAAAGCGATGCTTTTTTGATAAAACATATTCAAAATTTATTTGAATAATTTTAATTCGTGACGACAAATAATTAAAATTTTTCCTTTTCATCGTTCATCCTGTTATTAAAACCACAAAACAAAGGGAAAAAACACTAGACTATTTGAGGGAAGTATTTAAAAATTATACTTTTATCCTCTTTCTGATTAAGCTCAAATAAATAAATATATAAATTACTACATTTCAACAACGCTTAATAAATGCGTCATAGATTTTTTGTTCACTTAGCCCATTTTACTTAGCGTTTTTGACTATGGCTGTGGTGTTAACAGCCGACTTCTACGCTAGAGGTTCTGGGCTTGAATCCCGGTGGGGGCGAAACTTTGTGTTATTAGCAAGATTTGCATTGTTTCTTGGATGTTGTATTCTTATCTATGTAGTTTACACTATATCGTTGCTCAGTTCCTGTGACACATGTTCTTACGATACTCACTGCAGGGCTGAGTCAATGTGCAAGCTGTGGTGTAGTTTTTTTTTGTTAAAGAGTTTTGAAAAACTTTTGTAATGGAAAAATGTTTTTGGAAGGTCATATAAAATATATCACAATTTCGTTTTCAAGATCTTTTTTCAAGTTTTTTCAGTTTTGACCTACAGGCGATGTCTCAGTCGATGGAATAACCTTTTTTTTTTCTTGAATAATATCAAAGCATTATTTAATGACCGATCATTAATCATTACCGATTATTGTTCGAAAGTAATTTGTATGCCTTTATTGCTATGGCCACTTCTGCCATATTCATAATATTACGTAAGATCTGCGAAACTATAACCTGTAAAACCCTTTTTTCACATACAATTTTGATTTGATTTGATCATCAAATTTTTGGTTAGGTTTATTTTGTAAAAAAAAATCTATTTGAAGCGGTACACAGACTGGCGCTGTAATAATTACCATTACTATAAACGCGAAGGTTCGTAAGGATGTATGGATGTTTGTTACTCTTTCACACAAAAACTACTGAATCGATTTTAATAAACCTTTCCAATAATATAGCTTATACATCATATTAACACAGAGGTTATAATTTGTAAAGAACGTGTCAATTGTCCGAAATACAATGATAAATGTCAAGTCTTTAAAAATCTTAGTAGAAATATTTTCGACTTTACGCGGCCGAAGTCGCGGGCAAAAGCTAGTACTCATGTATTTATAGCGCGGTGTCGTAATATATCACAGACAGTGGGAATAGCTGTTCACTGACGTGTGTTATATCTTAGGGGCTGTCCATTAATCATGTGATGTTTTTTTAACATTTTTTAACCCCTCCCTCCCCCATGGAGATACGTGGTGAGGTTTAAGCTATCCCCCCACCGTCCACCAAAAATCACGTGTATTTTTGAGTACCTACAAAGATTATTTTTCCTAATCTAATCCTATTATAGAAAATTAAGGACCATGATAAAAATGTCTAGACAGAACAGTTGCAGGTTGTTTTTGACAGTCATAAAAATAATATTAAAGGAATGGTGTACTACAAGACTTTCTTCAACACTAACAACTGGTTCACAACATCTTTTGGTTTAGAAATCACGCATTTGACGAAAAAATAAGTACACGTGATATCTTACTATACCCCCTCCCCCTTGTGATATTTCGTGATTTTTGCCGAACCCCTCCCCCCCCCCCTTTCGAACCTCACATGATTAATGGACAGCCCCTTACGATATCGCTATATATATTATAGCCGCGTCTGTGAACCGCTAGGTTTTTCATTAATTCTAATAAAATATTAAATTACGTACTTGTGAGAATAAATGTGATTTTAATGTTAAATGTGTGATTCCTATATGTGCCAATACTTAAATAATATACATTAAGAGGCTTTATATTTCAAACGTCGTTGCTAAATTTAAATATTTTAACTAGTTTTTATAGTTTATTTAAAAAAAAAAGCGAAGTATTTTAAAAGTTTTAATAGTTTTTAAGTTTAAAAATCAATTATTTAAATTAACGAATGAAAAGTAATCAATTTAGTGGCAATAATTCCTTTAATTATGTTTTTCCTTTTTCATGTGTTATTCTTATTTAAAATTACGTTAGACAAATATTTGTCAATATTTATATTATATTATTTAAATGTATTAATTTTTTCCTCCACCTCAATCAAAAATGGTAAAAAATAATCGACACAAAATATATAAATTGGTGTGTTTAACAGTTTTTTTTAAAAGTAATTTAATGAATTCAATTACTTTACAAGAAATATCGACTTTATTTGTTAATTCAATACGAAAATATATGAAAATTTTTAAGTTTTAAAAATTATGTTATTTAAAATATTCGATACCGCTGTGATTCTATTTCTATGATGTTATAGGTATAAAAAAATTAAAGTTTATTGTTATTTTAAATTAAGAGAGTCATTAAAAAGTTATTTTGTAATTTACAATTTTATTTCTCACGTTAATATGATTTTTCATACCAAGCAAGCCTAGTTACATACGGCTATACATAAACTTCACATAGCAAGTGCAATATTGATCCTTATGCTGTACAGCTTAAGAACTTAAAGTCCAAACAGGTTAGGTTTGGTTAGGATATGGCCGTGTATACGTTCTGACGTGGTTTCAGCTTAAACAAGCTTCTAACATCTCGGGCGTAATGTTACCCCGTGAAACTAATTCTCTATTTAAGAACTTATTGAATTGGTATAGCCGTTCTGATTCCTTTAGATTTTTGGGCCTCTGGGCCATTTCAATTGCTGTCTCCGCTTTGCTGGGAGGGAAGTCTGAAACCGCTTTCTTACAACCTTTTTTTTCATATATGTACACAACTGTGTTTGGAAGAACAGAAAACTGGTACAGACTGAAAAGTGAGATTTTTTAAATTTTTGAAGTTTTCGCTCATTTAAATTTTTTACGAGTACCTGCATAGTGGATTGAAATTGAAAATACTTGATAGTAGAAATAAATGTCCAATTTCAGTAAAAAAATATCCTCATTTCAAAAAGCGATGCTTTTTTGATAAAACATATTCAAAATTTATTTGAATAATTTTAATTCGTGACGACAAATAATTAAAATTTTTCCTTTTCATCGTTCATCCTGTTATTAAAACCACAAAACAAAGGGAAAAAACACTAGACTATTTGAGGGAAGTATTTAAAAATTATACTTTTATCCTCTTTCTGATTAAGCTCAAATAAATAAATATATAAATTACTACATTTCAACAACGCTTAATAAATGCGTCATAGATTTTTTGTTCACTTAGCCCATTTTACTTAGCGTTTTTGACTATGGCTGTGGTGTTAACAGCCGACTTCTACGCTAGAGGTTCTGGGCTTGAATCCCGGTGGGGGCGAAACTTTGTGTTATTAGCAAGATTTGCATTGTTTCTTGGATGTTGTATTCTTATCTATGTAGTTTACACTATATCGTTGCTCAGTTCCTGTGACACATGTTCTTACGATACTCACTGCAGGGCTGAGTCAATGTGCAAGCTGTGGTGTAGTTTTTTTTTGTTAAAGAGTTTTGAAAAACTTTTGTAATGGAAAAATGTTTTTGGAAGGTCATATAAAATATATCACAATTTCGTTTTCAAGATCTTTTTTCAAGTTTTTTCAGTTTTGACCTACAGGCGATGTCTCAGTCGATGGAATAACCTTTTTTTTTTCTTGAATAATATCAAAGCATTATTTAATGACCGATCATTAATCATTACCGATTATTGTTCGAAAGTAATTTGTATGCCTTTATTGCTATGGCCACTTCTGCCATATTCATAATATTACGTAAGATCTGCGAAACTATAACCTGTAAAACCTATTTTCACATACAATTTTGATTTGATTTGATCATTAAATTTTTGGTTAGGTTTATTTTGTAAAAAAAAAAATCTATTTGAAGCGGTACACAGACTGGCGCTGTAATAATTACCATTACTATAAACGCGAAGGTTCGTAAGGATGTATGGATGTTTGTTACTCTTTCACACAAAAACTACTGAATCGATTTTAATAAACCTTTCCAATAATGTAGCTTATACATCATATTAACACAGAGGTTATAATTTGTAAAGAACGTGTGAATTGTCCGAAATACAATGATTAATGTCAAGTCTTTAAAAATCTTAGAAATATTTTCGACTTTACGCGGCCGAAGTCGCGGGCAAAAGCTAGTACTCATGTATTTATAGCGCGGTGTCGTAATATATCACAGACAGTGGGAATAGCTGTTCACTGACGTGTGTTATATCTTACGATATCGCTATATATATTATAGCCGCGTCTGTGAACCGCTAGGTTTTTCATTAATTCTAATAAAATATTAAATTACGTACTTGTGAGAATAAATGTGATTTTAATGTTAAATGTGTGATTCCTATATGTGCCAATACTTAAATAATATACATTAAGAGGCTTTATATTTCAAACGTCGTTGCTAAATTTAAATATTTTAACTAGATTTTATAGTTTATTTAAAAAAAAGCGAAGTATTTTAAAAGTATTAATAGTTTTTAAGTTTAAAAATCAATTATTTAAATTAACGAATGAAAAGTAATCAATTTAGTGGCAATAATTCCCTTGATTATGTTTTTCCTTTTTCATGTGTTATTCTTATTTAAAATTACGTTAGACAAATATTTGTCAATATTTATATTATATTATTTAAATGTATTAATTTTTTCCTCCACCTCAATCAAAAATGGTAAAAAATAATCGACACAAAATATATAAATTGGTGTGTTTAACAGTTTTTTTTAAAAGTAATTTAATGAATTCAATTACTTTACAAGAAATATCGACTTTATTTGTTAATTCAATACGAAAATATATGAAAATATTTAAGTTTTAAAAATTATGTTATTTAAAATATTCGATACCGCTGTGATTCTATTTCTATGATGTTATAGGTATAAAAAAAATAAAGTTTATTGTTATTTTAAATTAAGAGAGTCATTAAAAAGTTATTTTGTAATTTACAATTTTATTTCTCACGTTAATATGATTTTTCATACCAAGGTGCGGCAAGCAAGCCTAGTTACATACGGCTATACATAAACTTCACATAGCAAGTGCAATATTGATCCTTATGCTGTACAGCTTAAGAACTTAAAGTCCAAACAGGTTAGGTTTGGTTAGGACATGGCCGTGTATACGTCCTGACGTGGTTTCAGCTTAAACAAGCTTCTAACATCTCGGGCGTAATGTTACCCCGTGAAACTAATTCTCTATTTAAGAACTTATTGAATTGGTATAGCCGTTCTGATTCTTTTAGATTTTTGGGCCTCTGGGCCATTTCAATTGCTGCCTCCGCTTTGCTGGGAGGGAAGTCTGAAACCGCTTTCTTACAACCTCTTATTTCTTCTGATTAAGTTCGTTGCGGGTCCCAAGACAGCCGGTAGGGTGTCCGGGCACAGCCTGTGCGTCATTGCACAGCTGCATCATTCGATCCAAGGACGCCACTGTTGATCCTGATAAACAGGAGTTGCAATGGTGGGACAGAGTGGCGGGAAAAAAAAAACATTCAAAAACTGTTAAATGACATCAGTTACAACGATAGATCGGTTATCAATGGCGGGGTCACAGCCGGTCGAATACCATATAAACACTTCGTAAACCTGTAACGACTTTCGGATATAGTGACCATGTTTATACAGTCTCTCCAATGTTGTTGTATCCGGTTTCAACTTTATGCTTTTTATGAATTGACAAACACATCGTTGGTTGACATTTCAGCGATTCAACACCTTTTTCAAATGCGTGAGGTGTCGGGTTCGAATCTCGGCACTCGGAACCTTTATTAGCAATATGCATTGTTTCACTCACTGGTCTTGGATGTAATGTTATGAACTACAAGCGACTCGCCCCGGCTTCGCACGGATATTATGCATGTATCTTGTTCCTTCCCCTTGAATCACTCTATGTATTTAAAAACCGCATCAAAATCCATTGCGTAGTTTAAAAGATCTAAGCAAACATAGGGACAGACAGCGGGAAGCGACTTTGTTTTATAATATTTAGTGAAGTAGTATTACTATATCTTTACTTTTACATCTTGGTGTGCAGTTCTGTGTTTATGTGTGTGGTAATTTGAATATTACAATAATAAAATTTGAAATTTAATTAATGATTTTATGTAATACATAAACATAGCACAATAATAATCATAAATTCACGCATTAGTCCCTCGAGAGGTGTTGGCAGAGGTGATTGATACACACCGCTTTTCGCAGGTTAATGTTGAGTTCCAGTGTGACAGGTTGCGAATCTGTCGCGACTATCCGGGCACATTGAGAAACATGGCAGCTACAACGTACGGGAAACCGAGACTCAAACCCTCGACCTGTCGGGTCGGGTCGGTCGGTTATCCAAGGCACGTAACAAACTGAGTTACCTCGTCCTCACAAACTGAGCTGCCACGTCCTCACAAAGTGAGCTACCTCGTCCTCACAAAGTGAGCTACCACGTCCGAACTTATTACTTAGTTATTTTATAGCACGTTACGAAGCAATCTGTAACATGCAAAATATTTCTCAATTAGGATCGTTTCTATAAATAAATTTCAAACCAAACGCGTTAGCGTTTATTCTCGTAGTAATTCCATTTCACGAAGACAGTTCGGATACGGCTGTGATTGTAATAGTACATGCGGGTTGTTCTAGTGTGCGTATCGAATTTCCTGAACGACTTTTCTTTTGCCTTAGTAGACCTAAAATCATTAATCATTAAAAATACTATATATATTGCAATTTGCTTTATATAAAGGTTGTCATAGTAGCTTTAAATTAATACATTAATAACATTAATACATTTGTAACTATTTATAAAAAACTTGAATGTTTTGTATATTTTTTTAAAGTAACTACGGAGGTTTCTTTCGGGCTTCTTCCCCGTAGATTGCATTCCGAACCTGTGTTAGAAAAACAAAACGATTTGAAAGCACTTATTTTAAGACCATTCAAATGAAAAAAATAAAAATAAATCGAACTCCAGGTTACACACACTGACACATGTGTACGCACATATCTGACGAAACTAACAACAACCTTAGAAAAACCGTCTCCGTTAGATGGAATCACTGTAACTTTGTTTGAAAATAGGAAGTTATAAATAAAAATAGCTGACGAAACCGAATGCTCCTATGGGTTGTGAAACCGAATCGCTTGAGAAAAATAACGGTGAAGAACGCACCGGTCGCTTCCGTTCGGGTTCCGTGCAATTTATATTTACCGTGCGCTTGCATTATCAGTTGTATTTATTTATTTATGTTATACTACATCATGGGCAAACAAACAAACGGTTCACCCGATGGAATGTGACATGACGATGTTCTTTATATTTCGAACGCGAAAAGCACCACCAATGCGTTGCCTATGTAGAGGTAGACTTACACTGGCTCTTCGATCCTTCGAACAGAAACACAGCACACTGCTTCACGGGAGAAATAGAAAGGTGGTACCAACCCAGACGATCTCGCAGTAGATCTATCACCTGTACTTGTCTTGCCGACCCTCCAAACTACAAACAAGTCATGGTCTTCACACCCATCAACTCGTAAATGGATCAACACTGCATCAACTCGTGCCATTCGGTTCAGAGTTGACCATGAGTTTTACCTTCAAATTTGTATGAATCTTTGTAAAGCGCCTCTAACGGATTGATGAGGAATTCAGATTTCTCATACAAAATCGCTGTAGTAATCTTTGTTAACTGAGGTGTAGGAAAACTATACGAAGTTATGGTAGAAACACTGTATCAAATTCCATTCTGCAGCGCATACTGAAGATAAAGGTGAGGCGTTCGCGTTCCATCCGTTGATGGCCTCAGTGGCGCAGCGGTGTAAACAGAATCCCGGGGGGGGGCGGAACTTTGTGTTATTTAAATGAAGTATTGTTTAACTTACCGGTGTTGGATGTAGTATTCTTATCTATTTAGTTAATACACTATAGTTGCTTAGCACATGTGACACAAGGGTCTTCAATCTTACTGTAGGGCTGAGTCAACCCTACAGTGGGCAGTGGGCTGGGTGTGTGTCGTGATGTGGTTAATAACAAACCTACATAGTATTTAAAATTAGAGTCGATATAACCTATTTATCCGAATCTTTATCGTATAGTAATTCTATACAGTTTTTTTTAACGTATTTTGCGGAACCCTAAAACTGTTTAACTATGAAAACGATTACTATTGGCAAGGTTTGACCGACTTACCTTTTTTTTGCCGTTCATAGTACAGTTTATAGTTTTTCTTTTACAAGCAAACTATTGTCAAATTTAAAATTACCTTGGAAAAGATTATGCTGTATTGAAGGCATATTTTTTAGTCAAGTTAGGAGATATGTCATGAATAGAATTTTTTAAGACTAGCCTTTGCCTGCGGTTTCGTTCGTAAAATATTTTTTTTAAACGGAATGTAGCTGATCCATTTTGAAATTCCAATTTAAAAACTGGTAACACCAAACAAACTTTCAACTTAATATTTTTCCTCCGTCCACTGAAAATTAATATATTTTTTTGAAATTTTTGTCTATTTTTAGAAGTATAGTGTGCCTTAAAATACAAGATGAATAAAAGTCTTATGATGTGTTTAAGTTCTATCTTTTTTTTAATGTACCCCTTATACGGCATTGGTTTTGGTACCATACTGCATCTTTAGTAATAGTCTTCCGTAATTATTTCTTCTTTCTTGACGATGGTGAAATGATAGATTTCATGATGATGATAGGATAGAATAATGAATCTGCCTACAGCAACTTGCTAGTACGGGTACTGTAGGCTCTTAAGCAATTTCGTACTGCTTTTTGTAATCTTAATCTTTTTCTGACCCCATAACAAAAATTCTAGGGGGGTTAGGTTAGGTTAGCGAATCAAATTCAAATTCAAAATGTTTTTAATTTAAATAAACTTAAAATAAGTGCCTTCAAATCGTCATTTTTTTATCTACCACCAGTTCGGAATGCTATCTACGGGGAAGAGGCCAACATCGAAGTTTTCTAACTATTTCATACAATTTAAAGCTACTATGAGATCTATCTCCGCTGTAATAGTGTGGCTGGGGTGCTGGCTCGGGGGACCCTGTACTCGCAAGAGGCCCACTGGACAATGGCCCGTTTTAAGACTGCTGGGACGGTGTGGCATGCTTGTTTGTAAGGCTCACAGGTAGTGGTTCTTTCCATCTGAGTAGTGCGGTGTCTGAGGGTTCCTTCAACTTCCTTCTATCTCGTAATGCTCTGACAGCTAACAGCGTTGGTAGAACGTGGGGTTTGGATCGGTGGGCACTGCTTCTCCGTGAGTCCGACATACACCTTCGGTCCCCCCGGGCTGAAGGGGAGATACATGAGGATTTCTCAATAAAAAATACAGTTTGGGTATCTCCGCGGCCGTCTAATTGGTCTTTGAGTCCAGGAAGGATAATTTTAAAGACATTTTTTTGTAAGCAGACTAGAAAGTTTCATGCAATGCATGTATCTAAGTACTACAATTTTGTTATCACATTATTATTTATCATGTACTTTTAATAGGGCAATGTATTTCTCAAGTGGATACTCATTAGTAAATACTTTGAAATGATAAAATCAGTCGTTCAATCAAAGTGTAAGAAAAGGCCAAGTGTAAATTTTCCTATAATTATAATTGTAAAATATCATTGTATCCCTTTTATTTCAGATGCTATGCTATCTGAAAAAATAACAACTTTTGGTTAACCAAGCCTTGATTGATTCTTTTCAGAAATACTTTTTACTTTTTAAAAAACTTTTTAAAAGATTAATTAGGAAAATTATAAAGTTAATAGTGTTCATACATTTATATGTATAAATATAAATAAATAATAACCACATCACGACACACACATTGACTCCGGCCTGCACTATGCATAATATTGTGTCGCAGGCACTAAGCAACGATATGGTATAAACTACATAGATAAGAATACCACATCAAAGACTAGTAAAGCGAAACAATACGTCTTCCAAGTAACCCAAAGTTCCGCCTCCGCCAGGTTTCGAACCAGGAACCTCTAGCAATCGGCTGTTTACACCACATACATAGTTCCATGACGGCAATACGTCACGGGCCCCGGCTCAAGAGAGCCGCGAGCATATAGAAGAGTAAAATAGTAGCTATATTTACGGTGAAAACAGAATTAGAATTGTACGATAAACCAGGGAGAAATAACCATACAAAGTATATATATATATCTGAAAAACCTATTCTATGGATTTTGTATGGCGCCCGTGTACTTTGACGTCATTGTGCATATTGGATCTCTCTGTCTAACCGACGACTTTGAATCGAATTAAAATAAACGAATAAAAAAGTCTATTATATAATTCCCTATTAAGGATTATCATTGTTTTCGTACTGTCGTGTTATGCCAGTTCAAGACATGATAATGTACAGTCGAGGTCTGCCACGGAGTATCATTTGCTATCTAAATTCCTCTGTACGCGATAATACTACGTTTTAGGGGTTGGATCGCAAGCGCCATCCTAATTGGCCGTAGTAAATCTCTATTACCAATGACGGTAAAGGAAGCAAATGATTCATTGAAATCATGATGTTGTTTTAAATGTATGATAATCTCATCCATTCACAAATATAGTATGAAAGCCCCCAGCCGCAAAACCTGCAAGCAAAACTCGACCTTAAGGTGGTGGCGCGTGCGCGTCCGTGATTGTACACAATGCTACTTGACGGGTATTTTAAAGAAAGTTTAAGGGTGGTAGATAGGTCAAGCGACATCACTCGAAATGTTACTAACAGAACTTTAATTATTCCATATAAAAACAAACAAGAGTTATGGGGAAAAGAGTTACAGATTTTTTAACGCCTACCTTTACGCATTGCCCAGACAACTTAGAGATGATATGAATTAAAAAAAAATTGATTAAATAAAAACATAAAAACTGCAGAACTAAATTAATATATTTATTTATATACTTATCTATATAGTATATACCATATCGTTGCTTAGTTCCCGTGACACAAGTTCTTACGATACTTACTGCAGGGCTGAGTCAATGTGTCTGTCGTGTTGTGGTTTATTTATTTATTTATAATATAAAACACGCAGTAGATAAACACTACCTACTGAAGGCAAGCTGACTCATGCTGTGCTTACCTATTTATTGTGATTGGATTATATTATAATTTGAAGCGATCTTGTTTTTATGTCATTATGATTGTATCGTTCACTTTATATTATAATATTTAGACGACACCGATGGACGGAAAAAGTTATTCGACTCTTCGTTCCATCTAATTATATTATGCTCTAAGGACTATTTGTGAATATTAAAAAAATAAAAAGATTTAAAAAATTTAAATAAAAGCGATGATCATGAAAATGAAGGTTTACAAATCAGTCAAGTCGGACTCCCGCATGTCGGGTTCCGTACCGTCTTCTAAGATTAAATATACTTTTAAGTTAGATAATTTTGTGAAAGGCAAAAGAGCAAGCCAAAAATGTGTATAAAATCACGTTTCTTGTATGGGTTTTTACTATTTGTTGTTATAACGGCAATAGAAATCAGTGGCGTGCCTAGAGTTTTAGTACAGGGCAAGCCGAGGGATATACTTCATAGTTCCGTTGTGGACTTGCTGGCGTGGACGAGCTTAGCAAGATACTCGGAAGTTTGAAAACCACAATTTCGGTGTCTTTAAAAAGTCGTTTGATTTGTTAATGAATGAATAAGAGCGCGAACTTATTTTAGTTTGATAGGGCAAGCCGGGCTTTTAGGCTTCTATGACAGTACCGTCACTGATAGAAATAGACATTCTGTTAAAATTTCGAGAGTTTGTGGTTTATGAGATACAATCCTCTGATAGACAGACAGACGGACAGCGGAGGATTAGTAATAGGGTACCGTTGTTTCCCTTCGGGTACGGAACCCTAAAAACAGAGGTCGTTAGTTTTTAGGACGGGCCCCATCCGATTCATTTGCCACGGGCCACAGACTGCCTATTTACGTCATTGGCAATAGTAATTTCCATACAAACAAAGAAAAAGCAATTTTTATTCAACAATACATAACGTTCCCTAGATAATTTTTCGACTTTAAAAGAAGCTGATCTCTACCTATGTATTGAATTGTTAATTCTCTTGTTCTTTTCAACATCTCACATCAAGTTTATTGCTTGGTTTTCACCATAAAATTACTTTAAGCGTCCACTTGAGATCGTTTCGAAATCTATTGTCATCTGTTATTTTATATACTTTTGCCTGTGACTTTGACTGTTTAGAACTCTAGTGACTAGTACTAGACAACAAAAAAAAGGTACTAAAGTGGCAAACTAGCATACGGTTTGTCACCGTAGCATAAGGTCGATTGCAATATCATCAGAGCACACCCGCCACTCTGTCCCACCTCTGCGACTCCTGTTCACCAGGATCAACAGTGGCGTCCTTTGATCGAATAATGCAGCTGCGCAATGACGCACAGGCTGTGCCCGGACACCCTACCGGCTGTTGCGGGACCCGCAACGAACTTAATCAGAAGAAATAGACGACCTCGGTGGCGCAGTGGTGTAAACAGCCGACTGCTACGCTAAAGGTTCCGGGTTCGAATCCCGGCGGGGGCGGGACTTTGTGTTATTTGCAAGACGCATTGTTTCGCTTACCGGTCTTGGATGTTGTATTCTCATCTATGTAGTTTATACCATATCGTTGCTTAGCGCCTGCGATACAAGTTCTTACGATACTTACTGCAGGGCTGAGTCAATGTGTGTGTCGTGATGTGGTTATTATTATTATTACAGTATCAACAATATTTCGTCTTTAAGGCATGCAAAAATTATATGATTTCAATTTGTTATTATTACACAGTTCATGAATGTCGAAATATTTACACGAGTAGTCAAATCAGTGGGATTCAATATTTTTTGATGGCGTGAAAGTGCAAAATAATGTTTATTCCGAAATCGATTGAATTTTTTGTATCGTTTTATGCATGGTGACATAACTTGTAGGGTACAATATTTTATTTATACATTTACTATTTTCTCAATTTAAAAAAAAAGGTTTACGCTAAATTTTGCCAATCTCAAAGGCATAGCGGGCGGCATGTTGCGGATCGGTGTTCTAAATATTTGTGAAGGATTTTTAAAATGTTTAGTTTAGGTAGGTTAAGTAGTTTTAAAGACTACCTCGTACACGCAAAATTTACTTCTTTGTAGAATTTGTTTAAGGTAGATAAAATTGTAGATATTCATTTATGCATGTATTTGTATAAATATATAATGAGTATGGATTTTACCTTTCCATTGGTTGAAAAATTGTATTGATTCTGCGCCATGCAATGTCATGTTTGATTTAACAAATTATTCATGTGTGTATACATAATATTTTTAAAATGTATTTATTAATCCACTAGATATGACTATGTTGCGTTTCTCTCTAAAACTAAAATTAAGATATAACGGGTGAGGTTTTTTTTACAAAAAAACAAGTGTCAAACCTCGGTGGCGCAGTGGTTTAAACAGCCGACTGCTACGCTATAGGTTCCGGACTCGAATCCCGGCGGGGGCGGGACTTTTTGTTATTTGCAAGACGCATTGTTTCGCTTACCGGTTTTGGTTGCTGTATTCTTATCTATGTAGTTTATACCATATCGTTGCTTAGTTCCTGTGACACAAGTTCTTACGATACTTACTGCAGGGCTGAGTCAATGTGTGTGTCGTGATGTGGTTATTATTGTTCTTATTATTATTCTCCATAAATTAGGTGCTACAAGTTTTATGATATTACTAATACTGTTATTGTGTATATATATAATTGTTTGAATACATAGGACCTACAAGGACTGTTGGCTTAGTTGAATGGTGCAATGGTGAACTGTCCCAAGAATTGTCGTGATTTGAGGACGTTGTAGCTCATGTTTTTAAATGCCACGGTTAAACGACCGACCGACTCAACATGTCTCGGGTTGCCGTGAGATGTAGCTACCATGTCCCCCCATGTACACTGGGATTCAACATAAACATGCGAAATGCGGTGTGTAACACCTACCCCTCTAGAGGGATAACTTACGGCGTGAGTTAATGTATGTTACGTGTGATGTGTCCCAAGATATTATTCATTAATTCCTCATCGTCAAATTCCAGTACCTCCATGACATCGGTCACAAAGTGTGCGTGACACAGCCGAGGGTTGCGGCGGCGGTGTCGCTCGCTAGCCGAGTGGCTGAAGAAAGGGGGGAGCGTTTAGGGGAGACGGTGGGGTACAGCGCGGGGTGTACATCCGTCAGGGCGGTGGACACTGGGATTGTTGTGAGTTTCTCTTTTATTCTTTGTGGTTTTCTGTTGTTTAAAAGGTAAATTAGGATGCGCATAGCGTCTCTGATACACCGAGTGCGGGGCAACCCAAACAATGGACGTGGACAACGCTATTGTAGCAGTCGGCTGTTTACACCACTGCGCCAAAGAGGTCGTATTTCAATTCCTTTAATTATAAAATGAAAATGTTTTATTCATAAAATAGTTTTTAAATTTTTAAACAATGGTAGACTTGTTCTTTTCATCGCAGAATGCTCTCGTGTCAGAAGTAAGCCCTGTTCCTTAACATGTATGTTAAAGCAAGAACCGATTAAGTGCTAAGTTTGCTTGCGTGTGTGCGTGGTGTAAGTATATATAATAATATGCATGTGCGTAATAAGTGTGTTGCAAGATGACAATATGGGTAAGAGTTTGTGGAACTCCATTCCGCACAGCCCTACGACTTTCAAGTCTTGGGATCGGTGAATGGACAAGCCACGGAGCAGAGGAAGAAATCATCTAAGATATTGTACATAAGTACCCATTTACGATGACGATTGACGTCCCCGGTGGCGCGGTGGTGTTAACAGCCGATTGCTGTGCTAGAGGTTCCGGGTTCGAATGCCGGCGGGGGCGAAACTTTGTGTTATTTGTAAGACGACCTCGGTGGCACAGTAGTGTCAAAAACCGACTGTTACGCTAGAGGTTCTTGGTTCCAATACAGGCGGGGGCGGAACTACGTGTTATTTGCAAGACGCATTGTTTCGCTTACCGGTCTTGATAGTTGTATTTTTATCTATGTAGTTTATACCACATCGTTGCTTAGTGCCTGCGATACAAGATTATCTTATTGCAGGGCTGAGTCAATGTGTTTGTCGTGATGTGGTGATAATCATTTATCCAAGGCTTGAGTCCCGGATCGGGCATTTGTGCGATGTGATGATGAATAGTATTTGCTCTGGAGTCATGAATTCAAGCAACATTTTTGTGATGGATATTATTCATTGTCTTACATTCAAAAACAACTCAAGGCGAACTTACTGATTTACGGAAAAACAAGCCATTGTCTAAACAAAGGTAATACAACACCGTGACAGGTATGATTCAATAGCTAAATAATTGAACATGCGACCTCCAATGCCAAGTCACGGTATTGACCGTTGCTCCATAAAGGTTTGATGGAAATGCGGTCAAGCGCCGAAAAAAATCTTAAACATGGGGATTTCATCATCTATTATTTATTGGTCATGACTTTGTAGAACTTGGATTTTTAACCGGCTAGGGACGGTGAATGTGTAATTCCACCAACGTAGAATCCCATAATAAATAATAATAATAATAAACAACATCACCATACACACATTGACTCAGCCCTGCAGTAAGTATCGTAAGAACTTGTATCGCAGGAACTAAGCAACGATATGGTATAAACTACATAGATAAGAATACTACATCCAAGACCGGTAAGCGAAACAATGCGTCTTGCAAATAACACGTAGTTCCGCCCCCGCCTGTATGGGAACCAAGAACCTCTAGCGTAACAGTCGGTTTTTGACACTACTGCGCCACCGAGGTCGTCGCAATGTTTATGGATAAGTGTATTATGTGTGTTTCACCGCTTCTAAACTAATCAATACATTGTCAATTTTAAGTCCGTGTGACATAGGGTAAATTAAAAAAAAATGGCGGATGTTACAAAAAAAAAGGGCCTAAAAATTTCCCTTACCGGGATTCGAACCCGAGACCTCTCTCGCCACGCCACTGGCGCCACAGAGGTTGCCATAATTAAAAAATATTGTATTTTCTTCCAGTTCATGACGGAAGGGGTTCTTCTTAGAGAAATGTTCGCTTCACCTTTACTGATGCAGTATTCATGTATTGTATTAGATGAGGTAATACTATTTATAGTTTTTTCTTATCCAAACAACTTCACCTAATGGAAAGTGACACCGCCGCCTATTGTAACGATGCCCTACGATCGCCAAGAGTACCGACGCTTTGGCCATGTAGAGGTAAAGTTTTACCTCTCGTGCCGGTGATTACACTGGTTCTCCAATCCTTCGAACCGAAACACAGCGAACTGCTTCACGTTGTTAATAGAAAGGAGGATAATGCAAACCCAAACGATCTCGCACGTAGATCTATGATAGATGGTAACCAAGAAATTTCAGATTTTCCTAAAATAGATTTTCATACAAATCTTCTTAACAATTAAGAGCTGTTCGTTAGTCTCGCTAAAGCTGCTGGACCGCTTTGAATGATTCTTTTTTTTACTTCGTCCGCTCTAATACAGGGAATATTCAAAAGGGGGAAAATAGTGTACCAAAAAAAAAACACAAGCGAAGCTAAAATGGGTTATTATAGTCTTTAAAATAATGAAAGAAAATGAATATTAAGTTTGTAAATGAAAATATTTTTCTTTCCAGGTGCACGAAAGGTCTCAAATGACTGACGTTTTAATGGGGTTACTGAAGAAAATTATAAAGGTAAGAAGAAAAAAATCTATTGTACAGTTATTTGTATGAGGAACGAGTTGTATCTTTGATTTTAAAGGATTAGTAAAATAAATACCAGAAAAGGGTGATACGTTAAAAAAAAGTTTATATAAATTAAGGCAAACAAATCGAGATGTAATGTCGTAATGATTTTGATGTATTAATTTATTGTATTTCCTGTTATAGAAATCGAAATATAATTTTTTTTCACTCCCTATCCATAATTGACTATAATTATTTCACACCCCCTCCGCTCGTGTCTTTTTCATGACAAAGGGGTGTACAAAGTTTTTGCTTTACGTTTTAATGAAATCTGTTATCTTACAAATTTTCAAATTATTCAGTTTTTTTTTTTAGGTAAAACCCTTGAAATAACTAAATTAATTAAATAATAATAACAACCACATCACGACACACACATTGACTCAGCCCTGCAGTAAGATATAATCTTGTATCGCATGCACTAAGCAACGAATGGTATATACTACCCCATAATGCTAGGAGAAAATTGTCTTCGCGTGATTAACATGATTTATCGCTTGAAATCAAATTGAAAATCGCTTATTCAATAATTTTGTGTCGTATGTATACCTATTTTAATATACTTTTCTTTGAAAATTCACAGAAGCGTAAGAATTTAAAACTGGTGATATCATCGGCTACAATGGATGGAGAGTTTTTGAGGGATTTTTTTGATATCTCCGATAAAAATAATGCAAATAAACGGAAGACTTCCACCATCATGTCAATGCAAGGAAGAACTCATGCTATAGAAGTATTCTACGCTCAAGGTTTGGACCCCTTTCTCGACACTTTTTTTTGGGGGTTGAAAATCAAAAAAGCTTAAAAATTTGCCTGTCAATTTGCTGTTATTCTAACCAATCAATTGAGTAAAAAAAAAATTGTTTTGTTTAATCTAAATTTATAATTTTGTCGTTTTGTCTGTTATTTTAAATTATAAATGATGGAATAATGAATTAATTGTAACAAGTATATGAATTGCTTCTAGAAGAAGGATAAAGGCCAGAAAAAAATTGTCAGTTTTTTTTTTAATCGTCTAATGTTATTTATAAAGAAGTAAAGATGCATAGTCTGTACGTACGAAATAATCTTCTATATTTAAAAAAAAAAAGTTTTTTTTTTCAGAACCCGTACCGGACTATGTGAAAGCTACTGTAGATACTGTAATAAAAATACATGAAAACGAACCGTTTGGAGATGTTTTGGCTTTTTTGACGTCACAGGCAAGTTTTTACCACATATATACATAAACATTCACTTTACTACATACATAAATATCCACTCACGCCGTAATTAATCCCTCTAGAGGGGTAGGCAGAGGTGTTAAACACCGCATTTTGCAAGTTAACGTCGAGTTCCGGTGTGACAAGTGGCGAATCTGTCGCCACTATTCGCGCACAATGAGGAACATGGTAGCTAAAATGTACGGCAACCCGAGACTCGAACCCTCGACCTGTCGGGTCGGGTCGGTCGGTTACCCATGGCACGTAACAAACTGAACTACCACATCCTCGGTCATTACTCCTTCTATTATAATATTACTTTCTAGCTTTTGCCCGCGGCTTCGCTCGCGTTAAATTTGGGACAACATAGATCTTTTATTAGGATCCATGTCGGACTTTCATACTAATTACCTAATGCCTTTTTTTACCCCCTTAAGGGTTAAATTTCGAGAAGGCCTTTCCTATTGCTGTGAATAAATTCAGCTTTTATTTTTTATCCATATTTTTAAGTCAACTTGAAACTTGTAAGCAAATACATCCAACTTTTTTTTCGAGATTAATTTAAAATTTACAATTCTTTTTAATTGGATAAAATGTTATTTCTATTTATTTACTTTTTTATGTATTTACATTAAAATTCCGATCACGTGAACACTAATTGTGTATTTTATGATGATGAGATTTGGTCCCTTATTTCCCCCCATTTTTTTTGTTAATTTTTAAAATGTTTCTTTAATAACAGGAGGAAATACTATCAGCTATACAAACATTGGAACTTTACTCAGAAGAAAACAACGAAAAAAATAAATTCAGGAAACACTTTCCAAGCGGCGTGCAAGCGGCAAATCTATCTATATTACCCATGTATGGTAGTTTGCCTTACTATAAGCAAATAAAGGTAAAAAAACAGATATATATATATAAAACAGATATATATCACAGACAGATATATATATAAAATTTTTACTGTGTGACAATACTTATGACCCGACTGTGTATATATAACAAGCATATATATATATATATATATATATTAGAGTGTTTCAAAAAAACAAACTATTTTTTTTTTTTCGAAGAACTTTCGAAAATTCTTCAGAGTATCAAATAAAAAAATCAAATATTATTATTTTTTTAAACAGTTCGATGTTTGAGGCCTGATAACTCCGAAATGGTTCTTCGTAAGCATATATTCATTCAGACAATTTTTGTAGATCGTTAAATTTCCTACAAGAATATGTATCGATCATAGCTATAAAATGCTTCGTTGTTGCCTATCAAAATTCAAAAGTAATTTTCAAAGTTCTTCGAAAAAAAAAAAAGTTTTTTTTTTTAAACACTAATATATATATATATATATATATTATATATATCTGTTTATAATATATATATGCTTGTTATATATACACAGTCAGGTCATAAGTATTGTCACACAATAAAAACTTTTCTTTTAGAATGCTGGCCACAAAAAAGTTTATTGAATTCGAATTTCGAATTGTTCATGAAAATAAAAATGTACACTTTTTAGAATTTTACTCATTTTTAAATGTGGAGTGGACGCTTAAAGAAGACCGTGTTGCAGTTATTGCGTTGCATCGTTGCGGTTACGCGCCAATTCAAATTTTTGACATACTGAAAAATTTGAATGTATCCAAAAGATTCGTTTATCGTACCATCAAACGATACAATGAAGACTCTATTGTTGATGACAGGTCAAGAAGGGGTCGCCCTCGACTCCAGCAGTGATAAAAGCTCTGAAGGCGCGAATTCAAAGAAATCCCAAACGTAAGCAGAAACTGTTGGCCCTTCAGATGGGGTTAAGCAGAACCACGGTGGAAAGGGTGTTAAATGAAGACTTAGGGCTTCGGGCATATCGAAGAAAACCAGGACATCGTATGAATGCTCGTCTAATGGACCTGAGACTGAAGAGATGCCGTTGAAGCGGTACGCGGGAAAAAAATATCGGGAAATTCTTTTTTCGGATAAAAAATTTTTTACCGTAGAAGAGAGCACAACAAACAAAATGATAAGGTGTACGCACACAGTAGTGAAGAAGCGAGCAACCGTATTCCGCGTGTCCAACGAGGTCATTTTCCATCCTCGCTCATGGTATGGTAGGGAGTTTCTTATTGGGGCTTAACAGAGGTAAATTTTTGTGAGAAAGGTGTAAAAACGAATGCAGTTGTGTATCAAAATACAGTCCTGACGAACTTTGTGGAACCTGTCTCTCATACTATGTTCAATAACAGGCACTGGGTATTCCAACAAGATTCGGCGCCAGCTCATAGAGCGAAGAGCACACAAGACTGGCTGGCGGCGCGTGAAATCGACTTCATCCGGCACGAAGACTGGCCCTCCTCCAGTCCAGATTTGAATCTGTTAGATTACAAGATATGGCAACACTTGGAGGAAAAGGCGTGCTCAAAGCCTCATCCCAATTTGGAGTCACTCAAGACATCCTTGATTAAGGCAGCCGCCGATATTGACATGGACCTCGTTCGTGCTGCGATAGACGACTGGCCGCGCAGATTGAAGGCCTGTATTCCAAATCACGGAGGTCATTTTGAATAAACTTTAGTGTCATGAGAATCTATGTTTTGTTAGGTTCATTTTGGTATATAAATGGTTGCATAATGAATAAAATTGTTTCAATTATTTTATATTAAACATGTGACAGAATTTATGACCTGACTTATGAGACTTGGTCACAATATTTTATTACGATAATTTTCGATCGTATTGTTCTGAAGATTAAATTCGTTGCATCTGCAATTATATAAAATGTATTAAAATAATAGCCTAAGTAGACTTAAAATCATTAATTATTTAATTCGCTTTATATAAAGGTATTCATAGTAATTTTAAATTATATGAAATGTTCCAAATTGTAATAAAAAACTATTGTAAATTTTTGAAAAAAGCAACTACGGAGGTTTCTTGCCGGCTTCTTCCGTAGATGGCATTCCGAACCGGTGGTAGATAAAAAAATGACGATTTGAAAGCAATTATTTTATGTCTATTTAAATAAGAAACATTTTGAATTTGAATTTATATATATGTGTATATACAGGCTGGCAAAAAAATCAAGGGAATTCATGTAATGTGATGTACTGAGGACCTGGTAGCTCAGTTTGTTACGTGCCTTGGTTAACCGACCCGACAGTTCGAAGTTTCGAGTCTCGGGTTGCCGTACATTGCAGCTGCCATGTTCCTCATTGTGCCCGGATAGTGGTGACAGATTCGCAACCTGTCACACTGGGGATCACTTTTTGTCAGCGATTTCGTCCCCTAAGGAAGTTTTTTTTTTGTAACGAAATGTAGTTTTTGTCCTCTGTTAAAGACTATTCTAAATAAAGATGAAATAATTAAAAAAATTGTAGTTATTTGAAGGTTACTGCCTGCAAAAACCTATTTATGATAAAATTTTATGGAACATTATTTTTAAATATTATTATGGATGTGTAACTATGGCCTTATTTTTATTGTTTTCTAATGACTTCGTCTGTGGTACAGTAGCGTAACAGCTGCCTGGTTCGCAAGAGGTCCCGGGTTCGAATCCCGATGTGGACCGAACTTTATGTTCGAAAATCAGCAAAACACATTAGATTGGAATATTTTAGAGACAATTGTTAAAACATTTTGTTTTTAACGACCTCCGTGGCGCAGTGGTCTAAACAGCCAACTGTTACGCTTGAGGTTCCGGGTTCGGATCCCGGCCGGGACGGGACTTTGTATTATTTGCAAGACGCATTGTTTAGCTTACCGTTCTTGGATGTAGTATTCTTATCTATGTATTTTATACCATATCGTTGCTTAGCACCTGTGACACTAGATTCTTCAATCTTACTGTAGAGCTGAGTCAATAAGGGTATTTTTATCATTGATTTTGATTGCCTTAAAAAAAAAAAAATTTCAGGTATTTCAATCCGCTGACAAAAACGTTCGCAAAGTGATACTGGCTACTAACATCGCTGAAACAAGTATAACAATACCTGGTATTGTGTATGGTATGTATGTATTTAAAACAAAAAAAAAACGAAGTTTAATTTTCAAAATAATTTAAATTCGGTCTGGTACTACTTTTTTTAAATTTTTCATCCACCATAATTAAAATCAAGGGTGATTCTTATAAATAGAGGTTTGCGTTAAAGTCTTTTTATTTTTTCAACCCCTAGGGGATGAAAGGGGGGCCAATTTAGAAAGGAGCCATGTCAATTTTGCTATTAACAAACAGTGTTCACACAAAAAAAAAACTATTAGTTGTAAAATTTTGGTAGTATTTTTGATTTTAAGATATCTTTTCTTATCGATAAGAGTACGTTATTATGTCGGTTATTACGACTCAATTGCTGGCCGAATCCCATATGAAACTTTAAGTAAACATACCACCTTTAACGACTATCGAATATAACGACCGTGTTAACACGGTCTTAACAATATCTTTATATCCGATTTTAACTGTTTTTTAAATTTGATACAGTGATCGACAACGGTTTCCACAAACTTCCATATTTCGACCCCTCGATAGGGGTTGAAAGTTTGTCCGTTTGTCCAATATCTACTAATAACGCTGTACAAAGAGCAGGCAGAGCTGGGAGGACAGCTAAAGGGAAATGTTATAGGTATTTATCTTTCGTTGTAGAATAATTGTGGCTTTCCAAACATTAATCGTTAACTCTATATCTGCAACTCATTTGCGGTGCTCTTCGCATTAAGGGCGTCGTGTCAATAGGCGGTATCACTTACCATTAGGCGAACCGTTTGCTGGTTTGCCAGTGATGTTGTATCAAACGAAATTACAACCCCTATTGGGTTGAATGAGATTTTTATGTTATATTTTGTTTTCATTAAAAATTTATTATTTAATTTTTTTAGTTAATTCACTTTAAGACAAAATATGAAGTAAACCTATCTTTTTTAATAACAATTTACTGACTTGGTTCACGTAAAATAATCCCTGACAGTTATATGTATTTAAAAAAAACTAACGTTTTGTTATTATTTATTTTAATGTGCAATTATTTTTTTGTTGTTGATGTATGTAATAGCTTCTTTTATTTTCAAGGTTATATACTGAAGAAGAATATAATAAATTACCAAAGACAATCCCACCGGAGATGTGCAGGAGTGATCTATCATATATGCTGTTGCAGTTAAAAGCTTTAGGAATACATAATGTTTTAAGGTAAATACTTTTTTTAAATAGTTTTACTAAGTAAATAAGATAAGAGTAAGTAGATTAATTACAGAATTTTTAATGGTGAGCATAAGAGAAAATATAATTACAAGAAATTATTGAAAAAATCTTTTCGTATGTATATTCAGATGAATAATGCATTGCCTATTTTTTTATTAAAATTTTTACGGCTCTTGATACGAGTCCTTTAAGCCTTATTATAAATTATCATAATTTCTTCATTATTGAAGATGGTAAATGAGATGATGGTATGATGAACAATGAAAATGATGTATCTGCCTATAGTTAATACGGTTACTGTAGGCTCTAAGGAGTAACTTGGGAGGTGACGAAAAGCGCAGCCAAATCGTCGTATTTCACTTTCTCCACACTTGTACAGCACTACAGATATTTACTGGTTAAAAACTAGCAATTTACACATTTAATTTTGCTGATGTATAAGAAAGACAATAAAATAAGAAAATTCTAACTGACAGTTCCCGTTCTCGCCAAGTAACTCGGCCTAAAATTTTTAAAGAATTGCTTTTTTCTGCCTTCAAAAGAAAAATAAATAATAATTTAAATAAGAGATATTTTATAACATATTTACTTTGTTCGCTCTAACACAGGGAAGGTTATAGAGGTAAAAAAGGGAAAATGTTCTCCAAGGTACGGGCTCAAATGGTATTATATAAGTTTTTATTTATTTCATAGGATCCTCAACAGTAGATACAATATTTAATTTATTGCCATAATTGACAAGACATACAAAAACAAATACAAAATAATTGTTCTCCCAATTAAAGAGGAACGCGACATTACACTATGATAATGTCGTGCTCCTCTGTGACTATGACATTGCTCAAATTATTATGCGGTGAAAACAGAATACATTAAATTTAAATAATTAATTTCAAATTAATAATACAATACTTGTGACATCCATAGTTAAAATCACATAAAAAATTTAAAGGTGAAAAATTACATCATAAATTGAGAATAAACAAAACCAACACAAATACAGATGCAGACAACCATGATTAATTTATTATTACATATTGTTTTGGAAATGTGAGCAGACCGTCAGAAAATAAGACCAAATGCAACTGTCTAGGTCACGGCATAAATACCAGAAATAATGATAAATGACGTATCCCTGCAGTTAGATTAGCAAAAACTAGTAAGTAATTTCTTGGAAATTGTGTCCGTTTTTATAATAAAATACCAAGAAATGTAACAGAAATGTCAGATATGAAATTTAAGCAATATGTTAAACAAATTTTAATTAAGAAGGCTTACTATAAAATCCAAAATTATGTAGAGGATAAAGAT
The DNA here is from genome assembly GCA_949316135.1 of Choreutis nemorana. NCBI lineage: Eukaryota > Metazoa > Arthropoda > Insecta > Lepidoptera > Choreutidae > Choreutis > Choreutis nemorana. The sequence continues at coordinate 5,673,298 of OX438620.1, read as the reverse complement.
ATGTAGAGATATATGGAAGTAATTTAATTAGCTGCACAGGTTTATCTCATTGCCAGTTGGGAGTGTAGTTAAAATTATTATGTTGAAAAATTGTAAGTTGTAATAGAAAATATTGTATTTGAATATTGAAAAAAGCAACTACGGAGGTTTCTTGCCGGATTCTTCCCCGTAGAAATAGCATTCCGAACCGGTGGTAGTAAAAAAATGACGATTTGAAAGAGCTTTTTTAAGTCTATTCGAATAAACTTTGATTTGGATTGACTTTGACTGTTTGCAGTAATCATTGAAGTTACTAGACATTCCATATGATATGAGTTTTCGCTTGAACAAAGTTTTATTTCTAGATTCACTTTCCCTACGGCGCCGCCGGCAAAGAATCTACTCTCAGCTCTTGAAAGTCTGTACGCTTTGAAAGCTATAGACAAAAATGGCGACCTTACTGACTCGACAGGGAAGTACATGTGCGAGCTGCCTCTAACGCCCATGTGCGCTAAAATGATCTGCAATAGCGGTGAGTCGTTTTAAAAGTTTTTACCAGCAGATTGAAAAATCATGAAAAAAGCAACAACAAAAAAAACATCAAAGGACAAAATACCAAATTTGAGAAGGAACTTTAATAATATTAAAAATACGTAAGTTTTTATGGATGCCCGGATGTCTGTTAAAACTACTGAACTCGCGAAAAAACTACTGAATGGATTTTAATGAAACCTTACAATAATATAGCTTATACATCACAATAACACATCGACTATAGTTTATAAAGATATTGTGTGAATTGTTCAAAATATAACCTAAAAAAATGCATAAATTACAAAATCAGGGGATTCATGCCAGAATCTTTACCAACTTTGACATTCCGAAGTGGTCAAGTGTTTTGTGATTAAGTTAAATACATTTGACGATAAAAAAAAATCGAATTAGAAAGTTTATTCAATAAAGTTTTTTTTTGGATTTTGCTTTTATTTATTAAAAATATATTTATTTACATTTTCGTTTATATTTTGATAAACTACTGAGATTTTGTAATCAAATTTTGTTTTAATTTACAGTCCGTCAAGTAAGAGCGTGGTCGTGTTAATTTATAAAAAAATATTTTATGAAACCTTCATATTTATATATACATTGTACACATTACAAACAATGATGCAATTCGGTCAATAATGTGTCCAGTCACCACCGGCGTCGATAATTGCCTGGCATCTCCGAGGCATGCTTTCTACTAATTTGATGGCGTATTCTAGTGGCAAGGATCTCCAGATCCGACGAATTTCGTAAGACAACTGCTTCAAAGTGCATGTGCGTCTTCCACGAAGCTTCTGTTTAATATATGCCCACACATTTTCAATAGGGTTTGCATCGGGCGACTGCGACGGCCAATCCAATGTAACGATGCCAGATTGAGTCTTCCACTGAGTACAGAGCTTGCTGCGGTGTTTAGGATCGTTGTCCTCCTGCAGAATCCAATCTTCATTTTTTGTGATGAACCATCGTTTGGCAGATGGCAGTAAAGCCTTTTTGTAAATTTTTATCATTTTCTCGGCATTTAGGTTGTCAGTAAAGAGGTACAAAGTGCCGAATCCCTGCTTTGAGAAGCAGCCCCAAAGATGCACCTTTATTCCATGTTTTACGGTCCGCTGAACAAGCCTATTGGTGGAAGTTGACCAGGCTCGCGTGAGGACAGAACGTGCCCATATAGAACATTCATCAGTAAAAATGACATTTTCAAAATCTCTATCAATATTCTCATGCGCCCAAGCGAGTCGCTTTGTCACATGTTTTTCAGTCAACAGAGGCTTCTTCATTGTGTTGCGCCATTTCAGATCATGAGTACGAAGAAGGGTTCGGATAGTTTCGTAGGATATATCTAAACCTTCTGCTATTAATTTTGCTTGTCCTTGCCGCAGTGTTAAAGCAGGATTCCGCGAAAACAGATTCACTATTCTTTTTTCATCTTTTTTGTTCACTTTTCCTGTCGAACCACGTTCTGGTAAATCATCGACATTTTTAGCCACTTTATATCGCTGTATCCACTTCTGTACAAATGCCTTCGACTTTCTCATATATTTAGCAGCCGCTGATTGCGACATTTTGGGACCTTTCGGGTGGATGCAAAGGAACACAGCCTCGTAGCGCGACGCGTACTTAGCACTCATGGCGTTTAACGTGATTCACTTTCAAAAGATCAACGACAACTGAACCTTTGTTGACAATGCATCAAGGACAAAGCTTCCCTTTATCGGCTCGCGAAGGAATTAGAGCGAAATCTTTCATTAACTGTCGGTAAAGTCGACCACGCTCTTACTTGACAGACTGTAAAACATTTTGACTGGTTTTATTTAAACAGTAGGTTATATTGACGCAGCGGTGTAACAGCCGGCTGCGACGCTAGAGGTTTCGGGTTGGAATCCCGGTGAAGCAGAACTTTGTGTTATTTGCAAGCCGCATTGTTTCGCTCACCGGTCTCGGATGTTGTATTCTTATCTATGTAGTTTATACCATATCGTTGCTTAGCGCCTGCGATACAGGATTATATCTTATTGCGGGGCTGAGTCAATGTCTTTGTTACATAATGTGGTTATTATTTTAGGTGAATTCGGTTGTATCGAAGAAGCATTGTCTGTAGCATGTATGCTTCAAGTAGACAGCATTTTTGTAAAAAGCAACTACGGTAAAGAAAATATACAAGCAAAAATAAGTAGAAGGAATAATTTTGAGGTGAGTTAATAAATACTTAATAAAAACTAATTACCATAATAACTGTAAACGCCTAGTATAAGTCAGAAACTTAAGCTAGTTTATTATGTTATACAATTTTCTTATTTTTTTCTTTTTCCATTTTTTATGTGTTTAACACCTCTGCCAACCCCTATCGAGGGATAACGGCGTGAGTTTATGTTATGTGTGTGTGTGTTATTCATGACAGGAGCTTATGTTTTGTTATTCTAAGATGTCAGATTATTTTATTATTATTAGGTATATTTATCGTTAATGTTAAATAGCCAGCTTAAAGAACGCCATTTTCTTAACATGTATATTTTTATGTATTAAGCAATTAAGCCTATTTAATTTAATTAAGCGTCAATCATAAAGATATAGTTGACATGTAGAAAAATCACAAAAATATAATTAAAAAAAAAACTCTACTATCCGATACATCAATAATCGTATTTATTTAATGACGTCTAATGACAAATTAATACAAAACTTTATGGAAGACGAACTTATCCGAAAAAAACATGAATTAGCAAAATTTCTCACTACTACATACGTTAGTTTTTTGTAGGTATTTTTTTTTAAAGCGGATAAATATATTCTATGATCACATACCAATTTTACTTCCTTATAATTTTTATATTCATTTATTAATTAACAATTTTACAGTCGTCTCTGAAATTATAAGTAACTAAATCCAATGCAAAATATTATATAAAAAATATACCTAAAAATTATAGATTATTTAAAAAAATGTCAAACAGCAAATCAATTATGTATAAATTTTTTAATGAAAACGTTAGATTTTTTTTTTTAATAATGTCTTCAAAAAATTTCAGGTAGCTGAAGGTGACGTTGTTATGTATTTAAATATATACGATTCATATATTAAAGTGAAAAATACATATAGAGACGAGAAAAAGTCAAGAAAAGCGACCAAAGACTGGTGCAAGAAGATGTATCTGAATCATAGAGTCATGGAGAAGGTTTGTTTTATCGTTTATATTACTGTGTAATATTTATAAATTTTTCGGAGAAACCTCGTTTCCGATGACATCGTCATGAGTGGTTACGGGTTTTGTGGACGTCATCAGGGTAAGATGCGAGCACAAAACACAATGATCACCAATGTTTCTTTATTTCTTTATTTTAGAAGTTCACTATCAGAAATGAAAAGAAAGGAAAACCAAGACCGAGCAGCGAGTTCGGGGTACCTTTCCTACTATAGCCAACTCTCTGATCCAACTCGATCAGTGGTTCTGACTTGAATGCCGTACAAGATCTCCCCCCATCGCTAAAGTAAAGATGGCGCCCCGACTTCGCTCGAGGCACGTGCTCTGCTCTGATTGGTCATTAAATCAATCACAATATTCTTTACTAGACTTTAAAGAAATGGTATAAATGAAGTTAAATAAAATAAAGATTTTTAAAAGTGATTAAAATGTAAACAGATCATATTGTAAGTCACTCATGAAAACAACAATCAACTCTATTTATAGCTTCCTCCGACACATATATATTAAAACAATTGAAAAAGTACATACTATATAATATGTCTTATAATTATATCAATATCAGTTTTAAAGACATCGGTGACAACAATATATTAGTTATTATTACTCAGTGGCTAGGTCCCGGCCGGCCGAATCTCAATAACCGCCTATAATGACTATCGGATATAGCGTCCATGTTTAAACGGCCCCTTCATTATTATTATATCCGGTTTCAACTGTATCAAAATCATACCGTATCGTAATTTAGGCCGAATTCTTAAAAAATGCTTCAATAAAAAAATACATACGGCCCCTTCATTATTATTGTTACCGGTTTCAACTGTATCAAAATCGTACAGTATCGTAATTTAGGCCGAATTCTTAAAAATGCTTCAATAAAAGACTAAAGTAAAAATATCTCAGAAATTACAATTAATGTTTTATAAAAATACTTGGATTTTTTGATGTTTTTGTATCAATATGGAACATTATTCTATAATCGAGAGGGGTTGGCAGGGATGCTTGCTACACCGCTTTTCGCATGCTTATGTTGAGTCCCAGTGTGACAGTTTGCGAATCTGTCGCCACTATCCGGGCATATTAAGTAACGTAGCAGCTAAAAGGGTTTTTTTTAATTATTATTTATAATAAACGATCATTTGTATATGCTGTTAAATAAGTTATTGCTGTTAATATTTATATATTCATGTACCTGATTAAATGTAAAAAAATAATATATATTTATATCTTTGAGACATGTTTATTTGTGAAAAACCACGTCAGCTTATTCAAACCAAAAATAGAAAATAACAGTAAAAGGTGACCAAACAAAAATAATGTAGATGTACCTCTCCAACGACTAGACCCTCTAGAAATCTCTAGAAGACTTCCACTACTTCCTAGACCCTCTAGAAATCTCTAGAAGACTTCCACTACTTCCTAGACCCTCTAGAAATCTCTAGAAGACTTCCACTACTTCCTAGACCCTCTAGAAATCTCTAGAAGACTTCCACTACTTCCTAGACCCTCTAGAAATCTCTAGAAGACTTCCACTACTTCCTAGACCCTCTAGAAATCTCTAGAAGACTTCCACTACTTCCTAGACCCTCTAGAAATCTCTAGAAGACTTCCACTACTTCCTAGACCCTCTAGAAATCTCTAGAAGACTTCCACTACTTCCTAGACCCTCTAGAAATCTCTAGAAGACTTCCACTACTTCCTAGACCCTCTAGAAATCTCTAGAAGACTTCCACTACTTCCTAGACCCTCTAGAAATCTCTAGAAGACTTCCACTACTTCCTAGACCCTCTAGAAATCTCTAGAAGACTTCCACTACTTCTAAGACTTCAAGAGACTCTAGAAATGCACCTATAATGGCAATAAGGATCCACAACAAATTACCTGCAGATGTGGCAAATTTGACATTCAATAAATTAAAAATGCAATATTTAATTCTCTTCTTTGTAGATGCTTTAATGACATCAATGAATATTTAAATTGTAATGACATATATGTAACTAATTTTCAGATTCCCAAATAATTGTGACATTGTTAAATCATTTGTAATAAGTTAAATTAATATTAAGTAAAGATTCCTATTTTAGGTGACAAAGACATTTGCACGCTAATACAAAACATTTTGTACTGTATTCAATAATATATTTAAGACCTTTGTAACGAATGTTTCAGCGAATAAATATATTATTATTATTGTAAAATATATACAATATCAAATAAATACACATAACGTTAAGAAGCATTAAAATGAATCAAAATTGTAATTAAAATAAAAAGTTTAAAGAATTGTAACGTAAGGAAAGCGTCAATATGTATAATGTTATTATATGTTATGTTATGTTTATTTATTAAATTAAACAATACATAATAAAATTACATTATAAACATTACAAATAACATATTATATTCAACTTAAGTTTAGAAAGAAAAAATGATTAAGTGTTCCAATTTTTTTGATTACGATGGAAGTCCGAATTCACTTTTTATAAATATAAAGTATTTTATAAATTAAAACCTCCACCATAACTTTAAAAACACAAAATAAATAAAAATCTAATAATTATAATAGCTAATTATAATGTTATGCATACGTGTGTATAATGTTATTTAATTGCAACAATTACAATGTACGCTTGTGATGCCCAGTGCTGGAACATTGCCGTATTAATTCCTATTTAACTATTTAAATCAAATTAAAAACTAAATCTAATCTAAGCTTAAATTATTAATGTGATAGCTTCGAATTTTATTCTTTAATAAAATAAAAATATATTTTTTCTCTAGGCCTGTGAAGTAAGGGACAGTCTAGAGAAGTTGGTGAAAGGGAAGTTTGAAATGGAGGATCAACAATTTGACGGTCCGGATTTGGGGAGTGGTAAGTTAAAAACCAAAAAAAAATTTTTTACTGAAAATCATTTAAAAGAATTTGTTAATGTAAATTATTGTTTGAATGGTTTGTAACCTCTTGTATTCATTAAATAAACAACAAATATATATCTATACTATCTAAGCGTTTTTATAGATGCATTTTTAGTATTCATAAATATATTGCTTATTGACCAGTATTTATATTGTTTGTAGAAAAAATAAATATTTGAATATTGAATATACTTTATACGGCCTGAGTGGCGCAGTTGTGTAACTGCTGAGTGCTACGCTAGAGGTTCCTGGTTCGAATCCCGGCGGGGGCGGAACTTGTGTTATTTGTTGGACGCATTGTTTCGCTTACCGGTCTTGGATGTAGTATTCTTATCTATTTAGTAAATACATACAAGATTATATCACAGTGCAGGGCTGAGTCAATGTGTGTGTTGCGATGTGGTTATTATTTTTTATTTTCAGAGAGATGTACTCGAATAATGAAGTGTGTAGCTTCTGGGTTTTTCGCCCAAGCAGCTTATTTGAGCCCAAAAGGGTACTATAAAGGTATAAGAGGGGCTGAATTACACATTAGCCCAGATAGCTCACTATTTAATATGCAACAGCCTAAATGGTAAGTAAAGTTATTATTGATTCATAGATAGTAAATTTTGTATTTTAACGTAAAGTTTACAGCAACTTATATAGATGTTGGAAAAATATTTTAAAACTTAAAAACCTAACAAAAATTAAAAAAAAAGATTTTCGTCCACTTTTCCCATTTTGGGCTTGAATTAAAGAAATCCGTTATTTAATTAATTGTGTTGGTTCCGCATCCGAAACTTAATATTTCAATAGTAAAAATAGATTAGTCATTAACACACATTGCCTTAGCCATAACTAAGACACATGCTTGCACTATGGGCATAAGATAAAGATATACTTACATGAATAGATAGAAAACATCCGTTGCCCCAAAGAAAATACTCATTTTAATCGCACAAGTAGATTATACTAGTATAGATTTTGTATCAGATACAATTGTAATAATTATATAATAGCATTTTGTATTCCATTATGGCATGTTTTCAAATTACAAACTTAAGGGTTCTTCGTTTTGGAACTTAATGTCAATTAAATAGTAATCTAGCCAGATTCTGTTGCCAAAACTATAAATATTGCTTATTATTGTGTGTATAGTTTTCGGAAAAAAGGAAAAATTTAGTGAAAATTTGATGTCATTTGCGAAAAATCTACAATATTTCAATGAAATTACAGCATACATATTTATTTTTGAAAAGACGGTGTATTAAATAAAAGCTCATTTTTACCCGACTACGCCAAAGCCAAAGAAGGGTTATGATTTTGATTATTTCAATACTCGGTAGGGGGGGTTAGGGGGGGGGGGGGGGTAGCGATCGAAAACCGTAAGGCGGCAAAACTCACCCAACTTTTGTACTGAGCTCAAATGTTTCCATACAAAATACGAAAAAATGGTCTCCCCGAACTAATGATTCTTTCTTTTTAGGGTTATTTTCACAAGCGTACAAACTTCCGGCGATAAAACCTACATGAGGGATCTTATGACAATCAATAAGGAGTGGTTGTTAGAAATAGCACCGCATTATTATCAAGAAAATTAAACGATACCAAAATTATTTTGGCGTTTTATTTTATACGTAACTCTCTCCGTGTTGTCAGAAGGGTGTAGGATGTTGGAGGCTCGGCAACGCGTACGTGATGCCCCTGGTATTGCAAGCGTCACGGTGACTGCTTACCATCAGGCAGGAACGCTTGTTTGCCATCGCAGCGGTATGTAAAAACAAATGTAATAAATGAATGGAAATCCACTTTTATAAGTTGCTTTAATTATGCACAAGATGGCGCTGAAAGTAATTTTCTACTTTCATAGAACAGATTTCAATTATTTTGTAAAACCAAGTGCAAAGAATAATAATTTGTCATTAATTTTATCTTTTTTATTATAATTTTAAACAAAATAAGTAAGATTCATAATTATTTAACTACAAATGGATGTGATTGACATTTTTAATCATGGAGAACGCAAAAAGGTGATGTTACCTAAAATGAAAGTGTAGACTACGTACTACTTTTTATTTCACGTAAATGCATGCAGTATTACCGAAGTTATTACTGCGCGAAGTTTGAACTATTTTTAAAATTTTACACATTTTTCGCACTTCATGTGTCGTCACCGCTTGTGTGGTATCGCCCTTGCATCAGTTCGCATTCGTAATCTATTATAAATATAACTAGTTGTATAAAAATTGAAAATGGGATTTACTCCGATCCGTCACCATGTTCTGTCCTGGGGGGGAAAAGAGGGAAAATATGTGATCTGTCACCTTGTTTGCTACGAGGGGACAGATGGGCATTCTTATATAATACAATGAGGTATGTAAAGTTAACTGAGATGACAATTAAATATGAATAAGGATAAAGCCATCCCGAGAATAGATTAGCCTTTAGATTTAGAAATGAGCAAAAACACATGGAAAATAACAAATAAAATTAAATCAAAACGAGTATTTTTTCGTTTATTTTATTGATTTAATTTTTTTATTTCTTGTGGTTCAACCACGATCTAAAGTTCTTTATACACCAATAGATGGCGTTGTCTACATCCTACATCGCGGTATCGTTTACTTTCTTAATTTTATAAGTGTAACTTCGTGACGAAGCTTTCGGAGAAGATCTAAAGAAAACGGATTTTTGGCGCGTCTGGACTTTTATTCAAACGTTTAAAATATATTCCGTTTATTATGCAACTTTAAATTCTCCAATCTAATCTAAATCTTATTAGTAGATCTCTGAACAGTTGATAATTCAAACGCTAATGACATATTTACCTACATCCAAATGGGTCAGTATGTCAAACTACGAGACAGCGAAATTTTTTCTTAGGAACCATTGCATCGATTTCATTTTTAAACCATATTCATACAAACCCGGACCAAATCTCTGTAAACGATGTTACAAAATCTGCAAGTTAATTCGTTGTTATTGTTGATGGTGTGAATCGTGACAAAAGAACACAGCACACAACACAATATTAATATGAAAGTAGAAAGTATGTACGAAATGATTTTGAAAATTAGGACTCGTTTTAATTAACACGCAACAAGATGTTTTGTATTCAGCCGAAGACGACAAAAAGTTAAAGTCAAAGTCAAAATGTTTTTATTCGAATAGATTTCAAATAAGCAATTTCAAATCGTCTTTTTTTTTGTTAATATACCATTTCTAATATATTATTTTATTTGTGCCTATCTAATTTCCATCTTTATCTGTCACGTAGGCAATTTTTATCCCGTTAAAAAAACGATAGCATGTGGAAATGATAAAAATGATCCTAATTTATTCATCAATTGTGATATTTTTTTAAAAATAAAACGAAAACAAATTAATCCTATTTAGATGATAACATCGATTTCATGACCCTATTTATAGAAAATTGAACTTTACGTCAAAATTATCCCCATAATCGTTTTATTTATTTATTGTTATCTGTTAATAAATAAAATTATATTATATTTACCTATTTAAAACGTATCGTTTAATTACCAACAATTTATGGTTGGTAGGTGCAATTAAATAAAAAAGTCAATGAAAATAATTATAAATGAAGATAGATATTTGAACTGCAACCTTTTTACTCTGAATTCGTCTTCTTGTTTTAATTTTAATCTGCACACAATCATCGAAGTAAGAGTAATGGATAAGTATTTTTTTAATAATTCAGTAACTAAGCACGTGGTAGCTCAGTTTGTTACGCACTTTGGTTAACCGACCAACCTGGCTCGACAGCTAAACGATTTCAGAACGATTCGTCCGATTTAATTATTGAAAATATGTACAAAATGAATATTTTTTATTAGTAAGAGATTTACAGACGCGTGCTATAATATCTTGTCATATATCACACACACAGCGGGGGTTGCTATTCCCACTGTATGGTTTATTAAGATATCGCTATATATTTTATTATATATATTATAGCGCAATTCCGTGAATCCATTTGAATTGGTTTAACCTCTAAAATATATTGTAAATTGCTAAATAAGCAAGATCTAATGCAAAATAATGTAGATTTATTTAAATTTGTATTACGGGCTGTCTGTCGATGAAAAAAATGCGTAGGGTGAATGGGAAAAAAAATATTCCCATCGACTGACGGATCGACCGATAGGATGAACGGGAAACGCCAAAAATATAAAATTATTGAGTAGAAATGTTTTGGGTGTACGTTATCTTATAACCTCGTTCTAAATCCGATTGATTAAAATTATTTAATAAACCATTATGTTTATATTCAGTATTTAATGTTGCAATGGGATTTTATATATGTATATAACTATTTCTTCCGATTAAATTCGTAGCGGGTTCCGCGACAACCGGTAGTATTTCCGGGCAAAGCCTGTGTATCATTGGGCAGCTGCATCCCAAAGGACACCAGAGACTATCCTGGTTCCTAGTTAACAGGATTTGCAGTGGCGGAACAGAGTGGTGGATGTGGGAAAAATAGGGCTTGAAAGTTCGTATGAAGACTTCTCAAGCGAAGCTGAGGCGTGTCGTCTAGTATAAAACGTAATATAAACTTTATTGTACATTAACATCTAATTGATTGTATAATAATAAATCAAGTTTAATTTATTTAATTCTGGTTGCTATGCCGTTATGATAATATAAGGATCACTGACTGACCTTTTAATTATTAACTAATTATTTATTTATTATTATGTTATTATTTATAGTAAACCTTACATTACAACACACATTGACTCAGCCCTGCTCTAAGAATATTTGTATTTGCATACTCGTGTAATCGTAAATTTAGCAATCCCACTCATTGGGGTCAATAATAATGTACCTTGTCTATTGTAACTCTCAGTTAGGATAATATTCCAGAAACTTGATAGTTTTTAATTCACAATTGCAAACGAACCCGAATAAAAATTATTTATTTAAATAAATTGCTAAATATATGTTAAACTAATTGATTACGCAGTGGACATTATTTTTGAGGGGACAAGGGGAATCTACATAAAGCAGTACTTTGTACTATTAAACAAAGTCGCTTACCGCTGTCTGTCCCTATGTATACTTCGATTTTTAAAATTACGCAACGGATTTTGATGCGATTATTTAAATATGTAGAGTGATTCAAGAGGAAAGGTTATATGTATTTAATACATGCTTAATATCCATGAAAATCTGGGGCGGGTCGCTACTTAAAAATTAACCACAAAACCACATCACGACACACACATTGACTCAGCCCTGCAGTAAGTATCGTAAGAACTTGTGTCACAGGAACTGAACAACGATATGGTATAAACTACATAGATAAGAATAGGTACTAAATCCATGACCGGTAACCGAGCGGTTGACCGGTAATTAGAGTAACAAATGAAACTTTTTGGTAATAAAAAATCCAGAACAGCGAGTTAATTCATAATCTATTCATAATAAACATTGAGGCCTAGTTGAGAACTAAATTGAAACAACTATGCAAATATGATATAATTAGTTGCCATGCAGCAGTTGCGGTAGACGACAGAACCCGGTGCGGTGATGAGACCGGAAGGCTGCAGCCGGTGCAGTTGAAAACCGCGTCGTTATGTCCTTGCATTAGGTAACAGTCACACCTGCCACTCTGTCCCACCACTGCAACTTCTGTTCACCAGGATAAACATTGGCTTCCTTTGATCGAATAATCAACGAATAATACAGGTGTGTAATGACGTACAAACTGTGCACGGACACCCTACCGGCTGTCTTGGGACCCGCAACGAACTTCATCAGAAGAAAAAGAAGGTAGTGAGAAAGCGTTTTTTTTTACATCGTCAAATCATCAAAACCGTATGGACGCAGCCGGTTCGGTTAAAAATCGCGTCGTGATGACCTAACGTTAGGTAATCATACCGCCTATATCGACTATCGGAAATAGCGTCCATGTTTTTACGGTCCCTTTTGTTATATACTGTTTCAACTGTACGAGTATATCAACGTTCACATTAACAAAATTTCATTTAAATCGGTCGAATGGTTTTCAAGCGTGAACGATCACGTTGTCACGTGTTTTATATCGAAAGAAAGAATACTGTGGATAATCTTATCTAGATATATATTTTTATTATTATCTTACATCTTATCGTCTAATGTTAATGAGCCAATACATTCCCGTTTTGCACGAAATCATAGTACTTAATGGGGATTTGGGGATTTTTACTTTAATCTGATATTTATTAGGGTTCCGAAGCCAAAGGATGCCAATGGGACTCATAATCATAACACTTTATTTAAAAGTATATTTTTTAATTTATTCTATTTTTTTATACTCGACCAACGGTTTGGAAAAAAATAGTATTCCGGAATGTTACCCCAGATTCTGTCATTTGTGTCATAAATATATCATTTTTGGACTACGGCGAAGCAAAATGATACGTATATATGAATGTTCATCTGTTCCCTCATAACTTTTAAACTACATATCATAAATTGACAATTGAGGTATCGTTGGATGTGTCATGATCATCTTTTAGTTATAGTCTGTTTTAAATTGAGTAGGACGTCCTCTATGGGACATGAAGTCATGAACGAAAATGTTTTTTTTTTGTGAAAATCACGCTCTGAAAAGTATGAAAAAATGAATATTATCTTCTAAAATTGTAAGGTGAACTATTCAATTTAGCCGTGGTCATATGCCTGTACCAAACCTAACCTAACATAACAAGAATTTAAAAATTCTTTTCGCTCGTTTCGTTTGGCTCAGATAAGTGTGAGTTCACGTTTGAACATCTATACCAAATTTTACGGCGATCAACGATACCTACTCGAGTTATTATCGGATAAACATTTATATATATACATAAATACAAACAAACATCACATACTAACTCCGGATTACTCCAGTAGACCATGAGAACTTCTCTCGCTTCGTATTAATGGCGGAACGCATAAAATATAAAAAATTGCTTCCTCTTTTTTCTTTTACGAAAGTATTCGAAACGTATGTAAACTACATACTTCTTGAATCTTATATGTATGTAAAGATGTAAGGAACCCTTCATGTACGAGTCCAAGTGTCACTTGAACGGGTTTTTATTGAGAACCTCGACTAATTGATTACAATGACATACAAGCTTTGCGTGTTTGATCACGGATATATTGGTTTGATTTTATTATAATACTTTACTGGCGACTTTTACGGGGTCGGTGTCAAAGTCCCCGGTGGCTTGCCCCGGTAACGGGGCCGTTGGGGAAATTTGTCTCAACGTCCCCAGTGGCCCCAGCTACGGGGATGTTGAAATAGATACAGTGTCATCGTCCCGGTGCTTCTTAAATGCCTTTTGGAAATCATATCAGTTTCATACACTCGCGTTTGCGTTTTTAATTCTACTTGTAGAATAAAATGTTTCTAATTATTGTATTTCTAATTATTTATCTTTTTTTACATACCTTCCTACACAGATGACAAATTTTATTAGTCCGGCATTTTATAGTCTGTAAGAATGGAACCTATGGAATATTATGAACAGAACCATCTGCGTCTCGTGTTTGCATACCTTAAGGTCCAATACTGGGAACATTTCTATATTTTAAATTATCTGTTAATAGTTTTCCATGGGTTCTATTCTTACAGACTAAAAAGTGCCGGGTTAAAAAAAATAATTCTCTGTGTAGGGCATTTTGTAAGAAATTATACATAATTTGAAATCGGAACCTTGAAACAAATTTTCCCAACGACCCCGTTACCGGGGCAGGCCACCGGGGACGTTGACACCGACCCCTTTTACGACACTGACGTTTTTGAAACTGTCACCCAAATTGTGAGATTCAAGTAACGAACCCGAAGATGATTTTTCGTCGCGGACAAATGAACCTACTTTTATACTATGTTTGTTACTATCATCATCAGACGGAAGACGTCCACTGCTGGACCCTCCTCCTCCACGTGTTTACAATCTGAACTATCCTGGGCTACTTGCATCCAGCGGCTCCCTGCATACCTTACAAGGGAGCCTGTCCACATTGCTGTTCCTTCTCCAACGGTACCGTTTCAACCGTTTCCCGAACCCTGCCCAATCGAGTTGGATTCGTTGGCTGACCTCTTTCTCGAAGTTGGACCTTTCTAATTGACCTTTTGAAAAAAATAGCTTTTTACATACATCACTCATAAACTCACGCCATAATTCCTCGAGAGGGGTTAGCTAAGGTGTTACACAACACATTTCACATGTTTTTATTGAGTCCCAATGTGACAGGTTGCGAATCTGTCGACGCTATCGAGGCACAATGTAAAACACTTCTATGCAGCGGTAGTTTATGCGGCACCTCTGAAAGAACTGCAGCACTGCCCCCAATAACGTAACTCGACCGCGAGGAAATGTCATTACCATATATGTTTGTTTCTGTTAGCGTAAACGCTTGCGGAAAGTTTTCTAAGGCGCTGATCTCAAGCTTTCTCCTAGTCCCCAAAAGCTAGATAGAATGGCCGATTATATTTTCACTGTCTCAATACATGAATACTTTTTAATTACTATTCAAAGTCAAAATGTTTTTATTCCAATAGAACTTTAAAAATCGTAAATTTTTACTACCACCGGTACGGAATGCTATTTCTACTGGGAAGAATCCGGTGGGGAACCTCTGTAGTTGTTTTTTTCAATATTTAAAAATCCAATAATTTTCTAATCCAACTTATTGTTAACATGAATAACTACGCTTTACGTTGCAATCAAGAGCTAGAGATATTGTGTGTCGACTTTCTTTTTAAATTCATTCCCTCCATCGACCCGACAAAATATGCGAAAATGGACCTTCACCCGATTGTATATCATCTTACTATCATCTACAAAAACCATGACGGACCTGCAGCCACTTAGTGTTTTACATGTTTACATGTTTATGTTGTTCAAAAGATACAGGGAACTTTCCTACAGTTATTAATAAAAATGATCAATTATGTCGTTAATTTCTCTTATATTTACTGCCTAAGTCTATAACGTGGCAAAGTTGGGTTTCCTCAATTTAATCCTTTATATTTTATAAAACCAGTCAAGTGTGAGTCGGACTCACACATGGTGGGTTCCGTAACACCTTGTAAGATTAAGCATTACATACTAGATAATTTCATGGAAGGAACAAGATCAAACCGAAAGTGTTCAGTATTTGATGTTGTAGCGGCAACAGAAATAGACATTCTCTAAAAATTTCAAGTTTCTAGATGCTATGGTTCTTGAGATACAGCCCGCTGACAGACGGACGGACAGCGAAGTCTTACTAATAGGGTCTCATATTTTACCCTTTGAGTACGACCATGAAAAACGAGGCAAGAAAATTTAAGCTTCAGTAGACTTACTCTATCATAGATCTGATATACAATATCATAGATGAACAGGACAAATCAAACAATGGAAGTTTAAACCGTCCTAGAGTTTATTAAAGCGTCAATGAAATATCAAGTGATGCAACCATCAATGAGCTAGGATAATTGCTTACCATCAAGCTCCTCCTTTCTATTTCTACCGTAAAGTTGTTTGCTTTGTTTCGGTTCGAAGAATTGGATAGCTAGTGTAGGGTACGAGAGTTTATACCTCTTGACCTCTACATTGGCAACGTTTAGGTGCTATCATTTCAAGGTATCAGGGGCATCGTCGTGTCAATAGGCGGCGGAATTACTTTCCATCAGGAGAATCGTTTGTTTGTTGTGTTGTTGTTGTGTGTTGTTTGGTTGTTGTGATGCTTCACCAAAAGCAACTCCACCCAACCTTGTCTTTTGTAATATGCAATGTACCAAGCAATAAAGAATTTGAAGAGAAGTGATTACAGCTAAAGATTGGCCATCTTTGATACCATGCAGCTTTCCCTGCGACAATTTCTTTAAATTGGTGATTTCTTTTTTTTTAAATCAGGTGATTAATTACAATGTTCCTCTTACATACCTACAAACCAAAATATTTCACCTAAATACAATATAGGCAATGGGCTTAGATGATATGCTTAAATAAACAATTATTTACTCAGAACCAAACTAAACTAAAATAACAGTTACCTCGAGGGTATTCATTCCACTTCCACGTTTCTAGCTGGAAGCATGGCTTGATACCTAATTTTAGACGCACCTCAGACAATGACTCATTTAATGAGTTATTTAATATGACACCGATATCGATATAAATGCATTTAATATGAGTAATTTATTAATTAGCAATGCGTCCCCCGAGTGATATTTTTCTTGACCACTAATGGGCTGAGTATATCTAATTATGCATATCTCGTTCTCTCACCTTGGACTGTAAGATGTATTAGGTGTAGTACAAACATGTTGATACACATAAATTACAGAATCTAGTTTATTTGCCAAACATTACCTAACGTTAAATGAATTTTTCACGATAAAGGTCCACGTGTATCGGCTGACACAGAATGTTTATTATATAATAGTCAAGGCAATGATGAAGAAGATTGTATTATGATATTGAAAAGAGCAACTACGGAGGTTTCTTGCCGGATTCTTCCCCGTAGACAGGCATTCCGAACCGGTGGTAGTTTAAAAAGAATTATGACGATTAAAGTACTTATTTTAAGTCTATTTGAATAAAAAAATTGATTTTGATTTTGATAATGGTGCGTAAATCAGTCTGGAAAAAGCAGCCGGATAACTCTTGGTATTTGAGTTCGTGAGGCAATTTGGAAACTTTTTTGAATAGGACCTCATAATCTCAAAGTGGACTGATTCCGAGAAAAAAGGCATGGGTGATAAAGAGAAAAAAAATGCTTAGAAACCTTCTGGAAAGGCGGTAGCATTGAAGAATACAT
Organism: Choreutis nemorana; assembly: GCA_949316135.1. NCBI lineage: Eukaryota > Metazoa > Arthropoda > Insecta > Lepidoptera > Choreutidae > Choreutis > Choreutis nemorana. The sequence goes on along the minus strand of OX438620.1, from coordinate 5,655,869 downwards.
ACTTAATAAAGTTACAAATATTTGTCATCCGAAACGTACGGACGATTTGCTGCGAGTGGATTTTTTAAGAAGATTTAAAACAAATCGTGTAGCAACCGGTAGCGCAATGAACGAAAATTCTTGCTTGTTAGTGGGGATGCCATAAAACAATTGTCATCCGTTTTTGCTGGACGATTTTTGAGTAATTAAAGATCAAAGTAGTGAAAATGTTCGATTTTTGAGTAATTAAAAAATCAAAGTAGCGAAAATGTTCGATTTTTCACTGGCTTTAAGTGCTATTACTTATAAGGTATTCGTTTCAATTTTTTTTTCTATAAATAAATTTAATGTGCAAACGAATACTGAGAACTTGAATTTAGTAGTCAGTACAGTTAAGCACACTGAAACAATATACACGCCTGACAAATCTAAACACATTATTAGTGAAATGAAAAAACTAAACTTTCAAAGTCAAAGTCAAAGTGTTTTATATTCGAATAGACTTAAAATAAGCACATTAAAAATATATATATTTATATATATTTATATATATATTTTTTACTACCACCGGTTCGGAATGCTATTTCTCCGGGGAAGAATCCGGCAAGAAACCTCCGTAGCTGCTTTTTTCAGAATTGAAAACTTTACCCGGCGTACAGTGTTCAGCAGAGTAAAAAAAAAGGCTGTTGTGCTATATTGTATCGGAATTTGAAAATGATACAAATGTCATATCCTAAAATGGCCACTTACTGGTGTCAGATATCCATCCATATTTAATGAGCGACCATCTTTCAAAAATAACATTGATTTGAAAAAATTGAAAACTTTCTGAATTGTTTTAATTTTGCAGTTTTAGATTCGCAGACTGGAAAAAAACTTTGTCGAATTTTGGAAATTTTGGAAAAAAAAAAACACCTTGATGATGTTCCATACAACTTTTGTAATTGTATAGAAAGCTTAGAATTAATTAGTTTTTTAAATAAGATTTGAATATATATAGAATAAGTTAAATAGCTCGAAACCTCTAGGCCTGGGATTCAACGTAACCTAACCAAACCTAACAACGTAATCAAATTACTATTTATGCTGCAGATTATGATATTCTCAGGGGAATCAAAACCTATAGGCAGAGATTGATGATTGGTAATTGGTGTGGGAGCGCAGCGCAGGGTATTCTTATTCATCTAGAATTTGGCAAGAAGATATGTCACAGAGCACAAATAAAAAAATCTGGAAACATTAATTATTTCACACAACATCTTCAGCAAGCAAACGGTTATCCTGATAGGTGATATAGCCGTCTATTAACACGACGATCATTTCGTAGAACGCTAAGAGCACCGTGCCCCATGTAGAGGTAAAGATGTTATAGCTCTCGTGCAGAGTCCAAGTGAACTGCTTCACGGCAGAAATAGAAAGGAGGGTGATACCAACCCAGACGATCTCGCACGTAGATCCACCACTAGTAAATGTGTAATTTCACTTAGTTTAGTCATAATATTTGGGGGGACATTTCAAACAAAATCAGAGCAAACGGAAAAAATCTTCGAGACTCGATTTCTGTGAAACGAATTATTTACATACCTATTCGCTCTTGACCGGATTTAATTTATTTCATCACCTCTTCGAATGTCAACACTTCGTTTAGAATTAAATTGCACGAGAATGAGATTATTTTCGTCATCTCGTGTTTTGTTTGACAGCTGTGTTTTTTTATATCATGATCACGTCTCATGATAGAAAACACAGTTTCGTCGCGAATCACGAATATTCTGTCAGGATTTCATATTTTTATGATTAATTACCATCATAATCATCAACACGTGAATATCTACATAGATGCAGTTATATTATAAAGAGGCAAAGTTTATAAGTTGTAGGAGGTATACCTTTAAAAGGACTCGAACTTATTTAAAAACTGAACTAGGTTAAAAGTACAAAACTACTAAACCTACGCGGAAGAATTTGAGGGAAACTTTTTTGCAATACAACGTCAAAATGCGTGGGTAAATAAGCAGGCGGTTCACCTAATAGAAAGTGATACCACCGACTATTGACGCCGATGCGCGGTTTACCTGATGGAAAGTGATACCACTGACCATTGATGCCGATGCCCTTGATGTCTTGACGCCAATGCGTTGCCCATGAAGGTAAAGATGTTATAGCTCGTGTGCCGGTAATTACACACCAATCTGGTTCTGTAATCCTTCGAATCGAAATACAGCGAACTGCTTCACGTTGTAAATAGAAAGGAGGGTGGTACCAACCCAGACGATCTCGCACATAGATCTACCACCTGTAAAACTATTTTCCATGAAGTCATGGTTGGAACAGAGTTTTTCTTTACAATACTAAATAGCGCCACTAATGTTTGTTTACCGCTGCTACATCATAAGATGATCCAAATACCCTAAATTTGTTTTTGAGTTCCGCTATTATAGTTTGTAAGTACATAATGACTTAATATATTTTTCTGACATGTTTAAATAATATTTGTATGCCTAGTGACTGGCTGAACATATGGACTGCCTAATGTAACAACATCTGCATGTAAATATTTTATGTTCACAAATAAATATATTTGATTTGATCTTGTCTAACGCGCTGAAACATACCTTCAAAATTTCATTGAAATCGGTTGGTTGGGAAAGGTCATGTTATACGCTAACAATGTAAAGCTTTTTTAAATTTTTATTGCACCACAAAGGGATATCAAGCTATCAGCCTTTAATCAACCTAAAAGTATATGGCACGCCTGATGGTAAGCAGTCACCGTAGACTATGGACGTTTGCAATAATAGGGGCATCACGCACGCGATAGCTACTTGGGAAAACCATGGGATGGAGTTCCTTCAAAAGTTTTAGTGTTGCGGGAGACAGGTTCTTTGAAAGCGAACAGTCCACGACTAATTCTACGTGTGGTGATGATGAACATGAGTGAACTTATGGGGGTAATAATACTCCCATCCATCATACACTAGGTTTATTGATTAAAGGACTAAACCTAAGTTACACGTTACTGTTTAAGCTCTTCAGTTGCGGTTAAGTAGTTACAGGATAATAAACGAGGTAAAGTGAAAACAAGAGTACGCGCGTGCGTTTGACAGTTCTTCTCTTCTTTTACGTTTTGTTTCTAACACTCATAGAGTGCACCTTGCGTTTAGTTGTCATGTCGCCACAAACTGACGATGGCGAGCGGTGCGAAAACAAAAAGGGACAGTGAGCATCATTTCCAATAACTTTAATCACCTACTTTGTGTTTTTATTCGTAAACAAACTCATTTAGTTCAGTCTAGAAAATTAAATCTAGACAACACTAGACGAATGTAGGTACGTATTTATCGTAAACTGAATGAACTTTTCCATACTTTTAACCTCAATGATAAGAAGTAACAATTTTAAATACCGAAATGTTTTGTGACTAATTAAATTACTTGATAATTAACAGATTCGGGTCAGAGAAAAGTTCTTACAGAAGGTTATGATGTACCTACCTATGTATATACCCATATAGATAGATGGTACAGGTGGTAGATTTTGCTCTATTTATACAGTGAAGGAGTTCGCTGTGTTTCGGTTCGAAGGATTGGAGAGCCAGTGTATTTACCGGCACGAAAGGGAACATTGACTGCCACTACATGGGCAAAACATTTGCTGTGTCCTTGGGGTGGTAAGACATGAAGGGCACGGTCGTGTCAATAGGCGGTATCAAGGATCTGGTGAACCGCCTACGCATGTCCATGAGGTTGTAATAAAGATAAATGTATAGTTTTTAAAACAGTCGAGCCCCTCGATTACACGTTCAAATAATAAATAATTAACAGATAACATCTTCTGCCTATCTTTAGTCTGTGAGTATGTTTACTCATGTAAAGATAATTGCGGAAGTCTGCGACGATTTGTAAAGAAACTGTACTTTGTGATATTGCTCATTATCTATAGGTAAATAATTCATCTATTTGCGAATGTTAAAGGACATTTAATTATTGCACAATGGAGACAAAGTTCATGAAACGTGTATTAAGAAATATGAAGTATTATTATTAAGTATGCAAATTTATTTGAAACCTCCAACACAAATAACGAGAAAAATGTCCCAGAAGTCATGTTTTTTTTTTCTTTCTTTATTCAAACGGGCATGTGGCTTACCTGATGGTAAGTAACGCCTATGGACACCTGCAGACAAAATATGACAGCTGATGCGTTGCAGATCTTTTTAAAAGGAGTAAGCCCTATTTTCCATGCCCCCATGTTGTGTATATCCGGGTATACCGCTTTCTGAAGCTGATTACACAAAGTGATAACCGTTCAGCTATGGATGTTTGGACATCACTAAAATGTGGGTGGAACTTTGAACTTTCGTCCGGTGACGAAATTCAGCTGCAGGCGTGAACTCGAACAATTCCTCAGAACACGCCATATGATGCAAGTGATTCGCTAAATAAATCATGAACTTACATTTGACTGGACAATTCGCTTCGGTTCGCTTGAAGAATCTTGAAACCTACTTTCTCCGATTTTTTTTTTTCAAATAGGAGTTGATTTTAAAATCCCTTTTAGCGGAAAAGATTCATTTTTAAACATCTCAATTTTCTTTAGTTGGTAAATACGCGCGACCAGAGATGTATTATTTATTGTTATTAGACAGTAATATAATTAAATTAAATCAAATATATGCAAAATTAAATAAAGAAAACATAAAATAATGATGTGTAAATTATCAAAATTCATGAAATTAATTACATTGAAATATAGTACAGTTTATTACACAAAAATACTCAATAAAATAAGCAAGTCAATGACATGCGCAACGCAACAAGCGAATTCCGTTTAAAGAAAAGGTTAACTAATTAAGACAGAACCAAACAACATTTTTAATTAATTATATGATTATGATGATGAAACTGTAAAATTTTCGGTGTCAGGTTGGTTTCGGTAATAAATAATAATGTATTAAATTACAATAACATAACATAGTAGGTATCTTGTCAGCAGTTGTTTCACAGCTTCAAAGCCCCAAATTATTTCTCCGCTTTGCTGGGAGGGAAGTCTGAAACCGCTTTCTTACTACCTCCTATTTCTTCTGATTAAGTTCGTTGCGGGTCCTAAGACAGCCGTTAGGGTGTCTGGGCACAGCCTGTGCTTCATTGCACAGCTGCATTACTCGTTGATTATTCGATCAAAGGACACCACTGTTCATCCTGGTGAACAAGAGTTGCAGTGGTGGGACAGAGTGGCGGGTGTGCCCCGAAAAAAAAAATCAGCTTCGGATATCAAATCGAAAACTTAAAACATAATCGTTGAAAGACATGTGGTCTTAAGAAAGTTCAGTAGGTTTATCATATTTTTCCGTTGAAAGAATGTAAATTTTTCACTCTTCTGTTTTTTTAGTTGATTGATTAGATCATTGAAGCTTGGCATACCTAGTAATGTTTGTTCATACCAGAACACATTACACATTACTGTTTGACAATAGAAAACTTTAGGAGAGATGTCAAAAAATTCTCTTGCCATTTCTATTTACGGTACGAAAACTAAGTGAAACTTTCGTGCGTTTAAAAAGTTTTGTCACCAATATTACTGGTGTATGTAGGTTAGTGCTTAGTTTATTCAATGTTAGTGAGTGGCATACTGTGGTGTTTTGATGGTGAGGCGTATCTTGACCGAAAATCCCTTTAGCTTTTGACCGTTTCAATTGCTGTCTCCGCTTTACTGTGTGGGAAGTCTAAAACCGCTTTCTTATTACCTCCTATTTCTTTGAATAAAATTCCTTGCGGGTTCCAAGACAGCCGGTAGGGTGTCCGGGCATATCTTTTGCGTCATTGCACAGGCTGTATTAGTTGAAAATCAAAGTTGCAGTGGTGGGACAGAGTGGCAGGTGTGCAAAGTAAAAACATGAAGCCTTCTTGAATCCCTACCGCACCCGCAAAAATCAGAAACGCTCCAAAGAAATAATGGAGCTTAGCTTTCTGTATAGGTGGCTTATGGCGTGCATGCATGCGTGCATGCGTACGTTTGGGTTTGTAAAATATAAAACTCTATGACAGACGTCTTAGTATGCTCCAGCATTTCTCTATTTGTCATTGACCAATATTTTGCTTTTGTTTATTCGTCGTCGTCATATTGTGAACACCGTCAGATTGTAAGTGTAAGGAAAATTGCGAAATGCTTTGCTAAATCCCAAAATGGCTCGGCTCTTGCATGTGTTCAGAAAAGTTAATAAATTATCAAGAAATAATGCCTTAAGGCAGTTTTCAATTTACCGTAAGTTTACTATCTGACGTTTACATTATTTACCAAATTTTTATTTTATTTATTTAAGCACACGAACAGCATAGTATAGGTATTATAGATCAACGGATTATTAAGTATGGTTTAGTTTTATGCGCATACAATTTAAAAGTATGCACGTATTTGGCCTTAACAACTTAAATTCCTTATATTTTGTCAGAGTAACAGTTTTATGAGATCACATATTTGTTTATTTTTAAAATTTCCATAAAATCGAATTTGGAATTGGAATTCGGAATTTGGAATTCGAATCGTTATAAAGTATGATAACTAATGTATGATTCTATAAAGGTTTAGATTCTACACAATCTATTCTAATGTAATTAATTAGTTATCATGTATTTACCTGTGATATATCAGCAGTTCATGCGCAAAGCAGGCGTGGATCCCAAAAATTTATCTTTCACCTACCTACATATCACGCTTGTTGCAAGTGCTAGGAGCAGCGTTGATAATTTTCACATCGTTTTATACCGCCAACCGTAAAGTCAAGCCGCCATTTTGAATCGAGACTTAGCCGCGAAACTTAAGGGACAGAAAAGTTCCAAGTTTTAATGAAACTTTTTGTTTCTTTTTTTTAATTGAAAGCCAGTGCTTGTGTTTTCCGTGCAATGGGTGCTGCCGTGTTGTTTTCTACGGTATGTTATTGTTTATTTTGATGTTGTTATGAAATAAATCCCTCGGATTTTGTACGTGAAAAGTTTTTAACATGTTTTTATTATTTAGTACTTTAATATATTGATTTCATAAGTTTTAATTGGTCATAAGTTTTGGTCGCATTGATAACTAAATAAGATAAAGGTTAAATTAGTAATTAAACTAGTCAAAACATTGAACTTTACTTTATTTAAAAAGATATGAGGATAACAAAAACAATGGTCGTTTTTTTGTCTGTATTTGCGATAAAATATTAAGAAACAAGTTCTTTTTTGGTAAAAATCCATATTATGTTTCGGTTCAAGTTATAATAAAAAGTTTGTCATATTTTATACCACTAACGGTAATTGAACTAAATAAATAATTCGTATCTATTAATGCTTAACCGGCCAAAGGACTTATAAATTTGTTTTGGAAAAAAATATCATTTTTTTTAATTTACAACTTCATTCAAAAATTAAAGTTCATGTAGCTTTCAAAGTACTTGTTATTAATAAATTAATATATGAATAAGCCGAAATTTAATGTGATTAACTTGAATGTTGTCAAAACTGTATTTTCCATAGAAAAACCGGCCAAGTGCTAGTCGGACTAAGAATAATAAGGGTTTCGTACCAAAAATATTGTTTTATAACATAACATTTTAAAAACATAAGCAAGAAAAAAAGCCGACAAAAGGTTTCTTTTACACACTACCAAAAATAATAATTATTTAATACTTTTATACAGTGCAACCTTAATATAACGTACCTCAATATCACGACTTCCTCGATATAACAAATTCTTCGTAATCCCCTTGAATTGTCCATAAGTGTCAATGTAAAATATGCCTCTACATTGCGAAGATTTTTTGCGAACAACCTCTTTACAATCATTTTTGTTTATAACCTCTTTATAACGAATTTCAGCCCAAGCCTAACCTCAACATAACAAACCTCAGTTTAACAAATTACTTGATATAACGAGCATTTACTTGTTCCCTTACGATTTGCTATATCGAGGTTGCACTGTACTTTAATACTTTTAATAAGTACCTAATGAGAATGCTCGTTAAAAATGTAGTTGTCAACATAAATGGGTACATATTTAATGAGATCCAGACTGATGGACAGGATTAAGTGTTAGGCGTTTTTTACTTTTGTACATCATAGTAAAAAAAGCGGACGGTTGACCTGATGGAAATTGATTCCGACGTCTATTGACACGACGATGCCCTAGATGTATGAGGTAAAGGTGTCCTCTCGTGCCGGTAATTACACTGGCTCTCCAATCCTTCGAACCGAAACACAGCGAACTGCTTCACGGCCGAAATAGAAAGGAGGGTGGCAATTACTTGGTTACCAATTTAATGGTCATCCATCCAACCATTATTATTATTAATAACAGCGTGCTATGGATCCTCCAATAAGATTAATTTATTTTTAACTTTAACCGCTAATTTTAACACTAAACTGACATAAACTTTAATGTATTCGTTTGTTTTTTTGTCTATCATAGTAGTCGTAAGAATATTTAAATCTAAAATTAATCAAATGAATCCAGCTGGATACTTAACTATTATTTTGAACTATTAATTTTTGTCTGTTTTGCCTTATTTTTGATTTTATATTAAAATACACTATGTTGCGTTTCAGTTTCAGTTAGATTTTAATGTTCACTCTATTTTTAATATTTGTTTTAATGGTGTGTTTTATAAATTTACATAATAATGTTTCCTATGGGATACGTCAATAATGTATGTACGGTAGAGTACAAACATACATTATTGCGTTATTATTTGATATATCTTCCAAAAAGTTTTTTTTTTTTAACAATCGTCTGAAATACACACTATCACATGTATTGTAGGTCGTGTGTTTATCTGTCAATAAAATTCGTTAATTCGTTAATCTTTCGTTATCAGAAATACAATACAATATGAATCTTGATAGAAAACTGATTAGATTCATGTACGATTTATAAGTTTTAAGGTCGCATAGTGATTCGTATATAACAAGCCAGCTGCTCAAAAGTATATTTATTTTCTGCGTTACATAACTGCTGTTAGGTGTGGCCAGTGATTATAGATAAACAGTCATCATTGGGTGTGGCTATGATACTTAGCCACACCTGATAAATGTTTTAGTAAAAGTTCTCAAATCTGACAATATCTGATAAAGATGAATTTGTCGTTAAAAAAAAAGTTATTGCAATAAAACTTACTTTAAGATTAAGGTTTCATTTCGACACACGGAACCCCGAACGGGCTCATTTCTTACATACGGCCACACATAATTCTTCTCATGACAAGTGCAATGCCTTACGCTGTACAATTTAAGAACGGTACAAAGTCCAAACAGGTTAGGTTGATCAGTGGGCGTGTGTACGTAAAATTTTATAGGTTTTCGATCATTGTTTGTAATAATTTATTTTATTAATTATATTTTATACGAAGTTAAATTATTTTTTTAACTTTTTACTTGAATCCGGTTTTATACTATAAATACTTATGGATATGTATGACATGTTATCGATTTGTTTAATTAATATGTGGGCCAAAGAGTTAACTGATAACATTCCTCGCATATCTATCTATTCATATTATTATTTTAATATTACATACATATATAAAAGAGGGACCCTGATTCGCTAACTTATCAATGCCCAGCCTAAGCCCTTGGAACTGGAAAGCTGAATTTTTCTTTTAAAAACGTCGTTTTTAAAACATAAACAAGGGATAAGAAAGGATTTTTCGAAAATCAACCTTCAAGCGGGTGAAAATGGGGTTGAAAGTTGATAGTGAAGCCAGAAACATTAAATTTTGTGTTAAGTAAGAATAACAATTAAAAATTATGAAACATGTGGTTTAACGTTTTATAAAACTCAAACCTTGTATGGGATGAAACGTGGGTTCAAGTCTCACTTAATGCTCAGATTACTTCCTTGTGATTCTTTGTGATCTTTCGTCTTAGAAAGTTGAATTTTTTCACAGGAGTTCTTTTAAAAATATAAACAAGGAAAAAAATACTAGAAACTTTAAACTTTGTGTTATGATTAACAATTATTATAAATAAACAAACGCTTCCACCTTTGAAGAGGTCAAACAGGGGTACAAAGTTTGTATGAATTGAGAATAGATTGATAATTTTTTTTATCGATTTTTTTTCGTATAAAACAACAACGTCCGTCTGTATTTGTATTTAAATAAAATAATAAATAGATTTAATAAATCTAAAAACTTCCTTTTTGAATGTCCTAAAAATAAGAAAATAACTCTACGGGGCTGAAAGAGGGGCCACTCAAAACGTGGGTGCGTATTATTTAAGGGATTATTAATGGGATATATTTACATGACGCGTATAGTTCGTGGGTGTAACTTGCAAAGATATGCCCCGTATAAAAACGTGAGTTTTTAAATCTATTAATTATTTTACTATTTTTTTCTGCATCAAAAGTCACTCCATACAAATTTTATCATAATCGGTTCAGTCGTTTTTATAGATGTAAATTGCATTGTCATCGGGTTTGAAGCTACCCTGAAAATTTAAACCTGCATTATTTAAATTAAAAAAAAACTTTGATTATTAGTTTACAAGTTAATGATTATTGGTTAATAATTAGTTATATGTTTTAATTAAATTAAAAGTACTATAATAATGGTTAGTTACCGGAATTAACATTTTTTTTGCTAAATAGGGCATAAAAGACCTATCCTGAGTTTAAAATTTTTCTTTTTTCAATTTAATAAAATAATCGCGGACTTGATATGATTACAATTAAATCAGTATCAGGTGAACCATTTGCTTGTTTGCCCTTTGCTGTGTATTAAAAAAAGCATTTTTGTATCGTATTGCAACTGCTTCTGTTGCTAATACGAGCTAAGAACCCACGTTCTTACGAGTCGAGGTCAAGAAGTTTATTGGTTGATCCCAAGACCTCAGATAAACCGATGCATTATAAATTGCATTGTTTAATCTAGCAATATTGCATGCGATTATACAAACCAGTTCCTTCCGGATCAAGCAGAATAATCAGTTTCGTTATTTATTAATAACTAACTTTTGCCCGCGACTTTGTACGCATAGAACTCATAATGAACCAAAAACTAACTAAGTAGTCAAAATCTTTTATCCCTCATTTTAAAGAACAATACATTTGTAAATTGATGATCTTGACGTGATCGACGTCCCAATAAACCTAGAAAATCACATCAATGTTGATTTTTATTTAATTGTTGATTACAACGACCAAAATCGTTACCGTTACTAAAATGTACCTTGTTGTCTAAAGGTGACTATAACACAGTGGTTTTAAAGTACGTTTTTGTATTTGGTTAAAATGCCTTCACTCTTATATGTTTTCCGTCTGCAAAAACAACATCTGTGGAAACAATCTGCTTTTTAGGTCCAAGAGCTTAGATTAGGCGTTGCTTTGTACAGGTAGTCAGACTCGATCCGCCTTTTTACCGGAATTTTTGAAAATGTTTATTTATTTATAATTGTTAGTCTAAACATAGATTTTTATCATTCTAGCTCTAAAAATGAAGGACATTCCATACAAAAGCTGTTTTTCTGAATTTTGAATAATAATTTATTAATCCAAGATAACATTTTTGAAAGAACCTCTGTGAAAAAATCAACTTTTTAAGTCCAGGGGCTTAGTCTGGGCAGTGAGTCAGACTTGAACCCACGTTTCACCCCTTCAGGGGTCGAGTTTTAGTAAACGTTAAATTGTGTTTCTTTTTTTATTTGTTAGTCCAAACAAAAAGTTTCAAGTTCCTAGCTCTAAATGTGACGAACTTTCATTCAAACTCTCAACGTCCTTTTCGCCTCTTTAGGGGTTGAAATACGAAAAATCCTTTATATTTATAAATTATAAAGATTTAGGCTGGGCGTCGATGTTAACCAGTCAGTCACTCCTTCTCCTTGTTCTTTATTTAACGAACAATCAAAACACATCTACAACAACTAACCGAAATCAAGATTCATAAAAATAGATCTCTCCGAATGAACCTACCTGAATCACCATTCTCGACTGATGGTTCATCAGATATGTAAATAATTGAAACAAAACTCTTATTACCCCCTTAAAATTACATACATAAAATTCAACCCCTAGTAGGGTAAAAATGCGGATAAAAGTTATTAAGACTGTTAAATAGTTTAGTTATAAATAACATTATGTATTTTATAAATAAATTATACCTATTACAAAACTATCCAGGTAGCCATAACAAATTGTAAATAAGATAAATACTTTGTAAACACGTTTATTGCTCGATCATACATTTGTGTATTAATAATACAGAACAAATAATAATACGAAATGAACTCATTGTTATATTAACTCAGTTGATTAACCCCCGTCTAAGAGGCCAACTGTTACGGGAATGTTGAATTACAGCAAAATTTTTGAACGGGTTCGAATCCCGGCCCGGGCATTTATTTTTTAAAGTATATCTGAGTAGTATCTATATGTAGTATTCACTGTTGTTTAATACCCGAAAATCAAGTATAAAATGGAATTAAGCAATTACAAAAATGTTCTTAAAAATTTAAACTGAATTTTGATTGGTCGAACATACAGCCAATAGAATCACTGCAATTTAGTTCACAGCTATAAATCTCATTATTGACCAATCAGAATGCTTGAAATTGTAGTTTGGCGAGACCATTTGCATATATATGATATTAGTTATCGAAGCAATTAATTAATTTTTGGCATATTGAGATATGGTTATTGAATGAGTTCACTACATCAGACCGAAACGTGTTTGATCTTATTACATTTCTATAATAATATCCATATCACGACACACACATTGACTCAGCCCTGCACTAAGATTGAAAAATCTTGTAACGCAGGCACTTAGCAACGATATGGTATAAACTAGATAGACAAGAACATCCAAAAGTTCCGCCTTCGCCGGCATTCGAACAACATACACAAACACACATACATACATATAACATATAGTTTTAAATACTAGCTGTTGGCTAAGGTTTTAAAGAATCCTGCTTGTTGTCATACATGGTACCGCACAACAGATGGCTGTTACACCAAACAACAAACAAAGTAAATACAAAATAAAGTTTAAAACTACAACCTGCTTACGTCAAAATGGGTATAAATAGGACGGAAAAAAGATAAAAATTCAAATTTAAATCCAGAAATGCATAGGTACAAAAATGGTCAAGGTAGAGCCGTGGTCGCACCTAACGTATACCTGAAATGTTTTAATCCTGGCGCCCACATAATCATAGTTCATAGTTGAGTAGTTTGACGACCTCGGTGGCGCAGTGGTGTAAACAGCCGACTGCTACGCTAGAGGTTCCGGGTTCGAATCCCGGCGGGGGATTTGTGTTATTTGCAAGACGCATTGTTTCTCTTACCGGTCTTGGATGTTGTATTCTTATTTATTTAGTATATACAATATCGTTGCTTAGCACCTGCGATACAAGTTCTTACGATACTTAGTGCAGAGCTTAGTACTGAGTCAATGTGTGTGTCGTGATGTGGTTATTTATTTTATTTTATTTATAGTAGTTTTACAGTGGGAGCGACCACGGCTCTACCTTGACCATTTTTGTACCTTTGCATTTTTGGATTTCTATCAAAATAAAATTCTTGTTTAATCCTTTTTGACCCCTTTTTGGTGTCGCTGTAAGTTTATTATTTTATTTAACACTTTTCCGTTTCCCGATTCAGAAAATTTCATTATGACTTAAAAAATGTGTTATACATACATATTTGTAATGTGCTCGCCATGACCTTTCTTTAGATACCAAGCAAGTGATGATTATCTCAATTTAATTTAATAAGAGGTTTAAATTTGAGGTTTCGTCATATAAAACGTAGATAAGATGCCTATATAATCCGGGCTATTTTCACGAATTTGTTGACACATCATTCAATAAAATAGGTCCCACTAGTGTAGGGTGTACGGTGGTACATATATACATACATAGACTGCCAAAAACATAACCTACCTTTTGGCTTCGTAGGGTAAATGTTAATGGCTCCAGCCGTCTTCGAGTTGAAGATGAAGAAGATGAACAATGACCATTATTAACCAAACTTAAAATTTATTTAATCATGATTAAAAAAAAAACATGTTTTCGTAGTATAATATTAGATATTTTTTTAGATCAACAAATATGTACTACAATATCGGAAAATAAACTTTTATGAAAGTTTTTACATGACGCGGTATATTTAATGTAGTATTCAATATAATTAACTTTTAGTAAAAAAGCCGTTGCTTAAGCATTTTCACTACAAATAAATCATTAAATCTGAAAAAGAAAAACCATTGCAGACCTGTGACAGTTCAATTGCTAGGTAGTCACGTTATTTTACTGTATAATCTCTTCTTATCTAATAAAAGTAGTACATGGAATACTTTTAAAACTATTGTCGGATTAAAGATTTAGGTACAGACAACTGTTATGACTCATTAACCAAGAAGTAAAATGGATCTCAGCGAATGAACCTTTTGACGAATACCTACCTATTTGTCGAATTTAAGATCAAACGAATATGCGTTTTGACGATCGAAGCATCGACCGAATCAGTATTATTATATTTTTTTAATTTACAACATGCACCTGTCAATTAACTACTATAAATTATGAGTTATATGCTGTGATGTTTGAACCCATTGCAAATCAGAAAATAATTCACTCGACAGAATGCATATTCGATTAATACATTAAACGAATCGATAATCGATCAAATTTTATTCGGTAAGAATTATTATCGATCATTCGGCGAATACATTTTTTGCATATTTTTACACAATCCTTGTAATATGCGATCTATAAGATTTAGGATTCAACCTTAATAACTTTACAAGACATCTAAAATCTACTTTCATTTTCAGAAACACTCGTTCATCGTTGTAGTGCTGGCAATCGTCATGGCTCTACTCGTCCGGGAATCGAACGCGCGACCACCATGGCTGGCGCCCGGCAGCGATGTGTTCACACAGTCGGCCGAATGCCATACTGATGTAAGAATAATTATTATTTTTTATTGTACCCCGCGAATTTTGCACGATCTATTCGCATAACATTTGCGTCATGTCTCTATTCTTGTAGAATCGTATAGTGTGCCGGAACGATCGATGAAAGATCGATTTTCGTTTGCATAGTTCCGAAGTCAAACTTTCTGCTTTCGACTTTTTCGTCTACAATATTTCTTTGCCTTCCATGAGTTACTATAGATTTTTTTTACTTGAGGTAACATAGATTACTACAGTGATTATGTATGAGCAATCCTCATCAATCCGTTAGAGGCGCTTTACAAAGATTCATAGAAATTTGTAACTACAGTCACAAGCGGCAATCGAAGGTAAAACTCATGGTACACACACTGGACATTGGACAAGGCATTACAATCTGTAAAGTCTCAAGACGCTTTCCCCACCGCTAAAAGAGAAAACCTTATATAACCATTTGTTCTTCCTGTCATCTAACCTACCAGGTCTGGTAGGTTTCCTTGACGCTCGAGTATATCTACATTTAGCATCATGGGCTCCCCAACTATATGACTTTTGTTAATTGTAATGTTTGTGTTGCAGGACGAGCTACTAGATCTTTGTCAGCGATGCGCGAAGCTCACCAAGTCCCGTCTGGCGTACCCAGCGTGCTGCTCCACAGATCTCGAAGCCAGGAAGTGGTGTTCAGACTACGTTTACTTCGGGAGAGGGCAGTACGATTTCTACTAAAGGGATCTACGGAAATATTCGAAAATTATACCGGGATATTCGAAGATTATACGGGGAAATATTCGAAGATTATACGGGGTTATCCGAAGATTGTACAAAAGAGATTATACTCAGAAATGTCCTAATTTTTTAAGGAAAACGTTCAAATATTTTGATGAAAATATTTGAGTTTTTTGTTTGTGTGTGTTTACTCGTATTCGTTGGATCTAAAGGATTGAAAATTTCAGTTGATTGTGTTATGTTTCTGTTGAATTTAAATGTACCTACTCATAAGAAATCAAATCTCATTTAAGTTTCAAAAGTAAATGGAGGAGACATTTTTTTAAATAGGAAAATGTCGAAATTTTTGTGAACGGTATTGTATTTCTAAATGACAAGAAAGCTATTTGATGCTTCAAGCAAGCCAAATAATTAAAATTGTATGAAAGAAAATTTTGTCAATTTTATAATTCATCAAATTATTGAATGTTTTATAAAGGAAGTGGCAGAAATCATTAATATTAATTTTAATAATAAGATTAGGGTTGTTTTACAAGGCAACACATTCACCTGCATTGTTTTTTGTCGTTGTTAACTATAACAGCTTAAGGAATGCTTTTGTACATTCAATGTACAGGTTTAAGTGTTGCCATAATTTTGAAGCAAATTATGTGATACTAGTTATATATTATAATAGTGATATTTGCCATCTTCAAAGCTAAGGCTGTGATAATTTGTAATTACTTAGAAATACTTAATTTTACTTGTATTTTAAGTGAAAAATAATAAAAAATATAAACCACTTAGAACCTTTTTTCATAATTAAATCCAATTAAAAATAACCTAACCTAAAAAACTTCAAATTAACTTTTGATTAAAATAAAATAAAACAAGAACGAATTTTTAAGAACGTATGAATGAATGGATTGTTGGATGAATGATTGGATGTTTGTTGTTCTTTTACGCAAAAACTACTGAATGGATTTAAATTGAACTTTACAATTGTAGAGCTTATAATAACAAAAACGCATTATAAAGATATTGTGTGAACTTTCCAAAATATAACAATAAATGTCAAGTAATTAAAAATCCTATAAGAATCCTTTTCGACTTCTACGCGAACGAAATCGCGGACAAAGGCTAGTAAATTATACTTTTAAGAGGTAAGTAGGGAATTAAATGACTTCAGTTTATGTTTCTGCGCATTCAAAAATATCCCAGTTAAATTGTTTTTTTCTTTGCTTGAAATATAGTAATATTAAATATTTCTCGTTTTTGCTAGAATTAATTTAAAACTAAAACAGCTGTTAGAAATTTCTTTTGGTAGTTTATTCCCACGTTTTATACTCACTTTTTTGTTTGTTTGTCTGTCGTTCCGGTTCGATTTTTGCAACTTGTCAACAATTTTGAGGCACTTCCCGATAAGCTAGCAGGCTGAAATGTTCAGGGTAGCTTCAAACCCGATGACAATGCAATTTACAACTATAAAAAGGCTGGACCGATTTTGATCAAATTTGTATTGACATTTGAGGCAGATTTTTTTTTTTAATAGATTTAAAAAATCTAAAACCCACGTTTTTAAATGTCCTCAAAATAAGAAAATAACCCTACGGGGCTGAAAGAGGGGCCACTCAAAACGTGGGGTCGTATCTTTGCAAGTTACACCCACGATCTATCCACGTCATGTAAATATATCCCATTAACAATCCCTTAAATAATATACGCCCCTACGTTCTGAGTGGCCCCTCTTTCAGCCCCGTAGGGTTATTTATAATAAAATTCAAATACAAAAATGAAAGACCCATAAAAAATCCATAAATTAATTTTATTAACACTATTTGACATTATAACAAGTTCTATATACAAAACTTTCTAATTTATTTCACTATTATTCATTTTATTAATCATCGCTTTTGTTTTTGGCGTAAAATTTTGAATTTACATTTCATTTTGCAGATTCCTCTTAGGTAGCAGATATTAGAGGGACATAACTCGATTTAAAAAACGAAAAAAAATTGCCATCCTTTCAAAATGGTTCTTCAGTACGACAAAAAATTATTATTATGCAAAATACCTACTGAAGGTTAAATTTTTTGGTAAAATAGACATTAAAAATTCCATTACAAAAACAACGGCAAATAATTCCCACCCATTCAGAATCCTCACAAAATTTTACGCCTCAAACGAAAACACATCACCAATATTCGTTTTGAGCACAATTTATTTTACAGTGCTACTTTTTACACAAATCCGGTTCACCTCGTGCACAGTTTGGTACAATTACCAAAAGGCAAGACACCTTTCTCTTGTTAAAATCGAACTACTTCTTAAGAAATTTCTTAACACATCCAATGCACGTAGCGAAGCGTTTTTGTGCTTTTTACATTATTATTTACACAAAAAAAAAACTGTCAAACATAACAAAATTTTGAATCCAAGTTATTGTTTAAAGTTTAAATTAAATTTTAACGTCACAATTATTTAGAAATGTGTTTGAACTTACGGAACACTCAAAGTTATTAATCAAACATTTTTTTTTTTGTAAAATTTGTCGGAACCTCGTCAGATTGAAAATGCAAAAGCAAACAATAAAATTATTCAAAATCTTTTTCATACATCTTCAATTAAAACTGATTTATCGTATTTATTAAATAATTTTATAAAGCGTGTTATTTTTAATGAATCGTTTTAAATAAATAATTATTATTGACATGTAATCCCTTAAATAGCTTTTTTAGTTTGAAAAGACGCAACATTAAAAAAAGGGAAAGTACAAAAAGGACTCATTTGAAAAAAAAACTGTAATTTTTAGTAATTTTTATACATTTTAAGTTGAAAAGTATTAAATCCCTATTAATAGCATCTTGAAAAAGGCTGTTGAACGGAGGTTTTTTGCATCTTTTAAAACTAGTTAAAAGAACTTAAATCAAAAGTTTTATCACAAAACAGACGATTAACATCACTTAAAGCGTTGTTATAAATTAACTTACAATCAATTATGCATGTTAAACAAAAAAATAACTTAAAAGTAAATTCGTTGAACTTCCAATGTTTTAACGTCTCAAATATATTAATAAGTATTAGTAAAAATAAGTACATAGAATGCGATACATTCTCTGTGAAGTTGCTTTAAATTAGTAATAAATGCCAGTTTAAACATTGGGACAGATAAATTAAAACATTTATGTTGATAAAATTGCTAACTTGATCATGCACAATTGCACAGTTTGTGCATACTTTATTCTATTCATATCTTTGGATAGCCTGTATTTTGTGCCTACTATTTACAAATTTATACTAGTTTACACTTTCTATTCGGGTTCTACTACTGTTTGGGTAGATCTTCCGCATGGACGGATATTAAAATCTTTGATGACTTTACGTTTAATGTCCAATTTCATTAAGGTATTTCATTAAAAGTGGTGGCTAACATAAGCCTACTTCATATCTATTTTCTTTGTTGTGTGAAACCAAGAATACGGAATACACAAATTTCATCAATTTTAAAAGAGAAATTTGTGTGATGTGTATTCTTAGTTTTGTATTTGCAAATGAATGGAACAATCAAAACATTAAAAAAAAAATACAAATTATTTATTATTTTAGTTTCAAATCAAAATTGATGTTAATATTGCTTAAATATTTTAGTCTTAAAATAATTGAAGTGTGAATTTTATTATTTCATTTTTCTAAAAACTCCAGCTACATGGAAAACTCACTACATTTTTTTTTAATTGTTCACTATATGCACCAGTTTATAATATTTATCACAAATACTATTTACATTATGATTATATTTTTGATTAGGCTACATTATTGGGGTTCCTAAAAGTCTCAATTAAGTTGTGTATTCATTTCAATATTTGTCCGAGCGCAATATTGTTTTTTTTTTTATAAATTTACGAGATAAATACAAAAGTATGAATCGATTTTTACCATTCGACAATTCCAGAAAATCCTAGAAATTTTAATGTATGCAGCAAATATAATTCATTACAATTTAAGGATTAAATTTAATTCGTCCATTTATAGTACAAAAACTTTTCGTATCAGATTAGCAAAATGAAATGCGAACAGTATTTTTAAATAGTTAAAGTTCTTTTAAAAATATCGCAATTGGGTAATTTCTGAGTTATACTTAACTGTCATGCCTTTTCAACGATTCTTTGTTACATATGCCTTGCTAGAATTGCAACTTGCTTATAATAAAAATATTTAAATAAGCAAACATTTTGCGGTTTATCTGATACAAAAGTTTTTTATAAGATTTAATTAACGGCATTACATATAGGATGTCAAACTTTATCAACTCCAGTTTTGTTTATAGCAAATCGTTTTCCGGGTGTGTTTTTTCATAAATGTCTTGAAGTTTCTGTTGTTCTTTGATTTTCTTCATTTGTGCATAAATTGATGCTTGCTTGTAGTTGATCGGCCCGTAATCTTTAAGGTCTGCATCTGCGTATATCAACATGTCTTCTGGTCTGAATGGCTGTGGAGAAAGACAAAAAACATTAGTCATATATTATTAAAGTTCCTGAGAAGATGCAAAGATTTTTGAGATATGCGTTAAGTATGTAACAACAGTAAATACGTAATCACGTTAGGTAGAATTTGTATAATCATGTTCGCTTGACAAAAAATGAGGTTTGACTGAACAAAATAATCGCTTTTATCTATTTAATATGTATATCTCTTTATGTAACGCTATATATATATCGCTTTAGAGTTTTTCTCAATGAGTTTTTACTAGTAATGGTAAAATTATGTATCAGTCATTAATATATGATTGAAGAAAAGTATTTTTCAAAAAGGTATCAATTGAAATAGTACATGTAGGTAAATGTCGTTTGTTTTTTTTTGCAAAATAATGGTAATATGTGTTAAGCTAAACTAAATATACTTACTATAGAAGCAGTTTTGTTAAGAAGCGAAGAATAATGTGGTGTTATTTAAAAATGCCTTTACAGAAAATTATAAAAATCTACAAAATACTCAAGACAAGGTTTTAAACAATTACTTCTTCTTAAATGCCAGTAACAAATTTTATTTGATCTATTTGTGACACTACACAGTTTTTTGTGCTTTGTGTATTCTACAGAATAGCCCACTTACGTTCTGTTACCAATTAACGTTTGTTATCTCAAATTAAATACCAATAAAAAAGCAGTACGAAGCTGTTAAAGAAAATTAAATTTGGAAGATTTTCAGAATTACCTTTTAATAAATGTACGTGTCACTCTTTGAAAAGCGCTCCTAGAAAACAAAAAAATACGTCACAAAATAGCTCATGCTTGCTTTAAAGTATATAATATATTTTAGTTTATACTTGGTCACATATTACCATATATTTAATTTAAATATCTAATTATGACTCTGTTTAAGCTGTTTGCATTGGTTTTTATTTATGGCGATTCATAGTTTCTTTTTAGAAATAAGTACTGTCCACCTATTTATATATACAGGAAATTTATCTTTAATTAATCAGTGACACTAAATTCAGATGACCTCACGTGATGTCCCGGATTCGAATCCCATCTGGGGCAGATATCTGTGTGATGGACACGAATTTTTGCTTTGATGTTTTGGAAGTTCAATTTTGAAAATTCTACATTTATTTTTGACTTTTCAAAAAAAGTCGAAAAGGCACTAAAATACGAGTACAAAGTCGCAAGTAGCAACTTGTATTAATCTTGACAATAACAACAACTGAAGCAAATGAAGTTTGGCCTTAATAGATAGCGACCGCTTGTCACTATGTTCGCACATGTTATCAGAAACAAGCCAAGCGATTACAATGTCTGTGAACACATTCGTTTGATATCAGCACGGATGATAGTACAATTTGGATTCAATAGATGGCGCTGTTATGGAGATGTAAAACTTGCTTAAGGTAAGCAGGTTACTAAATTCCACGAGTCGAACTCATAAAAAACAAATCACGACACACACATTGACTCAGCCCTGCACTAAGATATAATTTTGTATCGCAGGCACTAAGCAACGACATGGTATAAACACGTAACGTTATGGTATAAATTACGTAGATAAGAATACATGATCCACGACCGGTAAGCGAAATAATGCGTCTCGGAAATAACAAAAGCCCCGCCACCGCCGGTATTTGAACCCGAAACCTCTAGCGTAGCAGTCGGCTGTTTACACCACAACACCAACGAGGTCGTCAATACTCGCAGCTCATTGGTCAAAACGTGCAAAACAATAAGCGAAGTCAGTTTTATGGAAAGGCTTACATTGGCATTGTTTAATCAACGTCACGCAATGGAATTATAGCAGCTTATATATTAGTGATTAGTATATTTGTGACTCACCTCTCAGACATCGATCTCGTTAAACTTGAGCGTCGCATAATCACTTCTCGGTTGACTATGACTGCCTTTGCGTTGATTAACGTTAGCGTTATTAGGGTCTTTGTTAGTTTCAGCTCCTATAGTATATGTATCGTACAAATGTCTATTAGAATTGACTGTGTTTTTAAATTTTAAATTATGGTTCCCTAATGCTAGGTCTGCGTACACTAACTTTTTATGCCTAGGTTTATCATCTTTGGGGCCCATAGTGTTGTAGTTTGTGTTATAGTTACTATGTTCGGGACCCAGGTGTCTCGTGGAATTTGATATGTGGCTTCCTTTGAGAAGCTGAAGGTATGATTTCCTTTCTGATTCCGTGTAGTCGGGGTCAGGATAATCTGGCTTCTCGTAATTATCGTAAATGCCAACGCAAGAGAGTTTTTCTCTTAGGCTCTCAGATTTTTTCAGTCGATTCAACTTTTGTCCTTTGTCTCTACTCCTATTTAAGGTTTTGGTGTAATATTGCGCGTCGGAAGGCTGGTATATTAAAGGCCCGATTGTATTGTTGTAAGATCTCTCTTGGTCCACAGGAATTCTCTTGTCGACTCTAACAGGCTGGAAGTAACAGAAGCTATGATGCTTTTGCAGGGGTATCTGAAAGTTTTTCTTATTTTTCCCCTTAGTGTTGAGGTTTACGAAGTGGTTTCGTTTTTGGAGGTATTGCTGTTGTAGGATGTTAGTATTCTGGAATTAGAGTTGTTGGGGTTGTTAGTGAAGAAGGTTGTTAGTGAAGAAGTTATTTACAAAGATCCGTATTCATAAACCAATCTGAACATCTGAAAACTTGAAAGAATTCTGAAGAATTAATTTTACTTACAGATAACTGTCAGTTCAGTTCGGTTTTCAATTCAGATTAATTTATGAATAATGGGTTTACTAGGGGATGAGTTTAAAAAGGACTAACGAAAAGAGGAATAGAAAACAAATAAGGAAAAAAAAACAAAAATGCTTTATACCTGTGCATTATTTGACATTAACGTTATATTACTCTGTACTGAATTGCTACGTCTTACTAACGGCCTCTTTGGTACTGGCTTTTCACTTAGTTTAGGTATTTGTAAAGTTTTATTTGGTGCTATCACTTGTTTCTTTGGCAAACCCACATGGTTCATTCCTTGGTCATTCAGTTTGCTTATAGCAGATTTGACAAGAGAAGTTGATGGTAAAGTAACAGATAGATTACGCTTTGGTGTTGCTCCTATTATATTTGGTTTAGTTATTGGTTTATCATCAATCACTTCACTGTCTCCATCTTCTTCATCATCTGATTCATCTTGATTTGTCAAACCACTTTTACCAGTTCGTCTTGGTGGCACTTCTAATCCAACTTGAGGTTGTTGTATGATTTCTATGGTAGAAACATCATTAGTTGATTTAACTGGTCTTATAGGGCCATCGACGATATCTAAAGCTTGCATATATCGTTTTGTGTTTATTAAAGGCATTGATAAATTAACATACACGTGATCAGATGTTGGCGGGGAAGACAATGGTGATAGTTTCGTTCTTGGTGCTGGTATTGGTCTATTTAAGGAATCGTTAGAATCATTTAGCGGACTGTCTTCACAAACTTGTATTGAGTCCGTTATATTTTCAAAATGCTCAACACCGCTTATATTGGATTTAACTTTTAGTAAAGACGGATAGTTAGCGTATATTATCTGTTCGTTTGTCTTTTCATTGGCATCGTTATCGGAGCTCTCAGTTGTTTCTTTGTTATTGTTAATTTCATTGAAGTTGTCCCCGTACTCAGTGTTAGGATAGAATCTCTCGATGTTTCTTTTCCTAACTATCCTCATAGATTGGAATTTCGGCAGTTTTCTGTTCGGGTTCCTCGTGTTTAAGGATGAAAACTTCCTCGTTTCCGTCTCCGATGCCTCTTCGTCGATCGTCGGGAATTGTTTCAGGAATGACGTCTGCATTTGCGGTAAGTACGGATTCAACAGAACGGTCTGGTGTAAGGGGTACATTTGTTGTATCGGTGATAAAACCGGAATCCCATACGTGGGGTACTGTCCGTTATTCGGTGATGTTACAGAATAAGGTACGTTTTGCACGAATGGTGGGCAGACTATCCTTGTAGCATAGGCCGGATTGTTTGCCATGTTTTGTAGTGTTTCGTCGGTTTTAAGTTTGTTAGTCTCAACAATTCTCGGTTGTATTGCTTGCACAGGCTTTAGCATGCATAACAAAACATGAAAAAAAAAACGACGAAATAAAAATTGTTAAAAACTCAGGAAAACGATATATTAAAATTGCGTTTTAAAAAGAAACAAATTTAAAACTGAATTTTAGGATTATTTATCTTCTTATCTTGATAGCTTAAAAGAACTCTCATTTTATTTTAAAAATCGATTTATATAAATAAATATAAAAATTGGTTGGCTTCGAATAGAAGTGAATAGGGTCTTCGACTTTTTAGACGTTAAATAAATAGTTCCAAATTTCAGTTTTGACATTTTGTCATGCTTAGATACTTTTAAGTGTCAAATATGAAGTTACAGTTTTTTTAACGCTTCTTTCTCTGTATTAATGGAAAAAAATGCAACTGTGTTCAATGAACTCTCAATCATATTATCAAGTAGTTAAAGTCTCTTTTACCTTATTTGGTGGTTGTTGTAGGCCGTGGAAGGGTAGATTCTCGTACAGGCCAGGATCGGATATGTTCCCGTTCACTGCATTATCTACGCCATTCGTAGGTGGGCCTGGAATCACAAACAATTTTAATTAAACAAGAGGTCAACTTCCCTGGTTTATTTTTAGACGAGCAAACAAGCATATGGTTCACCTGATGGAATGTGATACCACCCCCTATTGACAAGACGATGCCAACAGCACCGCCAACGCGTTGCCCGTGTACTTATAGGTGAAAATATTTATTGTGAAAGCCATGTTTATTCAGACTTTTTTTTTTGGTTTTACAATTCATAGGGTGTATTTTAATCAAATAAAAAATTGTGCTAAAGCAACAGCCATTTTTTTGGCTCAGTAACCTTAATTCTATTTTAATTAATAATAAAGTAATTTCTTTAAAAATTCATGCGCTACTCACTGTCACCGGGTTTTTTTCTTTTCCTCGTATTTATTGCGGGCGTCGCATCGTTTTGCGGGCTAGCGTTTAAATTTTTATCTAATCTCTCAGGCCTTTTGAAAGTTACAACTAAAACATGCCAACGTCAACATAAAATGCAGGTGAAAAATAACGTGCGAAAGCAAAAAAAAAAAAAAATGAACAAAAGCATAAAGCGGAATGTCATGTGTATGCGATGTTATGTTTTTAAGACCGTGATAAGAATCAAGAACATTTTCTTTTACTTATAATCAAATTGAGTTATATTGAGTAATGTTTTTAGAATTCTTTTCACTGTCTCAAATTATTGTTTGAATGAAAACTTGAGAAAATCTTAAAATACCTCCTTCCGTTACAATCACATTTGGCGCTTCGCTTTGAAAGAAAGCCCTGATTCTACCTTTAGGTAAAACGCTTGGTTTATTCAAATTCACGAGCGAAAGGGCTCTTTTGTTGGATTTGTTGATCTTCTTATAATTCCCTGTTTCATCGTCAGAATCGTTTTCGCTTTTCCTTCTAAGGTTCTTGAAAATTCCTGTC
Source organism: Choreutis nemorana (assembly GCA_949316135.1). Lineage (NCBI taxonomy): Eukaryota > Metazoa > Arthropoda > Insecta > Lepidoptera > Choreutidae > Choreutis > Choreutis nemorana. Next base: position 5,630,278 of record OX438620.1, on the reverse strand, counting down.
ACCACATTCTGAGTGTGTCTTCTAGGCTTTCCAGTTTTTTTGCTGAACTCAGCTTTAGCGACTGTTTCAGCTTTATCGTTGTTTCTTTCTAGCAAACCTAGATTCGCTTCTTCGGCTTCGGATTTTCCAGCGGCAGCATTTTGTATTCTCGCTTGATTTTTCGGGCTCAAAGTATGGTTGGAATTAACATGGACTAGAACTCCCGGCTTCAGCGGCCATTTGTTTGGAGAAGCGACGGTTTGTACCTTATCTGTTTTAACATTAGGTTCATTTTCCTCCGCATCTTTATTGGTGTTAGTATCTTCGGTTTTTGATTTATTCCCGTTAATTGTAGCTTCTAATTGCGATAGGTTAGCTTGTAAATTGCTTGTGTTATCGCTGAATTTATTCATTTCTAAGTGGCAGCTTTGAGAGTCCACTAATCTGGTTCTGTCCAAAGATTTCGGACTGAAAGCTATGTTTAATCTTGGTGACAGAGCGGGTAATGCTTGTGATATGATAGATTGAGCTATTGATACTTCGTTTACACAGCTACCTTCCGGGCTGCAAATGTTTATGAGACAACTAAGTTAGGGTCATGCAATGATTAATGATAAACTAGCAATAATTTAAATATCAACAAAAAAGTGTTAAATAGTTAATCAGATACATATACCTAAAGACAGAAATGATAAATAAAATAATGACAGCGTAAATATGATAACTATTCAAAAATATATACTACAAGCGATGATAAAATAAATATATAACAGTAACACCGTAAACAAAGAATGCTTTCTAAAACGAAAAAAGGCGTGCTATAAACAGTTTTCTATGAAAAAAACAGGCAAGAACCAAGGAAAGCATTCTCCGATTAAACGTAAATTAATTAATTATTTTGTTAGTTATTATACCTGAACTATTTAAAGATGTCAACCTTAGAACATCAGGTGTTAGAGCGCATAGAAACCTAAATGAAAGTTAGATATTAGTTTTATTTATTATAATATATATATTTTTATTCTTGTGTTATTCTGTTTTGAGTCAAGAATTGGATACATGCTTCAGGAATTCTAAATGATGAAGGGAAAAATCAGAGTGATCTAAAAATACGAGGAAAAATAAATCTTTCTTTAGCTTTTCATTTAAAATGATAAAACATTTAATTAAAACTGCATGTTATCAATAAAAAAATATCAGAAACAAGTTGAAATTCAATAATAAAAAAAGATTTATTTTCTATTTAGTAACAACCCTAAAGTCCAAATCCAAAAAAAAAAACTTAGCCGTTGGTCCAAGCTTCTTAGCTAAAATTACAGGCGAAAACTTATTTGACCTTTGACCTGTATTTGTTGACCTCGAATCAAGTTGACCTTTTTGGCAAGACAAGAGGTGACCTTGTCGGGGGCATTGATAACGTATGCCAAGAATCGGCTCGGACCAACGGCGTGGCTGAAAATTTGATCAGATATAAATAAATAATAATAAAAAATACATAGATAAGGATATATAATACTCAAGTGCAAATATGCAAAGATAAAATAAAGGTACACAATATTTAGTTATGTAATAATTTATACAAATATAATAAATCTATATAAAAGAAAGAAACATAAAAAATATACATAGATTTCATTAAGGCCTAGAGTGCGTTTTGTTTAAATAAGTATATTCAAGTGTTAATCATAGTGACTAGTATTCAGCATTTTGACTGTCATGCAAATATAAGTATATAAGTACGTATAACCAAGTCAAAATTCTATTAAAAGACATAGTACAGGCCGGGAAGAAAAAAATATGAATCCTAAAATTAACTACAAGATGAAAAAAATGCAATAAGATTTTTTTTACTTAACAATGAAATAGTCTACGTCAAAATTGTTCAGAAAAAAAATTACTCACTTTTCTCTCTCCTCTAATTCCACTGGATTATTGTCTGTTAGTTCATGTTTTTTTTTATTATTTTATTAGTCGATGCAATGAATCGATGAGGATGCATGAAAACAAAAAACGCCGTCATTTAGTTAGGTTAAACTCAAAAAAATCGTTTTGATATATATTTTTTTGGATTAGTAACATTCCAAGCTCAAAAAAACAACACAAAAAAAATATTTTCGTTTTTTTCGGGATTTTTTACTTACATTTGGATTTAGCCCTCATTCTCCTGCAGACGCAGATGATGATGATGCACAAAATGACGGTGATGACGAGAGCAGCTAGGGCTACGCCACCAATGAAGATAAGCTTCTGCTGATCACGCCACCATACTTTTGAACCTGAGCGTTAAAAAAGTGGATAAGTATCAAGTGAGGGAGCCGTTGGATACAAGCAAGTAGAACCTCTCAATACGGAGATATTTGAGAGAAGCTGTGGACATCTATTTTACATCTGAAGAATAAGGTTTGTTACGTGTCTTGGTCAATTGGTACATTGTAGCTGCCATATCCCTCATTGTGCCCGGATAGGAACACATGCGGTGTTTAACATCTCTGCCTACCCCACTCGAGGGATTATTACTATTATTATTATTAAGGCGTGAGTTTATGTTATTTGATAAGTGAGGATGAAATAATTTTACTATTAAAGAGTTTGTTTATCATGTTGTCTGTGCATTGTTACTCCTAAACAGATTTTAATGTTTTGTTTATTGTTTTAAAATTTTACTTGTTTTTAAATAGATAACTAGACGTGAACAAATATTCATTAAATACTTACTGTAGCTTTCCAAGTTAGCTGACAAAAAGAAAATCGAATGTCAGTTTTTTAATATTAAGTTTTTAAAGGACTATTTTTAAGACTTTATTGTAATTACGCGGTAGTTTTATTTGCTTATTGTTTTATCGTGTGAAAATGTGCTACTAGATGATTGTATTCAAAAACACGATAAAAGTAACGTTAAAGTGCTATTAAATATCGTAAAATAACATGAATAAACTGTAAAAATAAAGCGAATCGAAGGAAATATTGCCCTTTTTAAAGGCATTTTTAAAAGTTAATATATCTTATATTTCATAAAATTGATAAATTCACCAATAGATTTTTTTACAATCAACTTTAGACGATCGGATACCAGCCACTGTTTGTTGCCGAAACTGCACACCGCAATAGGAAACTGTAGTTGCGGTGTCCAGTGGCGGGAACCAGACACAGTGGCTGCGTCGACTATCGTTGTCAGGTAGCTGATATAAAATGAAAATATGGTGGTAGCTCATGGTATAACTCCAACACGACACAAACGTTTGCGTAGTGTCTTAGTAAAGTTTGCGCTTCTAAAATATAGTCTACTCACCCATGACATCTCTCTCGCAGGCCCTCGATAGCCCAACGCTGTTATTAGCCCTGCATAAGTAAGTCCTAGCTCTGGCTATCCCTGGGCTCAGTTGTAAGTACGACTGGCCATTTTCCTGCCAAATACGCTCATCTGACAGGCTGTCGTTCTCGTTTTTCAGCTTCCAAGAGAATGACACCTGAATCAAAATCAAAACTTTAAAAATTCTACAAAAAATACAGGCTAATGATATATGATGAGAAGTTTTTGTCTAGTTTCTATAGTATGGGGTTCTTTAATTAAGCTGTTGAGAGGCTTTATAGAGGCAATGCATAATAACCCTGATGTTGCAAATCTCCGTAGGCTACGGTGACTGCTAACCACTGTTTTCTGCAGGTGGATCTCATGGAAGATCTATGTGCGAGATTGTCTAGGATGGTACCACCCTCCTTTCTATTTACAACGTGAAGCAGTTCGCTGTGATTCAATCCGAAGGATTGTAAAGCCAGTGTAATCACCGGCATACGAGGTATAATATTTTAACTTCTACATGACGCACTGGTGGTGCTCTTGGCGTTCTTAACATCAAAGGCTTCGTCGTGTCAAAAGGCGGTGGTATCACTTTCCATAAGGTGAACCTTCTGTTTGTTTGCCACCTTAGTGATGTAAAAAACTATGCTTACATCAGCTGGATTGGCATGCGCTGTACACACCAACACTTGCTCTCCTTCCTTCTCTATCTGCTTTATGCCACATTCAGGGACGACTGTAATGAAAAACATGTACCTTGAGACATGCAACTTCTATATGTTCATAGAGCGAAAAAAAAACTGCTCGCAACGCGTTGTGGTCACTATAAAAAGTAAACAATGAGAAATTCGTGTGATCTTGTGAAGACGGCCACGAAGCGTTGAATTATTGCAGAAATGACGTCATGCGAAGTGGAAATATTTATGGGATAGGGATCCTCCCTTTCTCCAAATATGATCATAAATTAATAAATAATAATAAAATAACCACATCACGACACACACATTGACTCAGCCCTGCAGTTAGTATCGTAAGAACTTGTGTCGCAGGCAACGATTTGGTATATACTAAATAAATAAGAATACAACATCCAAGACCGGTAAGCGAAACAATGCGTCTTGCAAATAACACAAAGTCCCGCCCCCGCTGGGATTCGAACCCGGAACCTCTAGCGTAGCAGTCGGCTGTTTACACCACTGCGCCACCGAGGTCGTCATATATTTTATAGAAAATTCCCGGTACAAGTAACACTTTCTACTGCAAAAAAAAACGAGCATAAATATGAATCGATTGACACCTCATTCGTGAAAATCGGTTGATTAGTTTAGGAGCTAGGGTGGAAAAATATACAAACATACGGACGGCTAGCATAGCCGAAAGGAAGGTTATGGTTTTATCAGATGTATAAATAATTTTACTTCTCAAAATCAGTATTGCGTAATTTTTACCCGACTGTTTAATATTTTAGTATGTATGTATGTATGTGGTATGATCGTTCCATTGTAAACTCCTGTAGCTTAAACGGCTGATCAGAATTTAATAATAAATTTGTCGTTATATTCGTCTTACGTTGGGACGCTAAAATTTAAAAAATATGGGCGATAAACATGTTTTTGATTTTATACTCACATTGAACATCCAGCCAAACAGTAGTATTTATGGCACCGTGCCTGTTGTAAGCTTCGCATAGGTAGTTGCCTGCGTCTTTCCTCATCACTGGCCCCAATAGAAGAGTGTTGGATGAAGATAGCACCAGCGAAGTGTTGCTGTGGTCTTTGCTGGCCGATTTACTTACGACCTCCCGTCGCCAGGCGTAGGAAGGCATCGGGAAACCACTGGGAAAGTTACAAGAAAAAGTTAATAATAGTAATAAATCACATTGCTCGCATCACTGTTATTTTCAGTACGAGAGATATAACATATTGATCTCTGTATGGGAAATAGGAAACGAGCTTGATTTTTTTATTTATTTATTATAATTCGATACCACAAATGTATCAGTCAGATTTTCTCAAATATCTGACTTATCAACTAAGTTATAAAGCTTCAAAGTTGTTAGTTAGACATAGATATCTAATATGTACAATGACGTCAAAGTACACGCCATAAAACTTTTATAGAAAAGGTTGTTCTGATGAGCGAGATAGATATATTTACTTTTAATGGTTATATCTCCCTGGTTTATCGAAGAATTCTAATTTTGTTTTCACTGTATATTTTATAGTATTTCCACATAGTCTACGATAAATTGATTGAATAATTAAACTAAATTTCATGCGTATTCCCTATTGGGCAACGCATTAATGATGGTGCTCTTTATGCTATAAGATATCAGGGGATCGTCGTGTCAATAGGAAATATCTCTTTCTACCAGCTTCTTTGCCGTTGTATAAAAAACACGAAAGTGACTCACCTTGCAGAGCAAACTACTTTGGCCGGGATTTCATTTTCGATGACAGAAACGACTTTCGGAGTAACAGTTATGTTTTCTGGTTCATCTGAAAACAAAAAGCCCCAGCGTCAGTTTAAGTCAATCAATTTTTATCTTGCAGCTTGGTAAAAATGTATCTTGAAACATTTTTCATGGGGCTGCTGTGAGCAAGTCTTTGGCAAAATAGAGCCGTGATCAGTGATTGTTTAGTTTGACAAAAAACATGGTACTGCCAGGAAGGAAATATGTGGTTCCTGTCACCACGTGATACTTTATTTCGCCAAGCTATAGGCGTCTGGTTGGTGGGTCAAAAATGAAAATAAAATAAAAAGAGGAAATAGTAACTTGGCGGTAACGGGTAGGTAAAATGTTCTTACTTTTATATCTTTTCTTATATATTAGCAGAATTAAATATACGATAATAGGTAATAAATATATGTAGGACGTGGTATCTCAGTTTGTTACGTGCCTTGGTTAACCGACCGATCCGACCCTACAGGTCGAGGGTTCTAATCTCAGATTGCCGTAAGTTGTAGCTGCCATGTTTCTGAATGTGCCCGGATAGTGGTGATAGATTCGCAACCTGTCACACTGGGACTCAACATAAACATGCGATAAGCGGTGTGTAACAAGCACCAACCCCTCTCGAGGGATTACGGCGTGAGTTTATGTTGTGTTGGTAATATATATGTACGTACATTCAATGGCGAAGTTAGTGGTGCTATTGACAGCGGGCCCGGCGGCGTTGCGCGACGAGCGGCACGTGTACTGCGCGCCGCCGCCCCACGGCCGCGCGCCGCCCGAGCGCGCCGACATGTTCCAATGCTGCGGCACGCCGACACACGGACATACATCAATAAGGACTGATACATATAGACGGTTTAAGTCAATAGAAAACAGACAGAGTTAATAGTTTTCCTACACGTCAGGTGACATATTATTCTTGATTCTTCGTCAATCCTTTATAGGGTAGATTAATAAAAATTTGTTACTCCTTTCAAGTGGCCCTGAGGGTCCTGATTTTTTTTCAGCGTCAAAAAACAAGATTTCGCAATTACCAGCGTGCTTTGTATTGCTTCGAAGTCGTTTCTATTAACTTGCGCTTCGATTGACTCCTCCTTCACGTAGTACAGGCTGGTCCTCTCAGGGTCAATGATCTCACCGTCCTTCAGCCATTGGACACTGCAGGGTGGTGCACATTCCACAGTGCAGGACAAAGATATGTTCTGGAATACAAAATTTGACATGAATTTGAGATGAGTGAAAAAAAAATCTGAGAAATTTTAACATTGTTTAAATTAAGCATTTATTGATATAATTTATCAAGATTTATAAAAAAAGCCAGTAACGCCCCAGTGTTGAAAAAAATAGTGGTCTACATTTAAGACTGTCTTAACTCAAAGATTGTATTTAGATAAAAGGTTTTCATGTTTTACTCACTAATTAAATACATTATTAAATTAATAATCTTACCGGTGCTTTATACAGAGCTCCACTGTAATGATTCATGGCATATTTGAAGCTCGGCGGAGCTGAAAAAAAAAATGCATCGTTAAAAGCATATCTCATTTATTGCACTTTTTATTTTTGTATGTATATTTTATTTTGTCGTGCATGTTTTTGTCGTGTTTTTGGGATATTCTAATTTTTTGTGCCTAAACTAGAGATTAAAATTTATGAATATTTTTTCAAAATTTTAGTTGGCATAAAATATTTTCACAGTCATTTTACGTTAGTTCTCAACCGGGCTTCAATGTTTAATGAATTACCCCGCTGTTATGGTTCTTATTAACAAAATGTTTCATTTGTTACTCAAATTACCACTGCGTTACCATTGCCCTTGTCCCCTCAAAAAAAACGTCCACAGCGTTACCAAGCTATAGTTTTTCATATTCTTAGCCAACATATTTCTATAAAATTTATAATTCGTGTGTGTGTATGCCATCCTGAATTCAAAAATATTAAGATTCTCGAAGAATATCCTAATGGGCAATAAATTATGCGTTGAAATATACAAGGAAAATTTTATAGGCCCCAAAAAGTAGAAAGGCCCATTCAGTGCGTTCTGCATAGTGTGTTAAGCGAGTTAGGATATTTAGCGCGTGTAGTGCACCTAATGTTTTTAGCGCATTGCAGGGAACATTTTTAATGTTTCTTTTTCAGAGAAGGTCGAATTTATACAGCCTTATAACATCGTCGACAACGTCAAAGTTAACATAAATTTTATTCGAATATTCGAATTAAGCACTGACAAATAGTATTTTTTTCTAGCACTCGTCCGTAATGCTGTCTCTACGGGGAAAAATCCGGCAAGAAACCTCCGTAGTTGCTTCTTTCAGGAGTAAGTAGGTGATTATGGTTCCAAATATTTTCTATTGCAATTTGTAAGACATAATTAAAAAATCTAATCATTAAATTAACCATATGATGTGCTGTAAAATTAAAGAAATTTTTGAAAAAAATCACATTTTTTTCAATTTAATTGTTAAAGTTACATCATATACAAAATATGCGATGAACATAACGTATGGAAAAATGTGTTTTCCTATTAAAGTGTTTGTTATTCTCACCCATGACATCAATCCTGGCGAATCCAGGCTCGCCTTCGCCAGCACCGCCGACAGCGCGGCACGACACATTGGCGCGATGGTCGAGGGTCACCGGGTCCACCAGCCACTGCGCCGACACTATGTCCGATACTAACCGCCCGCCGCGGTGCCAGCGGTACCTTATGACAATGTGTCATTAGATACATACCTAGATGCTTTATTTGCCAGCGGTACCATACAACAATGTGTCACTAGACCGATACCCAGATGCTTTATTTGCCACTAGTACGTTACAACAATGTGTCATAAGACAGATACCTGAATGTTTTATTTGCCAGCGGTACCTTACAACAATGTGTCACTAGATAGATATGCATGCATAGATCAATGATTGGTCTCCGCTGCAATCAACGCATTGCCGGTGCTCTTGGCTTTGTAAGTCACAAATCGCGTAACTTACGGGCATCGTTAATAGGCGGCGATCATCTTCTATCAGATGAACCGTCTGCTTGTTTGCTAGTGGTGTTGCAAAATATAAGCTGCATATTCACCTGTGAGCTTCAGGTCTGCCCTTTTCTTCCACTGAGCAGGTCAATATGAGCGATTTTCCCTTCACGACGCGCCATGGTGAGTATGTCAGCTTTGCTGGACCGGGTGGATCTATAGAAAAAATATTACTGATGAATTGTCTTTTAAGAGTGGCATTTTTGTAGATGAATTCAAATTCAAATTTTATTTGCATGAATAGACTTAAAATGAGTGCTTTTAAATCGTCATTTTTTATCTTCCACCGGTTCGGAATGCTATCTACGGGGAAGAAGCCGGCAAGAAACCTCCGTAGTTGCTTTTTTCCAAAAATTTCATATTAATTATTCATATTTGTAAATTCTGTAAGAAGGTATTTATGTATTAGAAATTAATTATCAGCCTTAGCTTCGCTCATGAATTACGAGAGTAAATATAAAAATCTGCCATTGGAAAAATTACTTATCGGCTAAACAGTATTGTCAATTAGGAGTATTATACATAGCTCGAAATAGAGGGCTCAAAAACACATTAAAAAACAAAAAAAATAAATTCAATTGGACTTAAAATAAGTACTTTTATATCAACAAAATTCTTGTTAAACTACCAGCGGTTCGAATCCGGCAAGAAACGACGATCGCGGTGGCGCAGTGGTGTAAACAGCCGACTGCTACGCTAGAGGTCCCGGGTTCGATTCCGATCTTGGATGTTGTATTCTTATTTATTTAGTATTTACCATATCGTTGCTTAGCACCTGCGATACAAGTTCTTACGATACTTAGTGCAGGGCTGAATCAATGTGTGTGTCGTGATGTGGTTATTTATTTATTTAGAAACCTCCGTATCAAAATAATCTGTTATTACAATCTTAGTAATAGTACACAATATTTAAAAAAAAAAGTATAATATCTACAAATGTCGCTAAAAATCTAATTCTACATTTTATACAGACGAAATAAAACAATAAACAAGTACCTACTTAATTTGTCTTATTGAATTGAAATAAAGTAAAATTGTTACTATACAAAGTTACTACTGGAGTAGCAACAATGACCCACATAAAGTGACATGACGTTAAAAAACCGCCAACATTTAAAACGTCAGATATTTTATTATAACCTTGATAATTTATGGTAGTGCTACTATCTGACGCGAGAACATTGCAGTATTACTTCCTATAACATATTTAAAAATCACTTACAGTTGACGATTAGTTCGGTTTTTTCACTCTCTAGCCCCCAACCTGCGGAGTTCTTTCCCTTGCAGGAGTAGTTCCCGTGAAATGATCTGCTAGTGTCTTGAAGTAACAGCATCGAAGGGTCCACCTCGTTGCACATGTTGTCTGGAAGAAAACATTTGTAGACTTTAGTATAATATGCAAGAAATATTCTATTGAAGTTTGGGTAGAAGGTTTTGGCGCTGCTATTCATTTAATTCAATTTCTTTTATAAGTTTGGGATCATCTGAGTTGGTACCACACTCCTTTTTATTTCTGCCGTGAAGCAGTTGGCTGTGTTTCGGTTTGAAGGATTGGAGAGTCCGTGTAATTACCAACACGATAGGTCTAACATCTTTACATGGGCAACGCATTGACAATGCTCTTGGCGTTCTCAGACATCAAGGTCGTGTCAATAGGCGGCGGTAGCACCCATGTCTGCCCATAAACAAAAAATTACTTACCATCTCCATCAGTGCTATTGCAGTCAGGTAGATGCTTCAACAACTCCCCGTCAAGATACCAGAGCACCTCGTCCAATGTATCAGGGTTCCCGCTGGTGACTTCGCATGTGAGGGTCACGTTCTTATGTTCTGTCTCCAAGACTGGGCTGGGAGAGCTCATGATCAGTCTCACTTGGGGCTTGACTGGAATTGGAAAGGAATATTGATGGAATCAGTCCTGCTAGGTCTTTTGAAATTTTGATAATTTCACATAAATGGCTTGGCTGAAATTCGAAAAAACAAATCATGTTTGATCCTGCTAGGTATTTTGAATGGGCTAAAGATGAAAATCAAGTATTTTTTTCAATTTGAAGCTTTTTTGAGTAAACACGGACACCAATTTTATTTTTTTCTCGACTATTAAAATCTGACTTAGCCTACTAATGCCATCCCTTATATTTTGGAAATTATTTTCTGTTAATAAACTTTAATTTTGTGAATTTTTAATACAAAAAGTACCAAATGTATCTCATTGTAAAATATAAATACGCTCAACGGGGACATCAAAAAGTTCTCGCGATGACTGTTAACTTTTATTTTTGATATGAAGTGCCAAAAAAAGGTCGCCAGTCAGCGAGAAGACCATAGCCTGGAGCTGGTGTGCATGGGTCTCGGGTTACCCTAAGATGACCTTGCTTAGCTATCTACTATAGTATCACTTACAAAGGACATTGACGTCAATAGCATCTTCACTGGTGGCGTTACCCACGGCGTTGCTGAGTAAACAGGTGTAGTTGCCCATGTCTGAACCCCTGGCATCCAGGATTATGAGGGACTGCTGGTCTGTGGTACCGCCTTGATAGCGAGAGGTGTCGTTCACCTCGACTCTTTCACCGTTACGGTACCTGAAGAAAACAAACAGTTTGACGTCCTCTGTACCAGCTGACTGCTACGAAAAAGGTCCTGAGTTTAGATCACACGAGGGCGGAACTTTATAAGTACATAGATAAAAATATTACATCCAAGACATGATTGGGGCAAATTTTGTGTGATCTTATACAATCGCCACTTGATCATATAATTGGTTTGGAAAAACTCTTCAAATGTAACCTAGTTCTCCCATATAATACAACAGATTCTGTGAATGAGTGAATTTCAGGATACGAGCAGCACGGTTGTAGAGAAAAGGTGGTAGATTTACGTATGAGATCGTCTGGGTTGGTACCAACCTCCTTTCTATTTCTCCCGTGAAGCAGTTCGCTGTGTTTCGGTTCAAAGGATTAGAGAGCCAGTGTAATTGGCAACACGAGGGATATAATATTTTCTGAAGACATGATGAATATCGTCGTATCAATTGCACATGAGCCAGCATATTTTTTAATTACTTACCACACAACATCATTCAGTGACGAGGGATTACTCTCATATTCGCAGTTTAAGAGTATTTTCGACCCTTCCAATACAGTTTTGTTTTTCGGTGCTACCCTTACATCGGGGGGATCTGAAAAATGAATGTAAAAATTGTAAATAAAACTGTTTTTATAATCGTATATATATTTGTAATAGTTTTGTTTTTAAGATATTGTATTTCTTACATATGATCGCACAAATAAAAATGATGGATCCCGTTGGGGGTGACACCATACTCAAAAAAAACTTCCATCGTTACTTATAGCCACAACAGAGCTGATCACAAGATTCTAATTAGGAAAAAAAAAATTACTGTCATTATGAATCTAAAAGTTAAAGTGGTGATGGGCTGGCCATTAAACTCGAACAACCGATAAATTTTGGGCAAGAAAGGTAAAACAGTGTCTCCACGTTCTGGCGTGGCTCAATGTGGTCCACGAGGTGGACAGACGGGCGCATGAGGATTGCAGGGAGCTGGATACAATCAAGGAGGAGCACTCCGTACGGGAATATTTGGAGGCCTATGATTATGATGATGATCTTACACCAAACTTCCAGTTCCCTGGTGGCGTGTATGGGGGGTTCTTTAGCAGCCACCATGACGTCGTTTATGGCTTCGCATCTGAACTTCTGTCCGTTCTCAAACCTTGTCGCCTCCAAGGTCAAATTCGATGTGGTTTCAAACGTTGTATCGGCCTGGAATTTAAAAACATTGATAAATTATTTCCGCTCTAGATAACTGCATAAATTTGTTTGCTTGTTCAGGGGCTAAATTGCAAACATTTTGACATTCAACCCCTGGATCGATTAAACTTCGGATGAAAGTTTATACTGCCTGCTGAAGGTTTATACTTAATAAATTAAGTAAATGTATTTGGCATAAGAACAGCATAACACAACATTCTTACTCTTTAAGTATTATTGACAATGGGTTAGTACATTTTATGCATGCAAATTACGTATGCACATCTTTGGCCATGAGTAACAACTTAATTTATGTTAGTAAGCTATATAATATAATTAAAACAAAACAATTTAACAAAACTAAAAGAAATTAAAATTGAGGAAATTTTTAAAAGGACCATTCAAAATTATGAATACTACTTTTTATTGTTTATTGGGCAAAAACAAGTTTGTTTTAACTATAACCATTGCAGTAAGTTACGATGCGTGCTTTCAAAAATTACATGTTCCTTTATTTTACGATTTAAACCGAATTATCATATAACAGATACATAATTGGAATAATATAAAACATTAAACGTTATAAATTGAAGATGAAAATTGTAAACGTCAATACAGCTGAAGTACCTACCAAGCGGTGAATTTCGTAAGAAAAATTTACATGACCTCCAAATTTATATGCAACCTTAAAAACTTTGGCATAAAGCTTAAATTTCATTAAAACATGTGTAAATTTCTCTTTGCACGTAACAGTCATCTTTGGTACCTCTTAAACACCTTACTGGGGTCAGCTTAAGAGCGAGAATTATTTGTTTTAAGTGCCAAGAGGGAGATAAATTAGGGGAAGATGGAAAATTTTAATTCCTCTCACCCCCGGAGACCGTTCAACAATCTTAAACTGTCACAGTATCTTTGTCTTTAGTTATAGTAGAGATATAGAATAAATGGAAGAGATTAAAAAAAACTAAAAAAATCATAGGTTTAAGTGCGAGATCGTCTGGGTTGGTACTACCCTCCTTTCTATTTGTACCGTGAAGCAGTTCGCTTAGTTTCAGTTTGAGGGGTTGGAGGGCCAGTGTTATTACCGGTACGAGGGATGTAATATCTTTTACCTCTCATCAATTTCACAGGTGCTAGGTCTACGTGCGAGATTGTCTGGGTTGGTACCACCCTCCTTTCTATTTCTGCGGTGAAGCAGTTTGCTGTTGTGCTTGAAGGATTGAACAGCCTGCGTACCGGCTTGTATTGTAATGTATTTCACCTCTACACAGGTAACGCCTAGGCAGTGCTCTTATCGTTCTAAGATATCAAAAAAAACATCAGCGTGTCAATTGGTGGTGGCATCAGTTTCCATCAGTTGAAACATCCGCTTGTTTGCCCATGACGCCCATGACAAACAAGCAAACCGTTCACCTCATGGTAAGTTATGCCACCTGTTGATGCTGATGCCCCTGATTTCGTGGAACGCCAAGAGCACCGCCTATGCGTTGCCCATATAGAAAAATGTTATAACTGCACCGGCTCTCCAATCCTTCAAAGAGAAACACAGCGAACTGCTTCACGTTGTAAATAGAAAGGAGGGTGTTACCAAACCAGATGATCTCGCACGTAGATCTACCACCTGTAGGTGTGCTCAAAACTGTCTCTTCCATTATTATTTAGACATCTGTGTATTTTACACTCTACTAAGTATTTGCAATTTAAATTCCAATTAATTAGATATGCATAGGAAATGAACGTTCGGAGCTTGTATATACAAGCTTTCTTGTACTTTCCACGTGGCATTCACTTATGTGATTAATTATTTTAATTCCCTTAAAAGTTTCAAAGAACAACTCCTCAGCTCTTAGTATAATTACAGGGAGAATTTATTATCATGTGTCATTATTAGGGATGTGTCGTTCGATTTTTAAGTTTTGATGCAAATATTTATCGGCGAGTTTTTTTCCGCTCAAATCTCACTCGAGAACTACGAAGGTTTTCTAATGCTATAGAAACCGGAAAATAATTTCACTTTATAGAATGTTTAACTATTCGAATAATAAAGAACGATAAAATCTTATATCGTTACCGTACTTTGAAAACTAGTATGCAGAATTTGTTTGACCAACACCTGTACCACAGGTGTATGCTCAACAGAAATTTGCAGTTCGTACCTTGATGGACATATGGTTAATAAAAAAAATAATGAAGCGTTTCATTGGACTTTGTAGATAAAAAAATGAGGCAATTTTATTATACCCTCATACAAGGTTTTCACAGTACGGTGTCGATATTAAAAACTACTTGTTCAATATAAGAAATATTTCACCATAATATTGAATTCCAGGTTGGACTTAAATTTTTTTTAAACACGGGCAACGCATTATTAGTGCTCTCGGCATTGTAAGGGATTAAGGACATAATTGTGTTAATATATTTAAGGGGCGGTATCACTTTCCACCAGGTTCGACTGCTTGTTTGCCAATAACATTGTTAAAAAGTGTAATAACAACTTACCGATACTGTATTTCTGTGCTGCTTGGTAGAACATGAAACAAAAAATACAATATTATTAATTGTTAAAATATTTAATAATAAATTATATGTAGAACTAGAGGTTCTGGGTTAGAATCCCGGCGGGGGCAGAACTTTGTGTTATTTGCAAGATGACGCATTGTTTCGCTTACCGGTCTTGGATGTAGTATTCTTATCTATGTAGTTTACACCGTATCGTTGCTTAGTGCCTGTGACACAAGTTCTTACGATACTTGCTGCAGGGCTGAGTCAATGTGTGTTTCGTGATGTGGTTACTTATCAAATACGGATCAAATCGTTATGATTAGAATATCTGCTAATCTTTCGTATCTGAAAACCATTTTTTCTTGAGTAAGTTTTTTTTTAAATATAATATACTATTTTTTGCCTAGGGCTTCGACAGCGTAGTAGTCCAAAATGGTTCAAACAGGATTTTTAATTGACATTTTCAGCTGATAAATTTTTCCTTACCTCTAAACCTGGGGATAAGTTTCACCTAAGTTTAAATTTATTTTTCGTCAGAAGTTCAGTAACAAATGTAAGTTGCCGTTGTTTCTACCCTCAAAAGTCGGAAAGAGACAGGTTTAAAAGAATTAATCGGTCAGAAATTTCACTTTGCCTACCATTAGCTACCTGTAAACCGTAGTGCTTGATACATGTCGATGTCGATAAAAAATTTATATCGACAAAATATTTTTTAAATAATTTAAAGTAGAGTTCGATTCGGAGATTGATCGTGTTTGTTTCAATTTAGATTCGATTTTATTTACTAACATTTTAAAGAAGTATAGTTTATAAGTTTTTAAGTAAGAAATTACTTTGGAAAAAACTTTCTGAAAATTCTTTCAGATATATTTAAGTTAGTTCAAGTTACGACTGGTCGAGTGACGGTTTACAGCAAACGGTGTCTGCGGAACGTGAGGTTTTAGTCGGTAGGCACGGGTTCTTCGTGAGTCCGACATACATGAGAATTTCCCCTAGTAAAAAAAATAAAATCGTGTGACGGTTGAGCAGGTATTATTGTGATGGGCATTTCTCTGTTAAGTATTATACATAATAAAGTAATGTATCTATTAATTTCATCTTACAAGCTAACATTTTAAAACATCCAAAGCGCTTACAAGATTAATTATTACTTGCCTATCAATAGTTAAATTAAATAAATCTAAAAGTATCTCACATGCTCGTCAAATTATACTTTATTAGATTATTGTGAAACAGCAAAAAGCTCAAATTTAATAAACGATAATGACAAAAATTTACAATGATTAATATAAAGAAGAATAAAATTTCATTTGAAATTCAACTCAAAACATAAGTAAAAATAATAACAAAAATAGTAATTCTTTATGTACTATATATATATATATATACAAGTCTGTGGATTAGTTTATTTTTGTATTGTAAATTTATCGATAGTCGATGAATCCCAACCCTTTTAATCCGATTTATTGTAGTAGGCAGGGTGTTTAAAGTTGTTTTTTACTCTACCCCTCGCTTGTTACAATTCTTGCATAATTTTTAATCCTCTCGATGCAAAGTAAAGCTTATGTCAATTTGAAGGCATCCGAAAATAATCCATTTGCGTTCGCATTAAGGTTCATTCTTGTATAAAATTTAAGTTTGTATGCATTAAAGATCTTAAGATGGGTTTTAAAAATTTATCTACATAATGTTTTATTATAGATTTTTTATTATGGTTTCGTGAGTTATTATGTGAAAAAAAAATAGTTCTGTAATTTAATGGTAGCGACAAAAGAAGTTCATCTCGACCTCGGTGGCGCAGTGGTGTAAACAGCCGACTGCTACGCTGGAGGTTCCGGGTTCGAATCCCGGCGGGGGCGGGATTTTGTGTTATTTGCAAGACGCATTGTTTCGCTTACCGGTTTTGGATGTTGTATTCATATTTATTTAGTATATGCCATATCGTTGCTTAGCACCTGCGATACAAGTTCTTACGATACTTACTGCAGGGCTGAGTCAATGTGTGTGTCGTGATGTGGTTATTATTATTATCTCAATTACTCTACGATTAAAGTGTTATGAATATGAAAAATATATTTACGGTCGTCAACCACCTTAACACCTTTACTTCTATATGGGCAACGCATTGGCGTTCCAGACATCACAGGCGTCGTCGTGCTAATAGATAACGGTATCACTTTCCAGCAGGCGAACTATCTTGTTTGCCCATGATGATGAAAAAAATTAAAACGTTGACTTTGAACTCGTTTGAACCGTTTTCCAGATAATTTTCATCGGATGTGTCGTCAGCTAGGAACCATTCAAAGATTTACTAACAAAATTAATTTTATCAAGATAGTTTTTGCAATGAATATTGTAATAAAATAAGTAATTCATTTCATTTAAGAAAATATGATACCTCGGGTTACTTGTACACAGGTAGAGTATGCTAGAGAAAATCAACTTTTCAAACATCCACCATGTCAAAGGAAATACATAGACGCAAGGTTTAATTAGAATAAAAACTGCCTCGAGTTCATTTCACAAAGAAACTTAAACAAGAATTATCTTTAGCGAAAAAATTCAGATACAGTCTCCCATACGTATAAGGAAACCTTTTCAACACAATTAGAAGTAAATCTTGTCATTAAGCAATAGGGTCGATATTACAATGGCGTACTTTCCAGGGGTACTGTTCACTTCAGGGCAACGGTTGCTACGCCATTTTTTTCCGTACAAAGTGAAATTTTCAGCATGTTTATTTTACGTTAGGAAAATTACAAAAAATATCTCAAGAAAAGCGTTTGTTATCAGAAAACTAGTCGCTCGCCCTGGTTTCGCTTGGCAAAAAAAAAATCCTTCGATTCCGATCCTGATAAGAATATTGGGATATATTAAATTAATATATTTATCTATCGACCCCACCCGACAAGTCGAGGGTTCGAGTTTCAGGTTGCCGTACATTGTAGCTGCCATGTTCCTCATTGTGCCCGGATAGTGGCGACAGATTCGCAACCCTGGGACTCAACATACATAAACACGCGAAATGCGCTGTTTCTCGAGGGATTAATTACGGCGTGAGTTATATGTTACATGTCACATCAAATTCTTATTTACACTACAGTTTTTAAAACCAACCTGCCTGTAGTTCAATTATTTGTTAGGCTTTGGTCGATATGTACATAGGCCTTCATATAGGTCAGTATTCCTAAAACCTGCCCGAAAAGGCGTACAAAATTACATTGAAATGTTCAATTAAATATCAAATAACAAATATAAAACCAATGTCAACAATTTAAAGAAATCAATAAATACGATATACACTTCTGACAGGTTGAAAGATACATTAAAAGCTAGAAAATAAATGTTGAATTTCCAACTTCAAATTAGGGAATGTCATTATCAGACAGTTAGCTACGAACTACTCTGTTACACTGGCTGTTTGGACTATGTAATCTGTACAGCATAAGGATTTGCACTTGCTATGTAAAGCTTTTGTGTGGCTGTCTGAACCTTAATTAAAAAAAACTGCTATCCAATAACACAGCAGCCTAACCCTGCCATACAAAACGTTCACATACATCGCGTGTTGATCTTTAACTTGTATGGTCAGTGAAAATACAATAGCTTATTCAACCCCTAATTTACACATCATAATAAAACCTTACCCTTTTATTTACCCTCCCTTATCTTACCGTAATTAATTCTGTACGTTTTTAATTACCATTTAGACCCGAAGCCAACTTAAGGTCTTACTACAAGAGATATAATTTATTTTCATTTCATCATATAACACCATGCACTAAGATATAATCATGTGTCACAGGAAATAAGCAAAGATATGGTATAAACTATATATAAGAATACAACATCCAAGACCGTTAAGCGAAACAATGCGTTTTGCAAATAACACAAAGTTCTGCCCCCGTCGGGATTCGAACCCGGAACCTCTTCGAATCATATCTACTGTAACATATAGTTTTAAATACTAGCTTTTGGCTACGATTTTCAAATTAAAATTCCTGATGTCCTCTGTGACGCAGCGGTGTGACGGCTGGTTGCTACGACAGAAGTTCCGGGTTCGAATCCGGCGGGCGGGGAACTTTGTGTTATTTGCAAGACGCATTGTTTCGCCTACCGGTCTTGGATGTAGTATTCGTATCTATGTAGTTTATACCATATCGTTGCTTAGTTCCTGCGATACAATTCTTACGATATTACTGCAGGGCTGAATCAATATTTTTGTCGTGATGTTGTTTTATTATTATAGTTCACATTACCACATTACCCTTGGTCTCTGAGAACGCCAAGAGCATCGCCATTGCGTTCCAGTCGTAGAGGTAAAGATATCTTTACTATCTAAATCTACTATTCTATTTATTTTCTATTTTTTATAATTACTAGCTCTAAATCTAACTTCACCCTAATCTACATTGTCCGTCCAAGTAATTATTAATTTTTATTCGCAAACAGCATTGTATCTAGAAGCGGAGGTGGCTTGGAGTAATTCAACATGTTTTCTCAGTGGAATACTCGTAGTCCCTTGGATACCCCTCGAGATTTCCCTTGAAATTAAATTAAAATTTCGGCGAAAGATTTATTCCTGCGAGTTAGGGTTGATTAAGCGAGATGCTAATGTATAGCGGGTTTTAATTAATAACTCCGAAGGGATATCGAACATGGATACCCAGTCATACCATCCCACGATGTCTGTTTTGCTAAGGTTGTTAGCTTCGTCAGGCCTGTACGTGTACATATGGGCGTTTAATTATAGTTAATAAATGAAATTATTTAAAGCGCCATCTATTAGTTTCTATCTGCAATAAAATCCCTTTTGTTAGAAATAGTAACCAAATTTTACGAAATAAATTGTTTGGTTTTGTTTACTTTTTGTGTGAATTATTTGCAATTAAAGTTTCTGTTGTATTTTATATATTCACAGTTTATATTTATATAGTTGGTTTATTTTAAATTAAATACCCAAAATGGAGCTAGGATTGGTACGATAAGGTGTTGTCTTGGTTCTATTTCAATTCTGTTCCTTAAAAAGTCAAATCTATTTTGATTTAAGACTAGTTTGTTACTAATTAAGTCAATTAAGACTTAATAAGACTTTTTATTCAGATTTTTTATTATATTCAATTATAGGTATTTGTTTTTTTTTTGTGACATGAAAGCATATTTGTGAAGTTAAATAGGCTTGTTAATGACGTGGCTAAAAAATTACGAAATTTTAAGTTGATGTAGGCTGTTGATATATTTTGTAAATTTTAAGATGGAAAAGTCGATCATTGACTAAATAAATAATTTAATTGCCTTGAAGCATTTTAAATAATGAATCCTGAGGAGATATCTGGCTACGCGCCGACTTACAATTAGTTTCAATGTTTGTAACATGAAGATCGCTCAGTAAACGCACCCTAGAGCAACGTGCATACACACGCCCACCCACAACTATATCCAAACAGGCTTCGTGAAATAGAATAACTGTACCTGGTACGTCTTAGTTAACTTGTAATGAAAGTTGTCTAACTTACCCCTCTTTAACGAAACCCTCGGAGGTTGGAACTTTTGAGGTTCGGTCAGGGGGTTAAATTTGACTAAAACACTGTTATTTTAAGGTAAGACCGATCTAAACTCAAGCATACTATGTAGAAAGGGTACTTAACGGGCTTGTAATAATTGAAAAATCACGTCTTATTTTCATTACTTGTATATCCGTAAGTTTTAGTGTGTGTAACTGTGTATGCCTTTTTATATCACTAAGCGAACTATATGACGGACGAAGTCGCAGGCAAAAGCTAGTTTGAATCTGTCCATCCAATTTTGAAAATTCTATTGTTTTATGCATTTTTTTAAATATCTTAAGACTCCAATATTTATTCCTCACCAGATTTACTCCAACATGTAAAACATCCAAAACAGAAAAATCTATGCGATGAATGTGCGACAGTTTCGGGAAAAATGTTCCGAAAACACATTATTAATATCAAATTAAAGCCTCTCGTTAAGTGTGAAATGATTTGATACTTAAGGGATTCAAAATCCTTTATTAAATTGTTAGTTGACAGAATGAAAAATTACCAGCTTCCCGACCTACTTCTCTAGTTTTACCACATGGATATAAAGATATAATAAATGACATCAAAATCTAAAGTAATAAATTTATCTTCTATTTAATTAATAATGAACACAAATGTTGACTATTCCACGCAGTAAGTAAGAACTTGTGTCGCAGGTGCTAAGCAACGATATGGTATAAACTACATAGATAAGTGTCTTGCAAAAAACACAGCCGCCCCCGTAGGGATTCGAACCCGAAACCTCTAGCGTAGCTGCTAGCTTTTGTACGTAAAAATGAAATACTGTCTGTTAGTATATTACCTCTGTAACGTTAGTGAAAATAAACCAGTTTTTATAGAGTTTATTGTTATTATCATTTATTCAATTTTGTATAATAATCTTAAACTGTATAATTTGACGTGCGTGTGTGATATTTTTACTATATTTAATTTAATTGTGTAGGTTATAATTAATTTTGTAAGCGCTTTGGATGTTTTATCTTTTAGCTTGTAAGATGAAATGAATAAATGAAATGAAATGAAAGAACGGGAAGGCTGTAACTCTTCTAAGTTTGAAACTAATTTATATGAACATTAAGTTACTTTTGTCTCGTTTTACGAAGGCACTCGCCTGTTATTTAACCACTTATAAAACAAGACAAGGTTTTTTATGCTTTCCATTGCAGTGTTCATTTTAAATCGTATATTGCAATAATAATAATAATAACCACATCACGACACACATTGACTCAGCCCTGCAGTAAGTATCGTAAGAACTTGTGTCGCAAGTGCTAAGCAACGATATGGTATATACTACATAGATTAGAATACAACATCCAAGACCGGTAAGCGAAACAATGCGTCTTGCAAATAACACAAAGTTCCTTTCCCGCCGGGATTCGATCCCGGAGCCTCTAGCGTAGCAGTCGGCGGTTTACACCGCTGCACCTCCGAGGTCGTCAAACACAGGTCGAGGTCGAGGTATTGTGACATGAGCTTTATCGCATTCTCTCACCCTATACTGTAAGATGTATTAGCGGCTATAAAAACTATGTTCATTCATCAAACACCAAATCACAGAACCTGGGGTTTCTTGCCGATATCTTCCCCGACATAAATTTTCCGAACCGGGTGGGTGGTCGAGTCATTTTTAAGAGAAAAAAAATCTGTTTACAATTCTAAGTACTTTTCTAAGTGTGGGAGATTAATCTGACATTGTTCTTTGAGTGAATCAGAAAGTGGCTTAATCATTAGCTATAGTTAAAAAATAAATCTTGACAGAAACATTTTTTAAACACATTTTTCAGAGGCTCCCAAACTAGGCTAAGCCTGTATCTTGGGAAACTATCTTCAATAAATATATTTAACAAAAAATGTGTGTGTAAGACTCTTGGGTGTAAGCGAATGGAATGGAATATTGTGATTCTTTCTTATTAAAAACTACAGCCTTAAAAAATAAAAAGTTATAGGGAAAAAAAGTTTGTCTTATGCCATAAAGGTTTTTCACTATATAAAATAAATAAGAATTATGGTAATCCTTAAATAAACTAAAATCGCTACTATCTTGGGTGTACATGTGAGTGTGTTTGTGTAGGAAGTTTGTATGTATGGCTGTGTGTGTATGATTAAGAAATTAAGAAAAATAAATCAAAAATAAATAAATTTTAACACATAAAAGCGTAAAATGTTTTGTCTGATTAAGTGAAATATATTTACACAGCAGTTTCGTGCCAACAGATTTAAGATAAATTTTAATATATATGACTGGTACAAGATGGCATTGAATCGCCAAAAGCGCTTTAGTTAGGTATATATATAAAGAAATTCAAATGACCTCTATAAGAATGACTCATGCCGTACATAAAAACAATCCCTCGAGAAGGGTAGGCAGAGGTGTTAAACACCGCATTTCGCATGTTTATGTTCAGTCCCAGTGTGACAGGTTGCGAATCAGTCGCGACTATCCGGGCACAATGAGGAACATGGGAGCTACAACATGCAACCTGAGACTCGAACTCTTGTCCTGTCGGGTTGGATCGGTCGGTTAACCAAGGCACGTAACAAACTGAGCTACCACGTCCTCTATAACTCATGAAGATTTTATAATGGATGTTCAGAAATAACTTCTTAATGAAACGATCTAGGTGATGTTTCAGTTTGAAGGATCTAAGATCCAGCTTTATAACCGGCTCAAGAGATAACAGGTGGTAGATCTACGTGCGAGATCGTCTGGGTTGGTACAACCCTCCTTTCTATTTCTAACGTATAGCAGTTCGCTCTGTTTCTCTTCGAAGGATTGGAGAGCCAGTGTAATTAGTGGCATGAGAGGTAGAATATCTTTACCTAAGCATGGGCAATGCATTGGCGGTGATCTTGGCGTTCAAGACATCAAGGGCTTCCAATAGGCGGCGGTATCAGTTTCCATCAAGTGAACCGTCAGCTTGTTTGACCATGATATTTATAAAATCATATTTCAAGTCTATATAGGCAAAAGTGGCGGTGCTTCAAGGGCAAATAAAAAAATATTAGCGCAATAGCTACTGAAGGTCATGATTTTCTTTAGGAGTTCGTGTAGTGGAATTGAGTTTATTATTTTATAGGACGGTACAAAGGATCACTCTCCTTAAAGCAATCGAACTAAAATCTTAAAAGGATGAAATAAAGCAGAGACTTGTCTTCTATTAAAATAATTGCACAACTCCACCAAGTAAACAATGTTCTCTTGTTTCAGCGGCAGGGTTGGGAATTTATCGACACGTTTCAAGGTCAAAGCATCGATAGATTAGAAAAAAAAAATAGATAGACGAAAAATCGTTATTCCCCGCATTCGTTGCGTTGTATTTATATAATAGATTTATATGAAATATCCGTCGTTACGTTTACACTTAAATATCATTTAAAACACGATGATAACACATTTCATCGTAGATTTATTTACAGAAATATTATAAATATCTTACGGTATAATAGTTTTCTGGAGGGGAGATACTCTTTGATAAAAATTGCCGGTAAAAATATATATGTCTAATAAGTTTCTAAAATATTAATATCGGACTTTTATTTACCTAAAAATCGAATTAAAAATCGAAAACAAAATAAGGGCCACGAGGTAATTTGTCTGTACCATGAAAATAATAAAACCAATATATTTTTTGTCTCCATAACGAAATCTAATGTTTTTACCGTGTAGACCAATAAACTTATTCCAATAATAATTATTAAAAAGTTTATTTGCTTTTGAAAGAAAAAATCACATTTAAGGTTAAAAATAAAAACAATGTAAAGTTACTGAAAACAAAAGAAAATACTCCATGCTCATCTTTTAGTAACGAGTATGCCCTCCTTGTTTCGCTACGCACTCCTGAAGCCTAGAGTGCATGCTCTCAATCAAATGCCTGACATTTTCCATTGGAATCTCTTCCCAGGCCCTTTTAACAGCGTTAATGAGTTGGTTGTGGATTTCCTGATCACCGTCTCTAACTCTTCGTTTCAACTGATCCCACATGTGCTCTATTGGATTTAAGTCCGGACTGTTCGCCGGCCACGGCAAGACTTGAATTTGAGACGCTTCCAGTACAAACCGAGTCGCTTGAGCCGTGTGTGCACGAGCATTGTCTTGCATCAATATGAATCCAGGACCCGCTCGCTGGGCAAATGGGATCACATGTGGTCTGACAACTTCCTCAATATACCGCTGAGCAGTAACAGTACCCTCATTTAAAATAGCGAGCTCAGTTTTGCCGTGTAATCTTATCCCGCCCCAAATCATTACATTTGGACCACCAAAACGATCGACTTCATGGATGCAGGCTTCTGAAAATCTCTCGCCGCGTCTTCTCCATAATGTAATAACTACAATATTAAAAAGTTTAGGTATCAAAGAGTTTGTACACTCAATATTTTACTACTTTCAATATGTAAATGTTTAATAATTTACACCAAAATGAAAAAATACCTCGTGGCCCTTATTTTGTTTTGAGTAGTATATAAGATTTTAAGCACGCATCTATCTATCGATAATAATCAAACCGGATAAAGCGAGTAACATCACTATTTTAATTTTATCACATCGCCTCTACAAAGAGGCGATTTCGCTACAACCTTAATTTGTTGGACTTCTTTCACAGATTCTTTTACTTTTTTTTTTTGTTTTCCCTCTTCTTTGAAAACGTTAATTTTAATTTGTTGAGTTTAGAATAATTTCAGTCTAAAAAGTAGAATATATAGGTCATCCTTGTTTTTAACAAACGTTTGAAATAATGATGTATTTTTCATGCATTTTTTGCACTAATTATATAAAAATCATTTATTTTTAAATTGAAACTATAATTATTTATTTTGACATATTAGAAATTGATTTCCTTCATTCTTACATTTCTTTAAATATTTTTAAATACCATTAATTACTCCTTTATAAAATAGACAAAATTGTAATATTTAACAAAATATTTAAAAACTTTAAAATGTTATTTAAAATGGCTCATTTAACTAAAAAGTATACATTTTAAATCTCAAATTAATCACAAATGAAGGGTCGATTTTACAATGGCGATCACAATCCGGCGCTAGTTACAAATTAAACCGGAAAATTCAAAACCGGTTCAGGTAGTTCAACAACCATCCGCACCGCAAACAAACCGGGCACTCCCGGAGAATTGATGATAATATAATTTGTGAGAAAATTCACACTTTTTACACCTAAGCTGAGCTGACGTTGAGAAATGGGGGGGATTTGGAGTTTTTTTTCCCCTTTGCCATGTATTAAAAAAAACTGTTGATGCCGCGTAAAGTTGAGGTCTGACAATATATTTTCCTGTCAGAATATTTGTTTAAAGAATGCAAATCCTTTTATCCGGGTTCCGCGGTCGCATTTATTATTTTAAACGGTCCGGTTTTTTTTCGATACCAAAAATACAATTGGCGGTACTTAAAAAAACGGTTAACATGTAAATGAAGTGGGTTTTTTTATTTGAAATATAACAGATAAACTACACATAATAACACAGATAAACAGATAAATCTATTAACGTATCTCGCTAGGTGCATAGTTTATAAAAACAAACAAATACAAGAAACGGAGAGAAAAAAGAAGCAGAATATAGTGCCTAGATATTAGTATGTGACCACTTAATTGTGTTATGAAAAGAAATTAAAACTGTAACAGGGCTATTTAATTATTTTATTGTTTGATAAGGTTCAATCGAAATTGAAGAAATTAAATGTAAATAGTGCTTATGACAGGCCAACGCATGATAAAGAATGGTTATCTGTTATGGTTATTAATTAAAATGATAAAAAAATATCACAAGCGGTAGATCTAAGTGCGAGATCGTCTGGTACCACCTTCCTTTCTATTTACAACGTGAAGCAGTTGGCTGTTTCTGTTCGAAGAATTAATGAGCCGGATTAATTTAACTCTACGAGAGGTATGTTTTATTTCTTCGGATTGACGGTGCTCTTGGGGTTGAAAGACATCAAGGGCATCAGCAAGGCGATGGCATGACTTTCCTTCAGCAGAACCGTCTGTTTGTAAAAATAACAATGAACGAGTGTTAGGTTCATTTGATAATAGTAAAATAATTTTTCAAAATTCTTTTATCATCAACTAATATTAAAGTGTGGTAGCTATTGTAATTTCTGAACCGAATACAAAATTTGCGAAGTCGGACTTTGCCCACCTGACGCCAACACCGAGAGAACAGGGAAATGTATGGAGAGGTGACATTCCTCGTTTCTATATCACTTAGGTGGCAAACAAGCGTGCGGCCCGCCTGATGGTAAACCGTCAGCGTTTCTGATAGACGCTGGTAATACAAGAAGAGACACGCAGGCGTTGCCGACCCTATATGTAACAAATTTTTGTTTATGCCTTTATTTAAATATAGTTTTTAAGTTTCACTATCTTAAAACGAATCTACATATATACTCATAATTGACTAACTATAACTGCGTATAATTTGTTAATAAAAAGGCACTATTTACTTAATTTTTATGTATATTAATTTTCATATGTACGGGAAAAAAAAATTGTATCATAGATTTTAACTGTTTTCAAAAACAGCCTAAAGAAAAAACAGATCGACTTTCGTATTTCACTAGCTTGAACTTAAGATCTAAATGTATTTTCTGAGTATTTTAGGTGCTACAGAACATCTGTCGTTTCGTACGACTTGAATTTAATGTAAGTTTATTACGTCTAGTACCTTGTAAATCAATTTTAAACAAATTGAAGGATCTGATAGCTAGTTTCATTACTGGAACGAGAGCTATAACATCTTTACCTTTACATGGGCAACGCGTTGGCGGTGCTCTAGACTCAAGGGCATCGTCGTGTCAATAGGCAGCCGTACTTTCTATTAGGTGAACCGTTTATTTGCCTGTGAAACTATAAAACTTTAAAATTCCGAAGTCAACTCCACAGTTTCCTTATCCCTCCAGTGAGAGCGGTCCAACACTCCAATAAGTCAAATTCAATAAACCCCGCAAATGAAATGCTACATCTCGAAGAAACCGCAGCTTCCTATAAAATATTGTTTTAGAAATTTTTAATGGAAATCCCTGGTCGACTTCAAGTTATATCAACTGGAGTCAGATTTTCATAGTAATAGCAATAATTATAGTTATTTGTGGAAACGGGTACAGTACATAGAAATTTAAGTTTTTTTTTATTATATTCACTCCAGTCCCTCCTAGAGTCCTGCTCTATTAAAACATACATAACTCACGCCGTAGTCCCTCAAGAGGGGTAGGCCGAGGTGCTTGTTACACACCACTTTTCGCATGTTTATGTTAAGTACCAATATGACAGGTTGCGAATCTGTCGCCACTATCCGGGCACATTGAGAAACATGGCAGCTACAACTTACGGCAACCCGAGACTCGAACCCTCGACCTGCATGTGTGTGTATTAAAAGCTATATTTGTAAGCTTGGTAATGGTTATAATTCAAACAATGTCAATTTTTTAATGGTCGTAGGTAAAAATATATCTAGAATTTAAGCTCAATTAAAATTTAAAAAAATCACAATAGAATTTGTAACCTTAATTACTTATTTTTCCTATATATATTTTTTTTTAATTTATTTGTGTAATGGTTTAATCTAAACCAATGTTATTTTTCTTTGTGACATGTTTTTATTTTAGTATATGTGTGAAACCTTTGTAAATGTTGCGTTCGTCTGTTATAGGCATGTACATCAGTTTCTGTTTATAATATGTGATTTTTATATGTTTGTGTTATGTACTTGCTGTAGACGTCACTAATTAATTTTATAAAAAATAAATTACAAGTTTTGAAGTCTCATCAAATTTAAAAAATCTATAATTAGAAAATGCTATTGCCCGCGGTATCGCTCGCTTTAAATTTAATAATAATAATATAATAATAAACCACATCACGACACACACATTGACTCAGCCTTGCAGTAAGTATCGTAAGAACTTTTGTCACAGGAACTAAGCAACGATATGGTTTAAACTACAAAGATAAGAATACAACATTCAAGACCGGTAAGCGAAACAATGCGTCTTGCAAATAACATAAATTCCGCCCCCGCCGGGATTCGAACCCGGAAATTTGGGATATACATAGATCCACCTAGCTCCAAAAAAAGGACTTCCATACACACGCTTTCCATCACCTTTTTCAAACCCTAGAGGGTTGAACTTCGAAAAATCCTTCTTATTTCTCGTCTACGTCTTGTAAAAATTAAACTTTCCAGATCCAAGGGTTTAGGCTGAGCATTTTATATTTTATTATATACCTCTTAGATAGATGAACATTCATTCATATAACTTATATATGTGTAAGATCTATGTGCGAGATATCTATTTCTGCCGTGAAGCAGTTCACTGTTTCGGTTCGCAGGATTGCAGAGCCAGTAACATCTTAACCTCTAAATGGGGTAAGAACTGGCGGTGCACTTTGCGTTCCAGATATCAATAGCATCGTCGTGTCAAAAGGCGGTGGTATTATTTTCCATTAGGGGAACCGTCTGCTTTTGATCTCGTCTTAGTTTTGTGCGGGCGAAGTCACGGACAAACGCTATCTATAGATAAATTTAAATCATGTAGGTAAGGTTTGAGCAAAATGAATTATGTTTTTAATTCGTTAAATTGATCCTCTCTATTTGAAACAGTAAAAGAAAGATGAAAAATATTAATTTCTTAATCTTTTTAATTCTTCTATTAGCATGATTTGAATTCTAAGAATCAACTTCAGTATTTTTATTGAAGAAATGTTTTGTAAAGCTTGGTTCTCATTGAAGATTGTAAATCGAGAATTTAGTAGATTTTTATTTCCTGCTACCTTATCCGGCTTCACACGTGATTTGTTTCTGTGATTGGGGATTTATTTAACTTAATTAATAAAGCACACATGCACCTATTGCATTAATAAAAGAACAACTATAGTAAATTAATTTAAAATATAAATAAATAATAGTTATAAAATTACAACGAAAAAAAATTGTCTCCGAGCCGTTTACCTCATGGTATTTGTAATATATTTTTTATGATAAACTATTAAAATAATGACAATCTGTTTTTTCTTTGCGCTTTGAAAGGTTTTCATCCAAAAAATCTGTTACAAATAATAAATAATATAAAAATAAATAATAACCACATTAACACAACCCTGCACCAAGATTGTAGAATCGCAAATGTCGCAGGTGCTTAGCCACGATATGGTATAAACTACATAGATAAGAATACAACATCCAAGACCGGTAAGCGAAACAATGCGTCTTACAAATGACACAAAGTTCTGCTCACGCCAGGATTCGAACCCGGGACCTCTAGCGTAGCAGTTGATAGTTTAAACCACTGCGCCACAGAAGCCATCAAAATGTATTAATGATTTATAATGAATTTTTATAACATTTTGCTGTCTATAAGCATCATTAAACAAGAATTTATTGCTAATGTAATTTTAATAAACTGATTCAGCTCCTTAAATGTGTATTGACTTATGAGGAGATAACTTTAATATTGATTTCCATCAGTGGTTATTAGGGTTCCGTACCCAAAAGGTGCCGACGGGACTCTAACTAAGCCTCGTTCTTTATGACCATTTTAACATTCTTTAAAAAATATGTCAACCAGTAATAATAATAAAAAACGAGAGAAAAACTGGACCCTATTACTAAACCTCCGCTGTGCGTCCGTACTTCTGTTAGCGGGCCGTATCTCATAAACCACGATGGAACCTTTCTCGATCGTTTTCACGTCGCCGGTGAGAACTCATCTTTTGAAACAATTTTTAACTCTCAAAGAAAAAAGCACTTTAATTAATATTTCTTCTTTTCATATAAAAAATCGTTTGAATTCATTCCTTATTGTTAAAAAGTGAGATTAAAATAAATATTCTAAAAGAGATTAATATTTTTGAAATGGTTCTCGTCATCTTTATGAATTATCATTCTATTGAGTTTATATTTTTACTTCAAAAGATAGAACGCGTGTATGAACTTGATCCTTTGAGGTTATTTATTAGTTTTGAAGCTACGTTGTTTTATTTATATGTTTTTTTTTAATTTATTATAAGGGCTTTGTCGCTAAGCGATAATATCGCCCAGTAAAGGCAATAATTTTTTAAAGTTTGTTTGTAGTATTCGAATCTAATTCGTTGCATCCCCTATGTTTCATGTAATAAAATTAAATGAATTTCAATAAAACCTTTGTAGACTCAAAATCACTTATCATTAAAAATATTACACATTGTAAATTGCTTTATATTAGCTTCAAATTGTATAAAACAAATAGAAAAGTTAAATGATCCAAATTTTTTGAAAAAAACAACTCGCCGGCTTTTTCCCCGTAGATGGCATTCCGAACCGGTGGAAAAAATAAATTTGAAAGTAGTTATTTTATGGCTATTTAAATAAAAACCTTTTGAATTTGAATTTGCTTATACGACCTTAAAACTGTTTCACTAGTTTTTGGAAAAAAGTGAAAAAAATTAAAACCTGTAACTTACAAAATTGAATCAATCAAAGCCAATGATAAAAATTAAATTTCTTGCTAAATAAAGTTCCCCCAAATTGAGAATTGTATAAAAAGCTTAATAATAACAAAATTCCTGGTTATCATACCTAAATCAGACTTGTATAATGAATTATTTTAGGTAAAACATAACCTAAAAACTGTCAAGCCAGTCGAAAACCGACTTTGATCCCCAGGAAATAAGGTAAAGGATCGCTCGTAATTTCCCCACAACATCATTAATGTTGCAAAATCTTAACTGACTCACGTTTTCATCTCATTCCAGGAGTTACGTGTTCCAGTAATTTCCTGAAATTCAGATACGGTTGTTGATAGGGTCTTTGAAAAATAGCACCTTCATGTAAGGTCGGTTGTTAGCATCAATATTTAAAGTATCAACACCAATCGGTCGGTTTATATGAACTAGGAACATAGTTTATCAAACTTTCTTTCACTATTTTTTAAATATAATTTAATGTCTAAATTTAAGGATCATCAGATTATATTTACCCGGTCACGGCAGATCCGAAAGGTTGGATTATGATTTAATGAGTTTTTTTAATGAGAAATTTCCTTCACTATTTAAAAAATCTAATTTAATGTTTGACGACCTCGGTGGCGCAGCGGCGTAAACAGCTGACTGCTACGCTAAAGGTTCCGGGTTCGAATCCCGGCTGTAAAACTTAAGAACGGCACAAAGCTCAAACTGTGTTATTGATTTTTTGTTTTAATTTTCTCTTTTTTTTAAGTTATTGTACTAAGATTCCGTATATTATTTTTATTCTACACTCACATGTATATTCTGGGTGTCAGGATCGATGGCTTCACTGCCGTTGTACCAGGTGATAACTGCTGCAGGGGTGGCACCGGAGACCGTGCAGACCAGGGTCAGCAAAGTACCGTGTGTCGCGTGCTC
This sequence comes from Choreutis nemorana, assembly GCA_949316135.1. Classification (NCBI taxonomy): domain Eukaryota; kingdom Metazoa; phylum Arthropoda; class Insecta; order Lepidoptera; family Choreutidae; genus Choreutis; species Choreutis nemorana. Next base: position 5,598,303 of record OX438620.1, on the reverse strand, counting down.
GCCCACGCCTGATATTGCGATCTTGTTCGGAGGAACTGTAAGAAGAGAGAAGAAGTAAATATTAATAAATCACATCACGACACACACATTGACTCAGCCCTGCAGTAAGTATCGTAAGAACTTGTGTCACAGAAACTAAGCAACGGTATGGTATAGACTACATAGATAAGAATACAACATCCAAGACCGGTGAGCGAAACATTGCGTCTTGCAAATAACACAAAGTTCCGCCCCCGCCGGGATTCGGACTTAGAACCTCTAGCGTGGCAGTCGGCTGTTAACACCACTGTGCAGTAGGGGAGATTAGTTGTTAAGAATAATTTTACAATAATTCATAGCAAATTGAGTGGAGTGTATCTTCGATGCCTTTTTATTAGATGACCTCTTCAATTTTGATATGTCACACATGGTCTTTTGGATTTTTATATGTTACACGTAGTTATTTGGGTTTTAATGTGTCATACACGGTAATTCGGGTTTTAATGTGTCACACACGGTAATTTGGATTTTAATGTGTCACACACAGTACTTTGGATTTTAATGTGTTATACACGGTCTTTTGGATTTTGATATGTCACACGTATTTATTTGGGTTATAATGTGTCACATGTAATAATTTGGGTTTTAATGTGTTACACACGGTAATTTGGATTTTAATGTGTTATACACGGTCTTTTGGATTTTGATATGTCACACGTATTTATTTGGGTTTTAATGTGTCACATGTAATAATTTGGGTTTTAATGTGTCACACACGGTAATTTGGATCTTAATGTGTCATACACGGTCTTTTGGATTTTGATATGTCACACGTATTTATTTGGGTTTTAATGTGTCACACACGGTAATTTATATTTTAATGTGTCACACACGGTAATTTGGATTTTAATGTGTCACACACGGTAATTTGGATTTTAATGTGTTATACACGGTCTTTTGGATTTTGATATGTCACACGTATTTATTTGGGTATTAATGTGTCACACACGGTAATTTGGGTTTTAATGTGTCACACACGGTAATTTGCATTTTAATGTGTCATACACGGTAATTTATATTTTGATATGTCACACATGGTCTTTTGGATTTTGATATGTTACACGTATTTATTTGGGTTTTAATGTGTCATACACGGTAATTTATATTTTGATATGTCACTCATGGTTAATTTGGATATTGACATTTCACACAAGGTAAATTAGATTTGTTTTATGGTTACACCTACAAAATTACAATTTCACCATATTTTCACAGCGACAGTATTAATGTACTAATATAATAATTTAGTGCGAAACCACCATTCCCACGTTTGGATCAAATAGATTCAGATAAATTGACAGAAAGAAGACCAGTGTCTACCATGAGTTCCACGTTTTCCTACACGTCAGGTAACATAGATTACTGCAGTGATTTTGTATGAGCAATCTTAATTCCTCATCAATCCGTTAGAGGCGCTTTACAAAGATTCATACAAATTTGTAACTTCAATCGCAAGCGGCAATCGAAGGTAAAACTCATGGTGGCCATATAGATAGATGAACGAGTGATCCTATAAGAAATTCCTTATTTCCTGAAACATTTATTTTCAAGAAAGTCCTGATGAGAAGGGTTAAAACGGTATGTAGGGTCGGCAACATGCGGTAGATGCTTCCCATGTTGCAAGCATCTATATACCTACTGAAATTACTAACGTTTTTTTTTTTGTCATTATATAAAACCGCATGTCGCATGTTTATATTGAGTCCCAGTGTGACAGGTTGCGAATGTATCGCCACTATCCTGGCACAGTGAGGAACATGGCATTTTGTAATCAGTTACTTCTAAAGGCTTTCTACTTAATTTGATGAAGAAAATTCGCTGATCACCATATCTCACCATTAAATAGGCATTGGGCTTTGTTATAACGTTTCTTCGTTAGACATTCTAAGGGTTCATATAGATTGTGTAGCTGGACAGTAATTATACATTGTATAATGTAAAAAAAAATTGTCGTATGGTTTTTTTTTTTTAATTAGTGTCTTAATTATTGTTACATAGTATCATTTAACTTATACTTTATAATATTTTTATCAAGTCTAATTCATTTAATTAATTCAGTTTTTTTGAGTGTAATTATTTAAGTTCTGTGTACTTGTATGCCGTGGTCACTAATAACTGGGTTGACGCACTACTTTGATTATACCATCAAATTTACCCTTAGTTAGAGCTGATGTCAGCCTGTAAGTGATCCTAATTATATAAAAAATAATTAAACAAATAAATCCGGACATAAATCTTATATTTTATATCCAATGAGCGAACTAAAGTAATTGGAATGATGTATTTTTTTTTTGTCTTTTTCTTTTATCTTATTTAATTTAATTAATATTAAAAACCTAATTAAAATCATGTCTACAATGGAATGTTCCTATAGCACTGGCTGCATTTCCAAATTAACATACAATTTTTTATTCACATATAAATTTAATATTATAAATACATTTGGACCACCTAAATAAAAATAAATATAATTAAATTATTTCCATTCCACACATTTGTGGTGAAACATGTTGATCAAAAATTTTCAACCTCATCTTTACATTTATAATTATGTGCCATGTTTTATAGTAAATAAAGGCTAAGTTTTAATCGCTTCTAAAGAAAACCAATTATTTGTGGTGTAAACAGCCGACTGCTAGAGGTTCCAGGTTCGAATCCCGGCGGGGGCGGGACTTTGTGTTATTTGCAAGACGCTTTGTTTTGTTTACCGGTCTCGGATGTTGTATTCTTATTTATGTTGTATGTACCATATCGTTGCATAGTTCCTGTGACACAAGTTCTTACGATACTTAATGCAGGGCTGAGTGAATGTGGGTGTCGTGATGTGGTTATTATTGTTATTAATTATCTGTTTATGTATGCGGATTTTTAAGTCTAAGTTTTGAGCTTTTTCTTACAAATTTTTTACCTCTGTAAATCGTTTGGTACAAAAATGATTCCTTTTGTACTTCAAGCGGCAATGAAGGGAACTCATGGTTGACAAACTGAAAGCACCCTTACAGTAATACAGACTTATCGAAAACAAATTTCGACCTTCGCGAAGGCACGATTTACAACTCCCAAACGAATAATTCTACTAAAGTTGTCTCCAAGCAAATTCCACTACTGTAACGTCGTAACAACCGTGTAAAACAGCGAAAAAACAACCTTATACGTTTCGAGATAGAACTCAATTTATAAACGAAAAGAAACAACCCATCTATAGAAACCCATCAAATACACTGCCGATTTCAGTAGTTTGCCGTTGGAAATTGATATTTATTGCGTTACATTTTAGGTCGGTAATAAATACTTTAAAAAGGGGAGTCGTAAAGCAGATACGGGGTGATTCTTTCCTCCGGAGGGTTTACAAAATAGGCCATTCGATTAGTTTTGGAAAAGTTTTAAAATAAGTTCTTGAGTGCGAAACAGTAAATTGCATTTGGAACTTATATGATTTAACGCAGTTAAGTGGAATTTTATTTATTTATAAGAGATCACTTCCCAGAATGACGAATGAAGGTGACGACGTGGTAGCTCAGTTACGTGCCTTGGATAACCGACCGACCCGAGCCGACAGGTCGAGGGTTCGAGTCACGGGTTGCCGTAAGTTGTGGCTGCCATGTTTCCCATGGTGCCCCGATAGTGGGGACAGATTCGCAACTTGTCACACTGGGACTCAACGTAAAGCGAAAAGCGGTGTGTAGCAAGCACCTCTGCCAACCGGCGTGAGTTTATGTATGTTACTTCCAAGAATCGCCATATATTTCTGTTGTGAAGCAGTTCGCGGTTTTTCAGATTGGAAAGCCAGTGTAATGACCGGCACGAAAGGTACAGCATCTTTTACTTTTTCTAATTTTTAACTAGTTAGACATATCAATCTCATTGCATCTTAATTTATTATTATACTCGTATATTTACTTCAAAACTAAGAATGTAACAGAAGTTGACACATAGCTATGGCTGCTTCAGAAGTTGGTTTGGAAACGGTGCTTTGCACGATACCTATATTTAAGGGATTTAAGCCATGTATTGACATAAACAGCTTCATCTCATCCTCATTCCGGACGCAATCCATTAATAAATGATGAACGTGTTCAATTTTTTACACATATCACAGTTGTGTGAATCAACCTTCTTTATCAAATAACCAAATTTTTTGCATTGATAGTGTCCCGATCTAGCCCTGAGTAAAGGTTTGATTACATTCCTTTTAAGATGAACTTTAAGGAACCAAGGTATCTTAAGAGGATGTTTACTTTATGGGCATCGCATTGGTGGTGCTCTTCTCGTTATATGCCATCAACGGCATCGTTTTGTCAGTAACGGTTTTGACGACCTCGGTGGCGCAGTGGTGTAAACAGCCGACTGCTACGCTACAGGTTCCGGGTTCGAATCCCGGCTAAGGCGGAACTTTGTGTTATTTGCAAGACGCATTGTTTCGCTTACCGGTCTTGGATGTTGTATTCTTATCTATGTAGTATATATCATATCGTTGCTTAGTTCCTGTGACACAAGTTCGTACGATACTTACCGCAGGGCTGAGTCAACGTGTGTGTCGTGATGTGGTTATTATTATTGTTATTATTATAGTAAGCGGCGGTATCACTTTCTACCATGTGAACAATTGACTTTTTTGCCTGTGAGTTTTAATTTTATCAAAGTCAAACGCATTTATTGTGAATATAGGACATATATAATGGTGCACATGTTACGCGTGTATAAAGTGTTACACTATATTCTGCTAGAAGGCATACAATGTTATTTAAATTCAATGATTGTTTGTAATTAAAATTAATACTGTCATAAAAACGAACGTACATGCTTAACGACATCTGGCTAAATCTATAAGCTCTATAATTTAATTCTGTTATAATTATGTATCATATTTTTTTGAAATGTAAAAAAAACGTTTCTTTCTTAGCTTATTGCATCCTCTATGCTTCATGCAATTAAATAAAATGTATTTAAAAGAATAGTCTAAGTAGACTTAAAATTATTAATTATTTAAAATATTGCATATTGTAATTTGCTTCATATTAATATATTAACTTAGATGTTCCAAATTGTAATAAAAAACAATTGTAAATTTTTGAAAAAAAGCAACTATGGAGGTTTCTTGCCGGCTTCTTCCCCGTAGATAGCATTCCGAACCGGTGGTGGATAAAAAATGACGATTTGAAGGCACTTATTTTAAGTTTATTTAAATTAGAAACATTTTGAATTTGAATTTGATTCGCTAACCTAACCTAACCCCCCTAGATTTTTTGTTATGGGGTCAGAAAAAGATTTAGTTTCCAAAAAGCAGTACGAAATTGCTTAAGAGCCTACAGCACTAGCAAGTTGCTGTAGGCAGATTCATTTTGAATTTGTATTTATTCCTACTAAATTCAAGTATTTATAAAAAATCTAACTATTGTCATTGTGTTGCCGAAAATAACTGTATTTTTTCTCTCACCAACATTTTTAAATATAAGAATGTAATTTAATCATTAAAAACTTCAATCGTTGTTATTATGATGTTACCAGATGACATATGTACAAATGCTGTATTTATTTACTTATAATTGATGTATGTATACTACTCAAAACAAAATAAGGGCCACGAGGTATTTTTTCATTTTGGTGTAAATTATTAAACATTTACAAATTGAAAGTAGTGAAATATTGAGTATACAAACTCTTTGATACCTAAACTTTTTAATATTGTAGTATTCATCTAATGCTGGCAACAATTTTAAATAAAATTTGATTTAAAATTATTTTTGAAAATTTTGATTCCATTTTCTTTGTCGTTTTGCTTTCCTTAGCTTCTTGGTTTATTAGAAATTATCAGAGTTCATTGATATCTCGAGTCAGAAACATCTTTTGCAATATGCCACAAGCACGCAGGCGTCATATGGACTCGCTGACAGCAACCAGAGCCGTTACAATGTTTGAAGAAGGTCATTCGCAGCGATCTGTGGGTTTGCAATTGGGATTTTCTCGAAGAGCTATCCAAAATCTATGGAATCGTTTCCAAGAGACCGGTAGTGTTAGAAGAAGACCTGGTTCGGGCAGAGTTCGCATTACAACAGCTCAAGAGGATCGTTACATTCGATTAAGTGCGCGCCGAGATCGCACAACGACGGCCCGCAAGCTGCAAAATCGTTTACGGCTACAACGGGTACTCGTGTCAGTGACCAAACTATTCGTAATCGATTGCATGAAGACCAGCAGGCATCAAGAAGGCGAGTTGTCCGTGTTCCATTAACCAGAAATCATCGTACAAATCGTTTAAGATTTACCCGTCAACATTTGGACTGGGACATAAACCAATGAGGCATGGTGCTCTTCACAGACGAATGCAAAGTTAAATTTTTTAACGACGATCGGCGTATTAGAGTATGGAAAAGACGCGGCGAGAGATTTTCAGAAGCCTGCATCCATGAAGTCGATCGTTTTGGTGGTCCAAATGTAATGATTTGGGGCGGGATAAGCTTACACGGCAAAACTGAGCTCGCTATTTTAAATGAGGGTACTGTTACTGCTCAGCGGTATATTGAGGAAGTTGTCAGACCACATGTGATCCCATTTGCCTAGCGAGCGGGTCCTGCATTTATCTTGATGCAAGACAATGCTCGTGCACACACGGCTCAAGCGACTAGGTTTGTATTCCAGTCTTGCCGTGGCCGGCGAACAGTCCGGACTTAAATCCAATAGAGCACATGTGGGATCAGTTGAAACGAAGAGTTAGAGATGGTGATCAGGAAATCCACAACCAACAGCAACTCATCAACGCTGTTAAAAGGGCCTGGGAAGAGATTCCAATGGAAAATGTCAGGCATTTGATTGAGAGCATGCACTCTAGGCTTCAGGAGTGCGTAGCGAAACGAAGAGGGCATATTCGCTACTAAAAGATGAGCATGGAGTATTTTCTTTTGTTTTCAGTAACATTGTTTTTATTTTTAACCTTAAATGTGATTTTTTCTTTCAAAAGCAAATAAACTTTTTAATAGTTATTATTGGAATAAGTTTATTGGTCTGCACGGTAAAAACAACATTAGTTTTCGTTATGGAGACAAAAAAATATATATTGGTTTTATTTTCATGGGACAGACGAAATACCTCGTGGCCCTTATTTTGTTTTGAGTAGTATATATACTGTGTCCATTTTAAAATATTGTATAGATTGTAATTATATCAATTGCTGGTGTTTAATTTTAAATAAAATAGGTACCTTTCAATGTATAAGTTTTTATTGGGTATTCAAGTTTAATCACAAATTTTGTCTACCGTACGAGAAATATCTTATTTATTGTTAGTTCAAAAAGAAATAAAAATTAAATATTTAAAGTGTTTGTATGTACTTAGACAAAGGCCCTGCGCAAACGTGTATCTTGTGTCAGATACCAGCCATTTTTTGTTGCCGACACAGCCCATACCATATAGCAAACTGTAGTTGCTGTGTCCGGTGGCGGCAACCGGATACGAGACCCTCGATTACGCTGCGCCTTATTTAGCATAGTTTAGCATACTATTTTTAAATATAATAACAACCACATCACGACACACACATTGACTCAGCCCTGCAGTAAGATATAATCTTGTATCGCAGGCACTAAGCAACGATATGGTATAAACTGACTGTTTTGACGACCTCGGTGGCGCAGTGGAGTAAACAGCCGACTGCTACGCTAGAGGGTTTGAATCCCGGCGGGGGTGGGACTTACACATTGTATCACTTACCGGTCTTGGATGCTGTATTCATATTTATTTAGTATGTACCATATCGTTGCTTAGCACCTCTGATACAAGTTCTTACGATACTTACTGCAGGGCTGAGTCAATGTGTGTCGTGATATGGTTATTATTATTATTATTGTAAACTACATAGATAAGAATACTACATCCAAGACCGGAAAGCTAAACAATGCGTCTCCCAAACACCATTCCCCATATCTATATCTATGTATCATATCAGTAAATCTTAAGTATCAAATAAAGCTATATAATGTATTTATATAACCTCTATGTAAATATACTAAAGGGATTTTTATTTATTTATTATTTTATGTCACTTCTCATGAACTATAGGATTTGTATATACACTATCGTATTTGACTTGTCTGTAATTTTATTTTTATTCATTTGGGAAACCAACAGTTTTATATTTCAATTTATATTAACAAATAATAATTCATTTACCAATGAAGTTTCCATTGATTGATATTCAGAAAAATTAAATTACAAATTAACAATAACATCACAAATTAAATAATTAACGTAACAAGCAAAATAAATTAATGGGCATATGATGAACAATAAATAGAATACATGGAAATCTCATAATACACTAAGCTGTAAATTAAGAAGTAGAAGAAGTAATGGTAGTTCAAAGGTAAAAGATAAAAAATCACACAAGTTTTAGAGGATGTGGTAGCTCAGTTTGTTACGTGCCTTGGTTAACCGACCGACCCTACCCGACAGGTTGAGTGATCGAGTCTTGGGTTGGTATAATGTAGCTGCCATGTTCCTCATTGTGCCCTGATAGATTCACAACCTGTCACACTGGGACTCAACATAAACATGCGAAATGCGGTGCTTAACGCCATTGCCTACCTCACGAGGGTTTAATTACGGCGTGAGTATTTATAAAAAAATGGTGACACATCCAGGGGGGCGGGCAAAATTTATTATTTATGGCAGGGGGGATTGTTCAAGCCCCTCCCAAACAACAGTATTTGATAAGCCGATGCTTATGTAGGTTTTTAAGAAATAAGATATTACAAGATTTTGCTGCTCTATAGACTTTTAAAGCACTTCGCTCCTGCAATGTGTCCTGAAGGGACTGATGCTTAGCATACCATTCACACTTGTCTTGCTAACATCACGACATAAAGTGAGTGCAGAGGTAAAGCTTGTGTAAATACTTCAGTTTTGACAGCTTCGCTCGACATTTGCGCTCGGGCTGTCAGTTTTGACTTAAGCAAAAAAGAAGCAGAAAAATAAAAACTGCCTTGAATTAAACTCGTATTGAGGTACTTATTGTAGTATGTTCACTGTTTATTCTTTTAATTTTTTTTTAAATAACTTTTATAAATTTCTATATCGTCAAAATTCACGGGTAATTATGTTTATTGTAGGTATAATAAAGGATTTTCATAGTTTCATAATTTTCAAAAAGGGATAAAACTATTTACAATTATAAACTTTTGATTCGTAGCACAAAAAAATGCATGAATCACGTGTTTGCGTTGAGTGACAGTCGCGTATGATACCTTCCTATCTCGTCCGAAATTTAGTAGCATTGAATGACTATTGGATAATATCTACAAATGTGTGTGTTGCAAGCTTTAGCTTGCTTTGAATGAAGATTTACTTCTCCGCTCTCTGTCACTATGCAAATATTTACCACATAAATGATTCGTTTAATACTAAACTATCAAAAGAACTGCAAACAATTCTGAATCTTATACCTCTATGATTAAGATACAGTTTCCAATAAATTTAGTATTTGGTAGATAGCTCATGGCCATGAAGATGATGATATGTGTCAATCATCCTCATACATATTGGTGTTTAATAGGCCAATCAAGAGGTACAAATCGATTCTGGTACAATATACAAGCGATGCCTGTATTCACTACTATAGTTTTATTTTATCGTGGGCAAACAAGCTGACGGTTCCCCTGATGGAAAGTGACACCGCTGTCTATTGACACGACGGGGCCATTGATGTCTAGAACGCCAAGAGCACCGCCAATGCGTTGCCCATGAAGAGGTAAAGATGTTATACCTATCGTGCCGGTAATTACACTGGCTCTCCAATCCTTCAAACCGAAACACAGGGAATCGGTCATGGCAGAAATAGAAAGGTGGTACCAACCCAGACGAGCTCGCATGTAGATCTACCACCTGTCTTTACAACTTAAGCATCAAGGTTAGAAACCGTTTTTTATTTCTTCTTCATCCTATTTCTTCTGATTAAATTCGTTGCGGGGATGTTTATACAATTTTTTCACGTTCGTCATCTTTAATTAGTGTTCAAGTTAATTAATATACTTAAGTAAGTAAATATCTTTCTTATTTAAGCGCCTTATATATTTATATTATTAGTCCCCATATTTTCATCTTTGCATATTCCGGGCCGGAACGAGTAATTTGGAGGAGAGGGCCCTCTACTAAGGGCCCCCGTTGGGCGAAATAACGGCGTAGGCGTGTCAATAATTGACCCGGCGAATCGAACGGTTAATAGGGGCCCTTATTAGGCCCTCAAGGGTAAGTTACCGTGATACAGCCCTGAATCGGGTGTGAAGGTAATTTTGACGAAATTGCTTCAGTTTTTTTACAAAGCGACCGTAAAATGAATTGATGGAGAGCTTTTTTAAGATTTCTCTTTAATTTTTAACAGAAAATTTAAAAGTAGGATTTTGATTTAGTTTGTAAAATATGAAATTTTTTGAAAAAGTTTAGTTTAAGAAAATACAGAATAAACTTAAGTAAAAAACAATAGAAGAATGAAAATAATGCAAATGAAAAAAAAAACTTTTTTTTAACTTTTTTGTTATTTACATGATTTAAAAACTTTTCCTCTGCAATTTATAAAATCCTTAAATACGAACATTTATAAATTTATTTGACTTTGATTTTATTATATTGTAGACAAAAAATCCGGACGTTGTAAACTTAAATTGGAAAAAACAAAATTTTTTTTTGTTGTTGTTTGTGTATATGTATAAAATTAATATATATATGTTGTGTATGTTTTCTGAATGTAAGTTATATATTTAGATATACAATGTTATATTATATATTCCTATATATATAGAGATGGCAAGGAAAAACGTTATGTGAGAAAAAAAATCACAAAAAAATCTATGTTTCCATTGTTTTTTTCCTTATTAATAATCCGGGGGTGTTTTAGGGGCAACTTTACGAGCTCATTCAAAGTAACTGGACAGAATACGAAATGAGGAGGTCAAAATATGTAATAATATACTACTATATCATAGATGTATCGGTAAATAGAAGCATAAATACATAGGGTGCCAGATGCCTTAACATTACTCGTATTGTTTCGTTTGATGGTTTGACAAAGAACCTTTTACATAAAAATCAACTATAAGGCTGAGCACGCACTGCGATTAGACGCGAGCGGTTTATTAATAGCTGAAAACGCGAAACACGAACTGCGATTGACGACTTATATAATTTTTATTTTACTACCAGTGTGTTGAGGCTTTGTTTTATATTAATATTACTATGGTATAAAAACCGCGCGTTTTCAAACCGCGTTCGAAACGTAACGAGTTACTTTTTTTAATCAGTAATGCGCATGAATAGAAAGCTGTGTTAAATTTTTTTGCGGTTTAATATCTGCTGTTAAACACGAGCGAGTAATCACAGTGCGTGCTAAGCCTTAGTTAAAGTAGTGATCGAATCTTTGTAATTCAGTTAGTGGGAATTTCGCTTACACATTTAATAGAGATTAAGTAACAAACTACGAACTCACAAAATTAGTTATCTAGAAGAAGCTTGCAACAATTAACACGCCACACACGCGCTGCCAATCCTACGTCTTTCCTCGAAATAGTTGCGACCTTATTTTTTACAAATTTACAAAAAATTTATCCAAGAACTTGTTCCTGAACAACAATTCGTCTAGTGGCAAATTAATAGGGGCCGTTAGGTACACTTGCGATGAAATAAATGGTCCAAGTTATATTTTACATATAACGTACACATTAAGGGTATCGCATCTTAGATGTACAGTGTCGAGCAATTTTCAGGGCCCACCCAATAAATTGCTTAAACGTATAGCTAATAATTGGCCAGATAGTGTATCGTAGTGAAGATAAAAGATTTATCGATAATTTCTTGTTTATTAATTGATTTAATAGGAACTTCGTACTGAAAAGCTTTAAAATAAAACTAAAATGTATAACATGCCTAATGACTGGCTGGACATATAACAACATTTGCATGTAAATATTTTATTTTAACAATTAAATTTATTTGATTTTAATGTTTTGGTCGGTGTAAATTAAATTAAGGCAAGGGAAATAAAACACAAAAAAAATAATGTGAGTAGAGTTCCGTACCGTCGCAAAAGATTTAACAATACTTGAAGGATGAAGCAAAAAAAAAAACTGCAGTAAAGAGACCTCCTTGTATGTTTGGTATTTGCTGTTACAGAAGAGTGGTTGGCAGAGGTGATACACACCGCATTTCGCATGTCTAAGAGTCCCAGTGTGACATTGCGAATCTATCGCCTCTATCCGGGCACAATGAGGAACACGGCAGCTATAACGTACAGCAACCCAACACCCTCGCCCTGTCGGGTCGGTCGGTTAACCAAGCCACATAAACTGAACCACGTCGTCATCGTCGTCGAGGGATTAATTACGGCGTGAGTTTATGTGTGTGTATGTGTGACACAGAACACAGAATAATAATAATAATAATAATAACCATGTCACGACACACACATTGACTCAGCCCTGCTCGTAAGAACTTGTGTCACAGGAACTAAGCAACGATATGGTATAAACTACATAGATAAGAATACTACATCCAAGACCGGTAAGCGAAACAATGCGTCTTGCAAATAACACAAAGTACCGTCCCCGCCGGGATTCGAACCCGGAACCACTAGCGTAGCAGTCGGTTGTTTACACCACTGCGCCACCGAGGTCGTCAATACAAAAGAAATACAAATTATTATACATTCTGTGAAAGCTCTTTATTTATTACGGTTCATAAGATGTCAACCGCCCACTGACAGAACGACGGACGAACAGCTTCCGCCGGGAAGCTTAGTAATATGGTCCCTTTGGCTACGGAACCCTAAATGACCTCAGACGAGTTGAAAGAGTTACGAGATCACAGGTGGTAGATCTACGTGAGAGATTGCGTGGGTTGGTATCAGTTTTCTTTTGTTCATTGGCGAGCCAATGTAATTACCGGCACGAGAGGTATAACATATTTACCTCTACAAGGCTAAATCATTGGCGGAGCTCTTGGCGTTCTAGACAAGAAGTGCACCGTCGTGTCATTAGTCGGCGGTATCACTTTCCATCAGGCGAACCGTTTGCTTGTTTGCCTAAGATGTGTTTTTTTTTTGGCTAGCTTAAAATAAAAACTATCGACATATCCAAAGCTGGCAACACTAAATGTAATAGGGGTCGGGAATTTTACCACCTTGCAATATCGACTGGGTCCAACGCCACCCTTGAGGGTCGAACTATACTATGACTATTAAGTGAGACGGTTTTGTGACCACGCTGTATATATAACCAGTAAAACGCCTTAACTTCGAAAATGTAACATGGCTACCTAACGTGACCACTATCATATTTTCAAAGCTGGAACCAAGTGATTATATACTTAGGGGGCGTTCATAAATTACGTGAGGTGTTTTTTTAAATTTTCCGTCCCTCCCTGGTGAGATGACGTGAGATTTTATTCAACCCCCTCTCCCATCCCCCCATCTCACGTGAGCATGTACAATCTGGATTAAATGGACCAAAATAGTTTTTGTTTTTTTGTTTTAATCAGAAAAAAAATTGTGTGATATTTTCCTAGCCCCCCTCTCTCCAACGTAAGGTTAGATGAGATTTGACTCAACCCCCTCCCCCCCTTTAACGTCTCACGTTATTTATGAACGCCCCTTACTGAATACATATTTATAAGATTATATGATTTCATGTTAAGAGTGCCAAAGGCCTTTTTATTTTAGATTTTTAGATGTTTTTTGGTGTTTGTATTTGTGCTTAAGAAAAAAAACGTGATTTGTATCGTACCCTATCATTTGATATACTAAATGAGTTAATAATAGTAAATAAAACTAATACATAATTCTATGTACCTACTTTATCGTAAATACCCAATAAAAAAATATATAAACGACCGAAACAAGACGACCTCTCAACTGTTAGGAATTCATTGTACCACAGTACTTTGCGGGGGTCAATTAAAATTGTCGAGGTTATCCGTTTTAGGCAAAACCTAACTGAAAGATGCTCCACTATAGATGCTTTAAAGAGCTTGCAAAGTGCTCTACGTCGGAATTCTGGAGCTTAATTGAATTAGTCTCCTGTTCTGTGGCGATGAAATTGATACTATATTGGGCTAGCCAAGGTTGCTATCTAGGTAATTTATTTCAAGCTGTGTCAAGTTTTATACACAGATAGTGCAAGTTTACTAATAATAATAATAGTTTACTAATAATAATAATAAGTATCTTATCTCACATTAATAGGTTTAGTTATAAGCCATCAAGGCTTGTGCTATGGACACAGATAAAAGCATACACGAATACCGTCTCGTTATAAGGCAAATAAATAATAAGCTATCGATTATTTTGTCGCTCAAGAAACATACGAAAGATTTGGATCCCACCGGGATTCGAACCCGGAACCTCTAGCGTAACAGTCGGCTATTTACATAACTGCGCCATCGAGATAGAACATTAGCTACTATAAAAGAATAGGGCATTGTCGTATCAATAGGCGGTATCACTTTTCATAAGGTGAACCGTCTGTTTGTTTGAACACTGACACGCTTTCGGCGTTGTTGATGAAGGTTAGACCTCTGCATTCCTCACCTTTCTCCAAAAAAACTAAAAACAAATCTTTCGTCCAAACAAAATTTTCTCTAAATTTTTTTGCTCTATGAAAACTAATTTCTACTGAAAATGTTATACCACATTGTTTATTCTACTCAACAAGGAATACCTGTATTTTTAAAAGATATCAGGAATGATCATTTTCAGAATTCGTACCAGTGCTCGTCGGCTCGGTTTGACAGCGAAGCAGACGTTGACGTTTTCAAGTCGATAGGTGGGTGTATGTTTTTTTATGACATTTGCCATCAACATGGCAATATCTTTAAATATTTTGAAAATATCAACTAACATTAACAAGTTTTGGCTAGGAATTAAATGATGAAGGGATGAAGAATGATAGATGGAATAATTAATCTGCCTACAGTAACATGCTAGTACTGTCTTTATTGAGTTACTTGGGAGAAGACGAAAGCCAAATCGTCATATTTCACGTTCCCCAAGCTTGTACAGCACTACAGATATTCACTGGTTAAAACACTAGCATAAAATTTTGCTGATATACAAGAAAATATAATAACATTTCAGCTGACACTTCCCGTTCCCGCCAAGCGAACACCCACCGATGTGTTATAAGCAAGAATGTCTGATTTAGCTTGCTTTTTTTTAAGAGGCAAAAGATAAAGGGCGTACAGTTCCGAGACCATAAATACTCATTAAAGAATTAACTAATGCCTTTAAAAAAGTCAACCAAAAAAAAAAAAAAAGGGAGGACGGAGAAGAAAAAAGTGATACGAAATCGTCTTAAGTTAATTCTTAAAGGACTCCTTCCAAGTAATTTAGTTAGGAATAAATTTTCATTAAGACCTCGTGCCTGATAGTAGAAAATTAATGACGATAATTAGAAAAGGACGTCGGTACTGGGGATTTTGAAGGGATTTTTCGAGGGTTCCGTGCTCAACGGAACCCTACTCCGTCCGTCTGTCTGTTAGCGGGCTGTGAGACATGAATATTTTTTTTTGTGTAATTCTATTGCCGTTATAACAATACATAATTAAATGAAAGGGAAATGTGGTTTTTCCTCGATCTTAAGATTTTGACAATCTTATCTACGACGAGAGGACGTGGTAGCTCAGTTTATTACGTGCCTTGGATAACCCACCGGACCGACCCGACCGACAGGTCGAGGGTTCGAGTCTCGGGTTGCCGTAAGTTGTAGCTGCCAAGTTTCTCAATGTGCCCGGATAGTGGCGACAGATTCGCAACCTGTCACACTGGGACTCAACATAAACATGCGAAAAGTGATGTGTAGCAAGCACCGCTCGAGGGAGGGAATACAGCGTGAGATTATGTATGATTATGTCTATGCATCTCACCAGTTCTAATGCATATAGTAAACTCTTCGTGTAAGATTTTAAGGCGCTTTGGGCCAGTTTTTTGGGACCTGCATTATGTTTGTATTAAAACATATTGACTCGCCGAGCGTAAATATAAATAAAAATAAACAACACACATTGACTCAGCCCTGCAGTAAGTATCGTAAGAACTTGTGTCACAGGAACTAAGCAACGATACGGTGTAAACTACATTGATAAGAATACTACATCCAATAACAGCAAGCGAAACAATGCGATAGCAAATAACACAAAATCCCGCCCCTGCCGGGATTCGAACCCAGTAGCCCTAGCGTAGCAGTCGGTTCATTCTACCAGTGCTCCATCGAGGTCCTCAAAGAATATGAAAAATATTATTGAAATATAGTGGTTTTCCTATTAGCGATTCGCATGTGATACCATTATTGTTGCCAGCGTCTATATGCTAAGCTTAAAAGTTGTACATGTTACTTTCTGCAACGACAAATTTGTAAAAATTAACATAACAAATGTAGAAAAATCCAACATTTTTTACAAAACGAAAGCTTTTGAAATTCTTTTCATTTTATCACAATGTTATCTTTAAGATTGTGTAGGGGCGAACGGGGGTCGAACAGGGGGTGAAGGCCCCTCGTAATAGCAAAGATTTATGCTGAAAGATTAAGTTCAGTTTATTCTAAGCTTACAAGATTTTGTATTGTATTTTGAAGACAATGAATTTAGTATTATTAATTATTAACAGAGAGCGGCTTTGTTTTGATGATCTGAGCTAAATAGTGTTAGGTTTAATAAGTTCATAGTACAGGAGCTGGTGCAAGTAATTGTTGAATCAATAAGAATAATTGTTGATTGGCTGATTTTTTTGTGTTATTTCAAAAAATATATATATAGTCGGAACAAAAATATGCCCTTGTAGTGTACAAATATAAATTAATGACATACAGTCAATTTAAAAACAAACAGTAAAATAAAACGTCAAACTCAAAAAAAATATATCTGTATTGATGTCATGAGTGTGTAAAGTTTAAGTTTGAAATTAATAACTTACGATTCATTTTAAAAAGTAAATAAGATAAAAATATTTTTATTAAACTGAAAAAAAATTAAGTTTTAGACGCGAAAAGTGCTTTTTTTACCCTCAATATTTCATTTAAAAAAAGCCACTGTCTCCCAAACTATATCATCATAGTTTAATCTCGATCAAGTTTAATACGAAGTAATTTACAAACTAACATAAATAAATCCACGTTAATGAAACATTGAAATTTTCATAATTAAAACTGCCAGAGCTCTCTCGAGTAATTAAATCTATATTGTATTTAATTTCAATATAAAATTATTAAACTAAACTAAATTATTAAATTAAATTATTAAACAAGTTTTTGTCCGCTGATTCTCTCATTCAGTGTATACACCGAGTGTCACTGTATAAACACGAGTGTCTCTAATTGAGATATTTATTGTGACACGATAAATTGTGTCGCATCAGTAGAAATCAAGAAATCTGTCTCATTGTGAACAGTAAATATATTTGTGTCTGATATTTATGTCGCAATTCCTGTATGTCCAATGTATAAACCTTTTTATACAATAAATCCAACATGAATACCTCATCACCACAGGGAGAGTGATGAGGTTATGGATTATGGATTATTACTCCTACCGCCTGAAACCTCTTGCTCTTGCTCCGTTCCTGTTTAATCAGAGCTCTGTGAAATCAGGAACTCTTCCAGAGACCTATTGCCATGGGAGACCCTTAAATAATTGTGGGCAGACTGCCTCACACCCCTTTTTCTACTGCAACTGCGAGCTGAAGGCACCCAGCTGATGATATTGAAAGGACAAAATAGAAAAGACCACAGTCAGGATATAGCAAAGATCAAAGTTCTTACCTTTCACATCCATTTTCAAAGTTTTCTTGATGTCCTGCTCCATGGCTGCTGACGATACAGCACATACAAGCTCCCCGCCCAGCTCCGCTCGTGTCACAGTCAGCGATAGAGTGTGTATCACTGTCTTGTTATCCGGTGTCACTGTTTGCGCTGTAACAAACAAACAAAATATTCAAACAAGAACCAAAGGTATGCTAAAAGAAGACAAAAGATGTAGTGTTGGTCCCCCAGGTGGACGGGCGGTTGCGTGAGGGCTGCAGGGAGCAGGATGCAAGCAAGCAGAAGTGCTCCGGGAATATTCGGGGGAGGCCGTTGTCCAGCAGTGGACTTCCCTTGACTCATGTTGATGTTATTATTAGAGGTTTAACAAGTTTTGTCGCTCAGCAGGGAATATGCATGACTTTTTATTAATTATAATTCGATACCACAAATATACATAAATCCGTTAGATTTTCTCAAATATCTGTCTTATTAAGTAGGTTATAGAGCTTCAAATTCGTTGGTTAGACAGAGAGATCTGATATGTACAATGACGTCAAAGTAAACCGACGCCATACGATTTCCATAGAAAAGGTTGTTCTGATGAGCGAGATTCATACATTTACTTTGAATGGTTAAATCTCTCTGGTTTATCGTACAATTCTAATTCTGTTTTCACTATAAATATACTATTACCACAAACTTTACGATACATTGATTCAATAATCAAATTGAATTTCATGCATATTCCCTATTTAAAGTAACATGCATAAAAGCAAAGCAGCGTATAAGCTACAAGTGATACAAGTGAAGTGATGTGTGATGTGGTGATGTATGAATTGTGTATGTATTTATGTTTGACGACCTCGGTGGCGCAGTGGTGTAAACAGCCGACTGCTACGCTAGAGGTTCCGGGTTCGAATCCCGGCGGGGACGGGTCTTTGTGTTATTTGCAAGACACATTGTTTCGCTTACCGGTCTTGGATGTTGTATTCTATTTATTTAATATATACCGTATCGTTGCTTAGTGCCTGTGACACAAGTTCTTACGATACTTACTGCAGGGCTGAGTCAATGTTTGTGTCGTGATGTGGTTATTATTATTATGAAGTGATTATGGTGGAATTTTTTTGTTGCAGAAGATATTTTTACGAGTATTCCTATACAACTTAGCAGTTCACAAGATGGATAGCTTGAATGATATCTCTGGTGTTGTAAGCTTTACACCAGCAGCACAGAAGTCATAAAAATCAAGTCAAATTAAGTTTTAAAAGCTTAACAGGTCGTACGCAACGGCAATTAAATTCAAATAGAGTCACCGGTTCAGTAAATTCTGTGAAAAGTGTTTTTGGAATAGAATAGAGAAGTAAATAAATTTACAACGAAACCTATTCAATTGAGTATACGTTCAGTTATATCCTAAAGGATTCTTCTCGATACATAAACGTTGCAAAGCGGTGGTTATTTTGAATGCTGGAGACTGATTGGTGAAACATTTAATTTTGGCTGTAATTTTAATTTTTATACAAATTCATGGGTAAACAAATAATCAAACGGTTCTCCTGATGGAAAGTGATACTACCGACTATTGACCAAGTGCCTATAGGCAGATACTAATGTCTACAAATAGGCCTCAGCGTTGGTCATGGGCAAACAAGCAGACAGTTCTCCTGATGGAAAGTGATCACCGTTGGCTATTGATACTTTCGATGTCCTACAAAGCCAAGAGCAGCCCCTTTGCATTGCCCAAGTACAGGTAAAACTGTTATACCTCTCGTGCCGGTAATTATACTGGCTGTCCAATCTTTCGAACCGAAACACAGCGAACTGCTTCACGGCAGAAATAGAAAGGAGTGTGGATCCAACTTAGACGATCTACTACCTGCAAATTTTGCACAACCACGACCATAAAAATGTATTTCATATACATGGGAATGTGTGTTCAATGGGGTTTTTGTACTTAAAGGTTTTGATTAGTTTTTTATAGGGCTGGCTGCCCACGACCGAATTTTAGTAGGGTCTATTTTTCAATATTATTGACAAAGACAGTGACGGCCGGTAAGCTTTATAAAAAAAAGATAATCACCGGTGGCTATTGAGTTACGCAAAACCCGCAGGGGTGCACAATCGTGTCACGTGGAATTTTATAAAACACACATCAGGTGTGATCAACCGGTATCCGGGACAATTTTTACGTACAACTGCATTCCAGTCGAGTTTTATTTTAAAAACCATTTGTTTAAATCGCATGGAGAGTTTAAAAAACCTAGAGGAAAAAATAACTATCATGAAATTTCATAGGCCCCAGTGGACTTATTTTTCGCTTCTGATAAATTTTGATTTTTTTTAACTTTTACTGTGAGGTATATTTTACTTTTTTTTTGCTAATCTTTTTGTTATATAAATAGCTTATTCCCATGAAAAGATTTTTTTCAAACCGGATGACTACTTCTTAGATTACCTCACACACGAAAATCCCTCTTTGAAATGAAGACATTTTTAAACTTGATTTTTAAATATAAAACTAGGCAAGCATTTGACCCCCATCCCGCCTGATGTTAAGTGGCGATGGAGTCTAAGTTGGAACATGCCCTAGCTCCAGGTTATATTTATTAGGTATCAGGTCATATTCATCATTATTAAAAAAAGTGAAACTAAAAGTTCCTACAAATGTTGGGTTACCTGGTAATAAATCGCTTCTTATACAAAATGTTTCTACAATGTACAAATAACTCATACATTTGTAAAATAAAAAATATTTTGGGTCTACCATCAATCCAAATATTGGAAGACAAGTATACTTTCAAAACGGGAGGTGTATCAATGATAGACGCGTCAGCAGCTTAAAGAGTTTCATTGCCTTCAGACGGAGCATGGTAGTGGCATATTTAGGTGATAATGTCATAGAGAGAACTCATACTAATATTGATAAGATCGTGGACCGTACATTAATAATACTGAGAGGATAAAAAATTTTATTGACAATTGACATCATCGTTAATTTAAAATCAACTTAACGAAATAAGATTTTTGAAAGGATTTCATGTTCATCAGTTGTAAATAGACCAATTAATACTTTTACCATTGTTTTTGTGAAAATTGTTTTCGTTTCAAATGATCAGGAAAAAGGGAGTTACTTAAATTCATAGCGACTTACCTAGTTGACTTTTGTTAATTATATTGATTAACTAAAAGGAACTTGTTAACGTTATCTCGATTGTTAATTAACACAAAATCCCAACATTTTTTTATTTAAACACAAATACACTGGGTACGTTCCACTAAACGCCCGCAACTATTGTTACACCCTCTGTGTCGTTCCACCTAAGGCCCGTGGTCGTCGCGAGCGATCGCTCGACGTCACAGATGACGTCACTGTTCGCGACCACATCGCGCCCACTTTGCCCACAAAATATTGGTGGGTCAGAGTGGGCTTTCACCAAAACGTAGCAGGAATTCGAAAAAACAACGATTCGAAACAACGCTCAGGATGTGCGTTCCACCTAAAACATTCGCCTACAACGCCCGCGGCCTTTTTCCGTTAGTGGAACGCAAGTTTCAGCGGTCGCGGTCGATGGCGTTGCGGGCGTTTAGTGGAACGTACCCACTGACATTTGTACGCCCGCATGGCAGATTTTTGTTGACACTTTATTGTAAATTACTAACATCTTACTAACACGAAAATCAGACGAATAAATCTTTATCTTTACACTAATTTTACAAGTTGGACTCAAGACAGTAAAATCCCTTAAATTAAATACACATAGTAACTAAAATAATTTTAGGACAATGTTTCTGGTCAGGTCACAGGCAGTAGGAAAATGCGGACGATGTCGGTACAACACAGTTCCGTCCCGTTCCCAGTCAGGCATCGCAAACATTGTGTTTACAAATCGTTACTACTTCAGCCCCTGTTGTTCTGTTTGGACTAGTTACTGATAGATGTAGCTTGTGTGTTAGCTGTACATTTGGTTTACGATATCTATTAAAATGTTATAGGTATTAAATTTTATTTATATATAAAAATATATATCTACATACGTGTGTGTGCATGGTATATAGCATTTTCCCGCGACTTTTATGTTGAATATATTTTTAAGGTTAAGTAATTTGAGATGAAATGTAGCCCATAAGTATATTTAAAACAACAATTTTTCACCTTGCTAAATTATAATTACTAACAGTAACATAGGTAACTAGCCAAAAAAATTAATAAATATGGTTTTAATTCAGCCAAAAGAAAGATCATAGTTTACAAAGACAATCGTCCGTATATAAAAAAATATATCTATATTTTAATATAGATATATCGGTTAACGCATGATCTTGATTAGTCAAAGCCAATGAAACTCTTTCCTGAAAACTGACTATGCTTAATGTGTTGCTTATCCCTGGCCGTGTGTATTAACCAATGACCTGCGATTTCGTTCGCCTGGAGTTCGTGGAATGGAGTATAGTCGAAAATGAACGAAATAGTTCAAAACAAAACGGACTATTTCCTTTCATTCAAGAGCTCGTTGTTTCTCCTTCATGACGAATAGTTTTACTGGCTGCTGTTTAAACGTGCTTTTCAAATAACGACGCTTTCACATGACGCTTGTAACACGATATGCTGCGGCGCGTTGAAAACTGAATCGGAAGTTTTTAAAGTTTGTAGACGTAGATTTATTGTTAAAATAAAAAATTGAACAGTTTAGCTAGACCAATTGAATACGATACCAGTTTTGATTTTATTTCAGTGCATTTAATCTATAAATCATATCATATACCTTTCTCCTTAATAAAAAATTCAAAAATATACTTATCATACAAAACATTCTTTGATTCACGCAATCGAAAACAAGAGTTTAAAGCATATAACAAGCCATTTAAAAAAATCGACATAAACATGTCACCCTAACCTAAAATAATTATTCATCTGTTAGTCGACCAAGATTTGTTATTACTATAAATCACTGCTATTACAAAAGTAGCGAAAACTATTCCTATTCTGCCACAACAGACGTAGAAAAGCATCAGGCGGGTTTACAAGCGTGAAAAGGCCTTTATTTGCCCTTTTCGCTCGCGACAACCAACGTGAAAGTACAAAACATTTGATTTATGTTCAACATTTCCTTTATAAAAGAGTTTATGATACGACATCTCTGTTTTGGATTCTCCTTTCTTGTTTGTTAAGTCCTTATTTTCTACGTGTCCCGGTGTATGTTCTTTTGGAGGGATGAAAGGTAAATAGAAAAGATATATATATTTTTTCTCCTTCAAATCCTTTGCGTATTTTTCAGATGATATCGTATGCTGTCAAAATAGAATCATTTCAAAAATCGAAGACGTTTTAATCGTACTTAATAAAAAAAAATATGGCCATATAGAGGTTAGAATGCTCATTTAATAAATAAAATATTTATTTTTAATAGTATTGGTTGGGTTCGATTAAAGATCTTTTACATTTTCGCTATGATTCTGTGTTATTTAATTATAACAGCACAACATTAAATTTTGTAAGTTACATTATGAAAATGGGTTAGTTAATTTTATGTTTGCTAATTAAAAGTATATATATCTTAGGCTTTAGATGACAACTTAACTTAAGTAAGTAAAATATTTACAAAAAATAGTTGGTAAAATAATAAAAAAAGAGTTGTATAACTCAAATTCAAAAATTAATTATGTAAATTTAAAAATTAATAAAATGGATACTATTGTTATTACTTTTACTTTTGGCGTTCTAAGACGGCGGTATAGGCGGCGGAATCACTTTCCATGAGGTGAACCGTCTGCTTTGTTTGTCCATGTAATTGTGTAAACATGTGTGTGTCTGTTGACCATTTTAATTGACATAATGTTTTCGTCTTCGGGACATAAACTTTTTAGAAAAAATCTTTCTAAAAATACTTTAGCTGTCCCAAAATAAAACCGAACTTTTATCAATAATTTTACTTCGTCAGTTATAAATTTATTTTGTGATAGTAGATTGAGAATTTGCATATTACTATTTTATTAAAATCATTATCAATTTTAATTTAACAAACACAAAAATAATTCTATCCCTTATCACAAAATGTACATAAAATCTGACGTATTTTAATAAAATAAAAATAATAATCAGAATTTTTATTTTGGGACAGCCATTATTTTTACGTTATTTTTTTCTCAACGCTAATTAGGATCTCGAAACAATTAGCTGATTTATTATTTCTGGAATCTCTGCTTCAATTCGAGTGTGGGCATGTTACGTCTGGGTAAATTACCCCTATTATAGTGCCCTGTACACCTATTCTGGTGCTGAAATGGCTTAAGAAAGGTTTCCCAGTAATATACTGCCTTAAAGGGTAATTTTATTCTGTGGCAACACTGTTTTATGAGGTCTATTGAAATAATAGAAACACGTTATTGCTGTAGAAATAGTTACGAGTAGATTGAATGGTTTAATAATGTTTTTTCATTAGTTTTTCTTAATTAGAAACTTAGAAAGGTTGAATAGAGGTTTAGGTAGTATGGCTTTAATAGAATTTGTATACAATTTGGTTACAGGTTTTTATTTTCTATTAACATTTTTAAACAAAGAAAGAAAGAAGAAGGTGTATTCGCATTGTCCCTTATTCCATTTTTCCCAGTGTCCACTAGTAGGGGCCGACGGGAAGATTTCAGTAGCATTGTCCACCACTGGGAGATGTTTTTTTTCCAATGTCCACCAGTGGAGGATTTATCTTTATATGTTTAATAACCCATATATACCATGGTTATAGTGCAAACCTGTGGCATAGTTAAAGTTTAAGGCAATTCATGTGAACTTTCACAAATTATTGTCATTTAACATACTAAATGAAATAAGACATATCGAAGATTTAAAAAAAACTGAAATTACAAATTTGAAACACCCCTTTTGCGTACATTTGATTGTTCACACTTTCACCCCCCATAAATGTACAGTTTTCGAAAGAAAGTGTCCTCCTTTCATTTGATACCCCACATGGACATATTTGCGTATAAGTATTTATTCACCCCCACTTTCACCCCCCCCCTTACTTTTGAATAAGGGAACCGATATCGGTTAAACATTGCTAAAAACACGCTCGATTATGTCACCTAAAAAACTACATCAAAATCGCTTCATTCGCTCGAGAGTCATGATGCCACAGACAGACAAACATAACGAAACGTAACTCATAACACCCCTGTTTTTGCGTTGAAGGTTAAAAATAGTTCAAATTAAAGTAAAGTAAATTTCTAATGTAATTACAAAATCGGATCAAATAAACTCGAACGAATCATCGGGGGCAATTATTGAGATCAATTCAGAGAAAGGGTCGTGGGGTCTCCGACGGTTTTATTCAAACAAAAACCGCTGGGATCGAATTAAATCCTAAATCTGTGGACCTATTGTGTTAGCATTGTGTTTCATGTCACGAAGGATATTCAAATTTAAAAAATCACCTCAATTTTGTGTTAAATACATCTTTGTGTTCACGCTTAGGCAAAATTTACAGGTGGTAGATCTACGTGCGAGATCGTCTGGGTTGGTGACATCCCTCCTTTCTATTCTGCCGTGAAGCAGTTCGCTGTGTATCGGTTCGAAGGATTGTAGAGCCAGTGTAATTGGCGACACGAGGATACAACAACACATAACATAACATTTTAACCTCTACAAAGCCAACGCTTGGTACTTTATGCGTTCGAAGAATACAAGGTCATGGTTGTGTCAGTATGCGGCGGTATGAATTTCCATCAGGTAAACCGTCCTCTTGTTTACCTATGACGAATAAAGCTGTGGCATATCTGTAATCATTGCTATCTGCTAACATTAGCCAACCGACCACTAAGGTCGTAATAAGTTTTTCGTTGTTTAGCACCCATAGTACAAGTCTGAGGCTTGGTTTGGGACTAAAGCATTTTTTGTGAATAGTATAGGGAATATGCATGACTTTTTTTAAATTGTAATTCAACACCACATGTATACACCAATCCGTTATATTTTCTCAAATACCTGACTTAATAACTAAGTTATAAAGCTTCAAAGTAGTTGGTTAGAAGGAGAGATCCAATATGTGCAATGACGTCAAAGTACACGGGCGCCATGCAACTTCCATAGAAAAGGTTGTTCTGATGAGCGAGATAGATATATTTACTTTTGATGGTCATGTCTCCCTGTTTTTTTTTTGTAAAATTCTAATTCTGTTTTCACTGTAAATATACTATTTCCACATACTTTGAGCTTTGGGTTATATTTGCAAGAAGCATTGTTTCGCTTACCGGTCTTGGATGTAGTATTCTAATCTACGTAGTTTATACCATATCATTGCTTAGTTACTGCGACATAAGATTATTTAATCTTAGTGCAGGGCTGAGTCAATGTGTGTGTCGTGTAGGAATTATTATTGTTATTCTACGATAAATTGATTGAATAATCAAATTAAATTTTATTTTTATTCCCTACAGTTCTATTTAGACGAAGTTACGTCCAAATTCATGTACAAACGTAAAATTCCAATGACCTTTGCGAATCAAAACGTCCCCGTTTATCTAAAACCGGGACTGGTTAACGGAAATCGAACTCTAATGTTTGGAACTTAAAGTTTAAACTGCCAGAAACACGTGTGAAATCAGATCAGTAACTCTAGCGGAAACTTCCGGCCAAATAGTTTTATTGTTTAGTTTCGTGTTGTAAGGATTTAGTTTTTTGGTGTGCGTACGTTTATAGCTTTTCTTGACGATCGGGAAACTTCAGTGTTCTGTTTTTCATTGATTTAACGAGTGGGTCTGTCAGGCTTTTTACTTAATAGCGCTTTTAGTTCGTCACAACAGTGAAAAGAAACGTTACCACATTAATCCAGTCAACATTCAAATAGCCTATAATACTACTAATACCTAATACTTTTGGAATATTTTCCAGGTAATAGTATTTAACTACTGTACTAATGTAATAATAATAAATAACCACATCACGACACACACATTGACTCAGCCCTGCACTAAGTATCGTAAGAACTTGTATCGCAGGTGCTTAGCAACGATATGGTATATACTAAATAAATAAGAATACGACATCCAAGATCGGTAAGCGAGACAATGCATCTTGCTAATAACACAAAGTCCCGCCCCCGCCGGGATTCGAACCCGGAACCTCTAGCGAAGCAGTCGGCTGTAATGTAAACTTAACATAAAATTGTATATACCAAGACTATCACCGTACAGGTAAAACAAAAAACCCTAGAAGGCTAAAAGGCTGAGATATTTTAGGGGATAAAAGCCAGGGAAGAGTTTTGAAATCTCGACCCTCAAAAGAGAAAATAGGGGATGAAAGTTCGTATACAGATTTCTATACTAGAATAACTAGATGCTATTCTAGAATTTATCAATTCCACGACCTCGGTGGCGCAGTGGTGTAAACTAGAGGTTCCGGGTTCGAATCCCGGAGGGGGCGAGACTTATTTGCAAGACGTATTGTTTCGCTTACCGGTCTTGGATGTTATATTCTTATTTATTAAGTATATACCATATCGTAGCTTAGCACCTGCGATACAAGTTGCGAGGTGTGTCGTGATGTGTTTATTATTATAATGACTTATATACGAGGTTTAACAATGTATATAATATATAATGAAAACATATAAAATCCCGAAATCCGACCAACTAATTAGCCATAACAAATTAAAATTAATACATATCCTCAAAGCACCCTTCCGCGGAAAGGACATTAAAACGGACTAAAACAAATTTAATTATCCAAGATCGGTTTAAAATTTTCCAGCGATGTTTGCGGTTTTAAAATTCAGACTTTCGCCTTGATTTATTACTGTTTATTAAAACATAATTAACTGGATTTAAATAAACCTATGTTTGTGTAATACTAGCGACCCGCTCCGGCTTCGCACGGATGTTATGCATGTATTAAAAACGAATAAACATTATCTTGAATCACTCTAACTATTTTAAAAAACCGCATCAAAATCCGTTGTGCAGTGACAGACAGCGGGAAGCAACTTTGTTTTATACTATGCAGTTATGCACTACGTAATAAAAAAGCCATCTCCACAAAAAGTGTGCGCCAAAACTTACATGAGTTACAGACTACTCAAAACAGCTGAACAGCGAGAGCAGGGGTTAGGTGAGATAAAGAATACAAACTTCTGCAATGTCTCATTACTATACGTAAGGGCATAATAGCTTAGGACTATAAAGCGTCTAGCTTTGTGTCCAAAACATACCAGTGAAAGATGCTAACATCCACTCATCCCTAGTGGTACATCTCTTTACACCTATATCTCAAAATTTTGGTTTTGTCCGGTCGTTTGAATAATCAATAATGGATGAAAATATTAAATGTCCATGGGCGGCAGTATTCACTTTCCATCAGGTGATCTGTAAGCTCGTTTGCCTCCTATCATTTAAAAAAAATGCCTAGATTTTTTTACTCATCAGAAAGATTCCAACCAAGCTTTCGACCTTGATGGTAAGCAGTCACAGTAGCTTATGGACGTTTTGAATATAAGGGCCACCACGCACTCTGTACCCCACTGTTAATTGTTTACAAGCGTTATATTTTACAAAAATTAAACCGAAAATCCATTACCAATTTCGTAATTACATTTAAATTAAATACTAGAAAAATAAGAACTAAAAAGTGATTAATTATATATTACATTACCTACTAACATTCTTAGAGCAAAACTTAAATTACAAATTTAAAACTCCAGATTGGATAAATTTGCGTACATTCGATGGTTCATCCCCACTTTCACACCCCAAAACTTTTGGGTGGACCGATATCGATAAAAAAAGCTAAGAACACGCTCGATTAAGTCACCTTTTAAAGAAAAAAATATATATATGCTGCCACAAACAGACACACAGACATACACGTCAAACTTATAACCCCTCATTTTGCGTCAGGGGTTAAAAATTTAAATAAAGGCTCATAAATAAACCTACTATATACTTTATCATGAAGTAAATGATGCCATGATTTCTGAAAGCGTTTAAGCTTATGAAATCTTCCACAACTGGATACTTTCCAAGATAAATTCGCTTTGAAATTATCAAACTACCTTCGGTCAACATTTGGAGCTATGAAATGTTACTATATTTCTTTAGTTAGGTCATAAGCGATATTTCTACAAATCTTTTTGTTTTAGCCAAATTTCTACCAATCTTTTGTTTTAACTAAATTTTTATCAATCTTTTGTTTTAACGAAATTTCTATCAATCATTTCGTTTTAGCGACTTTTCTACTAATCTTCTGTTTTAGAGAATTTTCAGACAATTTTATTTATTGATTTGATCTGTGTATAAATGTGATACATTAGTCAGTCACAATACAACATCTTTGTACGGCCCATCGTGATACGCCGCCAATTGTCGATTTTTCTGTTTATCTGGCTTCTTTGTCTATAACGGTTTGCCTTGGTGTTCGGGATCTGCCCGGTCATGCTTGAGCAAATCGATTCTTTAGAGTTATTATAGGTAAAATTTTGAATTGGCAATACTGTGAGTGACTTCGGACCCAAACTAACTAAAACTAAATATGTAGTTTAGCTTCAAAAGTAACAAGAGTGTCACAGGCACTTTCAAGAATCAGGAGATAATAAACTTGGTGGAGTGGTGACAATTTATATATCGAGAAAAAATCCTATAGCAATCGCACAATTGAGAACTTTCTAATGATACCTTATACGTCTTATTAGGATCAGTAGCTTAGGCTCAAGGAGGGAACATCCGAACTTATATACAAACGCAGATAAAATCATAACCCTCGCCGTAGTCGGCGTAAAAATGAGCACACCCTTTGCTATCAATCAATCAATTACGATGCTAACGATACCAAGATATGCCCAACTTTAGATTGGCCATTGACAGATTAAAACGCTTTTAGCTGCATAACCGTTCACCCGTTGATTTCGAAGCCGCACCAGGTAGAATTGGGTGAGGGAGTTAAGCGTATGAAGTGAAAATTTCAGCATCTGTTACCTCTGCAAGCGAGACCCGGGCTTCATGTAATATGCATGGGGCTACCGACGGCCCTACCGGTAATTGTTTTACCATTTCTTGCTCGTTCGTGCTTCACTTTTTTTAGAGAAAACTTTGTGTGATTATTCGCTTTTATTCGCTAAGGATTTGGAAATGCTCTATAGAAAAATCACTCTTTGTTGACCATGTTCTGTGTATTCCAATTTCAATTGACATACATGATGGAACTCAAAATATATTGTGCTGGGAAAACGTATGTTGGATACAGGCCCCAAACATATTCTCATATAAATCAGTTATCAGTCCGACTGGTGACTGCTTCCGGTAGCCGCCATCAACTACAGCAACAACGGTTTCCTGTAATGGTGTTTCGTGTCGGTAGCAAACAAGAGGCTTGTGTCCGACACAAGAAACAAATTTACACAGCGCCTAAGCTACAGAACAAGACATATAACAATACATATTCTTTTAATTAAAATACGTTTTTTAGTATTTTTAATTTTACAAGATAAACTCACGCCTTAATTAATCCCTCGAGGGTAGGCAGAGGTGTTACACACCGCATCCATTTTAAGCTTTGTTCAAGCTGATAATAACTAGGTTCGCATGCAACCTCAAAGGCATATTAACTCTGCAAAATATACTTTTTTATTAAACAAATCACTTAAACTATCAAACTACTTTTTTACGGTATTGTCATCATCATGGCATTGACTTTGAGTGTTTTGACAGTGTCAAGTACTATTTGCTATCGAGTTTTGATGAGGGATGAAATGAGAAAACATGTATTAGTGGCTGTAAGTATAGTATAAAACATGTTCACATAACAAATTACAGAATCTGGGGTTTATTGCCGGTATCTTCCCCGACATAAATTTTCCGAACCGGTGGTCGAGTCATTTTTAAGAAAAAAAATAAATTCATTTGACGATTCTAATTACTTTCTTTTAAGTTTGTTTGGATTTTTTGAGAGATGAGATGAATAATGAAGGGATGAAAACGATAGATGGAATGATGAATATGCCTACAGTAACATGCTAGTACTGTTACTGTAGGCTTTATTGAGTTACTTGAATGATGACGAAAATAATAACCAAATCGTTGTATTTCGTTCGCTACAGTTGTACAGCACTACAGATATTCACTGATTAAAACACTAGCACTTTACACATTTATTTATGCTGATATACAAGGAAAGGCAATAAAATAAGAAAATTTTAACCGCCATCTCCCGCCAAGTAACTCCTTATGAAGAATATCAAAATCAGCTGGACCTAACGTTCTAAATTCCACAATTTTCTCATGAATCGCATGATACTCGTATTCTAGATGTATAGACATAGGAAATTACCCTTATTGAAGGCCTATTACCTTCTAGTGAGTTCCGTAGATTTATAGAGGGGTAGGAAATTAATTGAGTTGCCAACGGTACTCTAATTGTGAGTTGCTGATGGTACGTGCCATGGTTTTATTGGGGAATTTTTACCCTATTACCCTACTTTTGGGGTATAGGTAAAAGTCAAGATTAATGGGAACGGTTTAAGGGATGGCTATAACAGTATTGTTTATAAAACGGAAGTCTCAGGATGTAACTAATTAATTAAAGGGAGAAATCATGTGTTTTTTTTTCTGTTTACAATACCTTTTTAATTAATATTTTATAAGATAGATAGTAAAAAGAAATTTATTAAAAAATTACCAATTTTGTTCTTTAATAAAATGAAGAAGTCACAGAAGAAACTGCCTGACAGGCGTACAAATGTTTAAATTAGGCTGAGAAATTATTTAGTATTTATTTCTAAGGTATATTATTGAAAGAATAGTTTTCTACACTATTTCTTCGAATAAATTTAAACTGTGCCATATTTCGTACGTATTAAAAATATTATTATTGCTAGTATTCGCGTCCAAGGTTCGAATCTCGGCTCGATCATTTATATTACATTATTTAATTTTATTAATACTTTTAAATTAATTCATTGTACCATTTTATTGACTAGTGTGTAATTTAACTCTTATTTTTACTGTCATTGGGATCTCCCGAGTAAACACACATACTACATGTACAATTATGCAAAATTTTAAATGTTAAATTAAAAAAGAGAGTCGTGACCGTAACGCTGGTCTGCATTTCGCTCTGAGGTTGAGCATCGCTATACAGCGTGGAAATGCAGCCAGTGCTACGGGCATACTCCATTGTACAAATGATTTTTATTCGGTTTTTTAAATGTATTAAATTGTATTAGCCTTTGGGTATGCAGGACCTATAATTTTACTCATGTATTAGCAAATAAACCATTCATTTATTCCTACGGAACCCTAAAAAGAAATGACAGATTTTCCGAAATTCCTATGCGGAACTTGGTATTTTAAATATAATTACCGGAACAATAAAATAAAATATTTTGAATATCCTGGTTTTTCTTGACAGCTTATACATTACTTACAAAACACTCACTCACTTTAACAATGATTAAGAGTGTGTGTCTTTCGGTTCGAAGGATTGGAGAGCCATTGTAATTACCAACACGAGAGCTATGACATCTTTACCTCTACATGGGCAACGCCAAGGTGGTACTCTTGGTGTTTCACTACATCGTCGTGTCAATAGGCGGTATGACTTTCCATCAGGTGCACCGTTTGCTTGTTTGCTTATGAAGTTGTTTAAAAATAAAATATATAATATTATATAAAGTGAATAACAAGATCCATATGAATCATATTTAATTTAAAAAATAACAGAGAGCTGTAATAAAAAACGTCATCGATTTTTTAAAACGGTCTGAGTGGAAAAGGATGTAATGATAAAATGGGTAAAGTGTAAGCGGGACAAGGTTTCGCTTTCCAAGGGGTGTCCAGGCTTAAACTTGAATGCGGCCCCATCTTGAAAAATCTAAGACCGCATTATGCAGTATTTCTGCCGAGAAGCAGTTCGCTGTGATTCGGTTCGAAGAATTGAAGAGCCACTGTAATTACTTAACTAGAGTTATAACATCTTTACTTTTACTTGGGCGACGCTTAGGCGTTGCTTTCGGTGTTACACGACGTTAGTAGGCGGCGGTGTCACTTTCCATCAGGAGAACCGTTTGATTGTTTGCGCATGAAGTTGTATATATGTGCAGTAGACGAAATTTTCCATAAAATGTGTAAATATATATTTGCTCAGAATTTTTATGTTTTTGTCTTTTTTTAGACAAAATAATGTTAAAAACAATGTGATAATAGGCATATATGTTGTAAACGTGAACTAAATAAAGATTTCCCTATTAATAATTCCCTTCTGGAAATTCATTCTTTAGTTTGTTTACTTTTAAGCTGAAGTGATAACCACTTTTTCTCTTCTTCTTTAATATAGTTTTAGTAGCGCTGTCCCTTTCATATCAGACAAGTGTTAAAAATGTGTGTTGTTTGGAACACTTTTATTAATTGTATTTAATTTGTTTAAATACGTTTTGTTATTACAAAGTAATCAAGTTTGTAATCAAGTAATATAATTGGTAAAGAGGTAAACTTTGCAGGTAATCATCGGAACTTTTTATCCAGAAATTACTTTCAAGTAGGACAAAGGCTACATTTTGATTAAAAAAATAAGGATGTCACGGTTATAAAACGTTACAATTTTTTTCATAAAATGTGTAACAAATTTTATAATTAATACCGTCTGCATAACACCATCTGATTCGAGCAGCAAAATGTCCCTTTCTCGCATTTTTAACTTTGCACTTTATTCTTTACTTACCTATTGAGTTTCGTCGATGTTATAGAGGTAAGTCTTAAGTGGATTACCTTCTTAAATTCCCAATAACTTTCTCTTGATTAAAATCTCGAAAAGTTTATCAAAAATTGGAACTTTTCAATAAGAGACTTGTAGCTTAGTTTTTTACGTGTCTTGCAATAGGTCGAGGGTTCGAGTCTCGGATTACCGTAAGTTGTAGCTGCCGCTGTGCCCGGATACTTGCGACACATTCGCAGGCTATCACACTGACACTCAACATAAACATGCAACAAGCGGTGTGATCTCGATGACTTGTTCAATCTTCAATATTAATAATCGATCAATTATATTGCTCAACTCATAATATTGAACAACTTAATTGATCGTTTAAGGCCCGCCTTAAAGGTGGATAGTTTATAGCGATTTAGACGGCACCTCAATGTCCAAGTCTACCTACTATTTGTGTTACGATTCAATTCCCGGGCAGAACTCAAACTTGCGACTAAATTGACTTTGCTAAGTGCATCTCTTGAATAACGTTTGTACATGTTCTTGCCAGCTCAGCTCCCTTGCTTGGGACTTGCTTTGAGAAGATTGTGTTTTGGGATTATGTAATCAGAATTATAAACATACCCGTATATGACGCATTTGAAAATTAGATAAACGTCATTTTCAAAACAAATACGATACCTCTTTGACGAATTGAATCGAAAATTAACTATAGTCTTTTAAAAAGTCACCGCATACCCAGGCGGTTCTTAAGTGAGCAGGCTTTTAAATGGTTCAACCATACTACTAGCGCGTCAAACATGAATGGTGTGGTGAATGAAAGAGTGGGACAGAGCTATACAATAATCTTCGGTGAAAAAGTTATTGACGTCATCGTAAAACAGTCTCGCGACAGATTTATAAACGCTCATAGTACGAAAACTTCTTGCAGTTTATTTTTGGCCCAGCCATAAGACGTTGTAAGCACCCAGAAAAATATATGCATTGTTAGTTTCGAATTTAAGATTAGGATAGATGGTCATTTGTATTTATCTATATTCAAAAGAAGAAAAAAATCTTCCGTCAAAACAGATACTTGTATATCTTTTAAATCGATCTTTCTGAGTCAAACAATATATTTTAAACTCGTAATAAATTAATACAATCTTTTAAGAATTCACACCTATATTTAGTCCTAAATAAAGCAAGCCACAGGCTTGTACTATAGGTACTAACAACCAAATACACACAACAAATACCTAATACTTACATAAAAGAAAACAAAAATGACACAAAACGTTTACATCCCACAAATACCTTCCTAAGGGATTCGAACCCACGCCACTGAAGCGTTAGACTATGATGAAAGGCCGACAAACAAATACACAAATAATTATCTTAGCCGTTGCAGCTTATACAAACTTAATTAAGAGTTAAGATTACAGACTGATAAACAATGTTCCTGGTGAACTAACAGACTGACGCACAAGAAACTAATAAGAAGCCTTTGAGACCGGCGCTGGGCAAGTTAATTGAGTTCCAAATCGCATCGACCGTACTAAGTCCCAGTACTGTCGCTAGCAATCGTTACACAACTCAACATTGTAGTAAAGTCGAGGTGCAAGCCATAGGAGATTGGTTTTTGAACAAAAAAAAGCGGCTGTGAAATGATAGGACCTTAATAAGAAAAAAGAATCTAATATGTAATTTTTTTTACTGTTTCAATACTATAATAAATACTAAAAAAAATGAAGGTCGAAAATTTGTTAGTTTAAATGTAAAAATGTCAAATTTCGAAAATTCTCTCACCTATATTTAGAATTTTACTTTTCATAAATTACAAAAATACCAGTTTTCATAAACAAAAGTACTAGTAAATTTTAGTGACGGAAAAAAAATTGACAGTCCCATGCCCTGACACCTTAGGCAAAAAAATTAGGTTAGTAAAATATTTTGGTGATTTCATTATAACCCGCCATTCACTCCACAGTTCAAAAACCGGACCTGACCGATAAAATCCTCATCCAATCGTGTCCATCTTTTGCCGCACCCTCAAGTTACGTCGCAATGTAATTTCAATACATTTTTATTTTCTGTTGGCGTTCACGCTTGTGTAATAATGGCATTTGTCTTAGGAGGCCGCTTATCAATGCATGCATCAAGAGTATACATCAGGTGAACTATCTGCTTGTTTACCTGTGACGTATATTTTTTATTATTTTTAATTAAATGGGAAAACCCAATAACTTAATTAATGCAAATTTAAATCAATGTAGCATAATCACATAAATGATAAAATCAAAAATCAAACAAATATTTATCGAACATTTTTGACAACGTCGGTTGCGCAGTGGTGTAGCCGACTACTATGCTAGAGGTTTCACTTACCGGTCTTGGATGTTGTATTCTTATCTATGTAGTATATACCATATCGTTGCTTAGTTCCTGTGACAAGTTCTTACGATACTTACTGCAGGGCTGAGTCAATCAATGTGTGTGTCGTGATGTGGTTGTTATTAATAATATTATTATTATTACATTAATTTCATAGAATTTAAAACAAGCGGGCATAAAAAAACTTCGACAAAGTACCAAGGATTTAGTACGTATGCATTTTAGAAAATGGCTCTCTAAATATTCATTCAGAATAAAAATATAACAAGCCGTATAAACGCTTTCGCTCTACAATCACAACGAGCACCATCCACTAAGATTTTGTGAGTAGTTTGAGTAAAATCAACCAAAACTTACTCCGGTTTACTTAGTGCTCAGTTATTACTGTACATCTAGACTTAGGGTCCATTTAATATCCAAATCTAGATCAAATAAACTCACCAAATTTAATCAACTCACTCGACTCAAACAAATTGGAGTTTATCTCACTGTGTCGGTCTTATTAACAGCATCTTGTCTAATCCATCATCGTACGAGGCTCTATGTTTATTTAAGTTGGCTGAATTAGTCTTAATTTTTTTTTTCAATAAATAAATAAATAACCACATCACGACACACACATTGACTCAGCCCTGCACTAAGTATCGTAAGAACTTGTATCGCAGGCGCTAAGCAAAGATATGGTTTATACTAAATAAATAAGAATACAACATCCAAGACCGGTAAGCGAAACAATGCGTCTTGCAAATAACACAAAGACCCGCCCCCGCCGGATTCGATGCTGGAACCTCTAGCGTAGCGGCTGTTTACACCACTGCGCCACCGAGGTTTTCAAATTAATTAATTGTGTTAATTGTTTGTATTTGTTTTTGTAGTTGTTCTGTATTCCTTGCCTTTACTGGGCGATATTATCGCGTAGCGACAAAAGCCCTTACAATAAATAATAATAAAAAATCCCCATTGTGTCAGTTGTTAGAAACATATCGAATTGTATTGTTTCAAAATGAAATTATTTTTATTCAAATAGACTTATGATGGAAAATTTTTGAAAAAAGAAAAAAAATCCACGTTCTTAACCAGTTACGAATCTTTAGTTACGAATGTGGATGAAGAGAAAAAAACGACTACGGAGGTTTCTCGTCGGATTAGACAGCATTCCGAACCGTTGGTAGTAAAAAAAAATATTTGAAACTACACATTTCAAGGTTATACTTAATAACTTTTAGTTTAAGTCAATCATAGTACTATTTCTTTCTGTACCTTGTTTTTGGCAATAAATATATTATTATTATTATTGTTATTCGACTTAAAATATTTTGTCATTGACATTACTGCAGGGCTGTGTCAATGTTTGTGTTGCGATGTGGTTATTATTATTAAAGTTTTACAGATAATACTAACAAATTGTAATAGTCCCAATTTAAAGGCTTGTCAACGATAAATAGAAACATACTCGTATATAAAGATGCAATACTTAAATAAGTAGAAAATGCCCCACACTACTCTTGTCCATGACACAAATACCTAAGCCGGGATTCGAACCCGGGACTTCACGTGCACAGCCGTCGGTTTGGTCTGCTGTACCACTGACGTTGATAAAGTGATAAGGTCTCAAACTATGGCCAGCATTCAGTTCATTACGTTTAAGAGAGTTCAAATCCCTTAGAATAAAAAAGAAATATTCAAATTTTCAGCCCCTTTTTAATAAAATCAGTCTA
Organism: Choreutis nemorana; assembly: GCA_949316135.1. NCBI lineage: Eukaryota > Metazoa > Arthropoda > Insecta > Lepidoptera > Choreutidae > Choreutis > Choreutis nemorana. Next base: position 5,560,717 of record OX438620.1, on the reverse strand, counting down.
GACGCCGAAAAAAATTACTATTCACGTCTTTTACTAAGATTTAGTTGAAATATTAAAATAAATTTATGAAGTTATTGAGTTTTTTTTACGCTTTGATCAGTCAGTACGAAATTTAAAAATGCAACTTTTTTTTTCACCGAAATGACCATGGATACCTAGCATTCTTAATGGAATACCTAGATATTTTGTTAGGTCTTTTTTGGTATTTTTGAATTTGAAAATGATGAGATAGAAAAAAACTTTTCATGATGAATTGTTTTGACCCCAATCCCGCCTGATGTTAAGCGGCGATGGAGTGTAAGGTGGAACATGCCTACCCAGGAGTAAGTAGCCTATCACTGTTGCTTTAAAAAGGCCCAGGTTATACTGATCAGAGAACACTTCATACATATTTTCCATAATTTTCACGTTCAAATCAATGTTTTTTTCATTTTAAATAAATCTTTGATACAATATATTTTTATCCATAACATAATAAAAGCATAATATAAAAGTTTCACTAAACGTATGTACTCATAAACATTAGTCATGAATTTTAAACAAATAAAACATAAAAATAACGAATTAGATAAACGTTTTAACTTAATTTACACCACGTTCAAACTTCAAGGGCCACAGTTTTAGTTGCCAAATTAAATAGTATCCTAAAATGTCGCGCCACTAAAATTCCGAAAGTTGCATTTCGGTCTCCAATTGAAGCTATTTCAATTAAAGTTCAGAAATGACTTTTTTGAGTTAAGATTAGAACTAAATTTTGTTTACTGGCAATTAAGCAGGGAAAGATTGTGTGGAAATAGTATTTTAAAACAGATTTTTTTGTATGAGTGAAGATTTTTGTATGAATTTATTCGAAAACTATCTACATTAAATCCTTTTCATGACTTTAACATTTTATATAAATAAATATAACTACATCACGACACACACATTGACTCAGCCCTGCAGTAAGTATCGCAGGTGCTTAGCAACGATATGGTATAAACTACATAAATAAGAATACATCATCCAAGACCGTCATGCAAATAACACAAAGCTCTGCCCCACCGAGGTTCGAACCCAGAACCTTTAGGGTAGCAGTCGGCTAATAACACCACTGCGCAACAAAGATCGTCACACACTGCGACAAATAAATTTAAATATTTTTTACATACCTCACACTGAAAACCGAAATAATTTTTATGACACATGCCCAAATGCGCAATGGAATAGTGGATTTTTTTTACCGGTAAAGTAAACTTTGGGACAGAAAATTGAAAAGGTTTCGGATGGGATATTTCAGTCAATATTTGCCATGCGCGTCCATGTTTGTGTTCTTCGAACTATTTCCCGATAGTTTTGTACCTTTTTTCGTTTCGGAACTTTTTGAACGGACAAGCGGGACTGGAATGGTCGCTATGCCGTATCGGATTTGAGTTTGCATACGTCAAGAGAGATACTTGGCGGGAACGGGGAGAGGTGGTTGAAATTTTATTTCATAGTCTTTTCATGTGTATCAGCAGAGTTTAATGTGTAATATGCTAGTGTTTTAACCAGTGAATATCTGTAGTGCTGTTTAAGTGTGGAGAAAGTTAAATACGATTTGGTGGCCCTTCTCGTCATCTCCAAGTCAATAGTAACATAACTTGAATGTCACAATAGAAACAATTAAAAAATATGAGAAATATAACACGGAAGACTTATGCTGTATGGGCTAAAGCTCTTTGCTTTTCCCGACAAAAGGGAAGAATTAAAGTAAGAAGAAGATGATGCATACATAAAAAAACTCAAGAAAATGTATAGGCTACGGTGACTGTTTACCATCGGGCAAGCCGAACGCTTGTTTGCCACCACAGTGGTATAAAAATACAAACAACGATTGGTTGGACCAATTCTTTTAATCTAAGTTCTGTGCGCATTCAGATTTTTTAAGAAAAAAACATATACCTAGCTACAATATTTCCGTAAAAATAGAAATGAAATATAATATACCCGAAGTCATCACCAATGTCTTTACCTATTTAAATCATGTTAAACTTTTAAAGCTCTTAGGGCTCTGTAAAGATAGTTTACACTGGCGAATCTAACATGACAATGCTCACACGAAATTAACTTTCTCAGGTTATTAAGTTCTTGTAACTGTATGAGTACCAAAGTAGTAAAGGTATTTGTAAAGTCAGCCGTGCGTGCCCTCGTATTGCAAAAGTCCATAGGCTACGTTGACTGCTTACCACCAGGTGGTCAGCTTATTTACCACCTTAGTTAAAAAAATGAAGCGGTCGTAAGATTGGTTTGTATATTCTAGTATAAAAGAAATAAACCACTCATCACGACACACACATTGACTCAGCCCTGCAGTAAGTATCGTAAGAACTTGTGTGACAAGATATAAGCAACGATATGGTATAAACTACACAGATAAGAATTAAATTCAGATCCAAGACAGGTGAGCGAAACAATGCGTCTTGCAAATAACACTAAGTCCCTCCGCCGCCGGGATTCGAACCCAGAACCTCTAGTGTAGCAATCGGCTATTTACACCACCGCGCCACAGAGGTCGCCAAATATCCAACGGCTTTTCAAAAACGGAATACCAATACAAAAAACATAACGTAAATTGTTTCATTAAATACATTTGGAAGTACGAAACCCAAGAATCTATGGAGCGTATGTTTAATTTCATTTATTTATTTGGATAATACACATGCATGCAATACAACATAGAGACTAATATCATTCCCTGTGTTTATCCAATTATAGGTAACCACAGCTTACATAAACATTACACAAATTCTATTTGTCTTACTTGCACACGATAAAAACAAAATTGAATGTGTGTTGTTTTAAATTTAAACGCATCAATATCCCTACCATCAAAAACCAAGGTCCAACAGAAAAACTGAATAAACTGTCCTGGTGGTCAACAACCAAAAATGGTCGCCCTACACATGTATCCTAGCCTTAACCATTGCTACATTTAAACTACTCCCTTTGCACGAGGGAAATCTGAACGGAGCATTTAATTAAAATTCTTAATTAATTTATATCGTCCAAAGATACTTGTAGAACTATTTCCCGAGTTCCCGGAACTTGGGCCCGAGTCGAGTCAGCTTTGAGAAAGTTTGAACGTAAGAGTCACAGTCTGTGATACTCGCATATTTTATACAGTGAAACCTGGTTAAGTGGAACCTGGATAAGTGAGAAACCTCTAGTATTGAGAACTACAATGAGGTCCCGGCACTTTTTCATCGAATTACCTCTGTTAATGGGACTTTTCGAACCTGATTAAATGAGATTTGATTTCTAGGATTTTTTTCATGTTTACCTCTATAATTGGGACTCTGGAGCTCAGTTCCCTTTATAAGTGAGATAATGTATCAGGTTGGGACAGGTTTCATTACAATTCAGGATTGTTTACAAACATTCGAATTTCTTTTGCACGTGTTTTGTTTACGGCCTCTGTAAATGAGACAACAATTTTTTAAACCTGTCTAAATGGTAAACTGGATAAATGAAAACCTCTTTAAATGGTACAAAATCCTTTGTCCCTTGAGATCCCAATTAACTAGGTTTCACTGTAATAGCTGATGATGTGCATGCGAGTTGATCGAGATTTTTCACTCTTAGAATCATTTCGGTAAATCTAAATATCGTTGGTGACATGTGAAAAGCTGATATGTCTTAAACTACATTTTATAGAAGGCAAAAAGTTCCCCTGAAAATGTTTGTATACATAGGCCAAGTCTTCGATTTCTCTTGTTTTATTTTCAATTAGCTTCTATTTTTTAATATTTAAATCCGATACTTATAACACAATCATAGACGCGATACCAGCTTTTTTCACTCACCAAAGATATAATATTTCGGTCAAAATTAATACATTTAAGAAATTTAAAAACCCACGTTTTTAAATGTCCTAAAAATAAGAATATAACCCAACGGGGCTGAAAGAGGGGCCACTCAAAACGTGGGGTCGTATATTATTTAAGGGATTATTAATGGGATATATATACGTGGTATAGATCGTAGGTGTAACTCGCAAAGATACGTCCACGTTTTGAGTGGCCCCTTTTTCAGCCCCGTTTGGTTTTGTTTGTCTGTTTGCGATAATTTCAGCCTGCTAATTTATCGGGAACCTCCTCAAAAGTCACTCCATACAAAGTTTATCAAAATTGGTCCAGCCGTTTTATAGTTGTAAATTGCACTGTCTTCGGGTTTGAGGCTACCCTGAAAATTTCAGCCTGCTAGCTTATCTGGAAGTGCCTCAAAATTGAGTTGCAAAAATGCAACCGGAACGACCGGAAACAAACTAGAAAAGTGAAGAACGTGGGAAAATGCGATGTACGAATATTCAATTCGTTGCTGACGGTATAAAAAAACAGAAGTCTTGACTCACTGAGTGACTCATCAACATCCATCCTAAGCTCTTGGACATAGAAAGCTGGTTATTTTTTCAGGTGTTTTTAAGACGTAGTCCAGGAATAGGAAAGACTTCTTCCAAATTCAACCCCTTTTAAGGTGGAAAAGTAGTTGCTCGAGCAAAGTCGCGAGCAAAAACTAGTCTATGTATAAAAAATCATATTTGTAAGTGTGAACGAATCAAACTCCGAAACTAAATATTCAAATTTGAAAATTCTTTTACCTATATTTAGAAATTTAATTTTTTTTTAAATCTAGAATAGACTTTAAATAGTTAATAGATTACCATTTAAAATAATACGACAACGAGAAACCAATATTTTGCGAGAGCCCTCGCATCGGAGGCCTCGTGTTTCAAAATTCATTTGTCAGAATCGAAAGCTGAAATCCTCCGTGATCTTCTGAGAGTGTGAAAACAAATAGAAGCCTGAGTCATTTTTCACAGCACTTGTGAAATGGATTTGGTGTCTAGTGTCTGCAGAATCTTTGGAATCGTCGATGCAAATAAATTTTCCATCGGAAATCTCTCTTTAAAATGAAAACGTACACAAACTGTAAGTTTTTATTCAATCTGTGGGGGTGAAAACTGTCAATATCACGCGACACGCAACCCTATACAACGTAATATTGATCGTACTGACGGTATGACGATATGATATTGATAGTCTCAGTTCAAGCCATTAATAACAATAGACACATTTTTGTTATCATGTTCCTCATTGTGCCCGGATAGTGGCGTCAGATTCGCAACCTGTCACACTGGGACTCAACATAAACATGTAATCTTTTATTTTGGTTTGGTTGGTTTTGGTTTCATTCAACTGATCATAATGCTGATGTATAATATGAACATTTGGGTTTATGGAACATAATAAATTTAAACGTACATTCTGGGTAACACAAGGTAAAAGCTAAGCTAGCGTAAAAGGTAAAACTCAGTTGCCGTAAGGTGACGTAATATTCTCTTAAAAGTCCAATCTAGTGAAGATTGCATCAGTGTTAGGTTGTGAATACACAACGACGGACAAAGTCGGAGTGTGTGACGTGCCTTACAAGGTTTTAGAGACACGACACGATTTTTCGTATCCGGTCACCGGGTCCCATTGCTGCAACTTCTTTTAACCAGGATCAACGGTGCCTTCCTTTGTAACGAATAATGCATCTGTGCTTTGAAGCACAGGCTACGTGCCTGGACATGCTACCGGCTATTGTGAAACCTAACACTGTTACAACCAATGGAGGCGTTTAGTTAGGTAACATATTATTAAATTCAATAATAAATACAGTAGTTAAATAAGAACAAAATAATCTAGGCCTTAATAAAATGCGCTCGTGTCGGGTACTGAATGTAAACGATCTTACTTGCCTCACGGTTTTTCCGACAAATCGTATTGAAGTAAAACTTCAATGATTGAATCGTTTCGTGTAAAAGTTCCTTCCGTTATCCATCGAGAGGAGTGCATCAGAAACCTTTTTAGAATTTTAAAATCTTCAAGGATATGAAGCTGGGTTATAATGTATGTATTTTATGAAATAACAGTATTTACGGAGGGTGTGATAGTCTTGTAAGTTACTCTTAGAACTTGCGAGGGATACAAGTTCTATTATCGGTTTAGACAGAAATTTAAAGATAATTAGCGACTTACCCCGGGTTTGCAGGGAAGTAGAGAATATAATTTATTATGGCTACATTTTTCACGATTTTCGATCATATCGGGGCACCTCCGCCACTCTATCCCACCACTGCAACTCCTGTTCACCAGGTTTAATAGTGGCATCCTGTGATCAAATAATCAACGAAGAATGCAGCTGTGTAATGACGCACAGGCTGTGCCTGGACACCCTACCGGCTGTCTTGGGACCCGCAACGAACTTAATCAGAAGAAATAGGAGGTAGTAAGAAAGCGGTTTAGACTTCCCTCCCAGCAAAGCTGAGACAGCAATTGAGATGGACCAGAGACCAAAAAACTAAGGAAGAGACAGTCAGGAGACGCCTGACCATCAAAACACCACGGTATGCCACTAACTAACAAGGGATTAATTGACTTCTGATCGGAAGTAGCCGATTTCAGACACATCAACAATCATTGTAATATTTCAACCAATTTATACTAAAACATTAAAAAATTATTCCTTAAACCTTACTCATAAATCACTCTGTTGATAGATGAAAACCGCAAGAAAATCCGTACAGTAGTTTTTGAGATCATCGCGAACAGACGAAGCAAAGGGCTTTGTTTTATGATATATATATCTATGTAATAATTACGATAAACGACTTCACAGATTTTAAAATAATTTTCTGAAAAATGTAGCACACATTTCTGAACGAAATCATTTATTTCGTGCTAGGCCTACGTTCAATTAAAACGAAATTTTATTTAATTTGTTACATTAAAAAATCAATTTTGATTGTATCTACAAAATTGTTGTGTTTAATACCAAAATTTTATAGTAGCTCTTATGTTAAGTAGATAAAGTCCTATATCCCAATAAGCTTCTCAAACATTAAATTTCGAAATCGAACAATTTCCTTTTATCATATCTAAAATACTATGAATCGTAACGTATCTTTCTATACCATTCGATTTTCAATCTTATCTATTTTACCATAAGCTTCTATTTAAATCTGTGAAATGTTTCCCGAAATCGTAAACGACCGTCATAGGATTTTGAACCTTACGCTTATGGAATAAGGTCGAAAGGAATTAAAGCGAATTCGCCTATTCAAAGGTGTAATTTCATATAAGCATTACTGAAACACAAACGGAATACATTACTTTAAAACAAGCTAAATTCGATCTTATTCTTCGAAGAATAGAGTCGATTTTAAATATTTTCAGAGCTAGATAATACCAGATCGCACTAATTTAAGGCGAAGTAAACTATATTTGGTATTAACATTAAAGTTTTATTAAAGAACTGTTTTGTAACACATTGCATTAAACAACTAGTTCATTATCCCGGCTTTGTTTGCTTAATCCGATGTAACAATGAATTAATCTAGCCTTAAAAAGTATTACAATATACGTCACTAGGTGTTTTGTGTGTGTGTATGTCTGACAGGTGGTAGATCTATGTGGCAGATCATCTGGTTTGGTACCACCCTCCTTCGAAAGATGGAGAGCCAGTGTAATTACCGGCACGAGAGTTATAACATCTTCGCCCCTACATGGGCATAGCATTGGCGTTCCAGACATTTAGGGTATGATCTCACTGGCGGTATCACTTTCCACCAGGAGAACCGACCGTTTGCTCTTGATGTTGTAAAAATTAAAATTAAAATGTCATCAAAGCCGTTAGTTGTTTTTAATTAATTACACAGAATCTGGGGTTTCTTCCCTAAAATAAATTTTTCGAACTGGTAGTGAAAAATTTAAATTCATTTGACGTTTCTAAGTACTTTTTTTGAAGTTATATGGAATAAAGTAATTTTGATTTTGATTTCATTTTGGTTAGAAATATAAAAAAGCCAATGTAATCACTCACACGTTTGTGCTTAGACGCATTGTTTCGCTTACCGGTCTTGGATGTTGAATTCTTATCTATGTAGTATATACCATATCGTTGCTTAGTTCCTGTGACACAAGTTCTTACGACACTTGCTGCAGGACTGAGTCAATGTGTGTGTCATGATGTGGTTATTATTATCACCGCCATGAGAGTTATAACATCTTTACCTCAACTAGTGGCGGCACTGTCATAGAAGACCAAAAGCCCGGCTTGCCCTATCAAACTAAAATAGCTTCTAGCTAGTTCGCGGTATTATTCATTCATTAACAAATCAAACGACTTTTTTAAAGCCACCGAAACTGTGGTATTGCTGACATGTTCGCAAACTTCAGAGTGTTTTGTTGAGCTCGTCCACGCTAGCGAGTCCACAACGGAAGTATGAAGTATATCTCTCGGCTTGCCTTGTACTTAAACTCTAGGCACGCCGCTGACCTCAACAGGGACAATCATTGGCGGCGCTCAACAACTCGACAAGGGCATCAGGTCACTCTTCATCAGATGAACCGTCTGCTTCTTTGCCTATGACGTCGTATAAAAAACCGCGGTCAAGCGTGAGTCAGACTACCTTGTAAGATTAAACATTAGGTATACTGCTTTTAGATCATTTCATACAAAAACAAAAGAAAAACAAGATTTCGAATAAGTCACGTTTCTTGTATGGGAGCCCCGTTAGATTTTTGATTTCTTTACGTTTTATTATTTGTTGTTATAGCGGCAACAGAAATAGACATTCTCTGAAAATTTCAAGTCTCTAGCTGCTATGGTTCTTGAGATACAGCCCGCTGACAAACGGACGTACAGCGAAGTCTTAGTAATGGGGTCCCGTTTTTTATCCTGTAGGTATGGAACCCTAAAACAGTACAGGTTCACTTATTTAAAAGGACAGATAAATTAAACCTTTTCGTTTTAACGACGTCTCGCTTTAAAGAAATCTATAGCAAAAACAATCTTTTGGTATCCATAACTCAACTCGCACGCGAAGTCACTAAATAAAATATTCCAAAGGCAGTAAGACCGACTCGTGTTTGGCACGGAATCAATTCGCGGTCTTGAATTCCCAAAACCAATTTCCTGTAGCTTTGTGTTGTGACGTCAAAAGGGCGTATGCGCGTGAAAGGTGAATCTCTCGAATCGAGATTGTCATCTCGTATTTCTGCTTTTGTGTAAGAATATTGACAAGCGAACAAATTATTTTACAAAAAAAACCGTCAAGTGTGAGGTGGACTAGCACATGATGCGCTCTAAATCATCTTAAACATATAACCCTTTCCATAATTTCCTATTAGATACAAGAGCAAGCAAATAATTAATTTAAATCACGCTTTTTGTTAATAGCCCCCTTAATTTTTAATTTCTTTATGTTTTCAGTATTTGTTGTTATAGCGGCAACAGATATAGACGTTCTCTGAAAATTTCAAGAGTACTATGGTTCATGACATACGACCCGTTGACAGATAGATAGACGGAAAGCGGAGGCTTAGTAATAGGGTCCCATTTTTTACCCTTTAGGTATGGAACCCTAAAAACATAAATCATAAAATCACCAAAGGATATTGTTTCTTATTAAAATTCAGTAGAATCGTATAGATTTTAATTCATTGATTGACTGACGGACGGACGAACAACGAAGTGATTATATTAGTGATTATTAGGATTAAATTTCAAAGCGGACATTGGCTTTTAAAAATTTTGATAATTTTATTTAAAATTTTGTCGATGTGTTCCCTGATAACATTCTCTTTATAGAGGTGTTAGAGGCAAGAGTAAGTGGACTTTTCCTGTGTAGGCATGTTCCACCTTTCACTTCATCGCTGCTTAACATTAGACAAAAAAAAAATCGGAAAAAATGTAAAGTAAGGGGAAAATGATGGCGTAATATATTGTATGCTCTACTACCCTCCGAAACCGGGGTGGGACGCTAGTTATCTTATAATTATCAGTCTAAACCGGGAATCGAACTTGTAACCCTCGCAGGCCTTTTAGTCTAGGAGTAACAAGAATATCACCTCCTCCATAAATACTTTAATTTCTTAAACCATATCTTATATCCCAGCTTCATATCCTTGAAGATTTTTAAAATTCAAATTTAAAATTATTTTAGTTTAAATAGACTTAAAATGAGTGCTTTCAAATCGTAATTTTTTTATCTACCACCGGTTCGGAATGCCATCTACAGGGAAGAAGCCGGCAAGAAACCTCCGTAGTTGCTTTTTTCAAAAATTTACAATAGTTTTTCACTACATGTTTGAACATTTAAGTTTTCTAACTATTTCTACAAGGGTTTCTGATGCATTGCCGCTTAACATCAGGCGGCAATGGGGTCAAATGCTTGCCTAGTTTAAGAAATTGGGCCAAGTATGAGTCGAACTCGCACATTAAGGGTTCCATATCATCTTTCAAGTTTTAACAATATGCGTTTTAAGATGATTTTTTCTTGAAGAAATACGAACAAGCAAAATTCAAGTTTCTTGTATGGAAGCCCCTCAAATGTTTGATTTCTTTTCGTATTTAATTTTTCAATATTTCATAAGTCGCCAAAAATAGTTCTCATTAGGTACAGGAACATTAGATTTCAATTCTATATACGTTTTTCTTATTTTTTGTGTAATGGTTCAATCTTAACTAATGTTATTTTTCTTTGTGACCTGTTTTTATTTTAGTATAATGTGTGTGTGACCTTTGTAAATGTTGTGTTCGTCTGTTATAGGCATGTACATCAGTTTCTGTTTATAATGTGTGATTTTTTACATGTTTGTGTAATGTACTTGCTTACACACTTGCACTTGCTGTAGACGTCCCTAAATAAATAAAATAAAATATTTATTCTAATAGCGGCAGCGGATATAGTCATTTTTTGAAAATTAATAATTCAAGCTATTATGTTTCATGAGAAATAACCTACTGACCGTCGGATGGGCAGTGAAGGCTTAGTAATAGAGTCCCGTTTATTACCCTTTTGGTACGGAACCCTAAAAAACAGTATTAAATACGATTTTTACGAAAAAGTTTGTTACGAAAAAAGGTTGGTTCAAAAAAATCTCCCAATGAAATTTCCCATACAATTCAATTTTCACAAAACAAAGGGTTTATTGAAATAAGTTAACGGGAGGGCGAAAATTAGAATTCACACAAGAAACGGTAAACACCTTCCCGTGCCTGTTTAATATTCAGAAAGGTTGTCTGAACAATAAATACATTCGGAATCGAACTTGCAAACGTTCGGTTCAGATCGTGAAGGTGACTGAGCTTATTGACCCTTGCTAGTTTGAATTGATGGAATTATCTAGTAAAAAGTATTAAATTCAAAGTATTACATAAACAAAATCTACGGTTCTTTGAATCTGTGTAAAATATATGAATCTGTATCTATAAAATTGGTTTAAAAATAATTTTAACGTATATACATACATAAACTCACACCGTAATCCCTCGAGGGGTTGGCAGAGGTGTTACACACCGTTCGTTTATGTTGAGTCCCAGTGTGACAGGTTGCGAATCTGTCGCCACTATCCGGGCACAATGAGGAACATGGCAGCTATGCACGTCAACCCGAATTTCGAACCTTAGACCTGTCGGGTCGGATCGGTCGGTTAACAATATCTATATCAGGTTGACATAATTTGTTTAATTCACAAATTACTGAAATTTCGACCTCTGTGGCGCAGTGGTGTAAACAGCCGTCTGCTATGCTAGAGGTTCTGGGTTCGATTCCCTTTGGGGGCGGAACGAAGTGTTATTTGCAAGACGCATTGTTTCGCTACCTGTCTTGGATGTAATATACTTATCTATGTAGTATATACCATATCGTTGCTTAGTTCCTGTGACACAACTTCTTACGATACTTGTTGCAGGGCTGATTTAATGTGTGTGTCGTGAAGTGGTTTATTTATTTTATTTATTTATTTACTGATAACTGACTTATTTGTCGTTAAAAAGTGGCTCGTGTCGGTCATCCACGAGGTGGACGGATGAGTGCATGAAGGCAGCAGGGAGCCGCTGGATTCAACCAAGCAGGAGCTCTCTAATAGTCCACCAGTGGACCTGTACCAGCTGATTTGACAATGATCTATTAAAAAAACTAAACTCAAACCTGCATAAGGTGTACACCTTGCTACAATAGAACAGATGCCCGCAACATTTAAACTGGCAGTTCTACCACAACCTGCCCTGAATACAGATACCCAGCAATGTTCGCTACCCCTGAATGTGTTTTTATTGTTGTTACACGGTTAAATTTGAATTAGTATCGACATCTGACTCGGACGAAACACGATTGAAAAAAAGGCATCTGAAATTTGTTTCAACATAAAACATTTTGATGTAAGCAAAGTTTATTTTGAAAATAAAACAGATTAAATTGTAACCATTTTGTTTATATAGCATTATTTATACTGAAATATTTGGATCCAACAAAATCCAGGGGTAGAAAACCTTATTGAAGCTAGACCGATTATTTCTGCCGTCGCTTCAGATTTAAATAACTAATCACAGTTGATTTAACGTTGATTATTTCAGCGCCAATAGGAATGCCGCGCTAGTTAACGCTAACCTTAGCATGAGTTTACTATTATAAATTTGTCATAAATACATCCTCTTTTATTTAATACGCTCATTTGTCAGTCAGTTAGTGTCAGTTTCAGATTAAAATTTATTTATTTGGGAAACTATTTTATATTTTCATTTAAAATAACAATACAACTACCAATAAATTTTCCACTGATTGACACAATCGAAGCGGAAAATTTAACATTAAAATTACAAATTGAAAATTAACAAACAATTAACGTAACATGGTATAAATTTGATAACTGATATAGTTTTATAACTAATTAAATATGCAAACATTTGGAACAACATGCGATTGCGAGCGATAATGTGTCAGAAGGTGGATTTTTTGCCTAGAAAATGCCTATTCACTCTGGAATCAAAGGATTCAATGTGCTCCCTACATGAGCCTGGAGAGTTTTAATCTCTATAATTATAAACTTAATTAATCTACCACGGGATTTACAACGTAACAAAAAGGGATTTAGTTTCTAAGGTTTATTGGATTTCAAGAAAACGTTAAAGTAACATAATTTACGTGAAAAATGACAAATATTCCAACAATGTAGAAAAATAATGGTCAGTCCCGTTTTTTGAAATTTTATATATATAATATTTAAAATTACATAAATGTATATTAATATAATCCAAAAAACAAATGAATTAATGTGATTAAAAAAAGTTTAAGAATTCCATCATATTATTTTTTAAATATTAATAACCACATCACGACACACATTTACTCCTTGCAGTAAGTATCGTAAGAACTTGTGTCACAGGAACTAAGCAACGAAATGGTATAAAATACATAGATAAGAATACTACATCCAAGACCGGTAAGCGAAACAATGCGTTTTGCAAATAACACAAAGATCCACTCACGTCGTGATTCGAACCTAGAACCTTTAGTGTGGCAGTCGGCTATTCACACCACCGTGCGACAGAGGTCGTCAAATTTAATAATCAACTTTAACAATTACCATATTTATATGTATGATCCCCTGAAAGCTAATTACAATGATGCTATCTTCTTATATTTTCAATGAAGGTTATATTTTCTTTCTAACTACTACACCACATACATGTATAATGTGTAGCATTGGCGGCTGCAAGCAGGGGGTTCAGGGGTTGAAGCCCGCCCCTAAAAGCATCTGAGTTCGTCGGACCTCTACCTCTTTGTTAAAACTCAACATTACTGAGGTCAAGCGCCACCCAAAAGCGTTTTCAAAAAAAAGGTAAACAATTTTAAAAGGTAGAATCATTGACGACCTCGGTGGAGCAGTGATGTAAACTCCCGACTGCTAAACTAGAGGTTCCGGGTCGAATCCCGGCGGGGGCGGAACTTTGTGTTATTTGTTAGACACATCGCTTACCGGTCTGAGATGTTGTATTCTTATCTCTATAGTTTATGCTTAGTCCCCGCGATACAAGATTATATCTTAGTCCAGGGCTGAGTCAATGTGTCTATTATTAAGACATAGGCCCCCTAAACGAAAATCCTGGATACGCCACTGATAAGTAGTATTAGCAAACTAAATCTCATGCTAATGTAACAGTTCGTAAACCGCGATATTTATCGATAGTAACCGAATGCGAATCGATAGTAAATCATTCTACGTTACCATTCTCTGTAATTAATTTAAACGTTGGATAGATTTAATGATGCGTTGTTCAGTTCACTATTAATGAAGTTTGTTACGTTCCGCGTTAACTAGGGAACGAGTTTTGGTCTCGGTCGATTTAACCACATCACGACGCACACATTGACTCAGCCCTGTACTAAGATATACTCCTTTATCGCAGGCGCTAAGCAACAATATGGTATAAACTATATAGATAAGAATACTACAGCCAAGGCCGGTAAGCGAAACAATGCGTCTTGCAAATAACTCAAAGTTCCGCCACGCCGGGATTCGAACCTGAGACCTCTTGCGTAGCAGTCAGCTGTTACATCGCTGAGGCACTAGATTAGACTGAACTTGACTAGATTTAGTATTTTATAGGACTAACGAAAACAACTACAACTACAGCTCCTACACTGAATATTAACACGCGACACACTGTATCGCGATCCAGTATCACGTAAATATTGATGATATTGACGTACGTATTGAACGTTTTGTAATATCAGAATACTAGAATTGCGATACAGTATTGATAGTGTAACACCCCTATAGGCAAAGACAAAGTCAAAATGTTTTTATTCGAATAGACTTAAAGTCAGCACTTTCAAATTGTCATATTTTTACTACCGTTCGGAATGCTTTTCCCATGAATACTATAAATTTTAAATGACATTTGAAAGGCTTTGATGGCGTAGTATAATTAACTGGTGGTTGAGACGTGTGGTGGGGCTGGGACGCAGTGGCGTGCCTAGAGTTTTAATACAGGGCAAGCCGAGAGACATATTTCATACTTCCGTTGTGGACTTGCTAGCGTGGACGAGCTCAGCAAAACGCTCAGAAGTTTGCGAACATGTCAGCAAAACCACAATTTCGGTGGCTTTAAAAAAGTCGTTTGATTTGCTAATGAATGAATAAGAGCGCTAACTTATTTTAGTTTGATAGGGCGAGCCGGGCTTTTGGGCTTTTATGACAGTACCGCCACTGCTGGGTCGGGGTGATTTGCACATAAGACAAAGTCACCGCGGCGCCTCGCATCGCATAGCATTCGCTTGACATCGCGTCGGATCGTTCCCTAATTCTGTTAGCTTTGAATCCCTGACGTAGAACGTTGCCTAAATGTATCATTTCACTCAACCAAAAAGTTTATGAGGAAAAATGACTCGCTTGATATAGTTATTTTACAAAGCTCTTACCATCTAGTCTTTCAGCTCCATTGAAGTACCACACGACCTTAGGCTGTGGCTTCCCTTCCCTCACGATACAGCTGACGTTCACTTTGCTTCGTTCCAGGAGTGGCCCGAACACATCACCGTCTGATAGGAGCACTCCATCACCGGTGATCACCTCCACCGCCGATGGTTTGACTGGCGACAAGATTTTTTACATTAGATATTTGTTTAGTGATTAAAGTCAAAGTCAAAATTTAGGTTTGTGTGTGTGTGTGATGTAATTAAATATATCTTTTTCTTGGGCATAGTAATTTGTATAAGGTTAGTTGTTGATTAATTTAATTAAAAATGACTGAGAAATTAATGAATACATTGTTTTTTGCAATTTAGATAACAACAAAATAATAACAAGAACGGAGATCCTGAAAATTATAAAACACAGTTAGATTAGAAGTTCTGTTTAATATTGTTCTATATGTATCGACTAAAATACATACATACGAGTATATAAATATACATTTAGAATATATATATTGTAACTAGACAGAACTGGAAGAAATATTAAAGAATTACAGTATATAAGAAACATCACAAAATTATTTGTACTAAAACCTAATCAAGAGCGTCGCCAGCTTTTGGCCTAACTGGCCCCCCTTGACATATGGAGTCTGGGAAATGTATGAATAGGAGTTCGAGACTTTTTGTTTTCTTTTTGTCCATGGTGTAAAGCTCCACATAAAATCGAATATACCGTTTTTTATTATATATCTCGTTATAGGGGGGGTAGCTGCCTCTTTGCCCCCCTGGCGACACTGTAGGACTAAAATTTTTCACCACCTACCACTAAAGGAATAAATCTGAACTATTTTAATTTTATTAAAAAAGAAATCCATTCACGATAAATCCATTTGTTTATCCCGTTGATTATTGACACAACCCTGTTAATAATCCAGATAGCATCGACATCGCACAAAGGCCGGGATTTGATCCCGATATAAAACATTTTGACCTAATTAAAGCCCGTATCGTTTTATTGACGTTATTACAATGAAACACGTCGATACCGTAATATGAGTGTCATGAAATGAAAAAAAAACCGGTTATGATGAACGAGCTTAAACGAATAACCGATTTTACCGGTAAAACGATGATTCTTCCCATCACTAATTCACTTGACTTGGAATTTATTTAGCATTTTGGAATATTGCCTAGGGTAGACATAAAATGCTAGATTTTTTCTGTAACTTGTAATTGAAGATGGTTTTTTGTTCTCATTCCTTGGTAATTTTTGTTGAGGTTTAGTAGACATGAGTGCCATCAAATGAAAAAGCCGGTTATGATGAAAACGAATTACCGATTTTATCGGTAAAACGATTACGGTTCCCATCAATAATTTTCTTTATGCGGTACAGTTGCGGTAAGATTTTTTTAATTTCACGAAAGTGCTTCGCTTGTTGAAATCGTTTGTTTTGAATTTCAAGTTTCGTTACAAAATCAGGGTAATCGGAATATTATATAACAAAATTGCTAATTGACTGCATTTAATTAAAGTAATATTTTTTATAAGAGTTCATATCGTTTTAAACAAATATTCATTCGTGCCTGTTTCTATCAACATTCCAAACGTTCG
Organism: Choreutis nemorana; assembly: GCA_949316135.1. Taxonomy (NCBI): domain Eukaryota; kingdom Metazoa; phylum Arthropoda; class Insecta; order Lepidoptera; family Choreutidae; genus Choreutis; species Choreutis nemorana. Next base: position 5,543,840 of record OX438620.1, on the reverse strand, counting down.
GAAAACTAATTCATTCAAAATGTTTAGCTAACGAAATAAATTCAGCAGAAGCAAAATAAATTAAAACCTCTTAAAGTCCAATCCTATTTCGTCAACGCGTCTCGGCTTCAATCAAATCCGGACCGCTAGCGTCGTCGCAACTAAACTATTTCCCGGGGAATCTTCCCGGTAAATTTTACCGGTAAATTCTAGCACTTCCCTACACGTCTTTACACTGAGGACACGTTCATTTCAACTTAACAGTATTACCTTGATTGTGTTCCTCCTCCCAAGCCAAATGTACTCAAGTATTTTTGTAGTTTCTATATTATTTTTAGGGTTCCGCACCAAGAAGGTGCCAACGGCTAACACTAAGCCTCCGCATCTTTCAGCGAGATATATCTTATGAACCGAAAAGCGCAAAGAATTGAAATTTTCTCAAGATTAGAATTTCCATTGCTGCTTAAAATTAAAAAAAAATCAAAGAGCTAACACTCTTTTATTTTTAATTATCTTTTATTTAAATAGTTAGACACTAAGAAACCCTTCGTTTGAGAATGCGACACACAATTGGCCAGTTTTTTGTTTAACAACGCCGCCAGCCTGTAAATTTTTTACGAGGTAATAATTCTCTCGCAAATGAATACTATTTACCTAAAATTTACTTCTTGAAGACGACGGCTCATAATAATAATTCTTAAGGGCTTAATAGTTTTCAATAGCCCTTATTTAGTTTTTATTCTACTGGCATCAGAATTTAAGTGATGTAAAAGTTATTACATTTATAAAGTGACATTTAAAAATAATTGATGGATTAAACAATATTAATTGACTCAAAAGAAAAATCCCTAAATATTTTTTTTTATGAGACGCAACCATTCTTTGTAAAACTCTTTTTCCCTATAAAAGAAAATTAACTTTTCAAAATGAAAAGCGTGGTAGATAAAAATCCCTCAATTGTCACGGATCAAAAGATTATATAGAGAAAGTAAAAAGCTGACACATCTGCCCTACTCATATTAACTCGATGACTTGTCAGTAATGACAGCTCACTGTGGGAATGTGACGCGTCAACAAATTACTGAGGAAAGGTTTGACAGATGTCAAATATCATAGCGAAATTTTTCTGGTTGCTTGTCCTTTTTTCCTGTCAGGGGAATTCTTTTTCAGAGTTTCGACAAGTGTATCTTTTATTTGGGAACTTTTTATACGGATTTAATAATCGTATCAAGTTTTTCTAACTATAAATATAGGTATAACGCATAGACACAAAGATTGAACAAAAAGAGACGAGAAAATAAATCGAAATAAAAAAAGCTACATGAGGAAACTTTTTAGGAAAAGTACTTGGAATCGTCATTTTTCTCTACCTTATATCACGTTTCATAACTGAATTTTCCGTCATTGTTTATTAAATTTTCATAAATCCAGTCAAAAATATCTCCCGGAACTTCAACTGTCAACGCTAACCCAAAATTTCCCGCCGAAACCGACTCCGCGTTGACAGATGTCACCCGCGCGTCGCGTTTATGAGGATCGCTCGACACATGAGCGTTTAATTGTTATTTTTGTTCGCATTTACAAAGACAGTTATGACATGTCAAATTAACTTGAATAATTTCGTTTCTGTTTTGGGAAATTTCCATTACCAACATTCCAAATATTGTTTATAAGTTAAATCTGACAGAATTATAACCTCATTATAGTGAGTAGCTGAGTGTAACGAAAAGACAATGAACGATAAAGTATCTGACAGAAACTTTGCAGATGAAACTGACAGTTACTGCGTCATTCATGTTTCTTCAGACTTTTTCAATGTAAAAAGTAATTTAAAGTATAATAAAGTAATACCAGTTACACATATACAGCACAACAAATACTTGAAAATGCAAAAAAAAAAATTGGGATTACTAGACTGATGAAAGTTTTAAAATGCATGGTAGAAAAGCGAAAATGTATTCAAGCTTTAATTTAGAAAAATCCCTTCGATCGTTGTTTAATCTGAAAAGAAAAATTCAAAAAGTATTCGAAAATTTAAATTACAAACCAATATGTGACGTGTAGCATATAAGCAGAACTTTCGTTTGAATTTAGAACTACTCCCGATAAGACTGAACTTCGCCGAATGGTTCCGAACATTCACGAAAATGCTATCTTTTGTCAAGTCGTTTTCCGAATGAGTTATAGTGGTTGCACATTGAAAACAGACTTGCATTTAAACAGCGTGATCTCAACCTTAAACAATTGAAAAAGAATCTAAATTCGCTTAAAAGGTACGCAAAGCTATTTAACATTTCGGAATATTGCATAAGGGAGGGATAAAATGCTAGAAAATTTTCTGTAACCTATAATTCAAGATGCTTTTTTCTTCTCTTTTCCCGGGCATTTTTGTTGAGGTTTTGTTGAGACTGGAGTTAATTAATGAGCTTGCTGTTAAAACGTTTGTAAGCACCTTTGAATTGACGATCTGCGGTTCTTTGGTATTGGACTCGGTTTGCTTCGTTTTTTACTGTATTGCTTTTCGGTGTTTTATTTCGCATCTTTTTTCGTAAAGTCGTTTGAAAGTTAAAAAAAATGTAGATTCTGTTGCAATGCAAGATGTCTTGTAGTTTTTTGCACTGATTTTGATTGCCACAAACAGTAATTTCAATGTAACATTAAACTAATTATATGCCACTGTTATTACTTGGTAACTATTTTAACAGTACAGGAATATGAACAAAAACATGTTTTATATAAACTTTTTAAACAATTGTTTAGTTACTATAAAAGGATTATTCTTAATGAATTATTGTAAAATATTGGTTTTCGGTTTGTAATTGGTTGCGTCCAAATAAAAATAAAGTGTGATCTTTCAAATACAAACATTTTCTTTTAATTTGTATGTTTGTTCAGTTACGAAAGACGAAAGGGCTATATTTTTTTAATGAATTGATATTAAAATAAACAAAAAGTTCAAATCTTTTAAAAAGTAAGAGGTCGCTGAGTCGCTGAATCGAACTTCGATTATAACCATAACCAAGACAAACAAAAAAAAATGAAGTACTCGACGATCTCTTTAGTAATAATAAACTCATTTCAGCTCGACCATAGACTTCAATACCATAGACAATAGACATTTATATGTTTTTGTAATAATAATAATAATAATCACATCACGACACACCCATTGTCTCAGCCCTGCAGTAAGTATCGTAAGAACTTGTGTCACAGGAACTAAGCAACGATATGGTATATACTACATAGATAAGAATACAACATCCAAGACCGGTAAGCGAAACAATGCGTCTTGCTAAAAACACAAAGTCTCGCCCCCGCCGGGATTCGAACCCAGAACCTCTAGTGTAGCAGTCGGCTGATTACACCACTGCGCCACCGAAGTCGTCATGTAATTTCATGTATTCCTAATGCAAATTTTATTTAAAAAATCTTTATTCCATCTCCATAAAAACTCCTCTGTCGCTGTTATTTTCGCTAAAAACGGTGCAAAGTTTTTTTTTCAATTTTTTTAAATAATCAAACCACTAATTCCAGGTTTCGTTTGTTCAGTTATTAAGGACGCAGGGTGCGAAAGTTACCTCGTACTCAAGGATGTTTGAGCCCCAACTTCTAGTATCTTGAATTTATGATGCCCATAATAGCAGTTCCAACTTGTAACGACAAGGATTTGGGATGAAATGGGGTCTACATTCAAACACCTCACCTTTGTTGTTGTCCCATAAATCATGCTCTAAGATCAGTGTGTCTACCATGAGTTGGTATAGTTTTCTACACGCCAGGTGGAAAACTATACTTTGTGGAATCGGAAAAACTATACAAACTATATGCCTCGTGTTTCCACTTTTTGGAATCAGCTGCCGAAAGCGGTATTCCTGGATATATACAATATAGGGGCCTTTAAAAAGGGCTTATTTTTTAAAAGGTCGGCAACGCATCTTCTGATATCTTGAGCCTGTAGGTGTCCATGGGCCCTATCACTTACCATCAGTTGACCCTTTTGCCTTGTTTTAAATAAATAAAAAAAGGTAACGTAGATTACTACAGTGACTTTGTAGAAGCATTCTTAATTCCTCATTAGAGGCGTTAAAGATTCATACAAATGCGTAACTGCAGTCGCAAGCGACAATCGAAGATAGAACTCATGGTAGGCACACTGATACAAATCGATGGTGTGCTTTACTATGGAGATAGTTTTGGCATATTTTTAAGTCATGTTCAGAGACAGTCATATCTTTTTTAATGTGTAATGATTTTGAACTAAAACCGAATCAAAATCGTAAAAAATATTTTAAATATTTGAGTTGATTTAGAAAATATATTTTTTGTACGTTATGTATAAAATAAATTAGCGTTCGATTATTTTCTTAATTATTCCACCATGAAGATCTGGGCGAAAGAGTTTTTGAAATCAATTACCTAATTTCATAAATTACTTCCTCCGTAAAAAATAAATTTCAGAAGAATTTCAAAAAATAAAGTCTCGGGTTCGTAACCCGGCTCGGTAATTGCAGTAAGGTCATTCAAATTCAAATTCAAAATGTTTTTTATTTAAATAGACTTAAAATAAGTGCTTTCAAATCGTCATTTTTTTATCTACCACCGGTTCGGAATGCCATCTACGGTTAAGAAGCCGGCAAGAAACCTCCGTAGTTGCTTTTTTCAAATATTTTCAATCGTTTTTATTACAATTTGAAACATTTAAGTTTTCTATTTCATACAATTTCAAGCTACTGTGAATACCTTTATAAAAAGCAAATTACAATAAATAATATTTTTAATAATTAATGATTTTAAGTCTACTTAGGCTATTATTTAAATACATTTTATTTAATTGCATGAAACATAAGGGATGCAACGAATTTAATCTATAGAACAATACGATCGAAAATTATCGTAATAAAATATTGTGACCAAGTGAGCCAGTCCATGCCAGTCATGGTTTTTCTATCTATTTAAGAAAGTTTTTACCTATATATGTACGTATACCATTGTTTAGTACCCACAGTCCAAGCATGCGGCTTAGTTTGGGATTAAGTTTTGTGTGCATTGTCCAATGATATTATTTTATTAAAAATTAAACTCTTTTTTTAAATACAAAATCAACAACCACAACAATTTAACTATGCCCTTAGTTTCAGGAAACGCAGAGGGTATCCCTAAAGTTAGATCGTTGGGATAAATGTTGCCGTTTTCATAAATTGACGACACGTGTTGAAAACATCAACAATTAATAATCTCCCTGTAATGGCTTTAGTTTCAGCTTGTATCATTAGATTTCACTATAGTAATATATAAACTTATAATTAGTTTGTACGTCTATTCTGTGTGTATATGATACAGAAAATGTTTGTAGACAGTTACCATCAGGTGCAGCTAGGTTAGGTTCTGCAAGGGTGTGAAATATTTTGCCTGCCGATGTGTTCCCTGACCAATATACTTGGGCCTCTTTAAGGCAAGAGTGAATAGGTTTCTCCTAGGCAGGCATGATCCACCTTAGACCTCATCGCCGCTTAACATCAGGCGGGTTTGGGGTCAAATGCCTGCCTGGTCATGAATAAATAAAAAAAAGGTGAATTATTTGCTTGTTTTCCTTATATGCTATATAAACTTCAAAATTATTTCTTTTGTTTTTCGTTTTTTTAATCTTTATCAACAAAACCACTACAACGAACTTTCAAGATGGTTGTAGGCTTCAGTTTGTGAAAAACGTCCAATTCTATGAAAAAAAGAAAAACAAATGAAACTCAAAATACTAAATAACAAAACTGCGGTGGTAGATCTACATGAGAGATCATCTGGGTTGGTACCATCCTCTTTTCTATTTTTGCCGTAGAGCAGTTCGCTGTGTTTCGGTTCGTAGGATTGGAGAGCCAGTTTGATTACCGGTACGAGAGGTATTGGCGATATTTTCGAATATACATAATAAGTTTTCCCTGCCTTTAAAAAGTTTTATTTTTAGGAAGTCTGAAACCGCTTTCTTCCTACCTCCTTTTTTTCTGATTAAGTTCATTGCGGGTCCCAAGACAGCCGGTAGGGTGTCCGGGCACAGCCTGTGCGTCATTGCACAGCTGCATTATTAGTTGATTATTCGATCAAAGGACGCCACTGTTAATCCTGGTGAACAGGAGTTGCAGTGGTGGGACAGAATGGCGGGTGTGCACCGAAAAAAAAGCTTTCCAAACTCATTCGAAAGTAAGGAATTTTCTTCTGAACGATAATATTTGAAAAATCCCAAACAATACAATATCGTAACATAATAATGATTGAGTTGATATCGTATACGTGCGTGTCTTGACTCTTTTCAGATTATTTCTTTCTTTCTTTGCACAAAGGATTTAGCTTTGAAAGACTTTTAGTATATTATTGTCGTACAATGCAGGCTGGTAGAGATTTGGGAGTTCAAATAACGAAATTCTGGTCAAAATCAATCATAGATTACTTTGTCTGAGTAAAAATTAAGTTATTTTTCTATTGAAGTTATTTAAATAAAAGAAGTTTTATCGTCATAGCACATCCATCAACTGTAAAACTTCAGTTGCGTGTCGGGAACGTAAGAGTAAAAAAATTATTTTATTTTTACAAAATTAATTTTGTAAAATGCTAGTGTTTTAACCAGTGAATATCTGCAATGCTTTGCAAGTGTCAAGAAAGTGAAATACGACGATTTGGTTTCTTTTTTTGTCATCTCCCAAGTAACATTAGAGCCTACAGTACTAGCATGTTACTGTAGGCGGATTCATCATTACATTTATCATTTTCATCCCTTCATTATTTAGTTAATCATCATTCATTCATCCCTCATTTCAGTTTTAATCAGAACTTGAATTATATTTTATTCGACACTGGAAAATTACTAAAACCATTACTATGACTATACTCGTGACTGTGTGTATGTATGACTGTTCCCTCATAACATCTCAGGGATAAGGAGGCAGCTGAAAATCAGCGCCGCTCGAGTACATGTTCGGGCAGCATAAAGCTGAGCTGTTTTCCTTTTGCCAATACTTAATACATTTAAGTTTAAATTAATTATAGCACCTTTTCTTTCTGTACTCTGTTTTTGGCAAGAAATATATAATTGTTATGAAAAGTTATCGCCATCTGACAAAAAAAAACAGTCTTCAACGTTTCGCCTTGATGTCAAATTGAGGCGAGACGTTCGTACAGATTCGACGTTGATAAGTTCTTTTTATACGTCACGAGCAACCATCTATCTCATTATGAATAATAAAGAAAATTGTGTCTGAAAACTATGTCGTAGTCTGAACCTAGCGTTATATTTTATTTTTAATTAAAAGTGAAATAATGTTTTAAATCGTAATAACAATAATAATAACCAAATCGCGACACACACATTGAATCAGCCCTACAGTAAGTATTGTAAGAACTTGTGTCACAGGCACTAAGCAACGATACGGTATATACTACATAGATAAGAATACAACATCCAAGACCGGTAAGGGAAACAATGCATCTTGCAAATAATACAAAGATCCGCCCCCGCCGGGATTCGAACCCGGAACCTCTAGCGTAGCAGTCGGCTGATTACACCACTGCGCCACCGAGGTCGTCAAAACCAAACATTACCTCACTTGTAGTAACACTAATAGATTTGAAAAGCAAGTTTGTATTACTTATATACATCGTCACAGGCAAACAAGCAAACGTTTCACCTTATGGAAAGTGATACCGCCGCCAATCAACACTCCTGATGTTATAACTCTCGTGCCGGTCATTACACCGTCTCTCCAAACGTTCCTCGGTGACTAAAATTTCCTTAGTTAAATATCGTTATACGAGTAAACATGTTTGCAGGTTTCTTGTGTGTTTCTTGTCTTAATAATTTAATACGAAATATCTTTATAAGTCGATCCGCGAACTCAAGTTTCTTAAGAGGGGCTTTGGCAACATTGTTCCTCAGGAAACTTCAACGTCAGAAAATGGTGCGGCGTTCGGATTTACCGTACTTTGCGAACAATTTGTAAGGTTACGTAGTTTTAACATTTTCTATGCCCATTAATACTTTGTGACAATGACATGTTCATTTATTTTCTTTATTATACAGATATAACAGATAACAAACTACATATAAAAGTAATACATACAACATATACACTAAATATCAGTTTGAAATCGATGAGCATATATCGCTAGGCACATAGTTTCGTCGACCTAGGTGGCGCAGTGGTGTAAACAGCCGACTGCTACGCTACAGGTTCCGGGTTCGAATCCCAGCGGGGGCGAGAGTTTGTGTTATTTGCAAGACGCATTGTTTCGCTTACCGTTCTTGGATGTTGTATTCTTATCTATGTAGTATATACCGTATCGTTGCTTAGTGCCTGTGACACAAGTTCTTACGATACTTACTGCAGGGCTGAGTCAATGTGTGTGTCGTGATGTGGTTATTATTTTTATTTTAATTTACAATAACAAACAAATACAAGACACAGAGAAAAAAAACACAGAATACATTGCCCAGTATGTGACCACTTAATTGTGTTATGAAACGAAATTAAAACTTTAAAAGAGCTATTTAATTATTTACTGTTTGATAATGTTCAATTGAAATTGAAGGAATAAAATGAAAATAGTGATAATCATAATGTTTGGTTAAGTTTCATTTCCATTTCGCTTGAAGCTTAAATTGGAAATATTAATATTTTGGGAGAGTATAAAAGCTTCTCTATACAAAGGGCCATCCTTGGCCAAGCGATGGTTGTGTAAGTCATCCGACGCAACTACCCTATTTTTTAACGCAAACAATCAAACGGTTTACCTAATGGAAAGCGATACCGCCGCCTATTGACACAAACATGCCCTTGACGTCATCGAAAGTCAATGACAATGACAATGCGTTGCCCATGTAGAGGTTAAAATGTTATATCCCTCGTGTCACCGATACATAGCGAACTGCTTCACGTTGTAAATAGAAAGAAGGGTGGAACTAACGCAGATGATCTAGCTCCTGTTAACCTTCCACGCGATAGCCGATCCTAGTTGGCCAGCTTGGATTGGCCATCGTGTTATGCTGCTTTAACACATATTGTCTTTCCTAGTATTACTTAAAGATAAGTCAAGCTAAATACATATAAGCAAAGAAAACTACTTTTTATTTAGTTAAGGAAGTAAACAAGAATTCAGGAGAAATTACCTTTGATTTATATGCAGGATCTCCAAAATTACTCATCTGATTTTGAAAATTCTTTCACTTATGGTTCGAATGGTCTTTTAGGGTTGATATATCTATTAAATAATTAATCAAGAAAGTTGCTGGTAAAAACCAAAGATAACTTCTTACATACATACAAAACATAGTTTTAGGTGTTATTTTTAAAGTAAAAACACACACAAACATAATATTTCCGTTCCTAACACCCACACAATATGAAATGCTACGGCAGTGAACCATAAATTCACGTAGTATTTCTCGTAGACTTTCGTAGTAAGTCCATAGTAAAGCTTGCTACGAAAAATAAATAGCTAAATTCACTTACTATAAATTCAATTCTGTATCAAATAAATAATACAGTATTTTATTTAGGTAAATATGTACCTAAATACATAACAACTTATTTGTGACGATTTTATATGAAAAAGCGAGAATTCTTATGGAATTATAGAAAAGTGAAGTCTCATGCTAATAAACAAACGTTAAAAATGTACGCAAATAGATTTAAGAAAATTGTTAGATTGACTCAAAAAGTTCAAAACGATCAATTAATCAAAACAGCGCAGTATAAGTCTAAAGCTACATGGAAAATAATTAAAAGAGATAAATACAATCTACCAAAGGAATCTGTATCTAAAATAAGAACAGATTCTGGATTAGTTATAATTGAGCCGACAAAAATTGGCAACGCTTTTAATGATCACTTTGATGACATACAATCAAATGCAACACTTTTACAAAATAGACCAACAACTAGTTTTAACATAAAATTAAAAAGTCCGCTAGAATCGCTATTTATAACTCCTGTTTTGCCTCAGGATATAGTAAAATAATAAAAGAATTAAAAAACAAGAAGAGTGTTGGTTATGATGGAATAGCTAAAAATGTTGTTAAATATGTCGCGCCAGTACTGTCTTCACACCTTTGTAATTTAATTAACATATCAATAGTCAATGGTAAGTTCCCTGTTAAATTAAAACATTCTGTAATTAAACCATTATTTTAAAAAAAGGGAGATAAATCTGAAATAACAGGCTACAGACCAATTGCACTTATACCAGTGTTTGCTAAAGTATTTGAAAAAGTTATATTCTCGGCTCTCTACAAATTTTTTGAAAAACATAATAAATTGACACCAGAACAAAAAGGATTCAGAAAAAACATGTCAATAGACCTAGCAATATATGACTTTTTAAAAATAATATTAAGTAATATGGATAAACGAAATCCTATATGCGCAATTTACATGGACATGACAAAGGCCTTCGATTTTGTTGACCATAATATTCTCATTTATAAGCTTGAAAGATATGGCGTTCGTGGTAATGTACTTGATTTGATTAGTTCGTACTTAACTAATAGAACACAGCACACAGAGGTGACAAAAATATGTAAAAAGTCAAAAATTGAAAAAACCTACTGTTCTAATCATCGTTTTCTTAAATGTGGAATCCCACAAGGCAGTGTCTTGGGACCTCTGTTATTTTTTATTTATATAAACGATTTGCCTTTCAATATTTCATTTCCAATAACTCTTTTCGCGGATGATAGTACATTAATTGTTGAAAGCAAGGATCAAATGAATTACAAGAAAGATATTAATAAGGCAATAGAATCAGTAATTGTATGGATAGAAAGTAATAATTTAAAAGCAAATTTAAATAAAACAACAATAATGCAATTTCATCAAAGGATTGGAAAAAATACCATTCAAATAGATTATAAAAACACATTAATAAATGAAACTACAACTAGCAAATTTTTAGGATTATACATAGATGATAAATTGAAATGGGAGAAACATACCGAGGAAGTTATAAAAAAGCTAAATAAATACTCATACGCCTTATATCAACTTTCAAAAATATCTAGTCGGAAAACCCTGCTCACTGCATATCATGGTCTTGTTTCTTCTACTCTTAGATATGGATTGATATTCTGGGGTAATTCATCTGGAATACTTAATGTCTTTAGGTCACAAAAGAGATGCATTAGAGTCATATGCAGACTTAAAATGGATGAAAGCTGTGAACCACATTTTCGTTCTCTAGGACTGCTTGCGTTGACCGGCATGTATGTATATGAAGTGGCTAATTTTGTCAGAAAAAATCCAACTTTGCATAGTCCCACAAAATATCACTCAAAGCTGGGATAAGAATTGACTTAAATATTCCACCTTGCAATACCGCACTGAAGAAAAAAAGTATAATTAACATGGCCCCTTAAATTTATAATAAATTGCCTAAACAACTAGAAAGTCTACCATTAAATCAATTCAAATTTAAGCTTCGGAAACTGTTAACTGATAAGTGCTATTATAAATTAGATGACTTTCTGACAGATCCATCAATGGGAATTAATGTACAAAAAATGTAATTGTAATTTAATTTTGTACAAAATATGTAAATAATGTGACGAATTCTAATGTATTTTTTTTATTTTTTATTATTTGGTACCAATGACAATCAAAAATTGATATTGCTTGAATTATAAACATTATATTTGTAAGTTATTAGTAGAGCAGGACTCGGAGAATGTAATTTATTCTAAACATCTATGTACTGTACCCGTTTCCACAAATAAATATTACTATGACTATGACTATGAAAAAGTATTTATTGTATTTAATTATTAAGACGATTGCAAAAAAAAATAATCCTATATTGTATGTATATAGAACGATATATTAGCCGTTAGTATATTTTCATGTATTTTAATGTATGCATCGTTTATTTTTTTTATTTACATATACATAATACTTAGTTATATTTATTTAAAGTCATTTTATTTATTTTAAAAAAAATCCTGATTGGAATTTCAGTTTTACTGCTTAATAGAATATCATAATTATTAAAATACACTCCTCCAATTACTATATTGTATTATTGTAATTAATTAATAATTACATTTACAATTAGGTTATAAACTTTAAAATTTCGTTACATAATCACATGAAAGCACTGGTGGAACGACAAGATAAATCAAGGACTAATAATCATATTGTAGGCCACAAAGTCCCCTTAGCCGACTTTTGAAGTTTGTGTTTCCAGTTTCAAGTAACACGCAAACTTAGTGCATATTGCATATTCATTATCCCTTGTAGCACTTAGTAATTGAACATTTTGTTAATAATGCCTGTTCTAGAATTAAGTGGAAAATTGAGGGCTAACTATATAACTCAAATACAACAAGATAAATCAAAGAGCAAAAGCGGTATTCCCGGACTGAAACAAGATAGGAGCCTTCAAAGAAAGGGCTTGCGCCTTTTTTTTAAGTCGGCAAAGCATCTGCTGACGTCTTTTGCCTGGTGTCCATGGGTGTCGGTGACTGCTTGCCACCAGGCGGGCCGTACGCTTGTTTGATTCCTTGTGATGCTATAAATCTATATGTCTGTCTTTTTTTGATGTTTTTTTATTCAACTTCATGGACAAACAAGCAGACGATTCACCTAATGGAAAGTGATACTGCCGCCTATTGATACGACGATGCCCTTGGAGTCTTAGAACCCCAAGGGCACCGTCAATGCTTTGCCACATCTCGTGCCTGTAATTACACTGGCTCTCCAATCCTTCGAACTGAAACACGCCGAACTGCTTCACGGCAGAAATAGAAAGGAGGGTGGTACCAACCCAGACGATCTCGCACGTAGATCTACCACCAGTAAAACTCTCAGTACTACCTCCAGTAAAGCTTTCAATACTTAATGGTATATATATTTATATTTAATACTTAAAAAGCAAAGCAACAAAGATACTGTCAGTTCGTTAAACAAACAAGTTAATGCTGGGGATATAATTATCAAATTTTCATAAAACCGTCGGGGGAGGACGGGGTAAAGCGTGCCGGGCTAATTAAAGTGATAGTAATCGCAAAGCGTTAACTCGTATACACTGGATGCATTCACCCCGTTCTCCTCTGCGCAACAATGATGTATAAAGTTGATTAAACTTTTAAATATGCATAAAATGTAACCTTTTAAGTATAACATAATAGTTTTGTTTTTAACAATATGTTAAAAAAGAAATGTAATTGTTAAATTATAGAAATAACATTTTAAATCAACATAAACATGAGAAAAGCCGTGTTTAAACCCTCTCGAGGTATTAATTACGGCGTGAGTTTATGTTTTCATTGTGTTTAATATTTGTTTCTCCCAGTAATCTTAATACTTTTATGATGGGCAGTGATTGCTTTTATTACAAAGTGAGTTATTTCTGCGAAAAATTTCCCCCTTAATTGAAAACATCTTCCTCTCGCGAGAGTTCAGGCTGTGGAATGAACTTCCCTGCCATGGTTCTCCCTAGTGACTGCAGCGTGGGGTTCTTCAAATAAAATATTTAAAGTTTTATAGGGTTGGCAACGCGTGTGGTGCTTCTGGTATTGCAAACGTCCATAGGTTACGGTGACTGCTCACCATCAGGCAGGCCGTACGCTTGTTAGCCACCTTAGTGGTATTAAAATCATTTAACCACATCACGACACACATTGACTAAGCATACGCTAAGATATAATCTTGTATCGCAGGCACTAAGCAGCAATATAGTATAAACTACATAGATAAGAAAACAACATCCAAGACCGGTAAGCGAAACAATGCATCTTGCAAATAATACAAAGTTCCGCCCCCGCCGGAATTCGAATCCGGAACCTCTAGAGTAGTCGGTTGTTTACGCCACTGCGCCACCATGGCCGTAATAGTGTAAGTCTGTAAAAAGCCACATCCAGTGCTTCACCTATTTCTATTGTGTCCACTCATAAATACACATACACAAAACGATCCTATCTGTATGAACCAGCGGCGGGCCGACAATAAATATCATACACAATTCGCTGACCGTCCTTTACTCCCATTTTGTGGCAACACTGAATTTATTTGTTTATTACTTGCCATGTTCCAGGGAGTTTTAGTTTCGCTTTTTTTTCGCGGGGGAAAAATACGAGGGTAGTTTTAAATTTGTTAAGTGGAAAAGGGTGTAGGAAGTTTCAAGTTTTTTTTTTTCTGTTGTTGTTTAGTTTATTTGTTAAATAAATGTTTGTTTGGAATCTTTAAAGTTTAGTTATGCCACTTGGGTAGTGTATTTGTGGTTAGACCAGCTACTCGCCCCAGCTCCACACGGAATTCCCAAATAATTAAGAGTATATGAAAAGTCAGACAAATTTTGATCTGACAATAAAAAAATACATAATAGCTAAATATAATATAAAGTAAATTGTAATAATAAATTATTACTATTTGCATATTGAAAAAAACAACTACAGAGGTTTCTCCTCGGATTCTTCCCCGTAGAAATAGCATTCCGAACCGGTGGTAGTAAAATTTTGTGTATATTTTTAATTTATTATTCTTTACATTAATCATTGTAACTTATTGTTATTATCATTTATTAAATGTTTCATTTTTCTAATTTATAATAATCTAATATTGTATAATTTGACGAGCGTGTGTGATATTTTCAGCTATATTTAATTAATTTGTTGTTTAGGTAAATAATAATTAATCTTGTAAGCGCTTTGGATGTTCTATACGTTAGCTTGTAAGATGAAATTCAGTTTTACACACACAGTTATTGTTTTTGGTTATTCCTTTTGTATTTTCATCATCATCCATATATGTATGTGTATGGGTATATATGTTTGTATGTGTATGGGTATATATGTTTGTATATTTTTCTAACTTGAAACACGTCGTATAAACATGTCGTTTACTTATAAGGTTGAATATATTTTTATTAAAACTATGTATTATTGTGACATATATCTGTTTTAAGTATCAAATAAATTAAATAAATTAAATGAATGAAAAAAAAAAACATGAATGAAAGTGCCTATTTAAAGTCTATTCGAATAGAACACATTTTGACTTAGTAATAAAATTACAGTCGTAACACACCTACACACTCGGAAACTTATTACAGGTGAAGATTGGAAAGGAGAAAAATATATCGATGTGAAATACTCCGACATGGAATCTGATGGCAGGATTCAAAGAAATCCTCAACTACCTGGTAATCAATATCAACGTATTGGGTTTGACGTTCCTGAACCGCTTGTTGGTGAATGTGACGGTTTCATGTGGAACTCATGATGGATATAGAAAACTAAATCATATTTAAAATACTTATTTTTTGGATATGATATTGGATTGCATTGGATCGGTCATGGATGATGTATTCTTATCTATATAGTATATACCATATCGTTGCTTAGCACCTGCGATACAAGTTCTTACGATACTTACTGCAGGGCTGAGTCAATGTGTGCGTTGTGGTGTAGTTATTATTATTATTATTAATTAAATATAAAATCATATCAATAAGAAACCTAATAAAAATCATATGTATATGTATGGATATATGGAT